>CM077150.1:68051328-69251328 GCA_039583875.1 Platanthera guangdongensis | reverse complement strand
TTCCCCGAAACACCCTTTGTCCAAATACCAAGTCTTAAGTGGACAGGTACTTAGACCAACCTGGAAAACAGAGTTCATTTTCCCTCATGCACTCAATGATAATTAGGTCGTAGGTTCTTATTAGCATCATAAAATATCTGCCTAACTCTTTGCCTGGGCCGAGAACCTTTCTGTCCACTAGTCACATTCATGTTATGCCAACAATCAATGGCAAAGTGACCCACCTTTCCACAGCACCAACATTTGTGAATGTTGTATCTTCTCTTTAGGACAGCATAAAACTGTTATCCATGAGATACGTGAGCAACATCAAGCTTTGCTAGATGAGCATTACATGATGATGCCCCCTTCTTCCTGATTGAAGGTTCTCCGGAACTAAATACAGCTGGTCCAATATGTGCCTGATGTATTATTGGAGCCTGCCATCTAGTGGACATTCTCATTTCCTTAGATAGAGGATATTTGGATCCAAATCTAAAGATCTTCTCCTAAACTTTAGGCTAGAGTGGACAGTGTCACTCTTTCTTGGATCATGTGCCTTCACCGCACTGGTGGAGCATACATTTGATTGATCCTTCAGGAGTGGTGCAAGCTTGACAGTTTTAGAAGGTGTATTTGCCTTTTGAAACACTGTCCTCTTATTAGGGCAATCAGATTTGAAGTGGTGATTGATGTGGTCAATACCCAGCTTCTCAGGGACTTAGCAAGTTGCAGCTTTTGGCAACTAACCCTATGACTGAGAAGGGTTCATCATAATCCCCAACCTCTCTGAGAACTTTTGTTCCAGATATCTAATGTGCTTCTTCTTTTCTTCTACAAGAATGGTCTAACACTCAAGATTTTTCTTGAGCTCAGACATCTTATGAATTTTCTTATAAAACTCAAAAGATTTATTATTATAGAGAGTTTTATATGGCCTTATGAAAGATATGGTACCTAAACACCTAGAGGGGGGGGGTGAATAGGTGACCTAATCCTTTTCTAACTTTGTTGGCAGCCAAACAGTTATATCACAGATTTCTAACTACTTTTGCACAGCAAACAGCAATAACAAAACATACACAGCTAATCCACAGCACAATCACAGCACAGCACACAGTGTTTTATAGTGGTTCCCCAAGATATGGGTACATCCACTTTCCCCCTTCGCCTATCTAGCAGTGTACTGATTCGGCCAAACTTCTCCACTGTCTCAGAACCCAAATTGGTTCCTACCTCAGGCCCAAAGCCTTACAACTCAGCTTTATCCCAAAGCCTACACTCAGCCAATCAAGGCCTACACTCAGCCAATCCAAGGCCTACACTCAGCCAATCAGGCCTACACTCAGAGATCTCAATCTCCTACACTCAGGCTTACAAGCCCTACCCTCAGCCTTTATAATTATAGGCTTACAAATCACTCAGATCCAAAGGATCCTACAAACTAAAAGGTATTACAAATAATAACTCTACAACTCAGAAAGATAAGAGGGGAGTTGAGAGATTCTTGATGAGTTCTTGGAAGAACTCAGCTGGATCCAATCTGACTTAGCTTTCTTCAAAGCTTCTTGAGTAGAACTGAATAAGACTGAATCCTCCTGCAGTTGTTCCTTGACCTCTGCCACTTAAGATCCAGAATTGAATCTGAATCCTTCTTCTCAGCCTAGTTCCAAAGGCTGATTTCTTGGAAGGAGCCCTCTCTCTCCAACTTCTTAGATCTGCACTTGGACTGCAAGATCTTCTTGTATTGATACTCTGTGTACCACTTTACTGATTACTTCAACAATAATCTGTACCACTTGTTAATCACTTGATCAACTCTTTCAACAACCTGAACCACAACAACAGTTTCTGTAAACTGTGGGTGCCTATTTATAGGTCTTCTTCATGGTAACCGGCTGGTCCGGTTCATAACTGACTTCTGACATCTCTGATAGTTGCTGTAGACCGGCTGGAACGGCAGCTGTCATGTCATCCAGTCACTTCTTGAAAATCTCTAACAGTCAGTAAGTGTCGAGACTTTCTGTCTTTAAGTGTCGATACTTATAGACCAAGTGTCGACACAAGTTGTGTAAGTGTCGACACATGACTACAAGGTGTCGACACAATTCCTTGTATGTCTCGACACAGATTCTTCTGCATGTGTCGACACTGAAATTGAGTGTCGACACAAGTACTTGTTCTTCTAGCTTTTGCTGAATTCTTCTAAGTGTCGACACATCTCCTTTGTGTCGACACAACTTCTTGTGTTGAATCTGTCAAGTGTCGACACTGCTTCTAGGTGTCGACACATAGTCTTTTATGTTGATTCTTGCTGAGTGTCGACACAGCTCCTTGTGTCGATACACCTTCTTCTTGTTGAGACTTCAGCTGAGTGTCGACACATTCCCATTGTGTCGACACTTGTACTTAGAATATTTTGTTGATAATTCTTTTCTTTGCTAAGTGTCGACACAGCTCCTTGTGTCGACACTTTCTTCAAGTGTTGAGTCTTCAGCTGTGTGTCGACACATTGTTCTAGGTGTCGACACATACTTCAAATGCTGACTCTTCTATTGAGTGTCGACACATTGTGCTGGGTGTCGACACTTACTTCAAATGTTGACTCTTCTGCATAGTGTCGACACATTGTGTTGAGTGTCGACACTTGTACTTAGACTCTGCAGACTTTTGCTGAGTGTCGACACAGCTCCAAGTGTCGACACTTTCTGGTGTAGACACAGCTTCACTGGGTGTCGACACAGCTCCTTGTGTCGACATAGCTTCTCTGCACTTTTCTACACTGAGTGTCGACACAGCTCCAAGTGTCGACACTTTCTGTCTGGTGTCGACTGTGCATCCCAGGTGTCGACACAATGACTCCAAGTGTCGACACTGCTTGTCTGGGTGTCGACACAAGCTTTCTCAAGTGTCGACACTTTCCCTCTGGGTGTCGACACATGGACTTAGAAACTTTTTGCTTCAGTCCAGTGATTTCTTAACCTGCACAAATAACTCAAACATACATCAAATACATTATGATGTATATCATTGAGTTGGGTGAGGCTTCTTCAAATCAGGTACATTTGACCAATGTACCCAACAATCTCCCCCTATTTGGAGAAGTCATAACCCTTAGTCAATGATATACACCATTCATAATTAAAAATTACAGAATGATGTAAAGTAGATTATTTACAACAGGGTAAACATAAACATGTAATAATTCACACATGTATACACATTCAACATTTCAGAACAAACAAGAAACAGACACATTCTCAGAACAATCATGAAATATATTTATCATCTATTGTTCTAACATTTTTCCAATACATCTTCAATGGTTTACAAAAATGTTTTTCATTCAAAAGATTACAACAATCTTCAAGTCAATTCCTAATCTATTTTTGGTCTGGTTCTTTGATAATAATGCCTTTGCCAGGTTGGACTTGAGCTTTGACAGGGGCTTCAGTAGTTTCAGCATCAACAGGCTTCTTGCCTTTTAAATCTTTCTTCTTCAGCTCTTCAGCTTTGATTTTCTGTCTCTCAAAATAGTGATATGGCTTGGGGAAGTACTTGCTAGGCTCCACAGCAGTAGGAGGTAGCTTTCCCATCTTAGCCTTCCTTCTGAATTGTACTATTGCCTCCTGCCTGATCTCATGTTTTCTCCATTCAGCTTCAGAAAACCATTTATTCATGTCATGAGTATTGTCCTTGGAAGCTTTCCAGGCAGTTAGAATTATATTCCTAGAGGTAGGGCTCCATTGTTCAAAATCTGGCTTTTGTTCTGCTTGTTCCCTAAACCTCTTTTTAGACAGCCTTGTATCTTCTTCTTTGTTCATAGCCTCTTGCAGAGCTGCAGAAATAGGTTGAACAACCTTTTCAATATGAACATTGGCCTTGCCCTCAGGTGGGCTATACATTGTGCTGACATCTGCTTGAACCATGTCAAAATCTGGAGGTGGATATATCACTTGAGCTACCTCTGGTTGCTCACCTCCAAGATATGCAGTTTGAATCCCTGATTCAGCAACATTATCATCATCACAGAGTGGAGGATAGCCCAGTGTAGCTCTGATGGAGTTAAATATCCATTTGGCATGGTCAGAGCTAGCTTTGACTAAGACTCTCTCCCCCTTTATGACTTCTCTGGCCATATGGTCTCTGACATCATCCTTTTGAAACCTTATCTGACTGTCCAAGTATCTGATTCCCTCTTTGAAGAATGGTTTGAGCTTAGTGAGCTGTTCAGAGATGGCCTTCTGGGAATCTTGAATTGCAGTCTTGACAGCAGTAATCTCAGCTTGGAATACTTTATCAAAGTCAGCCTTAACTGCAGCAGCAGGTGTAGAAGGTTCATCAGCCTTGTTTTTCAATTCTGTGAGTATAGCATTATGTGACTCAGTCAGATTGTCATTCATTCTGATTTGGTTTTCCAGCACATATCCTTGCTTTAAGGCTATATCATCTACCTGTGCCTTTATCTTCTCTTGGTGTGTTGCCAGATACACCACAGCATTTCCACCCTTGGAGAAACATTCATTCATCTCCTTCTTGTTAAGGTTCATCTCAAACCTTATTGACTTTATATCTTGGGCCAGGTCAAACTGTAAAGTCTTCTGCCCTTCATCAACATAAGTCTCTATAGCCTTTCTTTGTTCATCCATTTTGATCTGCAGTGCAATCAGTAAAGCACTATAATCAACAGTTGGGGCTTGTTGAATTATAGGCTGTGGGGCTACAGATTGCAGAGCTTTCTTGTAACTCTGGCTTCTTCTTTTAAAAACATATAATTTCTTCCTCTTAGCCTTTGCAGCCTCATCTTCTTCAGATTCTGAAGTGCTGGCTATTTCAACCCTTTCCTTAGGGATTGGAGGTTTGTCAGCTTGCACAGCAGTTGCCTTCTCAGTTTCTTGCCTAATAGGCTCTTCCAGAACTTCCATGTGCTCCCCCTCAGCAGCAGCACTCTTATCTTCAGCAGCAGCATCCTTGTCCATATCAAAATCTTCTTGATCTAGATTTAGGAATAGATCTTCCATGGTAAACTCTTGAGGTGAAGAAGCTGGAGAAGTTCTTGGTTCTTCAAATACTTGATCAGGAACCACTTCTAGGACAACAGATGTGTCTTCTCTAACAGCATCTAGTGCTTGAGTATTCAGCTGAGTTTGCTGAAGATCATCAGACAAATCAGCATCTTCTATAATATAGTCTAAAGTTTTTAGGTCAGTGAGTACCTCTTGTATGATGGTGGTGGCTTGCTCACTGTCCAGTGTAGATGGTTCCTCTACAACTGGTAGCTCCCCCTGGCTGTGATCCCTATGGATGGGGCTAGCTTGAGGTAGCTCCCCCTGGATCTCAGCTATATTTTGAGCAGCAGGGGTCTTCTCTGCAGCCACTTCCTCTTGATCATCTGGAGTGAAAACAACTTGTTCTTCACTATCAGAACTGCTGGAGGACTCTTGTGCCACAGCAGCAGTTTTTCTCTTCTTCTTTGGAGGAATCTCCTTCTCAGCAACTGTCTTTTCTGGGGTAGGCATTTCCTTGGACAACACCCTGTCCCATCTGGAAAATATCCTTTGATCCATCTTCCTCATGTGGTTGATCTTACTTCCTGCAGCTGTATTCATTACCTCTGGTATGGTACCAGCTAGGTAGAGACTAAGTATTCTGCCCAGGTTGGGCTTCTTCAAGCTCTCCTTAATCTTCTCATAGACTATTATTGACCAGTCTGTTTTCAGAGTGAAGATTATCCTGGTCATGATTCCAAACATAGAGGCAGACACCCTGTCATGCCCTCCAGGCGTACTGAGAATAACCTTGCCCACAATCTCAGACATGAATTTTCCTTGAATGGTCATGCCTTTCCTGTTAAAGACAGATCCTATCTTCATCTTTGGATCAAGTCCACACCAGGTAAGAGCTTCCCTGGTCTTGGATGCAGTTACTTCTTCTTCATCTTGAGTTTTAGGTAGCTGGAGTACCTTCCTCAGACTTTTTGGTGAAATCTTGACCTTAGATCCATGAACTCTGGATTTGATTCTGTATCCAGATTCATCTACAGCAGCTCCATTAAGGAATTCAAGAACTTCCTTCTTCCAAATCTTTGTTGGTTCTGAAACCAAGTATTCTAGTCCAGAATTGGCGACTAGGGTTACCACCGACTGGATTTCTTGATCTGCGTCGTCGAACGTGCCGCGCACTAGCTCATAGCCCTCGTTAACGTTCTCCTCAAGCTTAGGAGCCATTAGGGTTGAAGAAGTTGTCTTTAGAAAAGAGAGGTGTCGACACAGTAGTTTTGGTCTCAAAACTTTGAAAGCGTGTCGACAAACAAAGACAGAACCCTATTTATACCTTTCTGATTTTGAAGATGAACAGGCGGGACGGCTATCTAAGGATGTGTCGACACTGGCAATAAGTGTCGACACTGACTTATAATGTCTCGACACATATGTGTCGACACAAGTTTAGTCAACAGATATTGAAAGATATGGTACCTAAACACCTAGAGGGGGGGGGTGAATAGGTGACCTAATCCTTTTCTAACTTTGTTGGCAGCCAAACAGTTATATCACAGATTTCTAACTACTTTTGCACAGCAAACAGTAATAACAAAACATACACAGCTAATTCACAGCACAATCACAGCACAGCACACAGTGTTTTATAGTGGTTCCCCAAGATATGGGTACATCCACTTTCCCCCTTCGCCTATCTAGCAGTGTACTAGATTCGGCCAAACTTCTCCACTGTCTCAGAACCCAAATTGGTTCCTACCTCAGGCCCAAAGCCTTACAACTCAGCTTTATCCCAAAGCCTACACTCAGCCAATCAAGGCCTACACTCAGCCAACAAGGCCTACACTCAGAGATCTCAATCTCCTACACTCAGGCTCACAAGCCCTACCCTCAGCCTTTATAATTATAGGCTTACAAATCACTCAGATCCAAAGGATCCTACAAGTTAAAAGGTATTACAAATAATAGCTCTACAACTCAGAAAGATAAGAGGGGAGTTGAGAGATTCTTGATGAGTTCTTGGAAGAACTCAGCTGGATCCAATCTGACTTAGCTTTCTTCAAAGCTTCTTGAGTATAACTGAATAAGACTGAATCCTCTGCAGTAGTTCCTTGACCTCTGCTACTTAAGATCCAGAATTAAATCTGAATCCTTCTTCTCAGCCTAGTTCCAGAGGCTGATTTCTTGGAAGGAGCCCTCTCTCTCCAACTTCTTAGATCTGCACTTGGAATGCAAGATCTTCTTGTGTTGATACTGTGGGTACCACTTCACTGATTACTTCAACAATAATCTGTACCACTTGTTAATCACTTGATCAACTCTTTCAACAACCTGAATCACAACAACAACAACAGTTTCTATAAACTGTGGGTGCCTATTTATAGACCTTCTTCATGGTAACCGGCTGGTTCGGTTCATAACTGACTTCTGATATCTCTGACAGTTGCTGTAGACCGGCTGGAACGGCAGCTGTCATGTCAACCAGTCACTTCTTGAAAATCTCTAATAGTCAGTAAGTGTCGAGACTTTCTGTCTTTAAGTGTCGACACTTATAGACCAAGTGTCGACACAAGTTGTGTAAGTGTCGACACATGACTACAAGGTCTCGACACAATTCCTTGTATGTCTCGACACAGATTCTTCTGCATGTGTCGACACTGAAATTGAGTGTCGACACAAGTACTTGTTCTTCTAGCTTTTGCTGAATTCTTCTAAGTGTCGACACATCTCCTTTGTGTCGACACATCTTCTTGTGTTGAATCTGTCAAGTGTCGACACAGCTTCTTGGTGTCGACACATAGTCTTCAATGTTGATTCTTGCTGAGTGTCGACACAGCTCCTTGTGTCGACACACCTTCTTCTTGTTGAGACTCCAGCTAAGTGTCGACACATTCCCATAGTGTCGACACTTGTACTTAGAATAATTTGTTGTTCTTTCTGTTCTTTGCTAAGTGTCGACACAGCTCCTTGTGTCGACACTTTCTTCAAGTGTTGAGTCTTTAGCTGTGTGTCGACACATTGTTCTGGGTGTCGACACATACTTCAAATGCTGACTCTTCTATTGAGTGTCGACACATTGTGCTGGGTGTCGACACATACTTCAAGTGCTGACTCTTCTGCATAGTGTCGACACATTGTGTTGAGTGTCGACACTTGTACTTAGACTCTGCAGACTTTTGCTAAGTGTCGACACAGCTCCAAGTGTCGACACTTTCTGGTGTAGACACAGCTTCACTGGGTGTCGACACAGCTCCTTGTGTCGACATAGCTTCTCTGCACATTTCTACACTGAGTGTCGACACAGCTCCAAGTGTCGACACTTTCTGTCTGGTGTCGACTGTGCATCCCAGGTGTCGACACAAAGACTCCAAGTGTCGACACTGCTTGTCTGGGTGTCGACACAAGCTTTCTTAAGTGTCGACACTTTCCCTTTGGGTGTCGACACATGGACTTAGAAACTTTTTGCTTCAGTCCAGTACTTTCTTAACCTGCACAAGTAACTCAAACATACATCAAATACATTATGATGTATATCATTGAGTTGGGTGAGGCTTCTTCAAATCAGGTACATTTGACCAATGTACCCAACAATCTCCCCCTATTTGGAGAAGTCATAACCCTTAGTCAATGATATACACCATCCATAATTAAAATTACAAAATGATGTACAGCAAATTATATTCAGTAGGGTAAACATAAACATGTAATAATTCACACATGTATACACATTCAACATTTTAGAACAATCAAGAAATAGACACATTTACAGAACAATCATGAAATATATTTATCATCTATTGTTCTACCATTTTTCCAATACATCTTCAATGGTTTACAAAAATGTTTTTCATTCAAAAGATTACAACAATCTTCAAGTCAATTCCTAATCTATTTCTGGTCTGGTTCTTTGATAACAATGCCTTTGCCAGGTTGGACTTGAGCTTTGACAGGGGCTTCAGTAGTTTCAGCATCAACAGGCTTCTTGCCTTTTAAATCTTTCTTCTTCAGTTCTTTAGCTTTGATTTTCTGTCTCTCAAAATAGTGATATGGCTTGGGGAAGTACTTGCTAGGCTCCACAGCAGTAGGAGGTAGCTTTCCCATCTTAGCCTTCCTTCTGAATTGTACTATTGTCTCCTGCCTAATCTCATGTTTTCTCCATTCTGCCTCAGAGAACCATTTGTTCCTGTCATTCATGTTGTCTTTGGCAGCTTTCCAGGCAGTTAGAATTATATTTCTAGAGGTAGGGCTCCATTGTTCAAAATCTGGCTTTTGTTCTGCTTGTTCCCTAAACCTCTTTTTAGACAGCCTTGTTTCTTCTTCTTTGTTCATAGCCTCTTGCAGAGCTGCAGAAATAGGTTGAACAACCTTTTCAATATGAACATTGGCCTTGCCCTCAATTGGTCTATACATTGTGCTGACATCTGCTTGAACCATGTCAAAATCTGGAGGTGGATAAATCACTTGAGCTACTTCTGCTTGATCACCTCCAAGATATGCATTTTGAATCCCTGATTCAGCAACATTATCATCATCACAGAGTGGAGGATAGCCCAGTGTAGCTCTGATGGAGTTAGATATCCATTTGGCATGGTCAGAGCTAGCTTTGACTAAGACTCTCTCCCCCTTTATGACTTCTCTGGCTATATGGTCTCTGACATCATCCTTTTGAAACCTTATCTGACTGTCCAAGTATCTGATTCCCTCTTTGAAGAATGGTTTGAGCTTAGTGAGCTGTTCAGAGATGGCCTTCTGGGAATCTTGAATTGCAGTATTGACAGCAGTAATCTCAGCTTGGAATACTTTATCAAAGTCAGCCTTAACTGTAGCAGCAGATGTAGAAGGTTCAGCAGTCTTATTCTTCAATTCTGTGAGTAGAGCATTATGTGACTCAGTCAGATTATCATTCATTCTGATTTGGTTTTCCAGCACATATCCTTGCTTAAAGGCTATATCATCTACATGTGCCTTTATCTTTTCTTGGTGTGTTGCCAGATACACCACAGCATTTCCACCCTTGGAGAAGCATTCATTCATCTCCTTCTTGTTAAGGTTCATCTCAAACCTTATTGACTTTATATCTTGGGCCAGGTCAAACTGTAAAGTTTTCTGCCCTTCATCAACATAAGTCTCTATAGCCTTTCTTTGTTCATCCATTTTGATCTGCAGTGCAATCAGTAAAGCACTATAATCAACAGTTGGGGCTTGTTGAATTATAGGCTGTGGGGCTACAGATTGCAGAGCTTTCTTGTAACTCTGGCTTCTTCTTTTAAAAACATATAATTTCTTCCTCTTAGCCTTTGCAGCCTCATCTTCTTCAGATTCTGAAGTGCTGGCTATTTCAACCCTTTCCTTAGGGCTTGGAGGTTTGTCAGCTTGCACAGCAGTTGCCTTCTCAGTTTCTTGCCTAATAGGCTCTTCCAGAACTTCCATGTGCTCCCCCTCAGCAGCAGCACTCTTATCTTCAGCAGCAGCATCCTTGTCCATATCAAAATCTTCTTGATCTAGATTTAGTAATAGATCTTCCATGGTGAATTCAGGGGGTGAAGAAGCTGGAGAAGTTCTTGGTTCTTCAACTACTTGATCAGGAACCACTTCTAGGACAACAGATGTGTCTTCTCTAACAGCATCTGGTGCTTGAGTATTCAGTTGAGTTTGCTGAAGATCATCAGATAAATCAGCATCTTCTATAATATAGTCCAAAGTTTTTAGGTCAGTGAGTACCTCTTGGATGATGGTGGTGGCTTGCTCACTGTCCAGTGTAGATGGTTCCTCTACAACTGGTAGCTCCCCCTGGCTGTGATCCCTATGGATCGGGCTAGCTTGAGGCAGCTCCCCCTGGATCTCAGCTATATTTTGAGCAGCAGGGGTCTTCTCTACAACCACTTCCTCTTGATCATCTGGAGTGAAAACAACTTGTTCTTCACTATCAGAACTGCTGGAGGACTCTTGTGCCACAGCAGCAGTTTTTCTCTTCTTCTTTGGAGGAATCTCCTTCTCAGCAACTGTCTTCTCAGGGGTTGGCAAGTCCTTTGACAACACCCTGTCCCATCTGGAAAAGATCCTTAAATCCATCTTCCTCATATGATTTATCTTACTTCCAGCAGCAGTGCTCATGACCTCTGGTATTGTACCAGCTAGGTAGAGACTTATAATTCTGCCCAGATTGGGCTTCTTCAAGCTCTCCTTAATCTTCTCATAGACTATTATTGACCAGTCTGTTTTCAGAGTGAAGATTATCCTGGTCATGATTCCAAACATAGAGGCAGACACCCTGTCATGCCCTCCAGGCTTACTGAGAATAACCTTGCCCACAATCTCAGACATGAATTTTCCTTGACTGTTCATGCCTTTCCTGTTAAAAACAGATCCTATCTTCATCTTTGGATCAAGTCCACACCAGGTAAGAGCTTCCCTGGTCTTAGATGCAGTTACTTCTTCTTCATCTTGAGTTTTAGGTAGCTGGAGTACCTTCCTCAGACTTTTTGGTGAAATCTTGACCTTAGATCCATGAACTCTGGATTTGATTCTGTATCCAGATTCATCTACAGCAGCTCCATTAAGGAATTCAAGAACTTCCTTCTTCCAAATCTTTGTTGGTTCTGAAACCAAGTATTCTAGTCCAGAATTGGCGACTAGGGTTACCACCGACTGGATTTCTTGATCTGCATCGTCGAACGCGCCGCGCACTAGCTCATAGCCCTCGTTAACGTTCTCCTCAAGCTTAGGAGCCATTAGGGTTTGGAGAATTTGTCTTTAGAAAAGAGAAGTGTCGACACAGTAGTTTTGGTCTCGAAACTTTGAAAGCGTGTCGACAAACAAAGACAGAACCCTATTTATACCTTTCTGATTTTGAAGATGAACAGGCGGGACAGCTAGCTTAAGATGTGTCGACACTGGCAATAAGTGTCGACACAGACTTATAATGTCTCGACACTCATATGTCGACACAAGTTTAGTCTACAGATTTTATGTGTCGACACTTGTTTATGTGTCGACACAACATATCTCGACACGTTGTCGAGACTTTACTTAGAAAATTCTGAGTAAAACTTAAGTGTCGACACCACATTGGATGTGTCGACACCTACTCGACATGTGTCGACACTAACATTCTGAAGTGTCGACACCAACATCCTAGATGTGTCGACACCTTTTTCCTGAAGTGTCGACACCACTATTCTGTGTCGACATAGACTTGTCTATGTGTCGACACCTTTTTACTTAGCCAATTTTCATTCTGTAAACTTATTCTAAGTTTATCATTCCTAGTTCAATTTTGAATCTATTGAACTTAGCTTCTTCTAGGGGCTTAGTATACATATCAGCTAGTTGTTCATCTATTTTAACATATTCAAGTACAATATCATTTCTTTCTACATGCTCCCTAAGAAAGTGATATTTAATTTCAATATGTTTTGTTCTACTATGAGATACAGGGTTGTTAGCTATTGAAATAGCACTTGTAGAATCACAGAAAAGTGGAGTTCTACTTACCTGAAATCCATAGTCCTCTAGCTGATGTTGAATCCACAGAAGTTGAGCACAGCAACTTCCTGCAGCCACATATTCTGACTCAGCTGTGGAGATAGCCACACTGGTTTGCTTCTTGCTGCTCCATGAAATTATTCTCCCTCCTAGGAATTGACAGGTTCCAGTAGTACTTTTTCTATCCTCTTTGCATCCTGCAAAGTCTGCATCTGAATAACCTGTTAGATCAAAATCTCCATTCCTAGGGTACCAGAGGCCTAGATAGGGAGTGCCCTTTAGATATCTCAATATTCTTTTGACTGCAGTCAAATGAAACTCTTTAGGGCAGGCTTGATACCTTGCACAAACACATGTAGCATACATGATGTCTGGTCTACTAGCAGTCAAGTATAGTAGGGAGCCAACTATCCCTCTATACAAGGTTTCATATACAGGTTTTCCTGCATCATCCTTGCTAAGAGACATACTTGACCCCATAGGAGTCTTCATGGTGCTGGATGAATCCATACCATATTTCCTGATGAGTTCTAGGGTGAACTTGGACTGACATATGGATAAACCATTTTCAGTCTGTTTAACTTGGAGACCCAAGAAAAACTTCAGCTCTCCCATACTACTCATCTCAAACTGACTTTGCATAAGCTTTGCAAACATATTGCAAAGGCTACTTTCAGTAAACCCAAAAAAAAAGTCATCTAAAAAAAATATATGGAGACCCAAGAAAAACTTCAGCTCTCTCATACTACTCATCTCAAACTGACCCTGCATAAGTTTTGCAAACTTTTTGCAAAGGCTGCTTTCAGTAAACCCAAATATAATGTCATCTACATATATTTGGACTAGTATTACTTTGCCTCTAGATTCCCTAAGGAATAGAGTCTTATCTATTTTCCCCCTTGAGAACTTGTTCTCAATGAGGAAACTAGATAGGGTTTCATACCAAGCCCTAAGGGCTTGCTTTAACCCATATAAAGCTTTCCTAAGTCTATAGACATGATGAGGTAGAGTTGGATCAACAAAACCTGAAGGCTGCTCCACATAGACTTCTTCCTTAAGATTACCATTTAGGAATGCTGACTTGACATCCATTTGGTATACCTTGAATCCTTGATAGGTTGCATAGGACAAGAACATCCTTATGGCTTCCAGTCTGGCTACTGGAGCAAAGGTTTGATCAAAATCAATACCTTCTTCTTGCCTATATCCTTTAGCAACCAGTCTAGCCTTATTCTTAATGATGACCCCTTGTTCATCCATCTTATTCCTGTAGATCCACTTAGTTCCTATTACATTGTGGTCTTTAGGTTTAGGAACCAATTCCCAGACCTTGCATCTCTTGAACTGATTAAGCTCTTCTTGCATTGCTTCAGTCCATTGTGGATCTTGTATTGCTTCTTCAAACTTCTTAGGTTCAACTTGTGACAGAAAGCTGGAATAGATTGCAGCATTCTGATTTCTGCTCCTTGTTTGAACTCCTTGTCTTGGATCTCCAATAATCAGCTCTATTGGATGATCTCTAAGATGCCTGTGGGCTGGAGGCATCCTAACTTCTGGTTGAACCACTTCAGCATCTGCATTATGCTGTACTCCTTGTATTTCTTCAGCAATTGGCACATGTAGTTCTCCCCCTGGACAACAGCTACTGTCTTCTACTTGCTGTCTTGCAGCAGGCACTTCTTCTATAGTAAGCTTGTCCATTGTCTTTGTCAAACCTGTGGGGCTGCATACACTGCTAGACAACTCATTATTAATAAGTTTAGTCTCATCAAAAACTACATGCACTGATTCTTCTACAACTTGTGTAGTCAAGTTGTAGACTCTATAAGCCTTACTATTATTGATGTACCCAACAAAAATTCCCTCTTGGGACTTGGCAGCAAACTTAGTTAAGTAAGACTTCCCATTGTTAAGTATGAAGCATTTGCAACCAAAGATCCTAAAATAGGATAGGTTTGGTTTCCTGCCTTTCACAACTTCATAGGGGGTCTTGTTAACCCTTTTAGTGATGGTAGCCCTATTTATAACATGGCATGCAGTATTAACTGCTTCAGCCCAGAAATATTCTGGCAGTGATGTATCACTTAGTAGGGTCCTACCAGCCTCTATCAAGGTCCTATTCTTCCTCTCAGCAATGCCATTTTGCTGAGGTGTTCTAGGTGAAGAGAATTCTTGAAATATCCCAAAGTCTTCACACAGTTTGTCATGCTATCAGACTGAAATTCAGTACCATGGTCACTTCTAATTTTGACCACTGTACTATTTAGTTCATTCTGAATTTGCTTGACAAAGCTATAGAAGACACTAGGTGTTTCAGATTTCTGTCTTAAGAAGAACACCCAGGAAAACCTTGAGTAGTCATCTACAACTACAAAGGTATAGACCTTCCTACCTAAGCTGTGAACTGGCATTGGACCAAAGAGATCCATATGCAAGAGGTATAAACACCTCACAGCATCTTTGTTTTCTATGCTTCTAAAGGTGGATTTAGTCTGCTTGCCCTTTTGACAAGCTGAGCAAATACCATCTTTAACACACTTAACTTGAGGACCATTCCTCACTAACTCTTTGCTAAAGAGTTTGCTAATAGTCTTGTAGTTAAGATGGGCAAGCCTCTTGTGCCATTTGACACAATGAGAGACTGTCTCATCAGCTACAAGACAAACTGGAGAACCATTGTTCTCAATCATAATGTCTAGGCAGTAGACATTCCTCTTCCTATAACCAGTCAAAATGATCTCTTGATCACTTGACCTCTTGATATGACAACCATTTTTAACAAATGAGATGTCATACCCTACATCACTTAATTGACTTATACTTATTAGGTTGTGTTTCAACCCTTTAACATAAGCCACTTGAGTAATGGTAACTAAGTTTGAAGAAATGTTACCAAACCCTTTGATGATTCCTTTTTCAGAACCACCAAAGGTCACTTTAGGACCATTTTTGATTGGAATGTAGTCCTTCAGTAGTCCCCTAGTTCCAGTCATATGTCTGGAACATCCACTGTCCAAGTACCATGTAGGGGTATGGCCACTTGAACTCACCTGCAAAACAAATTAATGAACCTTAAAACCCAAAATATTCTTGGGTCCTTGGTGATTGTTAGTTTGCAATTTGACAAACCTACCTACTGGCATTCCAACAGGTAGTTTGGAACTCACTTTGGCACTCATATTGTGCCAACAGTCCACTGCAAAATGGCCAACTTTGCCACAGCACCAGCATTCAAACTTATTGTACCTTTGCTTAGGTACTGCCTTGGCTGTCTTGACTACAACAGGCTTGTTGAATGTTGGGGCTTTGCCCTTGGACTTAGACTTGGACTGCTCAGTCCCTGCAGGTCTAACAAAACCCAGTACAACCTTGCCTTTATGATGAACAAATTCATCAATTAAAGGTAGCACTGATTTAGGTTTTGAAAACCTAGCAACAAGCTCTCTCTATTTCTGAAGATTGATCTCCAGTTTCTTAATTTGATCAT
Organism: Platanthera guangdongensis; assembly: GCA_039583875.1. Classification (NCBI taxonomy): domain Eukaryota; kingdom Viridiplantae; phylum Streptophyta; class Magnoliopsida; order Asparagales; family Orchidaceae; genus Platanthera; species Platanthera guangdongensis. Next base: position 69,235,380 of record CM077150.1, on the reverse strand, counting down.
TCTTATAGGTGATAGTTCCCATCTGAATCACTGTAATGTGTTTCAGCCTGGCTACCTCATTCAGTTTTTGATCAAATTGCTTCTCAAAATCTGTTGCAACAGCCTTGAGATCAGCAATCTCCTTTACCTGACTTTTGGCTAGGGTCTTGCTTTTCTTGTAGGCTTGCAACAGTACCTTATATTCATCTATAAGCTGATGAATATCTTCCTCAGACTCAGATATATTCTCATCACTTGATGAAGAAGAATCTGATTCTGAACTAGAACAAGAACCTGAATTTAAACTTGAACTTTGTACCTGACTGGGTCCTGGCTGCTCCAGGATTTTGGCACTCTCTGTCAAAGCCATTATCCCTTGGCAATGACTGTCCTCTTGTTCATAAATTGACTCCAAGATCTGCATGAATTCTTCCTCTTCTTCTTCAGCAAACAACCCTATGTAGGCTTCAGCCTCAGACTCAGTTTCTGAAGAAGAGATATCTGATAGAGTCTTTTCCTTCTTAGCAACAAAAGACTTTTCTTTCTTCCCTTTGAAGTGAGTCTTTTTCCTGTCACCAGATTCCTTTCTCTTCTCTGGACAATCTGCAATAACATGGCCCTGTCTATTGCAGCAATAGCAAACAATCTTTGAACCAGTTGCCTTGCTTGATTTTGTCCTTTTCTTGTCATTCTTTGAAGACCTCTTTTTCTGATAAGAGTCTTCCTTTCCTTGTGATGTAGAAGACCTTGACCTCCACTGTTTCTTTTTCAAAAACTTCTGAAAGTGTCTAGTGAAAGCAGCAAAGTCTTCATCACTTTCACTGCTCTTAGACTTTGTGCTGACAGACTCATCAGACTCTGATTCAACTACCTCTGGAGGTGGAGTTGAAGACTTATTCCTGCACTTTCTGGGAACTTCTGTCTTGAAAGCAAGAGTTCTTTCTTTGTGCTCAGTCCTTGTTGATTTCTCCTCCTCTTTTCTCACTGTTAACTGCATTTCATAAGACAATAGCTTGCCAAATAGTGTGAGAGGAGGAATTTCCCCCAACTTAGCCATTTCTCTTATGACACAGATCTTGGTGTCCCAATCTTTGGTTAGAGACCTTAAGAAATTGTCATTTAGTTCATAGTTAGTGAACTCTCTTCCATAAGACATGAGTTCATTAACTATTCTGTAAAATTTCTTATAGCACTCAGTGATGCTATCACCCTTTCCTTGCCTAAAGCTTTCATACTCCTGATTTAGCAAGGACTTCCTATCTTGCCTAACTTCTTCAGAACCTTCCATATAGACAATGAGAGTATCCCACATCTCTTTTGCTGTCTTACAGTGAATTAAGTTCTGAAAAGTGGCATCATCAATGGCACTCACTATTATGTTCTGTGCCCTCTTGTCCATGGTAGCTAGGACAATCTCATCCTTAGTCATCTCAGAGAAATCCTTTGGAGTCCTCTGATTTGCATCCAATACTGAAATCTTCATTGGCACATAAGGCCCTTCCTTTACTGTGATGTAGATTCTAGGGTCAGAGGCTTCCATAAATAGCCTTACCCTCTCTTTCCAGATCCCAAAGATCTCTTTCCTGCATATGGGTAATTTCATGGAACCCAATTCCTTGTGATTCTCATAAGAACCCATGTTTCTTGATTTTCTTGAATTTCTTGAATCTGTGAATTGCCTTACACTGAATCTGCCAAACAAGATCTCCTCAGACTGTTAGTCCTTTTTGAGGAACCTGCCTCTGATACCACTTGAAAGATATGGTACCTAAACACCTAGAGGGGGGGGGGTGAATAGGTGACCTAATCCTTTTCTAACTTTGTTGGCAGCCAAACAGTTATATCACAGATTTCTAACTACTTTTGCACAGCAAATAGCAATAACAAAACATACACAGCTAATCCACAGCACAATCACAGCACAGCACACAGTGTTTTATAGTGGTTCCCCAAGATATGGGTACATCCACTTTCCCCCTTTGCCTATCTAGCAGTGTACTAGATTCGGCCAAACTTCTCCACTGTCTCAGAACCCAAATTGGTTCCTACCTCAGGCCCAAAGCCTTACAACTCAGCTTTATCCCAAAGCCTACACTCAGCCAATCAAGGCCTACACTCAGCCAATCCAAGGCCTACACTCAGCCAATCAGGCCTACACTCAGAGATCTCAATCTCCTACACTCAGGCTTACAAGCCCTACCCTCAGCCTTTATAATTATAGGCTTACAAATCACTCAGATCCAAAGGATCCTACAAATTAAAAGGTATTACAAATAATAACTCTACAACTCAGAAAGATAAGAGGGGAGTTGAGAGATTCTTGATGAGTTCTTGGAAGAACTCAGCTGGATCCAATCTGACTTAGCTTTCTTCAAAGCTTCTTGAGTAGAACTGAATAAGACTAAATCCTCCTGCAGTTGTTCCTAGACCTCTGCCACTTAAGATCCAGAATTGAATCTGAATCCTTTTTCTCAGCCTAGTTCCAGAGGCTGATTTCTTGGAAGGAGCCCTCTCTCTCCAACTTCTTAGATCTGCACTTGGACTGCAAGATCTTCTTGTATTGATACTCTGTGTACCACTTTACTGATTACTTCAACAATAATTTGTACCACTTGTTAATCACTTGATCAACTCTTTCAACAACCTGAACCACAACAACAGTTTCTGTAAACTGTGGGTGCCTATTTATAGGCCTTCTTCATGGTAACCGACTGATCCGGTTCATAACTGACTTCTGACATCTCTGACAGTTGCTGTAGACCGGCTGGAACGACAGCTGTCATGTCATCCAGTCACTTCTTGAAAATCTCTAACAGTCAGTAAGTGTCGAGACTTTCTGTCTTTAAGTGTCGACACTTATAGACCAAGTGTCGACACAAGTTGTGTAAGTGTCGACACATGACTACAAGGTGTCGACACAATTCCTTGTATGTCTCGACACAGATTCTTCTGCATGTGTCGACACTGAAATTGAGTGTCGACACAAGTACTTGTTCTTCTAGCTTTTGCTGAATTCTTCTAAGTGTCGACACATCTCCTTTGTGTCGACACAACTTCTTGTGTTAAATCTGTCAAGTGTCGACACTGCTTCTAGGTGTCGACACATAGTCTTTTATGTTGATTCTTGCTGAGTGTCGACACAGCTCCTTGTGTCGACACACCTTCTTCTTGTTGAGACTTCAGCTGAGTGTCGACACATTCTCATAGTGTCGACACTTGTACTTAGAATATTTTGTTGATAATTCTTTTCTTTGCTAAGTGTTGACACAGCTCCTTGTGTCGACACTTTCTTTAAGTGTTGAGTCTTCAGCTGTGTGTCGACACATTGTTCTGGGTGTCGACACATACTTCAAATGCTGACTCTTCTATTGAGTGTCGACACATTGTGCTGGGTGTCGACACTTACTTCAAATGCTGACTCTTCTGCATAGTGTCGACACATTGTGTTGAGTGTCGACACTTGTACTTAGACTCTGCAGACTTTTGCTGAGTGTCGACACAGCTCCAAGTGTCGACACTTTCTGGTGTAGACACAGCTTCACTGGGTGTCGACACAGCTCCTTGTGTCGACATAGCTTCTCTGCACTTTTCTACACTGAGTGTCGACACAGCTCCAAGTGTCGACACTTTCTGTCTGGTGTCGACTGTGCATCCCAAGTGTCGACACAATGACTCCAAGTGTCGACACTGCTTGTCTGGGTGTCGACACAAGCTTTCTCAAGTGTCGACACTTTCCCTCTGGGTGTCGACACATGGACTTAGAAACTTTTTGCTTCAGTGCAGTGATTTCTTAACCTGCACAAATAACTCAAACATACATCAAATACATTATGATGTATATCATTGAGTTGGGTGAGGCTTCTTCAAATCAGGTACATTTGACCAATGTACCCAACACCTTAGGATCTCTAATTCCTTGGTTTGCCTCTTGGCAAGTAATCAGCTCTCCTTTAGAGTAATTAGGAGTAGTACAAACTTATCAATCAATTGATTGATACCAGTCACAAATTCATAGCAATCTTCATCACAGGATGAAGATGTACCAGTATCTAGACTGGATTCAAAGTTAGAGAAAGATTCAGAATTTGAGAGAGATTGTACCTTGATTGATTCTGATTCTTCCTGACTTCTCTCTTCTGCAGACATTGCCATCAACCCATGGCATCCATAGATTTATTCATCCTCCTCATTGTCACTGTCTGAGAGTGCCAGAGGGGCCCTGATTCATATCCTGGCATCAGGATATTCCACTTCTTCCTGATCTGCAGCAACTGATATCATCCCTAAGTAGTCCTCTTCCTCTTTATCTTCAAAATCTGAGGATGAAGAATTTGTCCAGCTTCTCTCCTTCTTGGTCACAAAGGTTTTTTTCTTCTTCTTCTCATCTTCAGACTCTGAGCCATTATCAGAAAGATTTACTTTCCTTGTCTCTTCCATATAGTCAGTGAGAGAATCCCACTTCTCTTTGGCTGACTTGCAGTGGACCACTCTCATGAGGGTTGAGTCATCCATGACACTCACCATAATGTGTTGTGCCATCTTATACAGAGATGCAAGGTTGATTTCTACTTCAGACATCTCTGCATAACTCTTTGGAGTCTGGATGCTTGCATCTGAAGTTGAGACCTTCATGGGGATGAAGGGTCCTTCTTGAACTATTGCAAGTACCCTAGGATCAAAGGCTTTCATGATTTGCTTGACTCTTTCTTTCCAAGTCTTAAAGTTCTCCTTATTGCAGACTTGAAGCTCCATTCCTTGTTGTTCTCTTTTGAACCCACAAGTGTAACCATTTTAGCTAACCTTGGAGGTATACTCAGATTGTTCAATCCTTTTTTAGTAACCTCCCTCTGATACCACTTGAAAGTTATTTAACTTTACGTTAGCTAATCACCTAAAGGGGGGGTGGTGAATAGGTCTTTGAGTTTATAATATATCTTTTGTTATTTCCAAATTATGCTAACTAGAGCCTGTCCTTAAGTACTACAGTCAAAGAGAAATAACAAGCAAAAACAGTAAACAACAGAATTTATAGTGGTTCCCCAATTGGTTACATCCACTTTCCCTCTCCACCTATCCAAGCTTATTTGTTGGACTCGGCACAACCTCTCCAAACTGCTCCTAAGAGCTTACATCTCAGATCCCGTAGGATCTTCAACTCTCCTCCAAGACTCTCTTCTCAGCCACAAGGGCCAACACTCAGTGGTCAGCAGACCACATATCTCAGACTGTTAAGCCCTACACTCAGGCTGGGAGGACAGCCCTACCTCAAATCCCAAAGGATCCTACCTCAGAGCTCTGCAGTGCTCCTACACTTAGTGACCTGCAAGCCACCTACCTCAGCCTTATCTTTAAGGCCTACAGCTCAGGCTTTTCATCCCTATAACTTCAGGCACAAGGCCCTACTCTCAGAGTGCTGCATCACTCTTATAACTCAGTACCCCTCCAGGTACCAACCTTAGTGCCCCTCCAGGCACCTACAGCTCAGCGATAAGCTTGTCATCTACCTCAGGAATAAAGGCCCTACACTCAGAGAGCAGCACTCTCCTACTTCAGGCACTTAAGCCCTACAGCTCAGATCATCACTTGGATCCTACCTCAGTGCCCCTCTAGGCACCTACCTCAGTGACAAATTTGTCACCTACAGCTCAGGCACTAAGTGCCCTACACTTAGATTCAGGAAACCTGAATCCTACAGGAAATAAATACATAGTTGAAGAAAATAAAATTACTGACTAAGAGAAATAATTCTGAGTAAACTTTGTTGAACTGAGTAGATTTCAGTCCAGCTCACCTGCTGTAGAAGGAATCAGCCTTCTTTTATAGCTATCACTTATTACTGCTACACTGATAAGCAGCTTCCACTTTGCCGAGAGATGAATCGGCTAAACTGTTATACAGAGAACACACTTGCTAAGATTGAAGAGCTTCAGCTATCCTTTCTTGCTTTCAGGCTATCTTGGCTGGACTTCAACTTTCAAGCTTGATCGGAAGTAAATGTCCAGCCGCCTCTATAAGTTTCTCTTTTTGTTTCTTGGATTCGTTAACCCTAATCCTTTACTGTTTCCCATTTTATATGCGCTGATTTGAATCAACGACACCATAGTATGTGGGCCCACCAAGGATTGGTGAGCGCCAACTCCATCAGAACGGGACAAAACAACTTTCGGCGCTGTAGCAACTTTCCCGCAACGGCTTCCTGTAGTTTTGACTTTGATGACATCAGCAGTGGTCATCAACATCTGGGCTTAAAAAATTTTCCTGAATCCTATCAAGCATTGATTGATGTCGAGACACTCAATGCCATCAGCCTTGGCTCTCAGCGCTTCTGAACTTAGAAAATTTTCTGACTTTGTCTCAGCGGTTTTGTCTCAACGGTCTCAGCAGTCTCAACGATTTTCCATTATTAGCTGAGACAAACCTTTCTCTCAGCGCTTTCCTCTTATCTACTGTCTCTGCGGTTTTTGCACTTTAACTATCTCAGCGGATTTGTCTCAGCGGTCTCAGCGGTTTTTCATTTATCAGCTGAGACAATTCTTTATTTCAACGATTGCCTCTTTTTTAGAAGCGTTGAGTGAACCTACTTCACTCAACGCTTCTGGACTTAGAAAAATTCCAACAAATTTTGTTCTCAGCTGTTTACCTCTTGAATGTCTCAGCGCTTCCTGCTTTATTTAGAAGCGTTGAGTGAACTTGCTTCACTCAATGCTTCTGGACTTAGAAAGTTTCCAGCTAACTTTTTCTCTAGTGTCTCAGCTATCTCAACGCCATCTTCTCAGCTGTCTCAGCTGTCTCAACGCCATCTTCTCAACTATCTCAACACTACCTTCTCAGTTGTCTTCAGCTGTCTCAACGCTATCTTCTCAGCTGTCTCACCTATCTCAGCTGTCTCAGCGGTCTCAACGCCTTTTCTCAACAGACTCATTGCTTATGCCTTAGACAGATATTCTGGCTTTAACTTGACAAGCTTTGAGCTGATCTAGATGAACCACAAACTGAGGTTGAAGAACTTTGATCTTCTCAGCGCTCTCAACACTTTTTGCCTTTGATAATTTTTCTCTTGCTTCAGCTTGACAAGCATTGGGCTGAGCTTGACGAACTGTAACCTGAGATCGACGAACTTCGAGCTAAGTTTGATGAATTTTGTATCCTGATTTCTTAAGCTTATACTGAGTTGAGCTCGACGATCAGTAGGTTGATTTTGACGAACCCTGAGCTGAGTTTGAAGAAATTTGAGTTTTCTGCCCAACTCATTTTTCTTTACTTTTCCAATCATGGACTACCTGCATGCATGAATTAAAGCACACATCAAATACATTATGCCCCTTAGCATGAATGGTAATGCAACTTCAAATCCTGAGGAACATTATAGAGCACAATTCCCAACAGGTGTACCCTGGAATCTCTTGGACCTGGGTGACCTCCTCTTGGAACCTGTCGACGTAACTCCCCAAGGTCTCATTTACCCCCTGCTTGATGCAAAACAGGGACTCCGACTCCCTCTTCTTCCTCTTGGAGGTGGTGAACCTCAACATGAAACCCAGACGTAGGTCCTCGAAGCAGTAGATGGAGTTGGCCGGCAGCTGGTGGAACCACTCTCTCGCCTTCTCCTTAAGTGAAATGGAGAAGAGCATGCAATTGAACCCATCTGACATCTGTCGGATCAAGACCACGTCCTCAAACCACTGGACGTGCTGGACCAGGTCGCCCTTCCCGGTGTAGTAAGACATCTCCGGCTCCCGGAAGCCCTCTAGAACTGGGGCAGAAGAAACCAGCTCGCTGATGGGGCTGCCTCCCCCTGCTAGGCGAGCCAGAGGATCTCGCACCCCCATCTCGACGAACCGGCCCCCACTTGCCGAGCCCGGGAAGAGCACTAGCCTGGGGAGGTTGCGTCCTCTCCCCTCCTCTGGAACATCTTTCCCAACTCGCCTACCGGGAGCGTCCTCGCCAAGGGTCGGGATCGCGAGTACGGGTGTTGTTGGTGTCGAGCATTCGGCACCTGCGCTGAGTGCGAACCTGATGAGGCTGAGTACCTCCAGCCTGAAATATTCGAACATCCCCACCGTGGCTAGAGGGGGAGGGGGTGGCGAGTCAGAATTGTCCGAGCCTTGACCTTATCCTCCCGTCATCGAGTTTGCCGAAGATTTTCTGTGTTGACCACTCTACACGCTCACCGCACCAAAATGTTGAAACCGAAAATTCAGTCTCTATTGGAGTTCACCCTTGGGGAAGGGGTGATCGTATACCTACTTCTCTCCTGCAAGCCAAATAACAAAGGAAAAGAAAAGGGAACTGACCCAAGGGCTTGGCATGGAGGTCCCACCACACACCCAGAAGAACTTAGAGCGCTTCCCTTCATTAGCAAAGTGTTGAGCTAAGGCAACCTCAGAAAGCTCTAGAAGACTAGGGAGTAAGTAAGCATGCCTTCTTAGGTACCCCTTGGGTCCTATTTATACATTTCTGAAAATGGCCTGCAAATAGCCAATCTTTGCTATTCCAAACGGCTATGTGCAGTTCAGGTTGGCCTGCCAATAATGTAACTACGCTGTTCTAGAAGACTATGGGCAGGCCAGCGGGGACAAAATGGTAAAAAGCATCATAAATGACTGGGCGAGTCGTCCCTGAGACCTCTACTCGCCTGGGGCGGCGAGTGCTCGATGGAGCTGGCACTCTCCACCTCCTCCTGGACCTTGGCGAGTACGGGCTCGGTTGGCCATACACGCCTGCCGCTTGCCTAGCTCACCTGGGCGAGTGCGGGCCCTCTGGCTCCACTCGTCCCTAGTAATTCCACCTCGACCGGGCTTGTCGGGGGATGTCGAGCTCTGGCACCCTGGGTGCTCGCCCGGGACTTGGACTTCTCGATCAGGGCGGTCTGGGTCCTACCGAGTACACTCACTGGATAAGGGGTTGTATATATAGGATATCTCACAATCACTAAACTTGAGCACAAGTTAGATCATCATATATGTATACTTTATTTGCTATGCTTTCTTCAAATCCAAAACATTGAGATCAATGAACCCAACACCAACTCTGTAGAAACCAAAATTCTGTCTCTTGTAGAGTTCACCCATGGAGAAGGGGTGATCGTGCACCTACTTCTTTCCTGCAATCAAAATGACAAAGGGAACAAAGAAGACCAAACCCAGGGCTCGGCGATGAGGACACACCACACACCCGGAAGATCTTAGAGTGTTTCCCCTCCTTAGCCAGAGGCCAAGCTAAGGCTACCTCAGAAAGCGCTAAAAGACTAAGGAGCAAGTTAGTATGAAAGTGTGCCTTCTGAGGTGCCCCTTGGGTCCTATTTATAGATTTCTGAAAACAGCCTGCAAATAGCCAACCTCCACTATTTTGAGCAGCTATGTGCAGTCCAGCTTGGTATACCAATAATGCAACTCCGTTGTTCTAACAAGATATTCGCACCGATGGGAGGGCATCTGATGGAGCCGACTTCCCACGACATGTGGCCAAGGAGCGTCATCCCTCTGACGATGATGGTGACCCGGTAGATTTGAATGGAGACGTAGGACCGCAACACTTTGATGATTGCGACAGCATGCTTACGGATGACCCTTGGAAGCGTCGCCATAATAGCCGTCTGGAGCGCAAGCCCAATTATTGGCGTCGCCATAATAGCCGTCCGGAGCGCAAGCCCAATTATTATTTATTAATAATATATATTAATAAATAATAATTGAGTAATAATATATTTTATTTGTTGTTTTATTTCAAAATTATCATTTTCATTTTATGTTTAATTTCATGTATTATTTGTAACATGGTTATGTTATAAAACCATGGTGTATGGTTCTGTTTTATTCCATTTTCTAGTTGGGCTGCATGTAGCTTTTTTCCCTTGTTTGTAAAGCCTATATAAAGACATGTACTCCTTTGTTTTTTAGAAGTGAATGATTGAAAAGAAACTAAATTCAAGATTGAAATCCTCCTACTTCTCCAAGGCAAATTTCGGCCCGCACTATTCCCCTTCTTCTTTGGCCGCCGGCCACCCTCCTCCTCCCCTCTCTCTCGGCCTCCCTTCTCCTCCCATTCTCCCTTCATCCCTTCCATACATCCTTGCTACACGAGCCCTACCATCTCCTTCCTCCTGCACACAACTGGCCACCTCTCTCACCCAACCAACCCGAGCCACCTCCTAGCAATCCTAGCCGAGCCACCTCCATCACCAACCTCCAAAGCCGCCACTTAACACCACCCTTCATAAATCAGGCCACCCCACCTCTCACCCGAGGCCTCCTCCTCCTCCTCACCAAATCCGACCCCCGCCCTATTCCCCTTCCTAAAAACCATAAAGATCCTCTACCATATTCATCCCTTATTGACCATATTCAAAATATATCCACATCCTTAAATTCTCTACCTACCATATTCAAAATTATATCATTCCTTAATTATTTCCAATATTCTGTCACATTTCTCTCCCCTGCCTTATTGGGAAATATTATTTCCATATTCAGAAGATTTCACCGGGACTCTCCAAATATAGCGTGATACGAAGAAGACGACAAATTTCTCTCCCTCTGGCGTATCTCTGGCGGAGCCGTTGAAAAATGATTCGAGTAGAGTGAACCAGATTCATCAAATCCGGTTGGGTAACGAACATTTCCACCTTTATGTGTTTCTCTTCTTTAGATAGATCTTATGGCATTGGCAAATTATGTGGCTTGTGTAACGCTTGAATTTTCGTGGCTAGTTTTTTTTATTTATTGTCGTGTTTATTTCTTTCGTTTAAGTTCGTGAGGCGTGGCGGTCCACGTTTTATTTTGTTGGGAGAGAACCACCCTTGTCTGAATCATTTGTTTTCGGTGGATTCTTTTTTGGTACAACAACGCTCGATCGAACCGTGTGGGTTCTTTTCGCTTGAGAGGACCTCGACATATCGCCTTGGTATTATCTTAAGGGGCCTTGCGAACCCCCCTGTAATTTTTAATTAGTAACAATATTAATTGTGTTGTTGCTGCGTTAAATGCTTGAGTGTGACGTGAGAGTTATCAGAGAACGTCGTGTTGTTCCGTCGGCCACCCATAACGCCCAAAAGGTCAAGCCTACATCAATTTGGTATCAGAGGGAGGTTCTCGTCAATTTCCTAATTGACACTCCTCCCCCTCTTATGTGGCACGTACGTACGCACTCACCCGTTTTGTTGCAAATTAATATTTAGAAAATTAGTTTTCATGAAATGCATTGAAATTCCACAATTTCAAAGTTCAAATTAAAAACAAATAAATTTTAAATTTTAAATTTCAAATTTCAAATTTCAAATTTCGAATTTCAAATTTCAGAATTTCAAAATTTCAAATTTCAAATTTCAAATTTCAAATTTCAAATTTCAAAATTCAAAATTCAAAATTCAAATTTCAAATTTGAAATTTCATATTTCAAAATTTCAAATTTCAAATTTCAAGTTTCAAATTTAAAAATTTCAAATTTCAAAATTTCAAATTTCAAATTTCAAAATTTCAAATTTCAAATTTCAAATTTGAAATTTGAAATTTCAAAATTTCAAATTTCAAGTTTCATAATTTAAAATTTCAAATTTCAAATTTCAATTTCAAAATTCAAAATTCAAATTTCAAATTTCAAAATTCAAATTTCAAAATTTCAAATTTCAAATTTCAAAATTCAAAATTCAAATTTCAAATTTCAAATTTTAAAATTTAAAATTCAAACTTCAAATTTCAAATTTCAAATTTCCAATTTCAAAAATCCAATAAAAAAAAATTAATTTTTCATTAAGTCATTATTTTTATTAAGATATTTTAAAATTTAATAGTTGGTTTGCAAATAGCGGCCTATATTTTTATATTTTCAGCAAAATTCAAAAATAATTTTTTTTTAATAATCCTCATATTTTTGCCAGCCAGAAAATCTATTTTATATAATTATAACCTTAGTGGCTAAGCGGGAACAATTCCATCTTTGAAAATTAAATAGGGTCAAGTTAGTTAGTCATTGCATGTGCACTAGTTCTGGGTGAGTTTTCTCTCCGGTTCTCAATAAATGGCATATGACATATATGCTACTCAGTTAGACTATTCCTATGCTAAGGATATGGCTAAACACACCCCTAGGGAACAGCATATTTATCCTACTTATGACGGTTTAGAGTATCCCCAAAATTTTAGAGACTGGCTTAAGGGATTAGAACAATATTTTAATTGTCACTTGTGGAATGACTACGAAAAGGTTAGCTTTGCCAGAGAGCAATAAATAGGTCGAGCCCGATTATTTTGGTTAAACGAAGAGCGTCGTGTTGGTAGCTATCATTATGCTTAGCCGCACATGCGTAGCCTCCTCTCGGATCAATTTGATCCCGCCTATCTGCGCACTAATAGCACCACACCCGTTAGTAAGAATAGTTATCGCACCAGACCCGTATCTACTTATAGGAGTGACCCTACGCCTCAGGATAGATCCTATCCCCAGAGAGGTAGTAATATACAAACTGTGCCTAGTCCCACCTATAGGGAACATAAGCCATTTAGACCACAAAATTTGAACTCGAAAGAGGTTACTATTAGGGTGCTAGCTTCTTTAGCCTTGACATCTAATCCCTCTGGTATAGTGACTGATACCTCTGAGGATTCTTATGTGGATATAGAATCTATGGATGATGAAGTTAATCAGCCAGGTGAGAGTATTCATTCACTTACGATAGTGCCTGACTCTCATGTTGAACCTGAGGATGTGAATAGGACTAAGCCCGTCACTGAGGATGAGGCAATTCTCGCTGATGCTTTTAGTGACGTTGAGGAGATTGGTTACCCTAGTGACCTGGATGAGGACTTCTCCTTTGAGGAATCGTCTCCTCTTCCTTTCGGCGATGTTTCTGAGGCGTCTCCCATGATAGTTACGGAGTCTTCTGATGACCCTGAGTCAGAAGACATTCCGGCTGAGTCACCCGATGTTGAGAGCTTACCTGTTACTGATTTAGGTGAAGACCTACTAGAACACGAGCTAGTTCCTTCTAGCTCGGAACATATTGAGGTGCCCACTTATTTAGCTTCCCCGTTAGATCAATCCAGTCGGAGAAGTGCGAGTGAGGATCGCAATATTATAATGGATGACCCAGAATTAATAGATGTTTCAAAGGTATTGGAAGAGTCACCTTGGGATGGTTGTTCAATTTGGGATAATCTTATTGTGATACATCCGGGAGTTCGTTCCTTTACGGTATCAACGCCGCTTAAAAGTCAAGTTAATTGTGAAACTCCCCGGGATTCGATTTGCTCATCCCTTTATTTTGATTGTGACGATGCACCCACTTCATGGGAAGAGTTGGTTAACGACGGATGCGTCGTTTTGGAAAATTTACACTGTGTGGAAAATTATCTTTGGATGACGGTAGCCTGAGGGCCAAAAGACATTTCGTTGATGATAGCTCCTTTACCTGGGGCCCAAAACTGTTTAAAATTTTTGTCGGATACGATTTTGCCAACCTATGATACGACTACTAATTCTGAATTAAATGAAGTATCGAATGAGTTGGAAGACTTGTCGGCTGAATTTTCAGTGAGGACGAATCCACTGTTTAATTTTTCCTATGATTTTAACGGCCTACAACCGGAGGCTTGTTCTTGGACGAGTAATCCGTGTTTTGACGTTGAGTGTGACTTAACTTCCCCTACGGAATCACCCATGTCGACTCTCCCTCTGGTTCATTTAACTCGAGTAGATGATTTGTTAGGACACGAACTACTCATTCCTAACCCGTTATATTTGGAGAAGTTTATTATTACCGCCTCCCCATTAGGCTTACTACGATGGATGTGGGTAAACGTAGTTGGTGACGAATGTTTTCTGCTGGCTAGTCATTATGACATTTTTAAATCAAAATTTAATTCCAAATTTAAAACGAAAACGTTCGGCTCGACCGAAATAATTTTTGAATTTAAAGCATCCGTGCCACCTGACATAGTTCCATTATTTTCTACTATTAATTCTAGTCATGTTGCACATGGGTTCACCCCACATGGTTTTAATTTAATTAGGCGCATTCTTATTTTTTTAATCCATCAAAATGCATCCTTTAATTTACTTGTGAGTTTGTATCCGAAAGTCTCCCACTGTTATGTGATTGATTTGGTTTTTGATTGTCTCATCCCTGAACGGATGCTCCCGGGCACCTTAAAAAAATAACGAATTGGCTAGTCTATTCTTTACGAATTTTACGGAAGTTTGGTGACAAGACATTTCTTTTAAAAGTTTCCACTGATTGGGGCATAACTCCTATTTTCATCGTTACATACTTTGCGGTTCATGCTTTTATGCCACTTGAAATGTCTACCTCTCCGTATATATTTTCCACTATGCTTTCTATTGGGTTTGGTGGTGACAGTTTCCTAGGATCGTTCTCCTTCTCGGTCTCCATCGGAGGTATGTTGGTGGATGTTGTTTAAATTCTTTTTCCTTCTTTGGATAATGCGTATTTGAGGTCCCTCCAAGACCACCTTTTGCCATGCAGGTTCTTCTTCCCTGTCGATGACCTTCCAGGCGAGTACACTCAGGTATACTCATCAGTGATGAGTATTTTTAAGAGGGGGAGGATTGATGGAGCCGACTTCCCACGTCATGTGGCCAAGGAGCGTCCTCCCTCTCATGATGATGGTGACCCAGTAGATTTGAATGGAGATGTCGGACCGCAACACTTTGATGATTGCGACAGCATGCTTACAGATGACCCTTGGAAGCGTCGCCATAATAGCCATCCGGAGCGCAAGCCCAATTATTGGCGTCGCCATAATAGCCGTCCGGAGCGCAAGCCCAATTATTATTTATTAATAATATATATTAATAAATAATAATTGAGTAATAATATATTTTATTTGTTGTTTTATTTCAAAATTATCATTTTCATTTTATGTTTAATTTCATGTATTATTTGTAACATGGTTATGTTATAAAACCATGGTGTATGGTTCTGTTTTATTTCATTTGCATGTTGGGCTGCATGTAGCCTTTTTCCCTTGTTTGTAAAGCCTATATAAAGGCATGTACTCCTTTGTTTTTCAGAAGTGAATGATTGAAAAGAAACCAAATTCAAGATTGAAATCCTCCTCCTTCTCCAAGGCAAATTTCGACCCCCTCTATTCCTCTTCTTCTTTGGCCGCCGGCCACCCTCCTCCTCCACTCTCTCTCGGCCTCCCTTCTCCTCCCCTTCTCCCTTCATCCCTTCCATACATCCTTGCTACACGAGCCCTACCATCTCCTTCCTCCTGCACACAACTGGCCACCTCTCTCCCCCAACCAACCCGAGCCACCTCCTAGCAATCCTAGCCGAGCCACCTCCATCACCAACCTCCAAATCCGCCACTTAACACCACCCTTCATAAATCTGGCCACCCCACCTCTCACCCTAGGCCTCCTCCTCCTCCTCACCAAATCTGACCCCCACCGTATTCCCCTTCCTAAAAACCATAAAGATCCTCTACCATATTCATCCCTTATTTACCATATTCAAAATATATCCACGTCCTTAAATTCTCTACCTACCATATTTGAAATTATATCATTCCTTAATTATTTCCAATATTCTGCCACATTTCTCTCTCATGCCTTATTGGGAAATATTATTTCCATATTCAGAAGATTTCGCCGGGTCTCTCCAAATATAGCGTGATACGAAGAAGGCGACGAATTTCTCTCCCTCTGGCGTATCTCTGGCGGAGCCGTTGAAGAACGATTCTAGTAGAGTGAACCAGATTCATCAAATCCGGTTGGGTAACGAACATTTCCACCTTTATGTGTTTCTCTTCTTTAGATAGATCTTGTGGCATTGGCAAATTGTGTGGCTTGTGTAACGCTTGAATTTTCGTGGCTAGTTTCTTTTAGTTATTGTCGTGTTTATTTCTTTCGTTTAAGTTCGTGAGGCGTGGCGGTCCTCGTTTTATTTTGTTGGGAGAGAACCACCCTTGTCTGAATCATTTATTTTCGGTGGATTCTTTTTTGGTACAACAACGCTCGATCGAACCGTGTGGGTTCTTTTTCGGTTGAGAGGACCTCGGCATATCGCCTTGGTATTATCTTAAGGGGCCTTGCGAACCCCCCTGTAATCTTTAATTAGTAACAATATTAATTGTGTTGTTGCTGCGTTAAATGCTTGAGTGTGACGTGAGAGTTATCGGAGAATGTCGTGTTGTTCCGTCGGCCACCCATAACGCCCAAAAGGTCAAGCCTACATCAGCATCCAGGTAATTTTACCTCTGGGCCCCAATGTGCAGGTCCCAAGGATATGGAGGTCAGCTCGCCATTGCTCTTCACGCCCAGTGGGGTGGGTGCGACTTGGCTCCCGCAGCTCGCCGTCTTCTCTTGGGCGAGCGCGAGCCAGGCCACCGCGACCTGTCAATGTCTCTACCGAGGCAGGCTGGAGGCCAGGACACTTGTAGAAGAGCGGGCTGGCCCGGCCTCAAACTACCGCTGCGGGAGCCCCGGAAGGGGGCTCACTGATATGGACCCGTCGAACCCAACCCTGAATGTTAGTTTGATGAATACCGAGCCCAAACTCTGCTCGACAAACTCAAGGCGAGTGCGAGGGGGGAGGGGCCAGCTCGCGCGGCTCTCCCGCCTGACTTGTGCGAGAGAGAGCTGGCCATTTGGAGCACGCCCCATGCTGTTCTAGGTGCGGGCAGGGTGCCTTGGTCCGCTCGCCTGACCTGGCAGACCCACTCGGCGAACACGGGGTTGTACACAATCCCCGCTCTTTTTGAGCTTGACCAAACTCGGAAAGAATCATGCAACCCGCATGTTCGGTTAGTGCTGTGCTGAGCTATCATGGAATCTTCTGGCAGGCCCCACTCCCTAGATATAAATACATCATCGATCCCCCAAGTTAATCCCTACCCCCATTTGCCTTTCTCAGTGAATTTTAGTTGTACCATTCCTGTCAGTGAGGAAGTGCGAGCCCGGGTGGCAGCTATGAGCCAAAAGACCAGAGAAGAGGCCTTTGAGGCCGCCCCGTGGTTGGCACGTGGGTCTCCCGCCCCCATCTTCAGGCCGGTAAAAGGAAAAATCATCAGGCGATCTCCGGCGAATGACCCTCCGGGTTCCAGCTAAGCGGACGGCGTCTAGGCTATTCACCAGGTATGCGTACTTTCCGTCTGACTTGTCGCTTCATTTCTGACTTTCCTCCATGCAGGTGTTGCCGCATGAAGAGGGAGGCGGTGGGGAAGAGGATCGTTCCCTCCCACTGTCAACC
Source organism: Platanthera guangdongensis (assembly GCA_039583875.1). Lineage (NCBI taxonomy): Eukaryota > Viridiplantae > Streptophyta > Magnoliopsida > Asparagales > Orchidaceae > Platanthera > Platanthera guangdongensis. The sequence goes on along the minus strand of CM077150.1, from coordinate 69,218,192 downwards.
GAGCATGTCGCCAGCCCCTCGGGTTTGGGGTGTCCCCCCCGGTACCCCTTGGTCGTTGATTCCACCCGGGCTATGGAAATCCCTAACAGCTCTTGAAGGGGAACCCTTCCAGGGATGGTCGGGTTCTTCTCGACCACCCACCGGTGCGGGCGACGTGATAACTACAAGTAAGCTCATACTCAGCGCTTGTCTGGTTCTTGCCCGTCCCCTCTGACTTTTCTCCTTCACAGGTTATAACGCAGTCTCCTCCGAGACCGAGATGAGTGAGGGATATTCGCCTCCCACTGACGTGGAGGGGATCTTAGGATATCTGGGCGACCCGGCGGATGCACCAGGGATAAAGAGGCAAGTGACGCGGCTATTTCAGAAGCATATTCTGCTGCTCTAGGAGATCCTCGATAGGGTCTACCGGGACAACACTGCGACGGAGGAGCGACTCGCAGCTCTGTAGTGAGCGCGGTGCTCGCCTGAAGGGGAGGAGATTAATTCACCTGGCGTGCATATCACACGAGACGAGGAGCGGCTTAGGCACACGACGGAGCAAGTCGGCCTGGCCCAGCAGGAGCTGGGGGCAGTTCGAGATTACCACTATCCTAGCGTGCCGCCCCGGACTGGGACGCAAGGGTGGGGCAGGTGGAAATGGATCCAATACTGACCCGCCTACCCACTCCCCGCGGTCTATCGCTGGGTCCGGCCGCATTCGCATTTTAAACCAGCTCTCTTAGGATGGTTTCCCATCTTGGAACATTCTAACGTCTGTAATAATCTGAGACTTCTCTTGCCCGTCGACGGGCTTAATTGTGTTTCTATCTAGTTTTATTTGGGTGGACACGGATGAAGCCATCTTGCTCGCCCACTGCTTCTTTAAGCGGGCGCGAGATCATTGAATCGGCTTGACCAGCCCGCCAATCTGATCTTGGCGGGAGCGGGGCGGGAACTTGCTGGTTGCGAGTCTCCAGGTTCCCCTATGGTTTCGGGCGGGTGCGAGCCGCAGCTCGCCCGCCTCTTTTGCGGACGCAAGCTGGCACAATTGGCCACCAGACGGTCCTTATGACGCGGCTGCGAGCTGGGAAGTTGAACCGTCGGGCCTTATTTTTGCTATCCGCACTTTTCCCGCCGACGGACGATTTTCCCGCCCTTTTTCCTTCTATAAATAGGCCCTGCCGGCCCTTGCTTATCCACCACATTTAAGATTTTCTCCTTTCCTGCTCTTTGCGAACCCCGACTCGCCTGCTTCCTGCGAGGACTTCTTCACCCACCTAGCGAGCTTTCTGCGAAATGGGCGGCGACAGCGACGATGTGGACGGGCGGGGTAAGTGTGCTTGGACATTCGATGAGCATGACTTTCCCCTCACCGTCATTTCCGAAGGCGAGTTATTTGAGGCGATAAGCGACTACATACCGCTAAGATTCGTGGAGAGTTGGCCTGGGGAGGGAGAAAGGATAAACGACCTCATGGAGGGAGAGCTCGCCATCCCGGTGGCTCATTCTGAGGCTAGCATCAGGCTCCCTAAATGTCCAGAGGTGCGGAAGATACTGAAATATTTCGGGGTCGTCCTCAGCTAGATGACCCCGACTCCGTAGCAGTCTTAGTCGGTTTTGCTTGCTTCTTGCGGGAGGAGCGGGTTGAGTTCAGCCTCGCGGTCTTCCGCAAGTTGTTCTCCTTCCGCACGAACAAGGATGGAACCGCCTATTTTTCCAGCGCCCACGTTAAGGTTCGCGAGACTTTCAACAAGAGCCACAACTGGCTCAAGAAGTTCATGTTCGTCAATGGGGACTTCGACAACGTCCCCTTCTCACCGGTTCAACTCAGTGAGGCGAGCTATCGCCCTCCTAGCCTGGGGGGGCCATGAAGCGGACTTGTGCAGGTTCATCGCTGGGAAGAACTTCGAGGTCACGTACTTGCGCCGGAACCTAGACAACCTCACCGCCGTCCCACCTAGGGGAGGTAAGCTACTCGTGCTCATCCTTTTTACTTCACTATTTTCTTTTATTGCTTCAAATTTATTTTCTCACAGGCGAACGGGACATTCCCCTGCACCCCCCATATGAGAGCCTAGGTCGCCCCCAGCGGGCTCGCCCGCACTCAAGCCTCAGACGCCGCTTAGTGCGAGATCCCGACATCTGCCGTCCAGAAACGGCCGAGCCGTGAAAAACCTCCACCGCCACACCCCAAGAATGCGAAGGCTGCGGGTGAGGCGCCCACCGCGGGTCAGAGGAAAGGCAAAGCCCCAGCGATACAACCGGCCGATGATCCCGCCCCCGCTACCGTTCCGGCCAGCGGTGCCCACAGCGAGGCGGCTGGCACCTCCGGACCGCAGGAAGAGGCGCGGACTGCCACGAAGCCGGTGCCGATAGGGCACCGCAACTTCGGCTATGGCAAGAAGTGCCTGGACGAGCTGGGAATACCTCTCCTGTTATGGGACAAGGAGTCGAATCGGGTGGTGATCTCCACCCTGCTGCCGAGCTGGTTGGAGCAAGTGACCATCAGCGGGGAGGCTTACAACTTCTCGTATGTCCTCTACTCGCAGTAGGATGCCACCATTTATGACGAGGAGGCGACGCGGGTGCTGGTGCATGAAAGCGCATGGGCTCACCTCTGCGGCCTCAAGCTGGCCCATATGGTCGGCCGGCGTTGCACTTAGTTGGAGAGGAACGCCACCTCGCTCAAGAGGATGGCAGACGAGAAGGAGGAGGCCCGTCGCCTCGCCTAGGAGGAGGCGGAGCGGCAGAGGGATAGGGCGTATGCAGCCGATGCCGCCGTTGCCGCTCAGGAGAAGGAGAAGGAGGCGCTGCGAGCGCGGGTGCAGGAGCTAGAGGCCGCGGCGGCGGTCCTGCCATCATCAAGCAGTGCCTGCCAGCTCGTGCACTACACCGAGCATGGACTAGAAGAAATGATGCAGAAGAATGGTGTCAGCGCGGCCAAGTACACCCTTCAAATGCTGCGAGGAGCAGACCTAATCAAGTGCGAGGGCGCGGGTCTCTCAGCGAGCGACGTGGTACCGGCGCTGTTCCTTACAGTGCCGGATCCGCGGGACAAGTCCTTCCAGCATCTCTAGGACTTGTCGCTCGAGAGGTCGCGCCGCCTTCATTCCCGCGCCTCGCCTCTCCTACATCTTTTTCCCTGTTATAATGTAAACACGGGCTGAGTCCCGATTTTTTTTCTGCGCATTAGTGAACTGCTCTGTATTCACCTTTTCGTGTGTATGTATATTATTGTCGCTTGTAATGGCTTCTGTGTAGTGCAAGTTCTCTTTCTTTTTGTTCTCGCGACTTGTCTTAATTCTTCCTCTCGCAGTTACTTCTCTGATGCCCTGACGACGAGATCTCTCGTCCCCTATGACTTAATATAGGGAGCGTCGGAGGCATAGTTAGCCGACCCGCGGGAGGCGAGCCGCCTCCCTAGCCCAGGTCCTCCGTGCCGCCTACACTCTTGCAAGGAGAGGCGAGTCGACTCGGCTTGCACTCGGGCCGCCGAGCTCCGTGCGAGCTGAACCACATGTGACGTGGCCTGGGTTCTCGCCCCCTTGGCCGTTATCCTGGGTGTTGGGCGATTACGTTGGACCCATTTCGTTTAGTTTATGACTCCTTCCTCAGTCATTTGGATATCTGGTCCCCCAGCTTCTAACATCGCTTTGCTCATCAAGACTTGCCCTTCCGGTCAGTGGGGAGCCGGAGTCGATTCCAACTAGTGAAATCCAGCCCTGCCTGCTATGTGAGAGCTTGGCAGTGGGATCTGCTCGGGGTCCGGGTAGATGCATACGAGTAACTTCCAGCCCTGCCAGCTAGGTGAGAGCCTGGAAGCGGGATCTGCTCGGGGTCCGAGTTGAAACCATCGAGTGACATCCAGCCATGCCAGCTAGGTGAGAGACGGGCAGCGGGATCTGCTTGGGGTCCGGGTAGACGCACACAAGTGACTTCCAGCCCTGCCAGCTAGGTGAGAGCCTAGCAGCGGGATCTACTCGGGGTCTGGGTTGACACAATCGGGTGGCATCTGCCCCTGCTAGCTAAGTGAGAGCCTGGCAGCGGGATCTGATCGGGGTCCGGGTTGACACCATCGAGTGACATCCATCCCTGCCAGCTAGGTGAGATCCTGGTAGCGGGATCTACTCGGGGTCCGGGTTGACACCATCGAGTGACATCCGGTGCTGCCAGCTAAGTGAGAGCCTAGCAGCGGGATCTGCTCGGGGTCCGGGTTGACACCATCAAGTGACATCCAGCCCTGCAAGCTAAGTGAGAGTATGGTAGCGGGATCTGTACGGGGTCCGGGTAGACGCACACGAGTGACTTCTAGCCTTATCAGCTGAGAGACTGGCAGTGGGATCTGCTCGGGGTCCGGGTAAACGCACATGAGTGACATCCAGCCCTGTCAGCTAGGTGAGAGCCTGACAGCGAGATCTGCTCATGTTCTATTAAATGAACAGTTCATCCTTTTGTACAAGTTACTGCAGTAGGATTAACATATCAGAAAGCTTTATTAAGAACAGGACATTACTTACATATCTTAAGGGTAAAAACGTTTTAAGTCGTCACCGCTCCAGGTGAGACTTAGGGTCTTGCCTTTCACATTTTGGAGACGATACCCTCGCGATCTCAATGTTTCTTTTACAATGTAGGGACCTTCCCAGTTGGGGTTGAGCTTCCCCACGGTTGCCAATCTTCCTGCTGCATCCACCGTTTTCAGGACCAAGTCCCCCTCTACAAATTGTTTGACTCGGACATGCTTGTCGAAGAACTTGGCCATTCTCCTTTTCACTTCTTCTTGTCGGATAGCAGAGAGCTCGCGCAATTCCTCCACCATGTCAACGGAGAGCCGCAGCTCCTCCTCGTTTTCAGCCGGCCATTCTTCCATGCCTTCTTCCGCCGCAACCACCCGGGGCGTTTGGACTTCAAATTATATGGGGAGCACTGCTTCACATCCGTGGGAGATCTTGAAGGGGGTCTCCCCTGTCACTTTGGCCAGCGCCTTCACCTCCAGCCACTTAGAGAAATAATCTATCATCACCAACAGGAACCTCCTCTGCCCACTGGCTTGGGGGAACGGTCCGACCAAATCCATTCCCAAATTGCAAAGGGCTAGGGGGTTGTGATGCTTTTGAGGTGCTGAGCCGGCTATAGTTGGAGGGGGGCAAACAGCTGGCACTTGTGACATCTCCTCACGAATTCTGCAGCATCGCGACCCATGGTTCGCCAGAAGTATCCCTGCCTGACGATCCTCCCTTCCAGGGTCCGACTCCAGGAATGACTCCCACACTCCCCGGAGTGAGTTTCCTCCAAGATCCTTTGAACTTCCCTCTCGGCCACGCAACGGGCCAGAATCCCCGAGAGAGTCTTCCTCTATAATTGTCCGTCCTGGAGGAGATAGTATGCTGATTTGTACCTGAGCCTCTTTTTATCCACCCCCTCCGGATACTCTCCCGTGGAGAGGAAAGTTGCAATCAGGTCCATCCACGAGGAGTGCTGATCCACCTCCATCAGTTCTCCCTCCTCAATGGAAGGGCGAAACAAGTCATTGATGGTGCCTCCCACCGTGGGGGGCCATATTTTGCCAACTGATCGACTTGCTTGTTCTCTTCCCGGGGCACGTGTCGAATGGAGAATGTTTGGAACATGCCGATGACCCCCTTCACTTTTGCTAAGTATAGCCTCAGGGTAGGCTCTCTCGCCTCAAACTCCCTGTTGATCTGGGAAGCCACTACCATAGAGTCAGTGAGGACCTCCACGTCCAACACCCCCAGCTCCGTGGCCAGGCGCATACCTGTTATGACGGCCTCGTACTCTGCTTGGTTGTTAGTGATGGGGAACTGCACCACCACCGTTTGTTGGATTTTACTTCTCTGGGGGCTCTCGAAGATCACCCCCGCCCCTAGGGAATGCCTCCTTGAAGTGTTGATGAGTATAATTTATAGGTATTTTATTATAATTTTTAGTATGATTTTACTATAAATTTATAAAGATTATTTTTGTTTTAGTAAATAAATCTTATATTTTAATTTTATCTCACATATTTATGTTTTGATTATTTTTTGCAGGAATGTTGTTGTGGTCGCGCTCATTGCGATGAGGAATAATAAAATGTTCAATGTTGTCGTCGCCATTGCCGCACCATGCAATTGTCCCGGCCCCCTTCAATTGAGTGCAACCCACATGGTGCAGCCCGAGCCCATGCAACCAGCCCAAATGATGCAGCCGAGCCCCCACCATGCAGCCCACATGATGCACGAGCCACTTCATTGGTGCAGCCCGACCTCCCCCCTACTTCAATGAAGTAGCATGAGCTCCTCTTTAAGCCCAAAACTGTGAGCCATGCATCCAGCCACCTTGCATGGCTCCCCATTTAATGCATGGTCGGCTCCCTCCCTCCTTTTCATCAATTTCTTTTCATATTTCTCTCCTCATTCATACATGGTCGGCCCCCTCATTCATCCCCTCTCTCTCCCCTTTATTATTTTTTCTTCTCTTTATTCCTCATGCATCTCCCCACTCACCCCTTCTCTCTTATTTATTTCTCATTCAACCCTCTTTCCCCTTCTCTCATTCTCATTTAAACCCATCCATCCCCCCTCTTTTATTTATTTTGTTCTTTTTCATTTTCCAAAATAAAAATGTATGCATGTAGCTTCTTCTCTCTCCCCCTCATTAAATGTCATTCATGCACCTCTTCATACATGCATGGCCGACCACCCCCTTTGCCTCTTCATTTTCTCCATCTAGAACCTTCCCCCCTCATCTATAAAAGGAACCGTTGCCTCAAGCATAAAAGGGTGGGAGAGTTGGAGAATTTCTAGTAGTGGTATTCCTTTCTTGTAGTTGTATTTCTTTCTTGTTGTCTTCTCTTATTTCTTCATATAATAGTTATCTTAGTCTTGTTATGTACTCTTATTTTCTTTTCTTAATGAATATGAATGTTTCCTTTTTCTCTCTATATAATGCTTAGCTAATTGTGTTTTGTGCCCGATCGCGATGAACTTTGCGATGAAATAACACATCTTTTATTTTATGTCTGCATTTGTATTTTTTTATTTTTGATCTGACCTTGATTTATTTCTTATCAACTCCGTATTTCTAGTATACGGTAGTAGATTCCGATCTCATATTTGAGTAGCCGAGAGGCTCGTGAATGTGAAAGATCACTCAAGGAAGGAAGGAGTTGCACGCAATCCTAGAGATAGGACGACGTAAATCCTCCGGATTGGAGTCAAATCCAATAGTGCGGGTCACCTCGATAATGCGACTTTAGGCCTTTTGATTTGCAAAGAGATTTCGGTCAAAACGTCTAGAAGTTAGGAGATTTAATGCTCTAGCGAGATTATTTCTTATTCTTGGATCCGTCACGGTTTTAATAGAATTGTAAATGTTAAACTAATTTATTCCGTTATTTTATTTCAAAGTGAATTGTCGATCGAGCACTCTTCCGCAATATTATACTTCTCTTTTAATTAAGCTTATTTCATTTTCATTTTCAAAACCCATTAATCGTTCGGTAGGATAATAGAGTCGTTGTGAGTAATAGTACTTGTCTGCCCCGAGTTTTTATACGACCTTGATTTATTTATATCACTATACTATAAAATGATAGGTACACTTGCCTATTAGAATTGTAGTCCGTGAGACGATTTTTTACGCATCAAGCGTTGTCTACCTTCACCTTCCACGGAGTCGGACGAGTGAGCTCTTCCTCCACCACCTCGATCACGTAATCAGTCAAAAAGTCAGTCATCGCTTGGGCCTTGATCGAGAGGAGGGTGATGAAGGAGATATTGAACACGCTCAACTCCACCGACCACTTGGCCAACCTGCCCGAATGCTCCACCCCCTCGAAGATGTTACAGAGAGGATGGTCAGTCACCACTCGGATGGAGTGTGCCTGGAAGTAAGGCCACAGCCTTCGGGCCGACATGATCAGGGTATAGGCCAGCTGAAAGATATGGTACCTAAACACCTAGAGGGGGGGGGGTGAATAGGTGACCTAATCCGTTTTAAACTTTAATGGCAGCCAACAGTTAATATCACAGATATCTAACTATTCTATCACAGCAAACACAGCAATAATCACAGCACAGCACAGCATACACAGTGGTTTATAGTGGTTCCCCAAGATATGGGTACATCCACTTTCCCCCATCGCCTATCTAGCAGTGTACTAGATTCGGCCAAACTCCTTCACTGTCTCAGAACCCAAATTGGTTCCTACACCTCAGGCCCAAAGGCCTTACAACTCAGCTTTATCCCAAAGCCTACACTCAGCCAATCAAGGCCTACACTCAGCCAACCAAGGCCTACACTCAGCCAACCAAGGCCTACACTCAGCCAACAAGGCCTACACTCAGAGATCTCAATCTCCTACACTCAGGCTCTCAAGCCCTACCCTCAGCCTTTATAATTATAGGCTTACAATTCACTCAGATCCAAAGGATCCTACAAGTTAAAAATGTATTACAAATATTAACTCAACAACTCAGAAATGAAAGAGGGAAGTTGAGAGTTTCTTGATGAGTTCTTGGAAGAACTCAGCTGGATTCAATCTGACTTAGCTTTCTTCAAAGCTTCTTGAGTAGAACTGAATAAGACTGAATCCTCCTGCAGTTGTTCCTTGACCTCTGCCACTTAAGATCCAGAATGAATCTGAATCCTTCTTCTCAGCCTAGTTCCAACGGCTGATTTCTTGGATGGAGCCCTCTCTCTCCAACTTCTTAGATCTGCACTTGGACTGCAAGATCTTCTTGTGTTGATACTCTTGGCACCACTTTGATAACTTGTTCTTCAACAATGTGATCAATCTGAACCCCTCTTGAACAACAGTTTCTGTAAACTGTAGTTGCCTATTTATAGGCCTTCTTTATGGTAACCGGCTGGTCCGGTCCATAACTGACTTCTGATATCTCTGACAGGTGCTGTACACCGGCTGGAACGGCAGCTGTCAAGTCATCCAGTCATTTCTTGAAAATCTCTAACTGTCTGAAAGTGTCGAGACTTTCTGTCTTTAAGTGTCGACACTCATAGTCCAAGTGTCGACACATGTTGTGTAAGTGTCGACACAAGTCTACAAGGTGTCGACACAACTCCTTGTATGTCTCGACACAGTTTCTTCTGCATGTGTCGACACTGAAATTGAGTGTCGACACAAGTACTTGTTCTTCTAGCTTTTGCTGAATTCTTCTAAGTGTCGACACATCACCTTTGTGTCGACACATCTTCATGTGTTATAACTGTTAAGTGTCGACACATAGTCTTCAATGTCGATACTTGCTGAGTGTCGACACAGCTCCTTGTGTCAACACACCTTCTTCTTGTTGAGACTTCAGCTGAGTGTCGACACATTCCCTTAGTGTCGACACTTGTACTTAGAATAATTTTGTTGATCTTTCTGATCTTTGCTAAGTGTCGACACAGCTCCTTGTGTCGACACTTTCTTCAAGTGTAGAGTCTTTAGCTGAGTGTCGACACATTGTGCTGGGTGTCGACACTTACTTTATGTGTTGACTCTTCTGGTTGTGTGTCGACACATTGTGTTGGGTGTCGACACATACTTCAAGTGTTGACTCTTCTGGTTGTGTGTCGACACATTGTGCTGGGTGTCGACACATACTTCAAGTGCTGACTCTTCTGTTGAGTGTCGACACATTGTTCTGAGTGTCGACACTTTAACTTAGTCTCTGCAGACTTTTGCTGAGTGTCGACACAGCTCCAAGTGTCGACACTTTCTGGTGTAGACACAGCTTCACTGGGTGTCGACACAGCTCCTTGTGTCGACACTTTCTGTCTGCACTTTTCTTCACTGAGTGTCGACACAGCTCCAAGTGTCGACACTTTCTGTCTGGTGTCGACTCTGCATCCCAGGTGTCGACACAATGACTCCAAGTGTCGACACTGCTTGTCTGGGTGTCGACACAAGCTTTCTTAAGTGTCGACACTTTCCCTCTGGGTGTCGATACATGGACTTAGAAACTTTTTGCTTCAGTCCAGTGATTACTTAACCTGCACAAGTAAACTCAACATACATCAAATACATTATGATGTATATCATTGAGTTGGGTGAGGCTTCTTCAAATCAGGTACATTTGACCAATATACCCAACAATCTCCCCCTATTTGGAGAAGTCATAACCCTTAGTCAATGATATACACCATTCATAATTAAAAATTACAAAATGATGTAAAGCAGATTATATTCAGCAGGGTAAACATAAACATGTATTAATTCACACATGTATACACATTCATCATTTCAGTACAAACAAGAAATAGACACATTCACAGAACAATCATGAAATATATTTATCATATATTGTTCTAACATTTTTCTTATACATTTTCAGTAGTTTACAAAAATGTTTTACATTTAAAAGATTACAAAATAATCTTCAAGTAAATTCTTAATCTATTTCTGATCTGGTTCTTTGATAACTATTCCCTTGCCAGCTTGGACTTTAGCTTTGACAGGGGCTTCAACAGTTTCAGCATCAGCAGGCTTCTTGCCTTTTAGATCTTCCTTTTTGAGTTCTTCTGCCTTGATCTTCTGCCTCTCAAAATAGTGATATGGCTTAGGGAAGTACTTGCTAGGCTCCACTACAGTAGGAGGTAGCTTTCCCATCTTTGCCTTCCTTCTGAATTGAACAATGGCTTCTTGTCTGATCTCATGTTTTCTCCATTCAGCTTCAGAAAACCATTTGTTCCTGTCATGAGTATTGTCCTTGGCAGCTTTCCAGGCAGTTAATATTATATTCCTAGAGGTAGGGCTCCACTGTTCAAAGTCTGGCCTTTGTTCTGCTTGTTCCCTAAACCTCTTTTTGGACAACCTTGTCTCTTCCTCCTTCTGTAATGCCTCTTGCATGGCTTCAGATATAGGTTGAACAACCTTTTCAATATGGACATGGTCCTTGCCCTCAGGTGGGCTATACATTGTGCTCACATCTGCTTGAATCATTTCAAAGTCTGGAGGTGGATAAATGACCTGAGCTACTTCTGGTTGCTCACCTCCAAAATAAGCAGGATTTAGTCCAGATTCAGCAACCTCATTGTCATCACACAGAGGAGGATATCCAAGTGTAGCTCTGATGGAATTTGATATCCACTTAGCATGTTCAGAGCTTGCCTTGACTAGTACTCTCTCCCCCTTTATGACTTCTCGAGCCATATGATCTCTGACATCATCCTTTTGAAACCTGATTTGACTATCCAAGTATCTGATTCCCTCTTTAAAGAATGGTTTCAGCTTTTGAAGTTGATCAGATATAGCTTTCTGGGAGGCTTGGATTGCAAGTCTTTACAGCAGTAATTTCTTCTTGAAAGGCTTTGTCAAAGTCAGCTTTAGCAGCAGCAGTAGATGTAGAAGGTTCATCAGCCTTGTTCTTCAACTCAGTGATTATAACATTATGAGAATCAGTCAAATTGTCATTCATTCTTATCTAATTTTCCAGTACATACCCTTGCCTCAATGCTATATCATCTACCTGTGCCTTGATCTTCTCCTGATGTGTTGCCAGATAGACTACTGCATTCCCACCCTTGTGGAAGCAGTCAGTCATCTCCTTCTTGTTAAGGTTCATCTCAAACCTTATGGATTTTATATCTTGGGCAAGATCAAACTGTAAGGATTTCTGTCCTTCATCCACATAAGCCTCTATGGCTTTTCTTTGTTCATCCATTTTAATCTGCAGTGCAATCAGTAAAGCACTATAATCAACAGTTGGAGCTTGTTGAACTATAGGCTGTGGGGCTATAGATTGCAGAGCTTTCTTATAACTTTGACTTCTCCTTTTAAAGACATATAGTTTCTTCTTCTTTGCCCTAGCACTCTCCTCATCTTCAGAGGCAGAAGTGATGGCTATGTCAACCCTATCCTTAGGGCTTTGAGGCTTCTCTTTCTGCACTTCAGGTGCCTTCTCAGTTTCTGGCCTTAAAGGCTCTTCCATAACTTGCAATTGCTCCCCCTCAACAGCAGCATCCTTATCCATGTCAAAATCTGCTTGATCTAGATTTAGAAATAAATCTTCCATGGTGTATTCAGGGGGTGAAGAAGCTGGAGACATTCTTGGTTCTTCAACCACAGGATCAGGAATAACTGGAACAGCAGATGTGTTTTCTACAACAACATCTGGAGCTTGACTAGGCAGCTGAGTTTGCTGAGGAACATCAGACAAATCAGCATCTTCTATAAGATATTCTAAAGTACTTAGGTCAGTGAGTACCTCTTGTATGATGGTGGTGGCTTGCTCACTGGCCAGTGTAGAGGGTGCTTCTACAACTGTTGGCTCCCCCTGGCTTTGATCCTTGTGGATGGGGCTAGTTTGTGGTAGCTCCCCCTGGATCTCAGCAACCTCTTGAGCAGCAAGAGATTTCACTGCAGGCTCTACCTCATGCTCATCTGGAGTGAAGACAACATGTTCTTCACTTTCAGAACTACTTGTGGACACTTGTTCCACAGGAGCTGTCTTCCTTTTCTTCTTTGGAGGAGTATCTTTCTCAGAAATTGTCTTCTCTGGGGTTGGCATTTCCTTGGACAACACCCTGTCCCATTTTGAAAAGATCCTTTGATCCATCTTCCTCATGTGATTTATCTTGCTGCCTGCAGCAGTATTCATTACCTCTGGTATGGTACCAGCTAGGTATAGACTAATGATTCTGCCCAGGTTGGGCTTCTTCAGACTCTCCTTAATCTTCTCATAAACCACTGTAGACCAGTCTGTTTTCAGAGTGAAGATTATCCTTGTCATGATTCCAAACACATAGGCAGACACTCTGTCATGCCCTCCAGGCTTGCTGAGTAAGACTTTTCCCACAATCTCAGACATGAACTTTCCTTGATTATTCATGCCTTTTCTGTTGAAAACAGAACCCAGCTTCATCTTTGGATCAAGTCCACACCAGGTTAGAGCTTCCCTGGTCTTGGATGCAGTAATTTCTTCTTCATCTTGAGTTTTTGGTAGCTGGAGCACCTTCCTCAGATTTTTAGGTGAAACCTTGACCTTAGTTCCATGAACTCTGGATTTGATTCTGTATCCAGATTCATCTACTGCAGCTCCATTAAGGAATTCAAGCACCTCCTTCTTCCAAATCTTAGTAGGTTCAGAAACTAAGTACTCTAACCCAGAGTCGGCGACTAGGGTTACTACTGCCTGAATTTCTTGATCGGCATCGTCGAACGCGCCGCGCACAAGCTCATATCCCTCGTTAACGTTCTCCTCAAGCTTAGGTGCCATTAGGGTTTGTAGAATTTGTCTTTAGAAAAGAGAGGTGTCGACACAGTAGTTTTGGTCTCGAAACTTTGAAAGCGTGTCGACAAACAAAGATAGAACCCTATTTATACCTTTCTGATTTTGAAGATGAACAGGCGGGACAGCTAACTTAAAATGTGTCGACACTGGCAATAAGTGTCGACACTGACTTATAATGTCTCGACACATATGTGTCGACACAAGTTTAGTCAACAGATTTTATGTGTCGACACTTGGTTATGTGTAGACACAACATAACTCGACACATAGTCGAGACTTTACTTAGAAAATACTGAGTAAAACTTAAGTGTCGACACCACTTTGGATGTGTCGACACCTACTGGACATGTGTCGACACTAACATTCTGAAGTGTCGACACCAACATCCTAGATGTGTCAACACCTTTTTCCTGAAGTGTTGACACCACTATTCTGTGTCGACATAGACTTGTCTATGTGTCGACACCTTTTTACTTAGCCAATTTTAATTCTGTAAACTTATTATAAGTTTATCATTCCTAGTTCAATTTTGAATCTATTGAACTTAGCTTCTTCTAGGGGCTTAGTAAACATATCAGCTATCTGATTATCAGTTTTAACATATTCTAATAAAATATCTTCTCTTTCTACATGCTCCCTAAGAAAATGATATTTAATTTCAATATGTTTAGTTCTACTATGAGATACAGGGTTATTAGCTATTGTAATAGCACTTGTAGAATCACAGAAAAGTGGAGTTCTACTTACCTGAAATCCATAGTCCTCTAGCTGATGTTGTATCCACAGAAGTTGAGCACAGCAACTTCCTGCAGCCACATACTCTGACTCTGCAGTGGAGATAGCCACACTGGTTTGCTTCTTGCTACTCCATGAAATTAGTCTCTCACCTAGGAATTGACAGGTTCCAGTAGTGCTCTTCCTATCCTCTTTGCATCCTGCAAAGTCTGCATCTGAATAACCTGTTAGATCAAAATCTCCATTCCTAGGGTACCAGAGGCCTAGATAGGGAGTGCCCTTTAGATATCTCAATATTCTTTTGACTGCTGTCAAATGAGACTCTTTAGGGCAGGCTTGATACCTGGCACAAACACATGTAGCATACATGATGTCAGGTCTACTAGCAGTCAAGTATAATTGGGAGCCAACTATCCCTCTATACAAGGTTTCATCTACAGGTTTCCCTGTATCATCCTTGCTAAGAGACATACTTGAACCCATAGGAGTCTTCATGGTACTGGATGAATCCATACCATATTTCCTTATGAGTTCTAGGGTGAACTTGGACTGACATATGGATAAACCACTTTCAGTCTGTTTAACTTGGAGACCCAAGAAAAACTTCAGCTCTCTCATACTACTCATCTCAAACTGACCCTGCATAAGTTTTGTAAACTTTTTGCAAAGGCTGCTTTCAGTAGACCCAAATATAATGTCATCTACATATATTTGGACTAGTATTACTTTGCCTCTAGATTCCCTAAGGAATAGAGTCTTATCTATTTTCCCCCTTGAGAACTTGTTCTCAATGAGGAAACTAGATAGGGTTTCATACCAAGCCCTAAGGGCTTGCTTTAACCCATATAAAGCTTTCCTAAGTCTATAGACATGATGAGGTAGAGTTGGATCAACAAAACCTGAAGGCTGCTCCACATAGACTTCTTCCTTAAGATTACCATTTAGGAATGCTGACTTGACATCCATTTGGTATACCTTGAATCCTTGATAGGTTGCATAGGACAAGAACATCCTTATGGCTTCCAGTCTGGCTACTGGAGCAAAGGTTTGATCAAAATCAATACCTTCTTCTTGCCTATATCCTTTAGCAACCAGTCTAGCCTTATTCTTAATGATGACCCCTTGTTCATCCATCTTATTCCTGTAGATCCACTTAGTTCCTATTACATTGTGGTCTTTAGGTTTAGGAACCAATTCCCAGACCTTGCACCTCTTGAACTGATTAAGCTCTTCTTGCATTGCTTCAGTCCATTGTGGATCTTGTATTGCTTCTTCAAACTTCTTAGGTTCAACTTGTGACAGAAAGCTGGAATAGATTGCAGCATTCTGATTTCTGCTCCTTGTTTGAACTCCTTGTCTTGGATCTCCAATAATCAGCTCTACTGGATGATCTCTAAGATGCCTGTGGGCTGGAGGCATCCTAACTTCTGGTTGAACCACTTCAGCATCTGCATTATGCTGTACTCCTTGTATTTCTTCAGCAATTGGCACATGTAGTTCTCCCCCTGGACAACAGCTACTGTCTTCTACTTGCTGTCTTGCAGCAGGCACTTCTTCTATAGTAAGCTTGTCCATTGTCTTTGTCAAACCTGTGGGGCTGCATACACTGCTAGACAACTCATTATTAATAAGTTTAGTCTCATCAAAAACTACATGCACTGATTCTTCTACAACTTGTGTAGTCAAGTTGTAGACTCTATAAGCCTTACTATTATTGATGTACCCAACAAAAATTCCCTCTTGGGACTTGGCAGCAAACTTAGTTAAGTAAGACTTCCCATTGTTAAGTATGAAGCATTTGCAACCAAAGATCCTAAAATAGGATAGGTTTGGTTTCCTGCCTTTCACAACTTCATAGGGGGTCTTGTTAACCCTTTTAGTGATGGTAGCCCTATTTATAACATGGCATGCAGTATTAACTGCTTCAGCCCAGAAATATTCTGGCAGTGATGTATCACTTAGTAGGGTCCTACCAGCCTCTATCAAGGTCCTATTCTTCCTCTCAGCAATGCCATTTTGCTGAGGTGTTCTAGGTGAAGAGAATTCTTGAAATATCCCAAAGTCTTCACACAGTTTGTCATGCTATCAGACTGAAATTCAGTACCATGGTCACTTCTAATTTTGACCACTGTACTATTTAGTTCATTCTGAATTTGCTTGACAAAGCTATAGAAGACACTAGGTGTTTCAGATTTCTGTCTTAAGAAGAACACCCAGGAAAACCTTGAGTAGTCATCTACAACTACAAAGGTATAGACCTTCCTACCTAAGCTGTGAACTGGCATTGGACCAAAGAGATCCATATGCAAGAGGTATAAACACCTCACAGCATCTTTGTTTTCTATGCTTCTAAAGGTGGATTTAGTCTGCTTGCCCTTTTGACAAGCTGAGCAAATACCATCTTTAACACACTTAACTTGAGGACCATTCCTCACTAACTCTTTGCTAAAGAGTTTGCTAATAGTCTTGTAGTTAAGATGGGCAAGCCTCTTGTGCCATTTGACACAATGAGAGACTGTCTCATCAGCTACAAGACAAACTGGAGAACCATTGTTCTCAATCATAATGTCTAGGCAGTAGACATTCCTCTTCCTATAACCTGTCAAAATGATCTCTTGATCACTTGACCTCTTGATATGACAACCATTTTTAACAAATGAGATGTCATACCCTACATCACTTAATTGACTTATACTTATTAGGTTGTGTTTCAACCCTTTAACATAAGCCACTTGAGTAATGGTAACTAAGTTTGTAGAAATGTTACCAAATCCTTTGATGATTCCTTTTTCAGAACCACCAAAGGTTACTTTTGGAGCATCTTTTATTAGAATATAGTCCTTTAGTAATCCTCTTGTTCCAGTCATATGTCTGGAACATCCACTGTCCAAGTACCATGTTGGGGTATGGCCACTTGGACTCACCTGCAAAACAGATTAATGAACCTTAGAACCCAAAGAATTCTTGGGTCCTTGATACTTGTTAGTCTGCAACTTGACAAAACTACCTACTGACTTTTCACCAGGTAGCTTGGTACTCACTTTGGCACTAACATTGTGCCAACAGTCTACTGCAAAGTGGCCAACCTTGCCACAGCACCAGCATTCAAACTTGTTGTACCTTTGCTTAGGTACAGCCTTTGTTGTCTTATCTACAGCAGACTTGTTGAATGCTGGGGCTTTGCCCTTGGACTTAGACTTGGACTGCTCAGTCCTTGCAGGTCTAGTAAAGCCCAGTCCAGCCTTGCCTTTATGATGAACAAAATCATCAATTAAAGGTAACACTGACTTAGGTTTAGAAAACCTAGCAACTAAGTCCTTCTACTTCTGAAGATTGATCTCCAGACTCTTAATTTGATCATTCTTAAATGATATAGTACCCATCTGAATCACATTTATGTGTTTCAGCCTAGCTATCTCATTCAACTTTTGATCAAATTGCTTCTCAAAATCTGTTGCAGCAGCTTTAAGATCAGCAATTTCCTTTGCCTGACTTTTGGCTAGGGACTTGCTTTTCTTGTAAGCTTGCAATAACACCTTATATTTATCTATAAGCTGATGAATATCATCTTCAGACTCAGATACATTCTCATCACTTGATGAAGAAGAATCTGAATCTGAACTAGAACAAGAAACTGAACTTGAACTTGAACCTTGTACCTGACTGGGTCCTGGCTGCTCCAGGATTTTGGCACTCTCTATCAAAGCCATTAGCCCTTGGCATTGACTGTCTTCTTGTTCATAAATAGACTCCATGATCTGCATGAATTCTTCCTCTTCTTCTTCAGCAAACAGCCCTATGTAGGCTTCAGCCTCAGACTCAGTTTCTGAAGAAGAGATATCTGATAGAGTCTTCTCTTTCTTGGCTACAAAAGACTTCTCTTTCTTGCCTTTGAAGTGAGTCTTTTTCCTGTCACTAGATTCCTTTCTCTTCTGGACAATCTGCAATAACATGTCCCTGTCTATTGCAGCAATAGCACACTATCTTAGATCCAGTTGCCTTGCTTGACTTTGTCCTCTTCCTGTCTTTCTTTGAAGGCTTTTTCTCCTGATAAAAGACTTCCTTTCCCTTTGAAGTAGAAGGTCTTGACCTCCACTGTTTCTTCTTCAAGAATTTCTGAAAGTGTCTAGTGAAGGCAGCAAAGTCTTCATCACTTTCACTGCTCTCAGTCTTTGTGCTGACTGACTCATCTGATTCTAATTCAACTACCTCTGGAGGTGGAGTTGATGACTTATTCCTACACTTTCTGGGAACTTCTGTCTTGAAAGCAACAGTTCTTTCCTTGTGCTCAGTCCTTGTTGATTTCTCCTCCTCTTTCCTCACTGTCAATTGCATTTCATATGACAACAACTTGCCAAACAGTGTAGGTGGAGGAATTTCACCCAACTTAGCCATTTCTCTAATGGCACAGATCTTGGTGTCCCAATCTTTGGTTAGGGACCTTAGGAACTTGTCATTAAGTTCATAGTTACTGAACTCTCTTCCATAAGACATGAGTTCATTAACTATTCTGTAGAACTTCTTGTAGCACTCAGTTATGCTATCACCTTTACCTTGTCTAAAACTCTCATACTCCTGATTTAGCAAGGATTTTCTATCTTGTCTAACTTCTTCAGATCCTTCCATATACACTATAAGAGTGTCCCACATCTCCTTGGCTGTCTTACAGTGTATAAGATTCTGAAAAGTTGCATCATCAATGACACTCACTATTATGTCTGTGCCCTCTTGTCAATTGTGGCTAGGACAATCTCATCCTTAGTCATCTCAGAGAAATCCTTTGGAGTTCTCTGATTTGCATCTAAAACCGAAATCTTCATGGGCACATAAGGCCCTTCCTTTACTGTGATGTAGATTCTAGGGTCTGAGGCCTCCATAAACAGCCTTACCCTTTACTTCCAGATCCCAAAGATCTCTTTCCTGCATATGGGTAATTTCATGGAACCCAATTCCTTGTGATTCTCAGAGGAACCCATGTTTCTTGATTTTCTTGACTTTCTTGAATCTGTGTTTTGCCTTATACTGAATCTGCCAAACAGGATCTCCTCAGACTGTTAGTCCTTTTTGAGGAACCTGGCTCTGATACCACTTGAAAGATATGGTACCTAAACACCTAGAGGGGGGGGGGGTGAATAGGTGACCTAATCCGTTTTAAACTTTAATGGCAGCCAACAGTTAATATCACAGATATCTAACTATTCTATCACAGCAAACACAGTAATAATCACAGCACAGCACAGCATACACAGTGGTTTATAGTGGTTCCCCAAGATATGGGTACATCCACTTTCCCCCTTCGCCTATCTAGCAGTGTACTAAATTCGGCCAAACTCCTTCACTGTCTCAGAACCCAAATTGGTTCCTACACCTCAGGCCCAAAGGCCTTACAACTCAGCTTTATCCCAAAGCCTACACTCAGCCAATCAAGGCCTACACTCAGCCAAACAAGGCCTACACTCAGCCAACCAAGCCCTACACTCAGCCAACAAGGCCTACACTCAGAGATCTCAATCTCTTACACTCAGGCTCTCAAGCCCTACCCTCAGCCTTTATAATTATAGGCTTACAATTCACTCAGATCCAAAGGATCCTACAAGTTAAAAATGTATTACAAATATTAACTCAACAACTCAGAAATGAAAGAGGGAAGTTGAGAGTTTCTTGATGAGTTCTTGGAAGAACTCAGCTGGATTCAATCTGACTTAACTTTCTTCAAAGCTTCTTGAGTAGAACTTGTTAAATTTTCTCAACGTGGTCAGCAAGATAGCCCAAACGCCAAATTAATATCTTCGGAACTATCCATTTCGCACGCTGAACCTGCGGAAAGCCCAAGGACTAGAGATTGCACCCAACAAAACAATGGAAGCACAAGCAGGTTTTATTATGCATTCACTTCTTTACAATCCGAGGCATACATAGCGAGACATGATTTCGCTAGTATTACAGCTATAGACAGAAAGAACCAAAAAACAAGCCGGGCGGACAGCACTCCAGTCCGCCGAGACCGCGAGGTCGCCGAGACCGCCGAGACCGCTGAGCTCGCCCAAGCTATGCTGCAATCCGCCGAATACCACGGAGTCCGCCGAGACCGCGAGGCCGCGCGGACACACCGTTATTCGCCTCCTGCTGAACCTGAACTGAGGAACTCCCCTACCCGCCTGAAGCCGGCGGACAGGTTATTGAAGCTGGCAAAGTTGAAACAGAACTGACAAGCCGCAGAGCGACCTCCTGCTGAGTCCGCAGAGACCGCACACTTCCAAGCACTGACCGAAGTCACAGCCAAACTCCTGGCTCCTTGAAGTTATCCGCGCGACCTGCACACAGCAAACCGCCAGCCTGAAACAATCCGCGCGGACTGACAAACACAGACCGCAGCACTCGCCCAACCCAATTTACTGTTCACTCACGTTACTTAGGTTACTGTAGATGTGCCAGGGGGGTCCTATTTATAGGCAAGGTGAGGAGTGTGGTCACCGCCCAAGAGATAGCGACACCACCCCCAGTCCGCGCGAATACAACCACCGTCCGCCGAGTCCGCATGGACTTAGCCGGACACCAAGGGAAACCTCCAGGAGCTAGGCAACCAATGACGAACCTTCTCCAGTCCGCCTAAGCTAAGCGGACAAGGCACCAGCCCGCAAAGCTCCAACTGCTTCAGGACAGTAAACCCCCTTCAATGGCTGTCCGCACCAACCCGAGGCAGTCCGCAAGACTCACACCTCAATCCGCCACAAGTCCACGACCAAAGGCAAACAGCAACAGTCCGCCCGGTCACAGCGGACTTGGCGGATACGGCGGACACCATGAACTTGACACCAAGTGTGACCAAGTCCAAAACCATCAAGGATCAGTGCGAGCATGGCGGACACAAAGTCCCGTCCGCCAAACACTCTAGCACAGACCGCAACCAGTCTGCGAGCTCCTCGCACTTGTCCAATGCAGCAGCTTCCTCCCGGACTCCAAACATCAGTCCGCCAACCGGTCTCCACAGCAAGACCTGCTGTAACACCAGAACTTGACAAGGCCTCAGCCAAGCTCTAGGCTCAGTCCGCAACAGCCAATACCGCGGATACTCCAGTCCGCAAAGCTTCCCGCGAACTCGAACCAACCCGCCAACAGCGCAAGCTTGCACCCGCGGCCACTGAGCAAAGCACCAATCCGCTAGCCTCTCTATCCGCAGATACCAGGCCGCACCAAACCGCGGACTCCATGCAACGACCCGCTCAACACAGCCGGCTTCCACCAGACTTTTCACCAGGCCGCAAACCTCAGTCCGCCAAGTCCGCCCAGTCCGCCAAAGCTGTCCGCCACAGGCCGTGCGGCCTGTCCCGTCACCCACTTCCACTTCACAAATTTCAACACTCCCCCTTGAAGTGAGAAGTGGTGACCAAGCCCAGCAAGCTGCGCAAGCGTTCAAAGGGCCCCTTCGACAGCGGCTTCGTGAAGATGTCAGCAAGATTATCTTCACTCCGAACATGCCCGACCAGCAGAGATCCTTCCAACACCTTCTCCCTGATGAAATGGTGATCAATCTCTATATGCTTGGTCCTGGCGTGACACACTGGATTGTTTACCAGTTTGAGAGCACTCTCATTGTCACCCCGGAGTAAAGTAGGCCCTTGCACTTCTTCATGAACATCCTATATGAGTCTCCTCAACCAAACGGCTTCCCGAGCAGCCAAGGCCGAAGCCTTATACTCCGCCTCCGTGGTTGAAACCGACACCGAGTCCTGCTTCTTGCTACACCACGAGATGCTAGCTGAACCGTAAGTGAACACATAACCTGAAGTAGACCTTCGATCATCCGAATCACCGCCATAGTCAGCATCCGTGTACCCGAGCAACGCAAACTCTGCATCCCTTCCATAGAGGAGTCCCATCTCAGAAGTCACCTTGACATACTTCAGAATCCCCTTTGCCGCCAACAGATGAGATTTCCTTGGTTCAGCCATATATCGACTTACTCGTCCAACAGCATAAGCTATATCCGGCCTTGTAATCGTCAGATAGATCAAGCTCCCAACAAGAGCCCTGAACACCAAGGGATCATTAAGAACCCTTCCCTCATCTCGTCGAAGCTTTAACCCAGGTTCCAGTGGAGTAGAGCACTTCTTCCCTTCGCCCATGCCAAACCGCTTCACAATACGATCAGCATACCCTTTCTGGCTAATGAGAATCCCGCACTCCTTCCTCTCCACTTCCAGACCGAGAAAGTGATGCAACTCTCCCAAGTCCTTCATCTCGAAGCGTATAGCAAGCTCAGCCCTGAGCCTTGCTACTTCCTCCTCCGAATTCCCTGTGATGATCATATCATCCACATACAGTAGGACCAAGACCCTTAGCTCTCCCTTCTTCTTGACGAACAAGCTAGAATCCGAGTTAGAAGCAAAGTATCCACAGAATTGCAGGTACTCTACAATCTTCCCATACCACGCTCTAGGAGCTTGCTTCAATCCGTAGAGAGCCTTCCTGAGTTTGCAGACATAGTCCGGATGCTTTTCAGAGACAAAACCAAGCGGCTGATCCATGAAGATGTCCTTGTCAATCTCTCCGTAAAGAAAAGCATTCTTCACATCAAGTTGCCACAACCTCCATCCCTTGCTAGCAGCCAAGGCGATCACCACTCTTACAGATGTCATCTTCGCAACTGGACTGAATGTCTCCTCATAGTCTTCTCCATACTGCTGTGAGAATCCTCTAGCGACCAGGCGAGCCTTGAACCGATCAATGCTCCCATCAGCCTTCTTCTTCAACTTGTACACCCACTTGCAAGTAACCGGAGTAATGCCATCAACCTTGGGCACAAGGTCCCAGGTTTCATTCTTCTTCAGAGCATCAATCTCTTCCTTCATGGCACCTTCCCACTCCTTCACTCCAGTGGCCTCGTTGAAGCTTGCAGGCTCTCGCTCATCCAGAGGACCTGCAAAGAAGCAGGAGACAAAGCTCACTGCATTCCCATCACAGTACCGAGCCGGTGGCTTAACCACCCTCTTCGATCTCCGAAGACACGGCTCCTTGCTCACGGCTTCCGTTGCTTCTTCAGGCTCCACTCCTACCTGGGGCAAGCATTGAGCAGTGCTCCCCCTGCTTCCTGAGCCAGAAGGCTCAGCCTCGGAGTTCGAAGCAACAGGAGCTGCTGGTGAAACAGCAAGCTCCTCTTCCAAGCTGTCAGCAGCCTCCACCGGTGCTTCCTCAACCTTGCTACTTCCGGTAAGCTCCACCGAGCCACCTCCATATGATGTCAGCTCGTCAAAGACAACGTCTCTTGACACCACGAACTTCTTCGTCACAGGGTCCATGCATTTCCATCCCTTCTTCCGCTCATCATAGCCAACAAAGACAAGTTTCCTTGCCTTCGCATCCAGCTTTGTCCGTGAAGCATCCGGGACATGCACGTAGCAAGTTGAACCGAACACCCTAAGGTGTCCCACACTCGGCTTCTCCTTCAGCAACAGCTCAACAGGAGTCTTCATGTTGATAGGGCTGAGTGGCATCCGGTTGATAACATAGGCAGCACAAGACATTCCCTCTGCCCAAAAGGACCTTGGGATATCTTTTGCATGAAGCCAGCATTTGCAGGTCTCCGTCAGATGACGGATCTTCCGCTCCGCTACCCCATTTTGTTGTGGAGTGTGAGCACAAGTAGGCTCTCGTTGGATCCCGTGCTTCCTGCAGAAGTTAGAAAACTCGGAGGAAACAAATTCACCCCCGTTATCAGTTCTAAGCTTCTTAACCCGCAAGCCAAGCCGGCCTTCTACCAACTCCTTGAACTCCACGAACAAACAGAAGGCTTCCGACTTCTCCTTTAAGAAGTACACCCAAGTATACCTTGAGTAGTCATCAACCAAGACAAGCATGTATTTGCTTCTACCAAGGCTGGCAGTAACAGTCGGTCCCATCAGGTCACCATGAATACACTCCAATGGTTTCTTGCTCCTTGTTTGTGATTTATCAAATGGAAGGCGATGTGCCTTTCCATATTGACAGCCCGCACAAACATGCCCATCACCAAAAGAGGACAACATCGGCAACCCCCTCACCAGACTTCTACATGCCATAG
Source organism: Platanthera guangdongensis (assembly GCA_039583875.1). Lineage (NCBI taxonomy): Eukaryota > Viridiplantae > Streptophyta > Magnoliopsida > Asparagales > Orchidaceae > Platanthera > Platanthera guangdongensis. Next base: position 69,194,180 of record CM077150.1, on the reverse strand, counting down.
CCTTCAGCTTGTCCATGCCAACATGCCCCAGCCTCTCATGCCAGATAGCCGCACTATCATTGGCCCTCATTCTATCAACATAAGCACTGGTGGAAAGAACAAACAAGTTCTTCACCCTCCTCCCAACATGAGCAACATCAGCCTTCACCGCTGATACGTTGCGAAGGAACCTCACGTCTGTTGGCCCAAACAGAACGTGATACCCAGCGTCCACCGCGTTGGTCACCGAGAAGAGGTTCTTCTTCATGCCCGGCACGTGATACACACTCCTTAACGTGAGTGGCCCCTGATCACTACCCAAATACACGACCCCCTCCTTCTCTACTGCATAAACAGTATTATCAGCAGTGATAATAGCTTCATTACCTGAGTAAGCCTGCATGGAGGTGAACTTCGACTTGTCTCCGGTGAGGTGATGACCACACCCGGAGTCGATGATCCACTTGCTGTTGAAGTCCTCAGCAGATAAGGCCCGGACACAAGTGCCCGTCATGAAAGCTCCTCCCCATTCTGCTTCTTCACTTCGCGAGCAAGCTTCCTCCTTTCCCGCAGCATGCCCAGGCTGCAGTTTGACCTTGCAGTCCCGCTTGAAGTGCCCTCGCTGATGACACCGGTAGCACTTCAAGTTCTTCTTCCAGTCCTTAGGAGCATTGCTCCTCTCCGGCGGATACGAAGATGAAGTCTCCTTCTCAACAGCGGCCTGCACCTTCTTCTTCTTCTTCCCTTCCCATCCCTTCTTCTTGCCTGAGAAGAGAGCCTCGCTGCCTTCCTGATTCAGGTTCACTCCAGCCATCTGCCTTGCTAAGCTCTCCTGCGAGGCAAGCAGATTCTCCAGCTCCAGCAGAGACGGCTGAGTAGCCCACCCTTGAACAGATGTAACAAAGGCCACATACTCCTTCCGCAAGCCGCGGATAATGTGCCTCTTCATCTTTGCCTCAGAGATAGGCTCATCAGGATCCAGTGCCGACAGCTCAGCACACAAGCTCTTCATCTTTAAGAAGTATTTGGAGATGGAAAGGTCTCCCTGAGTTGCCCTGGCCAACTCATTCTCCAGGAACTACAGCCGCGCCACATTCTTCCTATTGAATAACTCATCAATGGTTGTCCAAATATCAGCAGCCGACTCACACCCAATGATGTGATCAAACAGTTCCGGAGAGACAGCTCTCTTCAGAATGAACTCTGCCTTAGCATTAGTTCTTCTCCAGAGCCTCACCTGCTCAGCAGTACCGAAAGCAGCAGTAACTTCCTGTCTGTCGTCTCCACCGACAACTTCCCACAGCTCCTCGCCTAGAAGATAACTCTTCATGCACGACTTCCACTTTTTATAGTTAGTCGGCGTTAAGAGTTCAATGCCCAGACCTCTAGCTAAGCTTCCTTCCATTGCAACTACCTGTTGGTACCCTTCAGCAGCTCCGAGCAACAACGCAGGTTGATCACCACTCAATCACTGAGTAACAACGCTGGTTGACCTCCGCTCACGCAACTGAACCTCCGCAACCTCAGGAACCTCGCTCTGATACCATGTTAAATTTTCTCAACGTGGTCAGCAAGATAGCCCAAACGCCAAATTAATATCTTCGGAACTATCCAGTTCGCACGCTGAACCTGCGGAAAGCCCAAGGACTAGAGATTGCACCCAACAAAACAATGGAAGCACAAGCAGGTCTTATTATGCATTCACTTCTTTACAATCCGACGCATACATAGCGAGACATGATTTCGCTAGTATTACAGCTGTAGACAGAAAGAACCAAAAAAACAAGCCGGGCGGACAGCACTCCAGTCCGCCGAGACCGCGAGGTCGCCGAGACCGCCGAGACCGCTGAGCTCGCCCAAGCTATGTTGCAATCCGCCGAATACCACGGAGTCCGCCGAGACCGCGAGGCCGCGCGGACACACCGTTATTCGCCTCTTGCTGAACCTGAACTGAGGAACTCCCCTACCCGCTTGAAGCCGGCGGACAGGTTATTGAAGCTGGCAAAGTTGAAACAGAACTGACAAGCCGCGGAGCGACCTCCTGCTGAGTCCGCAGAGACCGCACACTTCCAAGCACTGACCGAAGTCACAGCCAAACTCCTGGCTCCTTGAAGTTATCCGCGCGACCTGCACACAGCAAACCGTCAGCCTGAAACAATCCGCGCGGACTGACAAACACAGACCGCAGCACTCGCCCAACCCAATTTACTGTTCACTCACGTTACTTAGGTTACTGTAGATGTGTCAGGGGGGGTCCTATTTATAGGCAAGGTGAGGAGTGTGGTCACCGCCCAAGAGATAGCGACACCACCCCCAGTCCGCGCGAATACAACCACCGTCCGCCGAGTCCGCATGGACTTAGCCGGACACCAAGGGAAACCGCCAGGAGCTAGGCAACCAATGACGAACCTTCTCCAGTCCGCCTAAGCTAAGCGGACAAGGCACCAGCCCGCAAAGCTCCAACTGCTTCAGGACAGCAAACCCCCTTCAATGGCTGTCCGCACCAACCCGAGGCAGTCCGCAAGACTAACACCTCAATCCGCCACAAGTCCACGACCAAAGGCAAACAGCAACAGTCCGCCCGGTCACAGCGGACTTGGCGGATACGGCGGACACCATGAACTTGACACCAAGTGTGACCAAGTCCAAAACCATCAAGGGTCAGTGCGAGCATGGCGGACACAAAGTCCCGTCCGCCAAACACTCTAGCACAGACCGCAACCAGTCCGCGAGCTCCTCGCACTTGTCCAATGCAGCAGCTTCCTCCCGGAATCCAAACATCAGTCCGCCAACCGGTCTCCACAGCAAGACCTGCTGTAACACCAGAACTTGACAAGGCCTCAGCCAAGCTCTAGGCTCAGTCCGCAACAGCCAATACCGCGGATACTCCAGTCCGCAAAGCTTCCCGCGAACTCGAACCAACCCGCCAACAGCGCAAGCTTGCACCCGCGGCCACTGAGCAAAGCACCAGTCCGCTAGCCTCTCTATCCGCAGATACCAGGCCGCACCAAACCGCGGACTCCATGCAACAACCCGCTCAACACAGCCGGCTTCCACCAGACTTTTCACCAGGCCGCAAACCTCAGTCCGCCCAGTCCGCCCAGTCCGCCAAAGCTGTCCGCCACAGGCCGCGCGGCCTGTCCCGTCACCCACTTCCACTTCACAAATTTCAACAGAACTGAATAAGACTGAATCCTCCTGCAGTTGTTCCTTGACCTCTGCCACTTAAGATCCAGAATGAATCTGAATCCTTCTTCTCAGCCTAGTTCCAACGGCTGATTTCTTGGATGGAGCCCTCTCTCTCCAACTTCTTAGATCTGCACTTGGACTGCAAGATCTTCTTGTGTTGATACTCTTGGTACCACATTGATAACTTGTTCTTCAACAATGTGATCAATCTGAACCCCTCTTGAACAACAGTTTCTGTAAACTGTAGGTGCCTATTTATAGGCCTTCTTTATGGTAACCGGTTGTCCGGTCCATAACTGACTTCTGATATCTCTGACAGGTGCTGTAGACCGGCTGGAACGGCAGCTGTCAAGTCATCCAGTCATTTCTTGAAAATCTCTAACTGTCTGAAAGTGTCGAGACTTTCTATCTTTAAGTGTCGACACTTATAGTCCAAGTGTCGACACATGTTGTGTAAGTGTCGACACAAGTCTACAAGGTGTCGACACAACTCCTTGTATGTCTCGACACAGTTTCTTCTGCATGTGTCGACACTGAAATTGAGTGTCGACACAAGTACTTGTTCTTCTAGCTTTTGCTGAATTCTTCTAAGTGTCGACACATCACCTTTGTGTCGACACATCTTCATGTGTTGTAACTGTTAAGTGTCGACACTGCTTCTTGGTGTCGACACATAGTCTTCAATGTCGATACTTGCTGAGTGTCGACACAGCTCCTTGTGTCGACACACCTTCTTCTTGTTGAGACTTCAGCTGAGTGTCGACACATTCCCTTAGTGTCGACACTTGTACTTAGAATAATTTTGTTGATCTTTCTGATCTTTGCTAAGTGTCGACACAGCTCCTTGTGTCGACACTTTCTTCAAGTGTAGAGTCTTTAGCTGAGTGTCGACACATTGTGCTGGGTGTCGACACTTACTTTATGTGTTGACTCTTCTGGTTGTGTGTCGACACATTGTGCTGGGTGTCGACACATACTTCAAGTGTTGACTCTTCTGGTTGTGTGTCGACACATTGTGCTGGCTGTCGACACACACTTCAAGTGCTGACTCTTCTGTTGAGTGTCGACACATTGTTCTGAGTGTCGACACTTTAACTTAGTCTCTGCAGACTTTTGCTGAGTGTCGACACAGCTCCAAGTGTCGACACTTTCTGGTGTAGACACAGCTTCACTGGGTGTCGACACAGCTCCTTGTGTCGACACTTTCTGTCTGCACTTTTCTTCACTGAGTGTCGACACAGCTCCAAGTGTCGACACTTTATGTCTGGTGTCGACTCTGCATCCCAGGTGTCGACACAATGACTCCAAGTGTCGACAATGCTTGTCTGGGTGTCGACACAAGCTTTCTTAAGTGTCGACACTTTCCCTCTGTGTGTCGATACATGGACTTAGAAACTTTTTGCTTCAGTCCAGTGATTACTTAACCTGCACAAGTAAACTCAACATACATCAAATACATTATAATGTATATCATTGAGTTGGGTGAGGCTTCTTCAAATCAGGTACATTTGACCAATGTACCCAACACCAGCTTCTCCAAGATCGGATATCGGAGCTCGGCCTTCCTCATGACCCGACTCACGTAGTATATGGGGAGCTGCCTCTTCCACTCTTCGTGCACCAAGATAGAGCTCAAGGACTCCGCTCCGACCCTGAGATACAAAGTAATTCCTCCCCCTCTTTCGGCCCTTGGATCAACGGAGTCTGCGTCAGCTGCATCTTAAGAGCTTGGAATGACTCCTCGCACTCCTTGGTCCCCTCATATTTTTGATTTCCTCTTAGTGTTTTGAAGAAGGGGGAGCACTTCTCCCCAGTCCGGGAGAGGAACTGGCTCAATCCTTCCAGCTTTCCCATCAACCGTTGCACCTCCTTAGCATTTTGTGGTGACCCCAACTCCATGATAGCCCTGACCATATCCGAATTTTTCTCGACCCCTGCGGGGGTGAGGAGGTGCCCCAAGAACTTCCCCCTGCTGGCCCCGAAGACGCACTTCAGGGGGTTCAGCCGCATCTTGTACTTGCGCAGGGCAGCGAAGGTCTCTTCCAAACCCCGAAGGTGAGTGTCCACGTCCTGACTCTTGATCATGAGGTCATCCACGTACACCTCCAGGTTCCTCCTCTTCTGTTCCTGGAATACCCTGTCCATCAGTTTTTGGTAGGTCGCTCCTGCATTCTTCAGCCCAAAGGGCATCATTTTATAGTAGTAGCACCCATACCCCGTGATGAACGAGACGTCCTTGACATCTGGGGGTGCATCCTGATTTGGTGGTAACCTAAAAATGCATCTAAAAAACTCATTATAGAAAAACCGACGTCTGAGTCAACCAACGCGTCGATCCGAGACAAGAGATAACAGTCCTTAGGGATGATTTATTAAGCAAGGAAAAATCAACACATATACGCCACCGACCGTCTCCTTTTTTTAACCATGACAACATTGGAGACCCAGCCGGGGTATTGTATTTCAGATACAAAGCCAACCTTAAGGAGTTTGGTCACCTCCTCTCTGATGGGCTCGGCTAGCTTGTCCGCGATGGACCTCTTCTTTTGCTGAATGGGGCATGCTCCAGGGTCTAGGTTGAGGTGGTGGCAAGCCACGTCCGCGTCAACCCCCGGCATCTCCGCGGCGCTCCATGCGAAGAAGTCCACATTCTTCTGGATGTATGTCAGCATCCTGCCTGAGCCTCCGGGGTCAGCCCCCCGCTGATGCGAACCTTCTCCACCCTGCCCCAAAGGGCGAGAACCTACATCTCCACCACCTCTTTTACAGCCTCCAGCATGGACTGCTCCCCCCATTCTCCGACGTCCCTCTCCTTTGGGACAAGACCTCCGCCTCCACCTCTTCCTCCATGGCCATTGCCTCGGCCAACTCCTCCCGGTCTCCTCCCGCCACCTCTACCTCGATGCAGCTCTCCACCTCCATCTCCTCCCTGCCAGCTTCCTGCTCTGCCTCCTCCATCCTCCGCTCCATCTCCTCAGCTCCCTCATGCCAAGAGATGGAGTTCACGGCGGTGATGTAGCAGTCCCGCGCCACTTTAGGGTCACCCCGAACACGGACCTAGATCCCCTCGGCATTAAACTTCAAGCATTGGTGGAAGGAGGAGGGGAGGCACCGAAAGGCGCTGATGAGGGGCCTCCTAAAGATGGCGTTGTAGCTGCCGGGGGCATCTACGATGACAAACCTGCAATTCTGGGACTGCCCCCCCCCCCACCAGGGAGACATGGAGCTCCACTCCACCTTCTACTTCCTTCATCTGCCCCAAAAATCCAAACAAGGGCCCATCCGAGGCCAACACACTCTTCGCCTCCACCTTCATTGCATCGAGCGCCTTCTTGAAGATGATGTTGACGGAGCTTCCATTATCAATGAGGATCTGGGATACTGTGAAATTTTCGATGGCCGTCTGTATGACCAGCGCATCGCAAAAGGGATCCTCATGATCCGACATATCACTCCTTGAGAAGATGATCCTCTCTTCTGGGGGTGGGGTCTGGGATGTGGAGCCAACGCTTCGGCGATACATAGTATGGAGGCTCACCCTCCGCGAGGCCTCTACCCCCACACCCCCATGGATCACTCTGATCCCTCCCCGGGTCCCGACATCTGCCTGGTCTTCGCACCGATCTTCGGGCGCATGGCTGTAGCAGCCCTTCTTACTGATGGAAATCGCAGTAGGGTAACTCCACCCTTACCTGTCTCCTCCTCCTCCGCGCTGCTCTCCTCCTCTCCCCCATGTCTATGGCCATATCCTAATCTTGATTGAGGAGTGGAGGCCTTTGCGCCTGCCTCCAGCCCGGGGGGTGGAACTGATCCTGGCCCCCCTGATGGTGGTCCCTTCCCTGGTATCCTCTTTGTGGCCCCTGGTCCTTCCACTCGGGCCTCCAGCCCAACCGACGGTCTGGCTCCTGACGCCCGCACCTGGGCTGCTGCTGTCCTTGGAGCTGCCTTTGCTCCCTCTGCCTGGGCTCGGCTCTCCTCTCCTCCTGCCCCCTTCCGCCTATTGGCTCCTTCTCTTCCTCCGTGGCCCACCTCGCCAGCTTCTGGGCAATCTGCGGATTCAACGCCACCCCGCCGACTTCCCTTGCCGCCCTCTCCATCAGCTCTTTGTAAGAGAGGGGCGGCACCCTCTTCAGCTCCATCCTGAAGAAACCTTGTTGCAACCCCAGGGTGAAGGACATCATCATACTATGGCCCGACAGCTCCTGGACTTGGGTGACCTCATCCTGGAATCGGTCAACATAGCTCCCCAAGGTCCCATTCACTCCCTGCTTGTTGTGGAACAGGGACTCCGACTCCTTCTTCCTCCTCTTCGAGGTAGTGAACCTCAACTTGAACCCCCAGTGCAGGTCCTCGAAGTAGTAGATGGAGCTGGCCGGCAACCGGTGAAACCAATCTTCCGTCTTCTCCTTGAGGGTAATGGTGAAGAGTCGGCACTTGAAGCCATCCGACATCTGCCGGATCGAGACCACGTCCTCGAACCACTGGACGTGCTGGATCGGGTCTCCCTTCCCGATGTAGTAAGACATTTCGGGTTCCCTGAACCCCTCCGGAACTGGGGCGGAAGATACCAGCTCGCTAAAGGGGCTGCCTCCCCCTTCCGGGCGAGCCGTAGCATCCCGCGCGCCCATGTCGCCGAACCATCCTCTGCCTGCCGAGCCGTGGAAAAGCACGCGCCCGGGGTGCTCACCTCCCCTTCCTTCTTCGACAACCTCCTTCCCAGCTCGCCTGCTAGGAGCGTCCTCGCCCATAGATGGGGCGACCACAATTGGAATATCCGGAGTCGAGCACTTGGCCCGCGCGCCGAGTGCGAATTTGACGAGGCTGAGTACCTAGTTCCTGAAATCTTCAAACATTCTCACCGTGGCCAGGGGTGGCGGGGGCTGCGAGTCAGAGCTATCTGAACCTTGTCCTCTCGTCATCGAGCTTGCTGGAAATTTTCTGTGCTGGCCACTTTCCACGTTCACCGCACCAAGATGTTGAAATCGAAATTCGGTCTCTTGTGAAGTTCACCCTTGGGGAAAGGTGGGGTGATCGCGCACCTACTTCTTTCCTGCAAGCAAAATGACAAAGTGAACAAAGAAGACCAAACCCAAGAGCTCGGCGAGGAGGACCCACCACACACACGGAAAATCTTAGAGCGCTTCCCCTCCTTAGCCAAAGGCCGAGCTAAGGCTATCTCAGAAAGCGCTAAAAGACTAAGGAGCAAGTCAGTATGAAAGCGTGCCTTCTGAGGTGCCCCTTGAGTCCTATTTATAGATTTCTGAAAACGACCTGCAAATAGCCAACCTCCGCTGTTTTGAACAGCTATGTGCGGCCCATCTTGGTCTGCCAACAGCGCAACTCCGCTGTTCTAATAAGGTATTCGCACCCATGGGAGGGGCATCAAGGTAATTTTACCTCTGGGCCCCACTGTGCAGGTCCCAAGGACATGGAGGTCAGCTCGCCATTGCTCTTCACGCCCAGGGGGCAAGTGCGATCTGGCTCCCGCAGCTCGCCGTCTCCTCTTTGGCGAGCGCGATCCAGACCACCGCGACCTGCCAATGTCTCTACCGAGGTGGGCTGGCGGCCAGGTCGCTTGTAGAAGAGAGGGCTGACCCGGTCTGAAATTGCCGGTGCGGGAACCCCGGAGGGGAGCTCGCTGATCTGGACCCGTCGAACCCAACCCCGAATGTTAGTTTGACGAATACTGAGCCCAAACTCTGCTCGACGAACTCAAGGCGAGTGCGAGGGGGGAGGGGCCAGCTCGCGCGGCTCGCACGCCTGGCTTGGGCGAGAGCGTGCTGGCCATCCGGAGCCCGCCTGCATGCTGTTCTAGGTGCGGGCAGGGTGTCTTGGTCCGCTCGCCTGACCTGACGGATCCACTCGACAAACACGGAATTGTACAAACTCATCTAATCTGAGAGAGCTATAAGGGAGCCCCACCCAACTATTTTTAATAATAGACTGATAATAGATTCTCTAATTCATGAAAGTGCATACAAACTCAGGTGCTTACAAGACCTATAAGCGCCAAGTGTTAGAATAACGTAAGTAGCCAAGTGATAGAATCACCGTCCTCGCGCCGGGTCCAATCAAATTCCCTGTAAATGTGGGACCAGAGTCCCATTTCCACGGCAGCAAACTCATCGCACCAATGGCCGACCCATCTTCTCCTCCCTGGAAGCTCTACCACAACCCCCACTTTCGTTCCGACCCCTGCCATGATTCTCCCCATCCCATCTCCGACCTCGCCCTCGCGCGCTCTGAGATCGTCAGCCTCCTCACCGAATTAGAAATCGAGCGCCGGAGCCACCGCGAAGCCAATTCCCTTTGCAAATCCATCACCCTCGAGCTCGCCGAAGAACGCCGCCTCCGCGCAGAGGCCGAGGCTGAGGCCGCGTACTTCCGCGAGGCCGCCGATATCGCCTTGAGAGAAACGGAGGAGGAGCGTCGGATGCTTAAGTTCGCCGATTCTTGGAGGGAGGAGCGCGTGCAGATGAAGCTCGCCGACGCTGCGATCCTCCTCGAGGAAAAGATGCGGGAGATCGCTGAGATTGGTGCTCCAAGATCCGGCGAGATTGATTGCATTTCGATGGGCAGTGGGCGGCTAGGGAGGGAGAACCCTCACATCAAGAGAGGGGTAAAGGGGTTCGTGGAATCTCCACGTGCCGCATGTAGGGTTAGGTCCCAGGGATTGGGGAGGGACAGGGACAAGGATCGTGTTGGAGGGAATTTGGAGTGCCAGAAAGCTCTGCTTAGAGCTCTGTTGAGACAGAGGAACGGTGTGGATTTGCCTGTGGTGGCTGATGCGCCGAATTTGGTAGTGTGATTGATCCCTTGCATTCGGCTTTTGATTGATGTTGTCGAAGCTGTTGATGGTGATGAGATGTTTGAAGAAGTTGGATCAATTCCAGGTTTTGCATGAAATTATCATGTTTTCCTTTTTTTAAACTTCTTATAAGTTCTTGCTAATGAGATTAGCCTGTGGGAGTCTGCAATTTAGAATCTGAGATCCGGCCATGAAAATATGAATCCAATTCTAATTACTTTGTGAGTTCTATGATTCCATATTACAATCTTTTCTGTGTAGTCTTCTTATATGAGATGTCACATTACATAAATTGGCAAGGCACAGCACTGTCTTGTTGTGAGGAATATGCTGGCATAGAAATATCACATACTATTACCTCAAAAGGCGCACCACTTTTGAGGTAAGGGACAGTGTTGGGTACATTGAAATTTGTGTACCTTATTTGAATAAGTCTCACCTAACTCAAGGGTATACATCAGGTTGTATTTGATTGTGTATTGAGTTAACTTGTGCAGGTAGAAGAATGCAGAAGATATTTTAAGTACAAAAGTGTCGAGACAATTGCTTTTGTGTTGACATCTTTGAAGGTGCTATGTCGACACACAGAAGCTAACTCAACATCAACTGTGTCGACACGCAGGACTTGTGTCGACACACAGAAGCAAAGTCAACATCAACTGTGTCGACACTTATGTTGGGTATTGTACCCACAACGTACCTGATTTGAAGAAGCCCCTGGACAAGTTAAGGTAAATAGACAATGTATTTGATGAAATCTTTTAAGTTGTGCTTGTAGTTATTCCACGCTAAGTACACACCAATGTTAGGGTGCAGTAGGTCAATATACACGGGTCTGCGCGACGTAATCCCTCGTTGAGCAGATCAGTGCGTTGGCCTACGTGTACTCTCTCTATTGGAGTGTACTTATTTTCAAGTACAGGGCTGTGATAAGGCAAGAGCAGACAAGGAGCAAGGATGGGTCAAAGAGCAGCTCATGGGTGGAAAGACGAAAAATCGCCTAAGTAATAATCGACGAGAATCACTAAGTGATTCTCGCCGATTCGGCGAGAATCACTAGTGATTCTCGCCGAATCATCGAGAATCACTGGCTGATTCTCGCCGAATCTATCTGGCTAAATCAGAGCGTGCAAATCTGTCGCTAAGTCAAAATCGTCGAGAATCACTAGTGATTCTCGCCGAATAGTCGAGAATCACTGGCTGATTCTCGCTGACTCGTTGAGAATCACCTTCGATTCTCGCCGATTTTGCCTTAGGCGAATTTCTGGAACCCGCTGGACCGGACTCAGCCGCTGGCGCTGTTTTGAACTGGGCTTGGGGTTTCTTGTTGGTGGGGCCCACAACAGTCATCTTGAAGACCTAATATATAAATACATCTGTATTTTTGAACAGTGCAGCAAGCGATTTAAAGAAGAAATTTCAAAAGGAAAAGCCGAGCCGCCAACGTGACCTAGATCGCGAAATCCTTCTCCGCCGCCGTCGTCGCCGCTCGTGCAGTTGATCGCCGAATTTGATCGTGGTTTCTTCCTGATCTCCCGGCGACAGAAGCTCAGCCAAGCACAGCATCTCACGCGTCTAACCAGAGATCCTTTGTCTCTTGATTCGTAGATCGGGAAAACCTTCCCCTTCGGAATCGATCGAGACGACCGATCCTAGTGTGACCGTTGGAAGATCTTGCTAGCTTTGCTACGAAGATTGAATCTCCAAAGAACAGCCGCAACACTCCGTTGTCGCCGCCGATCCCGAGAACCAAGCCGCCGCCCTTCTTGCCGCCGCCGGTTTCGGGAGAGATTCTCTCTAAGTGAGATCTAGGGTTGTGGACTATTCATTGACTTCAAGAACACGTCATCGAACGAAGAGGGACACCTTAGTCTCCATAAGTTGTTTGTATTTCTTATAGAATCTATTTCCAATTTCTTTGTAACGGACTGATTGGTCCCTAGTTGTAAGGGTTGGGTGCAACCGGTGTTGTGGGAGTGGTGACTCCTACGTGTGGAAGGGTTCCTTCCGTTAGTGCAAGGATTGGATTTCAATCCTGTTGGTGAAGTGACCGAGTCGTCCCTGGTTGGGAGATAGGTCGAAGGGGGAAAGTTGACGTACTCGAATCAGGGAACCATTATAATTTGCTTGTGTCCTTTCTGTGCTGTGTTGTTTTGTTTTATTGTGCATGTACGACTTTAATTCCGCAAAAACGCTGCAAGACACCTATTCCCCCCCCATAGGTGAAGGTAGTTGACACTAAGTGGACTTTCAAGTGGTATCAGAGGCAGGTTGCTCAACAAAAAGGTTCACACCTTGAGTAGAATCCTGCCACCAGTGTCAAAAGCATGGAGCTGGATCATGGGATCTCTCCACTAAGACTTCCCACGTGCACAAATGAGTATTATCCCGTCTGGAAGATGAGAGTGACCTATCACTTGGAGGCTATCGATCCTCGAGCATCTCTCATCTTGGAAGAGGGTCCATTCATTCCTATGAAGACCTCCGGCTCTGGAAAGGATATCCAAACTCCCAAGTGTATTACTGAGATGTCAGAGACTGAACTCTCATTATTTAATCTAGACAAGATTATTCGTCAGATCATCATGGATGTCTGGTCTGGAACTTCTCGATCTAGATTGGAAAAGTGTGGGACGGCCAACTCTATGTGGGTAACCATCTTAAATCTCATGGAGGGATCAGAGAAAGCAGGGATCTGCTGTCAGCAAGTGGATGAAGCCTATGTGGGGGTCATCGCCTCTGAAGATGAAGGCAAGGATCAATCGGACAGCATCAGGGCTCCGGTGTTCTTGTCAGAGACTGAAGAAGAAATTGAGGAAAGCAGTTCTGATGAAGCTGACACAACGGTCTCTGGCGATAATAACAGTAACTCTGAAGAGCAGGTAACTTCTTCATCTTGCCCCTTTTCTCTTGAAGTTCCTGAAGACAGGAATTGTTACCCTTCAAAAAATTCTGATTCCCTGAAGAGAGCCCTTCAGAAAAGCAACCTACTTGTTGAGGAGCAAGCTCAGGAGATTGCTCGGCTGAAGATCTTGTTGGTTCTCCAATTAGCATCCAACAATGTTAAGGACTCTAAAATCTCAGATCTAAAGAGTAGTCTAGAGAATGAGAAAAGAATAGTATCCAACTTTTCCAAGGTTGATGCTATCAAGAGAAAGGAAGAAAATGGGTGGATCTCCCGAATTATCAATTCATGAAGAAATGAGGAAACGGTATTCAGACCCCCCACTCCAGGCAGGAAGGGTACTCATCATGCCTTCAGGTATGATCACAGAAACAACTGTGGTCACTGCAAGGGTGATCTGCCCTCATGTGCAGACACCCATAGTGCAAGGGCTGTCATGGCCACCCTTGAGAGAATACCTAAGGCTCATTCTGAACCCTTTGTATTTTCGGCCACTGCCCCAACTCGGCATGAATCTGCTGGTATCAGCTCTCAGTGCGCTTCTCACCACCCTAGGACACAGGAAAGGGAGGTTAGAAGTCATGCAGTTAGTTCTCATTGGGCCTCTGGAAGGGTGCTGACTGAAAGGAAGACACCCCCTCCCAGGCCTCATGACGCTCGCTACATGCATTCCTTCCACCCTTCCAAGTATCACGGTGGAAGATGCAATTCTGTGAGCAGATCCGGCTCTATCCCATTTAGACCTAGGACAATGACTACCTCAGTCACTGGATCAGGTCAGAAACGGAGGTACAACATTCACACGTGTTGGTGCTGTGGCAAGGTGGGACACTTTGCCATAGACTGTTGGCACAACCCCTCTGTGTCAAGGGCAAGGGCTTATCCACCTCTTCTGGGCAGAGGTAGTCTTCCTGATAGGATTTCTGAGGGAAGGCATTCGAGTTTTTATGCTAACAATAACCTAGGACCCAATACATATTGGGTTCCTAAGGTAAGGTAACACTCTTTTGCAGGGTAGTCTAGGTTCCTGTAAATATGATGGGAACTAGACAGAAGATGTTTCAAGAATGAATTGGAACAAGTATCTGGAATAACAGAAGTACTATCTACAATGCGGTATTATTGAAGATGCAAGGGCACGACTTGAATAGCTGAGTCTCGATGAGACAGCTAAAGATGAAACTCCTAAGTATGTCAAAGTTTCCACCTCAACGTCAACTGGGAATGTTGAAGATCAACATGGAGAAAATCTCTTAGAAAAAGGAGAAGCCCAAGAAGTAGTCGAAGCTCCAGACGCCAGACTTCTAGAGCTCCGACACGTGAGGGATCATCCTAGAGATCAGATCATCGGAGATCCTCGTGACGTTGTCAGAACTCGAAGAGGTACTATTAACGAGATTTTGCATCTTAGCTTCCTGTCACAGGTTGGGCCAAAGAAGTTCGACGAGGAGAACAAAGATGCGACATAGATTTTGGCCATGCAAGATGAACTGCATCAATTCGAACGATGCAACGTTTGGACGCTGGTTCCCAGACCACAAAAGCAGAATGTGATTGGCACCAAGTGGATCTTCAGAAACAAACTGGATGAACATGGTGTCATCATAAAGAACAAGGCCAGGCTGGTGGCTCAAGGTTACAGACAGGAGGAGAGGATTGACTTCGACCAGACCTTTGCACAAGTGGCAAGGCTCGAGGCAATCAGATTGTTCCTGGCGTATGCTTCGCACAAAGGATTCACAGTCTATCAAATGGATGTGAAATCAACATTCTTGAACGGAGACCTGAAAGAGGAAGTATACGTCGCTCAACTCCCAGGGAGTAGGGATGACCGGAAAAGCACTTCCGGGACGTGTCAATTCCTCGAAAGAAGGCTTATCTCATGGAACAGCAAGAAGCAGAATTGTGTAGCAACCTCCACATCAGAGTCTGAGTACATCTCGGCAGGCAGCTGTTGCGCACAACTCCTATGGATCAGAAACCAGTTAGCCGACTACGACCTTCAGTTCAAGGAAGTACCAATGTACTGCGACTCCTCCAGTACAATTGCAATTGCCAACAATCTGGTATCACACAGCAGAACGAGGCATATTGAAGTGCGCTACCACTTCATTCGGGAGCACGTGGAGAACAAGGACATCTCTCTCTGTTATGTCCCCACGGACAAGCAGATTGCAGATATTTTCACAAAGCCCTTAGACGAAGCCAAGTTCAGTCTTTTCAAAACTGAATTGGGGATGCTAAACTATGAGGAATGAAGACTACAGAAGCTCCAGGCTCATGCATCTAGGGGGAGCCTCTGCCAGGAACTCAAGTGTGAGCACAGGTGCAAGAACTGAGGGGGAGCAAGGGGTCAAATGCAACAGACCCAGATTTGCAGAAGCCGAAAGGGGGAGATTACCCTCTCGGCTAACGCTAAGGTGGCTCCAAGTTTTCTCTCAAGAAATTGGTATTGGTAATGAATATCTCTCTCAACTCAATTTTAAGTTTATGATTTTCATTCTCATACGCTCTATTCACCTTAGCTTGTATGGTTTATGCTTCTTCAGATAGGGGGAGATTGTTGGGTATTGTACCCACAACGTACCTGATTTGAAGAAGCCCCTAGACAAGCTAAGGTAAATAGACAATGTATTTGATGAAATCTTTTAAGTTGTGCTTGCAGTTATTCCACGCTAAGTACACACCAATGTCAGAGTGCAGTAGGTCAATATACATGGGTCTGCACGACGTAATCCCTCGTTGAGCAGATCAGTGTGTTGGCCTACGTGTACTCTCTCTATTGGAGTGTACTTATTTTCAAGTACAGGGCTGTGATAAGGCAAGAGCAGACAAGGATCAAGGATGGGTCAAAGAGCAGCTCATGGGTGGAAAGACGAAAAATCATCTAAGTAATAATCGACGAGAATCACTAGTGATTCTCGCCGAATCATCGAGAATCACTGGTTGATTCTTGCCGAATCTATCAGGCTAAATCAGAGCGTGCAAATCTGTCGCTAATTCAAAATCGTCGAGAATCACTAGTGATTCTCGCCGAATAGTCGAGAATCACTGGCTGATTCTCGCCGACTCGTCGAGAATCACCTTCGATTCTCGCCGATTTTGCCTTAGGTGAGTTTCTGGAACCCGCTGGACCGGACTCAGCCGCTGGCGCTGTTTTGAACCGGGCTTGGGGTTTCTTGTTGGTGGGGCCCACAACGGTCATCTTGAAGACCTAATGTATAAATACATCTGTATTTTTGAACAGTGCAGCAAGCGATTTAAAGAAGAAATTTCAAAAGGAAAAGCCGAGCCGCCGACGTGACCTAGATCGCGAAATCCTTCTCCGCCGCCGTCGTCACCGCTCGTGCAGTTGATCGCCGACTTTGATCGTGGTTTCTTCCTGATCTCCCGGCGACAGAAGCTCAGCCAAGCACAACATCTCACGCGTCTAACCAGAGATCCTTTGTCTCTTGATTCGTAGATTGGGAAAACCTTCCGCTTCGGAATCGATCGAGACGACCGATCCTAGTGTGATCGTTGGAAGATCTTGCTAGCTTTGCTACGAAGATTGAATCTCCAAAGAACAGCCACAGCACTCCGTTGTCGCCGCCGATCCCGAGAACCAAGCCGCCGCCCTTCTTGCCGCCGCCGGTTTCGGGAGAGATTCTCTCTAAGTGAGATCTAGGGTTGGGGACTCTTCGTTGACTTCAAGAACACGTCATCGAACAAAGAGGGACACCTTAGTCTCCATAAGTTGTTTGTATTTCTTATACAATCTATTTCCAATTTCTTTGTAACGGACCGATTGGTCCCTAGTTGTAAGGGTTGGGTGCAACCCGTGTTGTGGGAGTGGTGACTCCTACGTGTGGAAGAGTTCCTTCCGTTAGTGCAAGGATTGGATTTCAATCCTGTTGGTGAAGTGACCGAGTCGTCCCTAGTTGGGAGATAGGTCGAAGGGGGAAAGTGGACGTACCCGAATCGGGGAACCGCTATAATTTGCTTGTGTCCTTTCTGTGCTGTGTTGTTTTGTTTTCTTGCGCAAGTACAACTTTAATTCCGCAAAAAACGCTGCAAGACACCTATTCCCCCCCATAGGTGAAGGTAGTTGACACTAAGTGGACTTTCAACTTATAACTTGTGTCGACACACCTGACTGATTAACAAGTGTAAAGAAACAACTATGTCGACATCTATGACTTGGGTCGTCAGTTAGAGAGGCTGTGTCGACACACAGGACTTGTGTCGACACATTCTACAAAAGATGTGTCAAGAACTTGATAGAGAGTCTGTGTTGACACACAGGACTTGTGTCGACACATTCTACAAAGGGTGTATGTCGAGAACTTAATAAAGAGCTGTGTCGACTACTTTCTGAAGTGTGTCAACGCAGTCTACAAAGACAGTGTTGAGACTAAGTGAAGAGCTGTGTCGACAGTTACTGATGTTTGTCGAGAACACCAAAGTAAGTGTATCGACACCTGAGTAATTGTGTCGACACATACTCCATCTGTGTCGACATATATGTCGCGACACAGTCATCTGATCCAGAAAATATTCGAGGTACCAAATCTCAAGACTGAAGACTTGACAGCTGCCAGAATGGTCTCTGCCTATTTGACATGACATAACTGTCAGATGTCAGTCAATTACCGGACCAGCCGGTTACCACTAATGTAAATCTATAAGTAGGGTCGGGGCCTTCGGAAAAACAACAACAGAAGATAGAGAAAAATTGAAGTGAAGTTCTCCAAGAAGATTTCACAGATTTCTGTACAGCTGGAGATTCAGATCCAAAATCAGAGAAGAAGATCTGTTGAAGATTGCAGATTAAATTCAGAAAGGTGGAAGAAGCTGGATCTACTCCAAGAAGATTCAACCTAAGTTCTTTATTTCTAGAAGCTTTAAATAAGCTAAGTCAGGTTGGATCAAATCTTTACTGCAAGGAACAGTTGGTAGCAGATCCATCAAGATCTGTCCAAGATCCCTTCATCTCTTTATGAGTGAAGGCAGAAAATTTTTTTTAATCTAAATTTCTGTAGGATCTATTCTAGATCTGAGTGTAAGAGATTAAGTTCTCTTAGTTGTAAGGCTATATCTATAAAGACTGAGGTAGGAGATTGATTGTCTGAGATTGGAGATTGATTTCAATGAGTTATAAGCCTGGTGAAAGAGCCTGAGGTAGGGCTTGATTGCCTGAGTGGTAGGAGTGAGGACTCACTCTGAGGTATGATTCTCTGATAGAATCTGAGTTGTAGGTGATGACAACTTTTAGTCATCGTTTCGTTTTTGGCTTAGTTTAGCATGAGAATTTCTTAGGTTTTATAATATTTCTACGTATTTTTATGCTTGCTATGTTCCATTTTATGTTTAATAATTATTTGTGTTTTGTTTTAGAATTTAACTAATATTATTATTTATCTCATGTTTTGTTTTTCTTTTGTAGGTTCAAAGCCTTTGGTGCAGCCCACCATGCAAGCAACCCGAGGCTCCTCTTCAAGTTCAAACCCGAGCCATGATGTTGGTGCAGCCCAAGTCCAGCCCCTCCTTGACACAACTCGACCATGAAACCCACATGATGCAACCCGAGCAGCCCAAGCAAGCATGCAGCCCACTTAAGCCATGAACCTGAGCCCTCCAAGTGCAGCAACCCACTTCAAGTCCAGCCACCTTTGCATGGCTCTCTCCATACCTTTGCCCATTTGAGGCCCATGCATGGCCGACCCTCTCTCTTCCCCTTTCTTTTTATATTTTTCCCCCATTCATGCATGGCCGGCCCCCTCATTCATCCACTCTCTCTCTCCTTTATTATTTTCTCTTCTATTCATTTCTCATGCATCTCCCCACTTCCCCCCTCTCTCTTATTTATTTCTCATTCACCCCTCTTTCCCCTTCTCTCATTCTCATTTAAACCCATCCATCCCCCCATATTTTATTTATTTTGTTTTTTTTTCATTTTCCAAAAATGAAAATGCATGCATGTAGCCTTTTCTCTCTCCCCCTCATTTAATATCATGCATGAACATCTCCTCCCATACATGGCCGGCCACATCCTTTCCCCCTTCATATCCACTTCCATCTAGAACCTTCCCCCTCATCTATAAAAGGCGCCCTTGCCTCAAGCTTTGGAAGAGTTGGATTGGAGAGAGAGCAAGAGAGCTAGTTCTAGTGCAAGTACTTTTCTTCATTGTTGTTATAGTTCTTTTCTTTGTTGTAATTTCCTTTTGTTTAGTAGAATAACATTGTCCTTTTTATTATTGTGTACTCTTCCCTTTTATCTAATCAATGAAAATGAATTTTCTTCATCTTATTTTTGTTTCCTCTTCAACCATGCGTAGCTAATTTTCCGTTAGCATTCGATCATGAGGATCCATGAAATGAGATTAGTTTTCCATTTACTTAGTTTTATTTTTGTCAAATTTATTCACGATCCTTCTTTGATTTATCTCATGTCGACTCCGTATTTCCGGTATACGGTAGTAGGTAATTTGATCTCATTTCATAGTAGTCGAGAGACTCGTTGATTTGAAAGATCACTCAAAGAAGAAAGGAGTTGAACGCAACCATAGAGATAGGATGACGTAAATCCTCCGGATTGGAGTCAAATTCAATAGTGCGGGTCACTTCAGTAATGCGACTTTAGGCCATTTTGATTTGTAAATAAATTTTGGTCAAAACGTGTATAAGTTAGGTGATTTAATGCTCTAGCGAGATTACTTCCTAATATCGGATCCGTCACGGTCGAGATTAATTTGCAAATTTAAATCTATATTTTTCCTTCTCGTCTCATTCCATGGTGAATCATTGATCGAATGCTAGCTTTTTATCATAAGTTTTCGTTTCAAAAATTATCTTTAGTTTTAATTTTAAAATTCTCAAAGACCTAACAATCTTTCGGCAGGATAATAGTAGAAGCGTGAGTAGCAGTACTTGATAGCCCCGAGTTTAAATACGACCTTGGTACTACAATTCGATAGGTACACTTGCCTTTTCGGATTGATAGTGAATTCAATTCACCAAATTTTTGGCGCCGTTGCCGGGGATGTTTTTTCGTCAATATTAGGAAAACGCTTACGCTATTACTTCTGCAAAAAAAAAAATTTACCTTTCTCTCTATTTTCTTCTTCAAGTTTCTATTTTTGTTCTTCTCATTTTCTTTCCTCCATTATCCTTCAATTTTTTTTAGTGCATGACCCGCACGAATCCTTCGCTACTTGTTGATTTGGAACCAGAAATCGAACGCTCCTTTCGGAGACAACTACGATTCGGGGCTTCCACTTCTCAAACAGCGGTTGAGGATTCCGACGGTGATTGTAATTTTTCTGAAATAGGAGATCCCAGCCCAGGAATGGCTCAGCAAAGGACCATATCCAATTATGCTCGACCCAACCTAGAGGGGACTGAAACAAGTATTGTTCGACCCGCAATTGCGAACAATAATTTTGAGCTTAAGCCTAACATCATACAAATGGTGCAACAATATGTACAGTTCGACGGATTACAAGATGAAGATCTGAACTTACATATTGCCAGTTTTCTTGAGATCTGTGACACCTTCAAAATAAATGGTATCTCAAACGATGTTATTAGGCAAAGACTCTTCCCCTTCTCTTTAAGGACAAAAGTAAAACAGTGGTTGAGTTCTCTTCCAAGAGGATCAATCACTACTTGGAACATTTTAGTTGATATATTTCTTGCTAGATACTTCCCTCCCGCTAAAACTGCTAAATTAATAAATGATATAACTTCTTATTCTCAAATTGCTTATGAGACCCTCTATGACACTTGGGAGAGGTTCAAAGAACTTTTGAGGAGATGCCCTCATCATGCTCTACATGTATGGTTACAGGTTCAGACATTTTATAATGAGCTAAATCAAGAGACTAAGCAGATGATAGATGTCGCTTCCGCTGGTTCTTTGGACCGCAAAACTCCGAAAGCCGCTCTTGAGCTTATCGAGGACATGACGATGAACACCTATCAGTGGAACTCGCCTAGGACTCGCCCAAATAAACCTGCAGGTATCTATGAAGTGGACTCTGTATCCCAACTGGCGCTGCAAGTGGAGATGCTGAACAAGAAGATTTCGGAGATGACTGCCGCCTCCGCCCCTCAGGTACATGAAATTGCGAATGCTGCTGCTGCCGAGCAGGTGGATTATCTGGGGAACATACCTAGGCCTGCTCAAAATAATTCTGCAAATTTGTCTGCTCCTCCTGGTTTTAATACTGCGACGAATTCTTATCATCCGGGATGGCGTAACCATCCTAATTTTTCTTGGAGTAATCCTGCTAATGTCGTACGTCCACCATACGATTATACACCACCACCATCTCAAAACCAAAATTTTCAAAAACCTCCATCTTTGGAGGAAATACTTTCTAGATATATGAGCTCGAACGATGCTACCATTAGAAATCTTACAGGGTTGATGAAAAATCTAGAAAATACGGTCGACCAACTCGCTAAGGTTATCTCCGAGAGGCCACCTGGCTCTCTTCCTTCAAATACTGAACCCAACCCAAGGGAGCACGCAAATGCGATCTCCCTTCGGAGCGGTAAAGTTATTCACGAGCCCACCATAAGGGAAGAGCCAGAGGTGATTGCCTCTCCTTCTGCTGAAAAAATTATCGTTACAAAAACAAATGATGAAAATTCTGTTTTAGAAAAAGAAAAATCTCTTTTTGACAAAGATAAATTTGTTTTTGAAAAAGACAATGATAATTTTCAAAATGATGCCCCAACCATTATAAAGGAATTTCCACTACCACCTTATCCTGCTAGGCTTAGGAAGGAAAAATTAGATGATCAATATCAACGCTTTCTTGAAATGTTTAAACAAATTCATATAAATTTGTCATTTCACGAAGCCATTAGCCAAATGCCAAAATATGCAAAATATCTCAAGGATTTGTTAACGAACAAAAAGAAATTGGAAAATCTTTCTCACGTAACGTTAAATGAAGAGTGCTCGGCGGTCATTAAAAACTCTAATCTTCCGAAAAAAATAAACGATCCGGGTAGCTTTTCTATTCCTTGCGTTTTGGTGATCTTTTTGTAAAGCATGCGTTAGCGGACTTAGGTGCGAGCATCTACTTGATGTCTTTTTCTTTATTCAAGAAGCTAGGATTGGGCACTCTCAGCCCTACACAAATGAGTATTCAGTTAGCCGATAGGTCAATTAAATATCCATTAGGTATCGTAGAGGACGTGCTAGTGAAGGTCGACAAATTCATCTTCCCGGTGGATTTTGTCATTCTTGATATTGAAGAGGACGTCGAGGTCCCTCTTATACTTGGTCGTCCCTTCTTATCCATCTCTCGAGCGATGATTGATGTAAGTAACGAAAAACTTTTTCTACGTGTGGGAGATGATGAGGTCTCGTTTTCTATCAATCAATCAATGAAAAACTCTTTAAAAATGATGATTCTTGTTTTTTTCTGGATATGTTAAATGAAGATTCCTCTCTTTCTCTTTCAAACGTTTCTTCAAATTTTTTTTCTTCTTTTTTTTTCTGAAATTTCCTCAAATGTTTTTGAAAACACGGTTATGTCCTTGCAAACAAATTTTGAAAATGAATCTGTTTTTAGTAGAAAAAATTATGAAAATCTTATTTTTGAAAAAGAAAAAAATCTAAAAAATTCTTACGATGAAGCACCCCACCTTGAATTAAAGCCGCTCCGTGAACATCTAAATTATGCCTTTCTTGGAAGCGATTCTAAATTGCCCTTTATAATCTCGGCCTACCTTTCTCAATCCGAAAACGATCAATTGATCGAAGTACTACAAAAGCATCGTCGAGCTATAACGTGACAAATTTCCGATATTTCTGGCATAAGCCCTTCTTTTTGTACGCATAAAATATTTTTTGAAAATAATTCTAAGGTCATAGTCCAACCTCAACGTCGTCTTAATTCGAATATGAATGAGGTTGTGAAGGGAGCGGTGCTCAAATTATTAGATGCGGGGATAATTTATCCTATGTTTGATAGTAAGTGGGTAAGTCCGGTCCAGGTTGTACCTAAGAAGGGCGGGATCACGGTAGTGACGAACGAAATCAACGATTTAATTCCAACTAGGACGGTAACGGGATGGAGGAAGTGCATCGATTACCGTAAGCTAAACGATGCCACTCGTAAAGATCACTTCCCCCTTCCCTTTATCGATCAAATTTTAGAACGACTATCCGGGCATAGTTTTTATTGCTTTCTCGACGGTCTCTCAGGGTATTTCCAAATCCCTATCGCACCCAAGGACCAAGAGAAGACAACATTCACTTGCCCCTTCAGAACTTTTGCCTATCGTAGGATGACTTTCGGGTTATGTAACGCCCTTGCTACCTTCCAACGGTGTATGCTCGCTATTTTCGATAAATACGTAGAAAATATTATGGAAGTATTTATGGATGATTTTTCCATTTTTGGCGACTCTTTTGATCTATGTCTAAAAAATTTGGAAAAAGTTTTACAACGCTGCCGAGAAACAAATTTAGTTTTAAATTGGGAAAAGTGTCATTTTATGGTGCGTGAAGGTTTAGTCCTTGGCCATAAGATTTCTGCTAGGGGAATTGAAGTGGACAAGATAAAAATTGAAGTAATTGAAAAGCTACCGCCGCCTATGAATATCAAAGCGATTAGAAGTTTCCTAGGGCATGATGGTTTTTACCGACGATTCATTAAGGACTTTTCAAAAATTACTAAGCCACTTACCCACCTTCTCGAATAAGAAACTCCTTTTGTTTTTGATGATTCTTGTCTTGCTGCGCTTGAATTAATTAAATCAAAACTTATAAATACTCCAATTATGATTGCCCAAGTTTGGGATTTACCCTTTGAAATAATGTGTGATGCGAGTAATATTGCGATAGGTGCGGTTCTAGGACAACGAATTGCTAAGAACTTTCATCTGATCTACTATGCAAGTAAAACTCTAACATCAGCTCAAGAAAACTACACCACAACTGAAAAGAACTTTTAGCTGTTATTTTCGCGTTCGATAAATTCCGACCGTATATTACTCTTTCTAAGATAATCGTTTTTACGGATCATTCCGCTTTGAAGTACCTCCTCTCTAAACCGGATGCCAAGCCGCTTCTTAATCGTTGGATCCTCTTACTTCAAGAATTCGACTTGGAGATTCGGGATAAGAAAGGAGCGGAAAACTTAGCGGCTGATCATCTTTCTCGTCTTGAAAATTCTGAACTCGATATTTTAAATGAAAATTTTATTACTGACCCCTTTCTGTATGAACGAATTTTAAACGTTACTTCTTCTACCCGCTGGTTTGCCGATCTGGCCAATTATCTCGTGGCTCGGGTCCTTCCAAAAGAGTAATCTTCTCACCAAAAGAAGAAATTCTTTTCTGAGTTGAAGTATTATTTTTGGGAGGACCCCTTTCTATTTCACATTTGTGCGGACCAGATGGTTAGAAGATGTGTTTCCCGGGAAGAAGGTCAACAGATTTTAAAGCATGTTCATGAAGGTTCGACTGGCGGGCATTTTCAAGTGAACCGCACCGCCCACAAAGTGCTTAGTACTGGCTTTTATTGACCAAACATATTTAAAGATGCACAAATCATTGTGAGCGGGTGTGATCGGTGTCAGCGGACTGGAAACATATCTAATAAAAATGAAATGGAACAAAATTATTTTCTTGAATGCGGAGTTTTTGATCTGTGGGGCATCGACTTTGTAGGCCCGTTTCCCTCAAGCTTAGGAAATAAGTATATTCTAGTCACCGTAGATTATGTTTCTAGATGGGCGGAGGCCCAAGCTTTACCAAGTAATGATGCTCGCGTCGTTGTTTCTTTTCTTAAGAAATTATTTTCTCGTTTTGGTTTTCCTCGAACGATCGTTAGTGATAGGGGAAGTCATTTTTGCAATGCTCAGCTCGCTAAACCTTTAACGAAATATGGCGTTACACATAAACTATCCACCGCTTATCACCTCCAAACTAACGGTCAGGTCGAGGTAGTAAATCGAGAACTTAAAATAATTTTGGAAAAAACCATTTCTACTTCTCGTAAAGATTGGTATTTAAAGTTAGACGATGCTCTTTGGGCCTATCGAACAGCGTACAAGAACACTATTGGTTGTACTCCTTTCCGATTAGTCTATGGAAAATCGTGTCATCTCCCGGTAGAAGTAGAGCACCGTGCGTATTGGGCGCTAAAGTTTTTTAATTTCGATCCGCACTCGGTCGGCGAGCATATAAAAAACAAACTAAATGAACTTCACGAATGGCGAGCGTACGCTTATGAAAATAATAAAATTTATAAAGAACGCACGAAACTTTATCACGATAAGAACTTGCACCATCCTAAAACGTTTAAACATGGCGATCAAGTTCTTCTTTTCAATTCTCGCTTACGTCTTTTTCCTGGCAAGCTTAAATCTAGATGGTCTGGGCCGTTTACGGTCAAACAAGTCTTTTCTTACGGAACTGTG
Source organism: Platanthera guangdongensis (assembly GCA_039583875.1). Classification (NCBI taxonomy): domain Eukaryota; kingdom Viridiplantae; phylum Streptophyta; class Magnoliopsida; order Asparagales; family Orchidaceae; genus Platanthera; species Platanthera guangdongensis. The sequence continues at coordinate 69,168,874 of CM077150.1, read as the reverse complement.
TTACTCTCGCACCCGGATAAGGGTGACTTCAAAGTAAATAGAGATAGACTGAAACTTTATCTTTCTAATGATTCTGTGTCTCCTGCAAATGAGGATCTTGTTTTGGACTCTTGAGTATTTATCTTCATGTGGACTTTTATTTTATTTTATTTTGGACTTCTTAATTATTATGAAACTTTTATTATTATTCAGACTCTCTTTTATATTGTTAAATAAAGAACAAATTTGGAAGCCTGCCCAAGTATTTTCTGCTTTTTTTTTTATTTTTCTCTTCCTCCCGGTGGCCCAACAATACAAGTTCGAGATTGCCGCTTCAACGTTGCTGATTTCAAGATGGTGTTAAATTTTCTCAACGTGGTCAACAAGATAGCCCAAACGCCAAATTAATATCTTCGGAACTACCCAGTTCGCACGTTAAACCTGCGGAAAACCCAAGGACTAGAGGTTTCACCCAACAAACAATGGAAGCACAAGAAGGTCTCCTTTATACATTCACTTCTTTACAATCCGAGGCAAACATAGCGAGACATGATTTCGCTAGTATTACAGCTGAAAAACAGAAAGCACCAAAACCAAGCCGGGCGGACAGAAACCGGAGTCCGCCGAGACCGCCGAGGTCGCCGAGGCCGCTCGAACTAAACTGCAATCCGCCGAATACCACGGAGTCCGCCGAAGCCGCGAAGCCGCGCGGACACACCGTTATTCGCCTCCTGCTGAACCCGAACTGAGGAACACCCCTACCCGCCTGAAGCCGGCGGACAGGTTATTGAAGCTGGCAAAGTTGAAACAGAACTGACAAGTCGCAGAGCGACCTCCTGCTGAGTCCGCAGAGACCGCACACTTCCAAGCACTGACCGAAGTCACAGCCAAACTCCTGGCTCCTTGAAGTTATTCGCGCGACCTGCACACAGCAAACCGTCAGACTGAAACAATCCGCGCGGACTGTCAAACACAGACCGCAGCACTTCGCTCAACCCAACTTACTGTTCACTCACGTTACTTAGGTTACTGTAGATGTGCCAGGGGGGTCCTATTTATAGGCCAGGTGAGGAGTGTGGTCACCGCCCAAGAGATAGCGACACCGCCCCAGCCCGCGCGAATACAAACCACCGTCCGCTCAGTCCGCGAGGACTTAGCCGGTCACCAAGGAAAACCGCCAGGAGCAAGGCAACCATTGACGAACCCGCTCCAGTCCGCCTGAGCTAAGCGGACAAGGCAACAGCCCGCAAAGCTCCAACCACTGCAGGACAGCAACCCCCTTCAATGGCTGTCCGCACCAACCCGAGGCAATCCGCAAGACCCACACCTCAATCCTCCACAAGTCCACGACCAAAAGCAGCTAGCAACAGACCGCCCGGTCACAGCGGACTTGGCGGATACGGCGGACACCATGAACTTGGCACAAGGTGTGACCAAGCCCAAAACCATCAAGGAACAATACGAGCATGGCGGACACAAGTTCTCGTCCGCCAAACACCCTAGCATAGACCGCCACCAGTCCGCGAGCACCTCGCACTTGTCCAACGCAGTAGCTTCCTCCCGGACTCCAAGCACCAGTCCGCCAACCGGTCTCCACAGCAAGACCTGCTGTAACACCAGAGCTCGACAAGGCCTCAGCCAAGCTCTAGGCTCAGTCCGCAATGGCCCAACCCGCGGACACGCCAGTCCGCAAGCTACCCGCGAACTCGAGCCAACCCGCCTGTCAGCACACGCTTGCACCCGCGGCCACTGAGCAATGCACCAGTCCGCAAGCCTCTCTATCCGCAGATATCAGGCCGCACCAAACCGCGGACTCCATGCAACAACCCGCTCAGAACTCAGCCGGCTTCCACCAGACTTTTCACCAGGCCGCAAACCTCAGTCCGCCCAGTCCGCCCAGTCCGCCAAAGCTGTCCGCCACAGGCCGCGCGGCCTGTCCCGTCACCCACTTCCACTTCACAAATTTCTACACTCCCCCTTGAAGTGAGAAGTGGTGACCAAGCCCAGCAAGCTGCGCAAGTGTTCAAAAGGCCCCTTCGACAGCGGCTTCGTGAAGATGTCAGCAAGATTATCTTCACTCCGAACATGCCCGACCAGCAGAGATCCTTCGAACACCTTCTCCCTGATGAAACGGTGATCAATCTCTATATGCTTGGTCCTGGCGTGACACACTGGATTGTTAACCAGTTTGAGAGCACTCTCATTGTCACCCCGGAGTAAAGTAGGCCCTTGCACTTCTTCATGGACATCCTCTATAAGTCTCCTCAACCAAACGGCTTCTCGAGCAGCCAAGGCCGAAGCCTTATACTCCGCCTCTGTGGTTGAAACCGACACCGAGTCCTGCTTCTTGCTACACCACGAGATGCTAGCTGAACCGCAAGTGAACACATAACCTGAAGTAGACCTTCGATCATCCGAATCACCGCCATAGTCAGCATCCGTGTACCCGAGCAACGCAAACTCCGCATCCCTTCCATAGAGGAGTCCCATCTCAGAAGTCACCTTGACATACTTCATAATTCCTTTTGCCGCCACTAGATGAGATTGCCTTGGTTCAGCCATAAACCGACTTACTCAGCCAACAACATAAGCTATATCCGGCCTTGTAATTGTCAGATAAATCAAGCTCCCAACAAGAGCCCTGAACACCAAGGGATCATGAAGAACCCTCCCCTCATCTCGTCGAAGCTTCAGCCCAGATTCCAGTGGAGTAGAGCACTTCTTCCCTTCGCCCATGCCGAACCGCTTCACAATGCGATCAGCATACCCTTTCTGGCTAATGAGAATCCCGCACTCCTTCCTCTCCACTTCCAGACCGAGAAAGTGATGCAACTCTCCCAAGTCCTTCATCTTGAAGCGTATAGCAAGCTCAGCCCTGAGCCTTGCTACTTCCTCCTCCGAATTCCCTGTGATGATCATGTCATCCACATACAGCAGGACCAAGACCCGTAGCTCTCCCTTCTTCTTGACGAACAAGCTAGAATCCGAGTTGGAAGCAAAGTATCCACAGAATTGCAGGTACTCTGCAATCTTCCCATACCACGCTCTAGGAGCTTGCTTCAACCCGTAGAGAGCCTTCCTGAGTTTGCAGACATAGTCCGGATGCTTTTCAGAGACAAAACCAAGCGGTTGATCCATGAAGATATCCTTGTCAATCTCTCCGTAAAGAAAAGCATTCTTCACATCGAGTTGCCACAACCTCCATCCCTTGCTAGCAGCCAAGGCGATCACCACTCTTACAGAAGTCATCTTCGCAACTGGACTGAATGTCTCCTCATAGTCTTCTCCATACTGCTGTGAGAATCCTCTAGCGACCATGCGAGCCTTGAACCGATCAATGCTCCCATCAGCCTTCTTCTTCAACTTATACACCCACTTGCAAGTAACCGGAGTAATGCCATCAACCTTGGGCACAAGATCCCAGGTTTCATTCTTCTTCAGAGCATCAATCTCTTCTTTCATGGCACCTTCCCACTCCTTCACTCCAGTGGCCTCGTTGAAGTTTGCAGGCTCTCGCTCATCCAAAGGACCTGTAAAGAAGCAGGAGACAAAGCTCACTGCATTCCCTTCACAGTACCGAGCCGGTGGCTTAACCACCCTCTTCGATCTCCGAAGACATGGCTCCATGCTCACGGCTTCCGTTGCTTCTTCAAGCTCCACTCCTACCTGGGGCAAGCATTGAGCAGTGCTCCCCCTGCTTCCTGAGCCAGAAGGCTCAGCCTCGGAGTTCGACGCAATAGGAGCTGCTGGTGAAACAGCAAGCTCCTCTTCCAAGCCTTCAGCAGCCACCACCGGTGCTTCATCAACCTTGCTACTTCCGGTAAGCTCCACCGAGCCACCTCCATATGACGTCAGCTCGTCAAAGATAACGTCTCTTTACACCACGAACTTCTTCGTCACAGGGTCCATGCATTTCCATCCCTTCTTCCGCTCATCGTAGCCAACAAAGACAAGTTTCCTTGCCTTCGCATCCAGCTTTGTCCGTGAAGCATCCGGGACATGCACGTAGCAAGTTGAACCGAACACCCGAAGGTGTCCAACACTCGGCTTCTCCTTCAGCAACAGCTCAACAGGAGTCTTCATGTTGATAGGGCTGAGTGGCATCCGGTTGATAACATAAGCAGCACAAGACATTCCCTCCGCCCAAAAGGACCTTGGGATATCTTTCGCATGAAGCCAGCATTTGCAGGTTTCCGTCAAATGACGGATCTTCCGCTCCGCTACCCCATTTTGTTGTGGAGTGTGGGCACAAGTAAGCTCCCGTTGGATCCCGTGCTTCCTGCAGAAGTTAGAAAACTCGAAGGAGACAAACTCTCCCCCGTTATCAGTTCTAAGCTTCTTAATCCGCAAGCCAAGCCGGCCTTCTACCAACTCCTTGAACTCCACAAACAAACGTAAGGCTTCCGACTTCTCCTTCAAGAAGTACACCCAAGTATACCTTGAGTAGTCATCAACCAAGACAAGCATGTATCTGCTTCCACCAAGGCTGTCAGTAACCGTCGGTCCCATCAGGTCACCATGAATACACTCCAATGGTTTCTTGCTCCTTGTTTGTGATTTATCAAATGGAAGGCGATGTGCCTTTCCATATTGACAGCCCGCACAAACATGCCCATCACCAAAGGAGGACAACATCGGCAACCCCCTCACCAGACTTCTACTAGCCATCGCCTTCAGCTTGTCCATGCCAACATGCCCCAGCCTCTCATGCCAGATAGCCGCACTATCATTGGCCCTCATTCTATCAACATAGGCACTGGTAGAAAGAACAAACAAGTTCTTCACCCACCTCCCAACGTGAGCAACATCAGCCTTCACCGCTGATACGTTGCGAAGGAACCTCACGTCTGTTGGCCCAAACAAAACGTGATACCCAGCGTCCACCGCGTTGGTCACCGAGAAGAGGTTCTTCTTCATGCCCGGTATGTGATACACACTCCTTAACGTGAGTGGCCCCTGATCACTACCCAAAGACACGACCCCCTCCTTCTCTACTGCATAAACAGTATTATCAGCAGTGATAATAACTTCATTACCTGAGTAAGCCTGCATGGAGGTGAACTTCGATTTGTCTCCGGTGAGGTGATGACCATACCCGGAGTCGATGATCCACTCGCTGTTGAAGTCCTCAGCAGATAAGGCCCGGACACAAGTGCCCGTCAAGAAAGCTCCTCCCCATTCTGCTTCTTCACTTCTCGAGCAAGCTTCCTCCTTTCCCGCAGCATGCCCAGGCTGCAGTTTGACCTTGCAGTCCCGCTTGAAGTGCCCTTGCTGATGACACCGGTAGCACTTCAGATTCTTCTTCCAGTCCTTAGGAGCATTGCTCCTCTCCGGCGGATACGAAGTTGAAGTCTCCTTCTCACCAGCGGCCTGCACCTTCTTCATCTTCTTCCCTTCCCATCCCTTCTTCTTGCCTGAGAAGAGGGCTTCGCTGCCTTCCTGATTCAGGTTCACTCCAGCCATCTGCCTTGCTAAGCTCTCTTGCGCTTTGGGAGGCTTGCTGGTTGGGGCCCATGGAGAGTGAGGGGGGCATGGGCCATCCTTATTTGGAGAGGAGGTGGGCCCCTCACTTGGAGAAAAATCCAAAAAGTGGATTTTTATGAGGGTTTGACAAAGTCAACCCTAGGTTGGGGCCCCCTTGCTGGTCAAAGTCAAAGTGGGTCCAAGTCGTCGGGGTCGGGTCAAAGTTCGGGTGTCGTGTCATAATTGGTGTGCGCACGCTTTTCGGTGCACAACTATGCTTGATTTGACCACGGGTTGACCAATCGTCATCGAAATTGACCGGGACGACTTCCGTTGACTTCGTATTGACCACACGAGTCTAACGCCACTGACTGGGGTTGAATCGGAGTCCGTTTGACGAAAGTCTGAAATTTGCGCGTCGCAACGCGCTAAAATGTTCGAAATGTGTAAAATTATCGTTAGACCTCGAGTTCCGATGCGCTCGTATTGACTATACGAGGCCAAAGGAACTGACAGAACTCAATTCAGAGTTCTCTAGCTCTATTTCCCGCTTAGGGTTATTTCCCACCGGGTCATGGGTAGGGTTCGGGCCACTTTTATTGGGCCCACTAAGGCTCTGGTGGCCCAATAAAAGGCGGGATGTTACACGCACTGTGTCCAGTGGTCGTGCGTATGCCCAGTCAAAGCTTGGAAAAGGAAGGCAAGTCCGCACGATCATCGACGCACGACCAATGGTCATGCGCAGTAGATCCGATGATCGTGCGCAGTATTCCTGTTTCCAAACACTCCCGGAACACGTACACGACCCCTATACCAATAATAAAAACAAATCACTGATATGTACAGACATTCCAGGCAATCACAATAAGGAGTAGAAACAATAAAAGTACAAAAATACACAACACGGGCCAAAGTGTGCACTTCCTATGGAAATATAGATAAGAAGAAATATGAACGATATAGAACTAAAAGTGAAGTGTAAACGCGTGAAAACTATCGCAGATGAGTCCGAAAAACCCTATATAAATCGGACTCATCACACCCCCAGACTTAACTATTTGTGCGTCCAGAGCAAACAAAATCTATGCAGATATGGGAAAATGATTTAGCTAACAAGAAAATTGCGATACGGAGTACCATGCGAAGTCGCATGCTCGCACGCGTAAAAATATAATAGAAGAAATTTCTAAGTATACAAAATAGTTTATACTTTTCATAATGTGTATTGACATTTTATTATTACTCAAAAATGGAATCACGGTGAATCATCCAGTCACGCGTAGGGAGAAAGTAGACTAATCGCTTGGCGAGCATTGCCAAAGATCGGGGCTCGGGATAACCTCCAAAGGAATACACAAATGTCGGTGATCATATGCTTGCCCTTTCGCACTCTCTCCACGACACTGGTTGGTTCACACACGAATCAGTAGGACTTTAGGTGAAGAGATGGGGCTTGGGTTTTGGTGAGGTAAACAAAGATAAACAGGAAGGCTATACACCTAACCCAAATGAGCTATCATAAAAAGAATCCCTCTACTAAGCAAAATACACGCGGGTACACCACACCCCCAGACTTAATTTTTCAAATATAGGTGTGTGTACCGCCTACTCCAAATATAATCTCATCTCAAAAAGAATTTTCAATCAAACTTTTTCTTCTTTTCACTTTTCTTTTTCATAATTAATTTTTTTTATATTTTTTTTTCGAATCCTATTTTATTTTAACAATTTCAGCAAATAAAACTTTGGAGCACATCTAAATATTCACATGTAATATCACCACATCACATCCCAAAATGAAAATGTAAAACTCTAAAACTCAACTTGGGTGTGCGACTAGGATTGGCTGTGAGGCTTTGGTGAAATCATGGTGGAGCTGAATCAAAAGGAGGGGTAGGCACAACGGGGCTAGCGAGGATAAGACGTTAGGAATGGTTCAAAGCTCAACCGGGCCAAAATGATGGCCTACATCACGCTCATGCGAGTGAACTAACCTATACCCATGCTTCAAGAATAGCTTGGGGCAAGTTCTTAGCCAACGAGAAAGACTATCCATCCTCCCGACTCGAGCAATACGAACCTAACAGCCGTCTACACACATCCCTAAGCTACCGTCGGATTCACACCGGATTCACCAATTTTTGAGTAGAATAAAAAGTATTTACGCAATTATAAAAATATAAAACTATAAGCATACAAAAAAATTAAATATACTCTAATTTCTACACGAGACGAGAGCACTCAACTAGGAGCACAACAGGGTCAACATTTTACTCCGTCTCACAATCCTATATCAGCACCATAATTTTCTCAAATCATACAAAAGAAACGAGTTTAACTCGCAACACGCAAAAAGCTAAGCACGCGCTCATGTGGGTGCAGTGGTGTGTGATGCAATGAACTAATCATAATAAATCTATAAAAGCTTCTAGTATGCACAAGAAATGTGCGCGTGCAATAGGTAACAAATAATGGCTCTCTCCCAGACTTAAACTAAGCAACACAGTATATGATATAGAAATTAAAATCAGATAGAAACAAGGGGAGAGGTTACCCAATGCTCAGCTAGTGAGCATACCAGAAGACACGTGAAAAACCGAAGCAGGCACGCCATACGAAGAATCACAACCCCGCCAATGCGATTTACCATGAATACCTGCAGGGGTGAGCTCCATAAAAACAAAAGAAAAATATACAAAATACAAAGAAATACTAAAACTAAGCTAGACATGAAAAATAAAAATACAGGAAATGAAAGATAAGTACTGGGGTTATTGTCATCCCAACACGACTTATTAAATTCTATACAGTTCTAGCTAATGGGCCTATGAAAAGAAAAATGCACTGGTAACTGTTCCATTATCCGTTGCGGTAACGGGTATCGATACGGTGATAAAACAGTTACCCCTCTGCCTAAATAATCATACGTGCTCCTTGCAGGCAGAGGAAATAGGAAGTAGGATGAGGAGGAGGCCTGGTCCTCACTCATCTCACCACAAAACAAATCCTTGCCTAGCAAGGTTTCGTCCACCACAAGTTCGCTGGGGGCGAAGGTGATGACAGGGGCTTCCACTGTGAAGGAGGTAGGAACCTCCTCACACAAGAGGATGCACTCGTCGACAGCCTGAGCGCAAGGCTCAACGTCAACCCAACATACCCGTGGAGATTCAACCTGCACTGGCTCAGATAAGGAAGGGGGGTCAAGAAATAAAAGAGACAAAGAACATAAAGAAATAATCGGGGGAGTGATCCCGGTTTCACTCCCCAAAGGATGAGGTAGAAAAATATCGTCAGCAATGTCGACAATGCTACAAGGCTCGACCGGATCTATAGGGGCCTCCACCAAGACTTGGACTTCCTCCTTTGGTATTGAGGGAGAATCCTCAACACCAGGAAGGTTGTCCTCCTCCATGGGAGTGTAAACAATCCATGTATCACAAGCCTCAACTTATGCTGCATCATCGAAAATGTCGTCAGAAACGACTGAAGTAGAATGCACAAAAGGCGGAAGAACTTTGCTTGGATAAAAGTCAAGCGCAGGTTCCTCACAAAGAATCGGCTCCACGCTTGGAGATGTATGCACAGGAGAGATGGGCTCAGCCACGTCGAAGCCTAGATCAGCCACACATCTGGTGGTTGTGTCCACATCATTCCCTTCAACAAATGAAGGTGATAGGGACACATAACCAGATGATGAAGGTGTGCCACCGAGGGTAGGAGTCGGGATGATCCGGATGTCCGGCTCATCATCCTCTTCCATAACACAGAGGTACTCGACACAATACTTCAGGACATCATCTGTTCTATAACAATACAAACACTTTATCCCATTACTCTGCGGTCCTTGTGGGGCCGGAGAGGAATAAGAGAACAGTGTATGTGGCGAGGACGATTGACCATAAGCTCGGGGCACAGTGTTTGAAGGGCTGTACGAATACAACATCTCATGCATTGTGCGCTGAGGCTTATGCTCAATATCTCTCGTAGGGCATTCATGTCTAGCGTGGGAAGGCTTTCCACACCAACGACATTGGGCATACGAATATCCCCACATGGTGTCGAAATAGCAGATTCAAAATAAATTGTGTAAATTACTAAATCCAACAATATATTACTACAATTGCCTAAACAAAAAAAGCAGGCAAACCAGAAATAGAACAAAGCAAAAACGATTTACAAAGGAAAAGGAAAGCAATCTCACATCTCCCTCTCCAGAAACTCACACGACTGTGATCCCCGGCAACGACGCCAAAAACTTGATGCTAAAGATCACGACAGTGAACTGGTGTCACAAGTAATATAAAATGGGCGAGTTTTCCTAAGTATCGATCTCTCAAGGAACACAGTAAGGTGGAGTTAATGTCGAGGAGGACTTGAGATTGAAGTCCTCAAGGTCGGCGGAAACGATGGGGGTTTTGATATTTGCGGAAAAAGAAAATAAAAGGCTAACAACTACTCCTATGCAACATCACTATGCGATGCTTCACGAGGCGGGATGGAAGACTAGTCGGGCCGCTATGCACCAAATCGCTGGGCGGATGGATGAGTAGGCTTGCGGATGAGGTGGTTAGAACGACGGAATGAGGGTCAAATGAAACTCTTCGCTATGTACGCCACTAGCAATTGCTAGTGCGGCAAGGGTGGATGGTGGTGGATGGAATATGACACACCTCAAGCAAATATAACGAAAATACAAATCATAAAGACATGATTTAATATAAGCGTTTTACAACTAAGCGCACATCATCTATAAATAAAATTTACAACAACACATAAACAACAATAAAGGAAGAACAAGGCAAGAGATCGACCGAATCTGAAGTCTTGCTGAGGATTCAAGGTTGGAATCGTCAGGTTGTCAATCCGCGTCCAAGCTCGGTCCTCAACAGCATCTGGGGTAGAGAAGGGCTATCACCACCTTCCAATGGCCCGTCTTCTTCGTGTCACGATAGCGGACAAAAGTTGCAAGCTTCCCTTTGCTTGATGGCTATGGCGTTGAAGCTTGAAATGAGCCCAAGAGATGATGGAGGAGGCCGAGAGGAAGCTCCGGCTTGGATTTTGCGGTGAAAGCTTGCCCGGAGCACCTCCCTAAGGTGGATATTGAAGGAGGACGGCAGAATCCCTCCTCAGAGATGAAAACAGCGGAGGAAAAATGAGCGATTCCCAATTAGGGCGGAACCTGTATATTTATAGAAAGCAGAGTTGAACAATGCGCACGATTATGGATGCACGACCAGTGGTCATGCGGACTATGTCCAGTGATCGTGCGCACTGGAATGGCAGATTATTAAGAAGAACTGGGGTACCGCACACAAGTAATGGCGCAAGACCGGTGGTCGTGCACACTATGTCCAATGGTCATGCGATTACCCTAGACAGAACTCCAGGAAAAGAGGAATCAATGCACACGATTAATGGCGCACGACCGGTGGTCGTACGCACTGTGTCCAGTGGTCGTGCGTATGCCCAGGCAAAACTTGGAAAAGGAAGGCTAGTGCGCACGATCATTGACGCACGACCAGTGGTCGTGCGCAGTAGATCCGATGATCGTGCGCAGTATTCCTGTTTCCAAACACTCCTGAAACACGTACAAGACCCCTGTACCAATAGGAAAAACAAATCACTGATATGTGCAGACATTTCAGGCAATCACAATAAGGAGTACAAACAATAAATGTACAAAAATACACAACACGAGCCAAAGTGTGCACTTCCTATGGAAATATAGATAAGAAGAAATATGAACGATATAGAACTAAAAGTGAAGTGCAAATGCGTGAAAACTAGCCCAGGTGAGTCTGAAAAACCCTATATAAATCAGACTCATCAAGGATCCATGAAATGAGATGAGTTTTCCTTTTACTTCTTAGTTTTATTTTGTCAAATTTATTCTCGATCCTTCTTTGATTTATCTTGTGTCGACTCCGTATTTCCGGTATACAGTATTAGGCAATTTGATCTCATTTCATAGTAGTCGAGAGCCACGTTGATTTGAAAGATCACTCAAAGAAGGAAAGAGTTGAACGCAACCCTAGAGATAGGATGACGTATATCCTCCGGATTGGAGTCAAATCCAATAGTGCGGGTCACTTCGGTAATGCGACTTTAGGGCATTTTGACTTGTAAAGAGATTTTGGTCAAAACATCTATAAGTTAGGGGATTTAATGTTCTAGCGAGATTACTTCCTAATATCAGATCCGTCACGGTCGAGGTTAATTTGCAAATTTAAATCTATATTTTTCCTTCTCATCTCATTCCATGGTGAATCATTGATCGAATGTTAGCTTTTTATCATAAGTTTTCGTTTAAAAATTATCTTTAGTTTTAATTTTAAAATTCTCAAAGACCCAACATTCTTTCGGTAGGATAATAGTAGAAGAGTGAGTAGCATTACTTGACAGCCCCGAGTTTAAATATGACCTTGGTACTATAATTCGATAGGTACAGTTGCCTTTTTAGATTGATAGTGAATTCAATTCACCAGTAGGACTTACTGGAGTCTGAGCTGTAGGAATCATTCTGGGTTCTGCGTTGTATGATCTAAGGATCTGAGAAGGTGGAAGGAAGTTAGGCCGAATCTAGTATACTGCTAGATAGGCGAAGGGGGAAATTGGATGTACCTATCACTTGGGGAACTACTATAAAATCTATGTGCATGCTGTGTTTGATTGTTTGTGTGCAGTGGTAATTAGATCATAACTGTGCTCAGATAAACTTATTAACTATCTAAGTAAGAAAAAAATTGAACCTATTCACCCCCTAGGTGTTTAGGCAATCTTGAAACTAATTTTTTCAAGTGGTGTCAGAGCCAGGTTGCTCAAAACAAGACTTAACAGTCTGAGTGTATCTGTAGACAGTAATAAGAAAGTTAAGATGGGTTTATGTGAAAATCACAAGGAACTTGGATCCATGAAACTACCCAATTGCAGAAAAGAAACATTTTACATATGGAAAGAAAGGGTCAGATTGTTCATGGTGGCATCTGATCCAAGAATCTACATCATAGTACAGGAAGGGCCTTTCATCCCCATGAAGACATCTGTTTTAGATGCAAATGTAAGGACTCCAAAGAGTTATTCTGAGATGATCAAGGATGAGATCATCTTGGCCACTTTGGATAAGAGGGCACAGAACATAATAGTGAGTGTCATAGATGATTCTACATTTTAAAATTTAGTCCACTGCAAAACTTCAAAGGAAATGTGGGACACCTTAATTGTCTACATGGAGGGGACTAAAGAAGTTAGAGAGGATAGAAAATACATGCTCAATCAATAATATGAGAGTTTCAGACAGGTCAAGTCAGATAGCATAGCTATATGCTATGAAAAGTTCTTTAGAATTGTCAATGAACTAATGACTTATGGAAGAGCCTTCAGTACCTATAAACTTAATGATAAGTTTCTGAGATCTTTGACCAAAGAGTGGGATACTAAAGTTTGTGCCATCCGAGAAGTGGCCAAACTTGCTAATACAGCCCCTTCAACCTTGTTCGGAAAGTTGTTGTCCTATGAGATGCAGTTGCTTGCCAGAAAGGAAGAGGATAAATGCAGTAGGTCTTATGGATACGATAAGTCTGTGGCCTTCAAAGTTGAAGCTACAAAGAAGGGCAGGAGAAAGACTCCTTCTCCTCCCAGAAAAGTTGTTGAAACTGAGTCAGAAAGTTCAGATACCAGCACAGCAAATGGCCATAATTTTGATGAGGAGCTTGCTGCCTTTTCTAGGCAGTTCTAGAAGTTTCTAAAGAAAAAGAACTGGAGAAGAAGGCCTTCCTCTTCCTCTTACTCCAAGGATGACAGCTACAAGGGGAAGAAGAAACCCTCTAAGGAGGAAAGGTATGGCACTAAACCTAGTAAACAAACATCTACTAAGATTGTCTATTATTGTTGCAGCAATCCGAGACATGTCATAGCATACTGTCCTGTCAAGAGAAAGGAGTCTGGTGAGAAAAAGAAACTCCAGTATAAAGGAAAAAAGGAAAAATCTTTTGTGTCCAAGAAGGAGAAGAGTTGGACTGTCTCCTCTTCATCAGAGACAGAAAATGAAGAGGAGGCTGAGGCCTACATTGGGCTATTCTTTGATGTGGAAGATTCAGTAGAATCAGAATTCCTATAGATGCTAGATGATCTAAGTAAAATTGAAGACAACAAATGTATAGGGCTGATAGCAATAACAGAGGATAGACACAACCAGGAGCTGCCAGCACTTCTCTGAAACCAAGTCAGCGCCCCTGACTCAAAAAAATGCGCACGAGGGGCCTAGTGCGAATCGTGACGTTATAAATCCTATAAACAAAATATAAGATTTCATCCCCGAAATTAGGCTAAGGCTATGGGAGAAAAGCATAACAGAAGATAAAATATGCTTTTAAACAAAATTACCTCGAGGAAATAATTCCGGGTAGCGTTTTTTGCATCAAGTCCACCGTCTTTCATGTATACTCCTCCTTCCCATGATTAGACCATAGCACATTTACCAAAGGAACACTTTTGCGGCGCAATATTCGTGTCTCGTTGTCTACGACCCGCACCGGCTCCAGTCATACAGACCTATCAGTCGCCACTGCACCATCAGTGGTGGGGATGTATTGTTTGGGCTGCAACAGCACCTTTCGAAGCGACGACACATGGAACACGTCGTGGAAATTCTCTAGCTCCGGCGGTAACTCCTGCTGATAGGCTAACGTGCCAATCCTTTCCAGTATAGTATAAGGACCAATGTACCTTGGGCTAAGATTTTTCACACCACGCACCCGTGACACTCCATGCATCAGCCGGATCTTCAGAAACACCTTATCACCCACTTGAAACTCCACCACCCGGTGCTTTGAATTATAATACTTCGCATGCTGACTTTGAGCCTCCAACATGCGACCCCGTATCAGTCTAACCACCGCATCTGTATCATCAATATACTCAATTCCCAAAGCCTTCGGGTCTTCATCTTGCACCCAAGACAAGGGGGTTCTGCACCTTCTTCCGTAAAGGGCTTCATGGGGCGCCATGCCGATACTCACCTGGTGGCTGTTGTTGTAGGAGAACTCTACTAGTGGTAAGTGCTTTTCCCACGGCTCTCCTCTATCCAAAACACATAATCTCAGTAGATCCTCCAGTGTTCTGATGGTCCACTCAGACTGCCCGTCCGTCTGAGTATGAAACGCGATGCTAAGGTAAGGAGCGAGCCCAAATACGCATGCACCGCCTTCCACTCCCTTGAGGTGAAATGACCATCCCGGTCAGAAATGATTGTCTTAGGCACGCCATGATACCGTACGAACTGCTCCACAAAGAGGCGTACCAAGACATTCACGTGAGCCTCTTTCTCCATGGGGATAAACCAGCTACTTTCGTCAGTCGATCAACGATCACCCACACCGAATCATTCCCTGAGCGTGAGCGAGGTAACCCATGGACAAAGTCCATGGATATATCCTCAAACGTCCACTCGGGGATGGGCAACGATTGTAACAAACCACCGGGACTCTTGCATTCCGCCTTCACTCTTTGACAAGCTTTGCAATGTGTAACAAAATATCGGACATCTTTCTTCATTCCCGACCAACACATGGTCTTCCGTAGGCCGGCGTACATCTTGGCAATACCCGGGTGCACTAAATACTGAGAGAAATGTGCCTCTCTCAAGATATCCGCCCAGATTTTACCACCCTTGGGAATGTAGAGCCGACCGTGGAAATAAACCAGGCCGTCTTTTAGTGTATACTCATCAGTAGTCCCATCCTCGATTGCCCTGATTGCCGGGGCTAGAGCCGCATCCCTTCCTTGCTCTGCCCAAATTCGGTCCCGGATATCACAAACTATGCTCATGGTTGCCAAGTACTCTGTATACTCTACTGAAGGAGCCTTATATACCAAAGTAATATCCATCTCTTCAATCATCCGAGCCAACTCCATACTAATCAACAGAGACTCTGGGCTTGAGTCTGGTACCTTTCTGCTCAATGCATCGGCCACTGAGTTCGCCTTTCTGGGATGATAGTTCAAAGTGAACTCATAATCACACAGAAATTCTAACCATCGCCGTTATCTCAGGTTAAATTCCTTTTGTATGTGAACGTACTTTAAGTTTTTATGGTCTGAAAAGATCTCGCAGTGGACGCCGTATAGATAGTGCATCCAAAACTTCAAGGCGAACACTACTGCTCCCAATTCCAAATCATGAATCAGGTAATTGATTTTATGCTTCTTCAACTGTCTTGAAGCAGAGGAAATCACGTGTCCGTGCTGCATCAACACCGCTCCCATCCCTTGATATGATGCGTCGGTGTAGACTTAAAATCCTTCCTTCCCAGATGGAAGTGCTAGGATGGGGGTGGGGTAAGTCTATCCTTTAGCTCTTGGAACGCCGCTTCGCACTGGGGTGTCCACTCAAATGGAACACCTTTCTTTATCAAGGAAGTAAGAGGGAGGGCAATCTTTGAGAACCGTTTTACAAACTTGCGGTAATACCCGACAAGTCCAAGGAAGCTCCTCACATCGGCCGCCGGCTTCAAGGGCGACCACTCCTTCACAACACGCACCTTGGCCGGATCCACCGCTAGTCCTGCTCCACTGATCACATGCCCCAAGAAAGTAAATTCTTTAAGCCAGAATTCGCACTTGCTAAACTTGGCAAACGAGGCGTGGTCTTTTAATTTCTTTAATACCAAGGTCAAGTGCTCAATATGATCCTCCTCCGTCTTTGAGTAGACCAGGATGTCGTCGATGAAAACAATGATGAAGATATCCAAGTAAGGTTCATACACCTTGTTCATCAGGCTCATGAAGGCCGAAGGGGCATTTGTGAGCCCAAACGACATTACAGTGAACTCGTACAATCCATATCTTGAACTAAAGGCCATTTTCTGGATGTCCTCCTCTTGTATCCTTAACTGATAATATCCCGAGCGCAAATCCAACTTAGAAAACCAATGCGCTTCCACCAGTTGATTGAACAACTCGTCGATCCGGGGTAGCGGATAGGTGTTTTGCACCGTCAGACGATTGAGTTCCCGATAGTCTATGCATAACCGCAAGGTTCCATCCTTCTTCTTGACGAATAGTATATGGGCTCCCCAGGGTGACGAGCTGGGGCGAACTAACCCTAACTCCACCAGTTCTTGCAGTTGAACTCTAAACTCCGCGAGTTCCTTCGGGGCCATTCGGTAAGGGGCCTTGGATACAGGCTTGGCACCCGGTACTAGATTAATTTGAAAATCAACTTCTCTATGCGGGGGGGGGGGGGGGGGGGGGGGGGGGGGGGGGGGGGGGGGTGGGGGGGGGGGGGGAATCCTGGCAGTTTCTCAGGAAATACCTCGGGGAAATCCCGCACTACCCGTACATCTTTCATATCTAGTGTCATCTCCTTCAACTCGAAACAGATCATGAAGACTTCATCCCCTTTCATATGGGCTTTTACTGCCTGAACTGAAGATAACATCATACGAGGTGTGAAGCTAATACCTTGAAAAATGACGTCGGTGTCTCCATGCCTCAAGTAGATTCATTTCTCTGCACAGTCAATCCTTGTAAAGTGCCAGTCCAACCACGTCATGCCCAAAATGATGTCAAACTCTGGCATTCTCAAGACCGTGGCAGACGTATCAAAGGCCTTTCCCCCAATAAGTATCTCGAATTCGCACTTGGCGGTGGAGATCATCTCAGAGCCGTCCAGGAGGCGTACTCGTCGAGCTATACCAGTAAAGTATTGTACACCTTCCATGTCCTTAATTAAGTCCTCAGACACAAAAGAGTGTGAGGCACCGGTATCAAACAGCGTATAGGCCGTCTTCCCGCCGACTACCACGGTGCCTAAGTACCAAAAACCAAAAATCAACAGTAGGTGTCTATTATGTTTTAAGCAAGTTAAGTTAATCAAAGAAAATGTGAAAGCTAACTGCAACATACCTGTGATCACATCCTAGGGATTCCGTTCTTGCGCCATGTCCAGAGCGTATACTTGCACATGGGAAGGACTGGGGTTTCCTCCTCGCGGTCCTCGTCCTCGACCACGCATATAACCACGCCCCCGCGGAGCTGCTAGAGGGAGAGCAGGAGGGACATTCCCAAACAACTGCTGGCAGAAATGTCGAATATGGCCCGACTGGTTGCATTCAAAACACACCAGCCTACGACGCCCCTCAGGTTGCTGAAATTGTTGAGGCTGAGGCGGTGGAGGCAACGCAGGCGGCTACGGAACCAGATGCTCCACTCTAAAATCTCGGTGGAAACGTCCTCCGCCTCTTTGATGTCCCCTTCATCTCCTAAAGTCCTGCCTCCTTCTGCTGCTTGGGCCAGCTTCTATCACACACTCCGCAGGTCTCTTACCACTACTCAAGTGGTCCGCCTCCAATCTCTTCGCCATGTCGACAATCTCCGCCAAGCTAGCGTCTGCTATAAACAAAAGGGCCTGCCTTAGGGTATCTCGCAGCCCTTTGAAGAAACTCTTGGCGTATCCTCTATCATCCAAATCATAAGAATCCGCGAACCTCGCGAGGTGCTGAAACTCTCGCTGATATTCCGTAACTGATTTTTATCCTTGCTTCGGTAGAAGAAACCTCTCTTCGAGTTCATTTCGTGTGGATGTGGGAATGAAGTGATCCAAGAAGATATCCGAGAACTCGCTCCAACTTATCTCTGTATAGACCCGGCCTTGGAAGGTGGAGCCCATGAGGGACTTCCACCACCTCTTAGCATGTAGTTCCAAGACGGACACCACCAACGTCACAGCCATATTGGCTAGGCAACGGATCCCCTCCAGCAACTCCTACACCATGTCAAGCCATTCCTCCGTGCATACGGATGACTCCGTCCCAAGGTAGGAGGGAGGGGAGAGGGCCCGAAAGGTGCTCAACCAGTTAGAGCCCGGAGCCTGTAGTTGCACCAGACGCTACTGTGCCCTAAAGGCATCCAGAATGGCGGTGAGCGTCTACCCCAACTCGGATTGTTGGAACTGAGTGGGTATGGAAGGGGCAGGAGTGCCCCCCATCGGCTCAACATGCACTGGAATCTACACATAAAACACAAACGAATGGTCAGGTTGGCTAATCTTAAGATCAAAGTTGGACAAACTTAGTGTGAATTACATATGGGCACACCACTGCTTCTGCTAAGTCAGTTTGTCCGCAAACTGACTAATCGAATAGGGGTGGTACTATTGTTGAATGACTTCTTTAGTTGAGGATCGTGGCAAACTAATACCATTTGTAAGACCCCCCCTCCCGGATCCCAAAACACGGTCTTATGCCCAGAAAAGCCACCTTGCGGTAGCATTAGCACATGGGTTAACCTGAACCACAAGACAACTGTTCTGTCGGATACAACCAATATCAATATATACATGCCAACCCAACCAAAATATAAACAATAAGTCAAATACACACCAAACATATATGTCCAAAGTAAATAAAAATAGAGAAGCTAAAACATGCTTCTACAATATCAGAGTACAGCTAATAAACGCCCAACGGGGCTACATTAGAGTCGCTCAACAAAAACTTACATCAGTAACTGAGGTAGCTGTTGGATCCCTAGTTGATTTGGGCTAGGTTCACTGACTTAGGATGTGACCCATCATGTATAGTCTGGGTCAAGTTTATGTCTTAGAGTCTAGGGCAGTCCTCTATCTCAACTTCAGATGGACCAGCCTTCCTCAAGACCATCAGGAACTCCAGATCTATCAGTTTTTCAGACTAAGTGAAATGAGTTCGACGTTCGTCGAACTCAGCTCGACGAAGGGAGTTCTGCGCTCGACGATCGTGAGACAATTCGTAGTGCTGAGCTCGACGAACTATGTTCTTTATTCGACGAACACCGGGATTCTACTTCAAGCATTATCAGGACTACTTCAGAATTTCTCTAAGTCCAGCTTCATGCTTCGTTCGATGAATTATATTCTGAGCTCGACGAACTTGGACCTCAAGTTCACAGCTTCTCAGGTCGACGAATGCTAATCTCTACTCGACGATTTTTTTACTTAGAGAATCTGTGTCGACACTTAGGGTTTGTGTCGACACCAGACGATTTGTGTCGACACCAGGATTTCAGTCGACACCAGCTTATGTCGACACCAGAGGATTTGTGTCGACACCAAGATCAATCTGTCGACACCAATTTGTGTCGACACAGCATTTCAGCAGATGCAGAGTATTTCGTTTAAGTCTAGAACTTTTCTCAGGTCGACGAATTTGATTCTCAGCTCGACGAATTTAGTTCTCTACTCAATGAATAAAGATTGTCTGATATTGAAGATTGTCTGTTCAACGAATGAAGACTGTCAGCTCGACGACCTCAGCTCAGCTCGACGACCTCAGCTCAGTTCGACGAAATCAGCTCAGCTCGACGAACTCAGCTTAGCTCGACGAACTCAGGCTCAGCTCGACGAACTCAAAACTCAGTTCGACGAATTATGTTCTTCAGTCGATGATTCCAGACTAGGTCTTCTTCCGTTCCCGTCGCATTCCATGGCGCTGATTCCTGAACATTTAATGGCAGTTCTTCCCAGAATACTACCGTTAGAATGCGAAGTTAATCCTGGATTATTACATACCATTTTCCCATGGAAACAGTTGGAGAAATAATTAATTGCTGCTTCCTTTCCAGGTCGTCTGCCATTACTGCTCGATATTCAAAATTCGAATGTTTCTTATGAGACATGCAGATATACAGAAAGAGTTAGTAATACAGAACACACAACAGAAAAAGGAATTCATTCTTGGCCCAGAGAGAAACTGATCAAGAAGAAGAATAAGAACACTACATCAATATCAAGAGTCTTCTTCATCTGCTCTTACTCAGGATAACTTCAAAGACAATACATTCATATCAGTCACAAGAATTTCCTGGAGACTTTCTCTGGACCAGGAAATCTAGGTCTTTGAAGACCTATCACCCTGAAGCAGTGCTCCAGCATTCTTCCTGATTCATTCTACATTTCAGGGGGAGCAAAGCTGCTAAACAACAATCCACAAGTCTTCTTATTTGACTTGAGAAAGAGAAGACCTCATCACCCTCTCACTCCACCTCTGTACAGGGTTTTAATTCCCTTCAAAATTATTCTGGTTGCAAGTCTCCCTCCAAAAGACTTGAGGGTTTGGTTTTTGGGAACCTGATCAAAACCCCATTGGTGCCAGGACACCTGATCAACCCCTTCCTGCAGTGGATTCCTACCAGGGTGGTAGAAGAGTGGACTACCCATATTTGGGGAACCACTATAAAATTCTTGTGTCGTCTGGTTGCTTTCTTTTCTTTTTGTTCTCTGGCCTTGCTCTGTGATGTGCTGTGATTAGATAGTTGCTGCATCTTAGTTTATTGTATTTGCTTCCCTGCACACACACACCTAAAATACAACAACAGTTGTAAAAGTTTTTAAATCACCAACATACTCTATTCATCCCCCCTCTAGAGTATATCTGATCTAACTAACACCTTCAGGTGGTATCAAGAATACCTCCTGAACTTTCAATTGGTATCAAAGTCAGGGTGGTTAAATTTCCAGACCTTACAGGTTGGTTAAATTACCATACCTGATTGGTTGTACAGGCTAACACCTGAACCCAAAGATCCTTTAGTTAGATCTGTTTGTTTTTATTCTGTTATTGGACTTATCCTTCTCACAGACATGACCCAAAACAGGGATTATACAAGCATCAGACCTCCAGTGTGCAATCTTAATAAGTTTGCCATCTGGAAGGCAAGAATTAGATTATATATGAACTCCATTGATGAGGATATTTTTTCTGTCATTTCAACAGGTGTTCCTCCAGCTCCTGCAACTTTTGCCAGCACATCAACTAATCTGAGTGCAGTACCACCTCCAGACAATACTGAAGCCTATAAGAAAGCCAAGATGGCTGATGCAAAGGCTATGAATATTCTGGCCCAAACAATATCAGATGACATATTTCAGAAGGTGGCTGAGTGAACCTCAGCCAAGGCCATTTGAGACTCTCTCAACCAAATGGTAGCAGGATCAGCTGATAAAAGAAAGGATAGGAGATCCAGTCTCATTTCTCTCTATGAGAATTTCAAAAAGGATGAGACAGAATCTATGGCTGAGATGTACAATAGATTAAGTTCAATCATCAGTGAACTCAAGACTCTTGACAAGGACATCACCTTAACTGAGGTGAATGACAAGATACTGATGTGTTTCCCCAGTTCATGGGATTCCAGAATCTGGCCAATCAAAGAAGCCAGAAGCCTCAATGAGATTTCAACAGAATCTCTGTTAGGCAAGCTGAAGTCATATGAGCAGCTTGTCAAATCAAGAGAGGCAGCAGAACAGAAGGCAAGTACCCCAGTTAGGAAGGAGCACAGCTTGGCTTTCAAAGCTTCTGAAGACAATGAAACATCTACATCCAATGAAGAGTTAATGAGTCTTTTTGCTAAAAGATTCTACAAAATGGCAAGAAAGGACTTTAGAAGAAAATCATCCAGGCAGGATGATAAGCCCAAATATGACAAGACACCAACTAAGGAGGTTGTGTGTTTTGGATGCAGAAAGCCTGGGCACTATATTTCAGAATGCCTAGAGAATCAGAAAAAGGACAAGGGCAGGGACAAGGATTCCAGAAGAAAACAAAGCAGCATACCCTCCTCCAACAAATATAAAAGGAAAGACAAAGGATTTGTTGCTGAGTCCTGGAGTGACACAGAAGAGGAAACATCCTCCTCCAGCTCCAGTGAAGAAGAGGAAGATGCCAGATCCAAGGAGGTGTGCCTAATGGCAATAGATGCCTCCAGAAGCAACTGTGGATCAGAAGAGGATTCTGAAGATGAAGGTGCCTCAGACTCAGAGGCTGATCAGGTGATTTCTAGTTTTGATTTCAATTCTGACTTATTTAAAGTAGAATTTAAAACTATGTGCATGGATCTAATAAACTCAGAGAAAGAAATAAAAACCCTGAGGACTAGACTAGAAAACCTTGAATCTGTCAGCACAGAAAATAGAAAACTAACTGATCAATTGACACTAGCTAATGAACAGATAATCAAGTTAAAATCTGAATTATGTGAGGCAAAACAACTTGAGCAATCTCTCAATGGGAGAAGCCTCAAGCTGATGGATATCACAAGCACAGTAAATGCCAGATTAAATGGTAGGATGGGCTTGGGTGCTTCATCAGGTTTACCCCCCATAATAAAGAAAAATATACTTTCTACTCCCATAAAGTTTATCACTTCTAAGGGTAAAGAGAAACTAATTGAAAAACCCATGTCAGAAAACAAGCCAAATCCCCTAGACAATAGAAACAGAAAACAGAAGAAAGCTGTTAAGAACCAAGTTCAGCAGAATTCGTCGAACTCAGATCGACGAAATCCTGCAAGTTCGTCGAACCCCGATTGACGAACGTTGAACGCAAACTTCAGAAATAATTATTCGTCCAACTGCGATCGACGAACTGTGTATGGTTCGTCGAGCAGAGGTCGACGAACGTGGGACGCAGAAAATGACCATGGTCATTCTCTGAGTGGAGGTCGACGATCTCATCCCCATTCGTCGAACTCTGATCGACGAACTCACAATAATTCGTCGATCCCAGAACCACCAAATATAAATCATTTCTCATATAGAAATTTTAAAACAGCTAACAAGACATTTAATCCAGTAGCTGATTGGATAATCCCACCTAGGAGATATCACCCTCTAGGGTATAAGTCTCAACCTGCCTTATCAGTCATTTCTAGTTTTACTTTTCAGCCAAACCAAGGACCCAAGGTAACCTGGGTCAAGAACAATTGAGCTTTATTTTTTAATGCAGGTACAGGTGAAGAGCTGTCCAAGGTTAAGTCAGACCTGGTACCTGGACAGTGGCTTCTCCAAGCACATGACTGGCAGCAAAGCAAATCTCTCCAGCTATAAGTCCAAGCTAGGACCAAAGGTGATATTTGGAGACTCAAAGAGTGGTCAGTCAGAAGGATATGGAAGAGTAAGCATTGGAGCAGTGACCTTCAAAAAGGTGACATATGTAAGAGGACTTAAACATAACCTTATATCCATAAGTCAATTATGTGATGAAGGTTATCAGGTACATTTCAACTCTACCTCTTGCTCTATTATAAATGATAAAAACCAAACTGTTTTAATTGGACTTAGACAAGAAAACATATATTTAGTAGATTTCATTTCTGCCACAACTGATAGTTGTTTACTCAATATCACTAGTAACCAAAATGAGTTATGACACAAAAGGCTAGGACATGTAAACCTTACGAACATATCTAGGTTATCTAAAGACAACCTTGTTAGAGGTTTACCTTCTGGTCCCTACAAAAGGAAAGCCTATGCAGGGCTTGTCAACTAGGCAAGCAAACTAAAACTAGTTTCAAATCTATTAATAAAAGTGATTCACCTAGGATATTGTATCTGCTTCATGTGGATCTTTTTGGACCCATTGCAGTACAAAGCCTAGGAGGGAAGTCTTACACCTTAGTCATTGTTGATGATTTCTCCAGATTCAGTTGGGTAGCCTTTCTGAGAGCTAAGTCAAATACATTCAAAGTTCTTACAGATTTTCTCAGGACCATACAGATTGAGTTCTCTACTCATGTTGCATTGATCAGAAGTGATCATGACACAGAGTTTGAATCTCTTCTTATGCATGAGTTCTGTGAGAGGAAGGTATCAGGCGGTGCTTCTCAGCTCCTAGAACTCCCCAACAAAATGGGGTTGCTGAAAGGAAAAATAGGACACTCATTGAAGCTGCAGGTACATTGTTAGCAGATGCTTACATGCCTCTATCTTTTTGGGCAGAAGCTGTAAACACAGCTAACTATATCCTGAACAGATATCTTATACATAAACTAAAACATAAGACCCCCTATGAATTACTTAAAGAAAAGAAACCTAAAATCACTTACTTTAAAGTTTTTGGTTGCATATGTTACTTCCACACTAATAACAAAAGATACATTAGAAAATTTGAGGCTAAGGCTGAAGAAGGGATTTTTCTAGGATATTCCAAAGTAAGCAAGGCCTATAGGGTTTTCAACAAATCATCCCTTAAAATTGAAGAATCTGTCCATGTGTCTTTTGATGAAGCTAACATGTCTTATATGGAGAAAGACATTTCTACCAATAGCTTTTTGCAGGTTTCACCACTGTGTGAGTCTATGGATGGACTAAACCTTACCCAAGAGGTTCCAACTCATCCCACTCCACAGGCTGCTGAAGATAGTGAAGAAGAAGTCCAAGAGGAAGCAACTGAACTTCCATCAACAGCCAGTACCATTCCTCAAGAGGAATTATTTACAGAAGATGTTGCTCAACCAACTCCACCAACTGATCTTGTCACACTTAGTGATCACCCCAGATCTCAAGTGATTGGAGACATTTCAGTTGGTGTACAGACAAGACATCAGCTCAATCAAGACTTGATGCATGCCTGTTTTCTCTCTCAAATTGAACCTCTCACCATCCATGAAGCTGAGCAAGATCCCCACTGGATTCTTGCAATGCAAGAGGAACTAAATCAATTTGAGAGATGTAGAGTTTGGTATTTTGTTCCAAGACCCCATAACTACCCAGTTATTGGAACCAAATGGGTCTATAGGAACAAATTGGATGCACAAGGGAACATAGTAAGAAACAAGGCTAGACTTGTTGCTCAAGGCTATAGGCAAGAGGAAGGAATAAACTATGACCAAAACTTTGCCCCTGTTGCAAGGTTGGAGGCCATTAGAATATTCCTAGCCTATGCAGCCTACAAAAAGTTCAAAGTATTCCAGATGGATGTTAAGAGTGCCTTTCTGAATGGTGTACTTCAAGAAGAGGTTTATGTAGAACAACCTCCAGGTTTTATCTCTCTAACTCAACCCTCTTATGTTTACAAATTGCATAAAGCTCTCTATGGTTTAAAGCAAGCTCCAAGAGCTTGGTATGAGACCCTAGCTAGCTTTCTTTTAGAGCATAAATTTACAAGAGGAACCATAGATAAAACTCTTTTCACTAGACATCATAAGAACCAAATCTTATTGGTACAAATATATGTGGATGACATTATTTTTGGGTCTACTGATCCCAAATTGTGCAAGAGGTTTGCTGACCTCATGCATTCCAAATTTGAGATGAGTAGCGTGGGTGAGCTTTTCTACTTCCTTGGTCTCCAAGTGAAGCAGCTCCCTGATGGTATCTTCCTCTCCCAATCTAAGTATGCTAAAGAGCTTATTAAAAAGTTTGGGATGGGTGATGCTTTAGGAATGAAAACACCTATGGCTACCAATGCTGTTGTGGATTCTGATGCAGCAGGGAAACTTGTAGATCAGAAACCTTATAGGGCAATTGTTGGATCCCTATTATACTTAACAGCTAGCAGGCCTGACATAATGTTTGCCACATGCCTTTGTGCTAGATTCCAAGTGAATACTAAAGAATCTCATCTTATTTTTCTAAAAAGGATTTTGAGATATATAAAGAGTTGTCCTAGTTTAGGACTCTGGTATCCTGCAGAGTCAGAATTTGAGTTAACTGGATACTCAGATGCTGACTATGCTGGATGTAGAGTGGATAGGAAAAGTACCTCTGGAACTTGCCAGTTCCTGGGTATGAGACTTGTCTCTTGGTTTTGCAAAAAGCAGACATCTGTGTCTACATCAACTGTTGAGGCAGAGTATATAGCTACTGGCAGCTGCTATTCACAGATGCTATGGATACAAAACCAACTCCTAGATTATGGTATGAACTTAAATAATTCAACCTTATTTTGTGATAATACAAGTGCTATTGCTATAACTCAGAATCCAGTTCATCATTCTAGGACTAAACATATTGAAATAAGACATCATTTCATTAGAGATAATGTAGACAAAAAGAAGATTAACTTGATTCATATTCCTACTGATTTACAGAGAGCAGATATTTTCACCAAACCTTTAGATGAGAAAACCCATCTGTTCTTTATAAATCAACTGGGAATGATTAATGGAGAAGAGTTAAATTAATTTCTGTCTGCATTCGACGAAATTTCCAGAGTTCATCGAACGAAGTTCGACGAATTAGGGAAAGTTTGAGAGATTCTCGTCTAACGGAGATCGACGAATTCTCTATGTGGAAACAATTTTCGTCGACCGGAGATCGACGAACCTTGCTTCAGAAACCATTTCGTCGAACGGAGTTTGACGAACTGTTTTCAATTCTTCTAAATGAGTTTGACGAACTACTCACCTCTAACTTATTTCGTCGACCTCAGTTCGAAGAACTGTCTCTTTTCATGGAACGGAGCTTGTCGATTCATATTCTGAAAATCTTATATCTAGGTTTTCTTCGACCTCCGTCCCGCGCTTTCAGTTCCTTTGCTCTTGATCGCCGTTTTCTCTGTGATTTTCTTTGCAGATCATCAATGGCGATTCCTCCAGGAGCACTTGCAGCGATGAAGTTTGATGCAGCATTCTCCATGGATTTTGAGTCCTTCCAACATTCACATCCAATCTTTCTTTACATCCCAGAATTACTTGAAGAATTGCATCTCAAGGATTTCATGACTCGCAGCATCAAGCTACACTCAACCGAGATAAGAGAATGGGTGTACACTGCAACAGTTTCTGAAGACGGAAATCTGACAGGACATATTGGAAACACTGCTGTTTCCCTATCTCCAGCAGTACTTTCTGAAATTTTTGGACTGATCAATGGTGAAGACAACTTGGAAATGGACGCTGAAGAATATTCTGATATGTTGAAGGTCATGGGTTTCTCCGGCAGCAACCCTAATAAGCTTCTGAAGAAGCAACTGTCTGCCGCCTATCAATTTTTGGCCGACATTGTAGGCAAAATTCTGATGGGCTAGCACTCGGCACATGACTATATCACTCGCCATCAATTCCTGATTATGTGTGCAGTGCTCAACAAACGACAGGTCGACTGGGGCATGGTCTTCTTTGACCTAATCAAGAAGAAAACAAGCAAGAAGGAAGTCTGCTACGGCAGAATCCTGGGGATTTTCCTCCAGGAAAAGGCCAGTGCATGTTTGGTCTCCCCGACCACATTCATCAATGCCAGCAAGCGCCTCACCTGCGCCTTGTTTGGCAGATGGGAGAGGACAATCACCAAACCCTCCAAGGGTTCCTCCTCCTCCATAAACGCCTCTGAGAGCACAAGGACCGTCAAGGTCACTCCCCACCCTGACACTGAAGAGGCCATTCCACCTCACAAATCTCTTCCCACTCCTCCTGCACCTCAATTGACTCCACCTCAACATCAATCTCCACCGCTTGATCTTGCACATCTCCCTACACCTCCAGTTTCCCCCACTGAAACACATATTCCCTCACCTCCTCAATCCCCTCTTCCCCCACACCTATCCACTATTCCATCCTACACCATACCCTCTGAACCACAACCTGTTCTCCCTCCTTTATCCCCTCCACATATTCTTCCTTCCTCCTCTACTTCTATCCCCTCCATCATTCTTTCTCCACTTCTGGACTCCTCCACCATTCCCTCAATCATCTCTCTTCTGACTCCTCTCATTCAAACACTCATCACAGAGGCCATTACACCTCTGGTGAATTCCATTAATTCTTTATCTGCACAAATCACAGCCATTTCTGCTGCCCCCTCTTCATTTAGGGGCCTGGCTCCAGGTTCTCATGAACCCAGGCAGGGGGAGATGCTCCATGATGAAGCTGGTGCAGCAGCTGCAGAAGTTGATACAGTTGATACAGATACAAATACTGCAGATACAGTTTTTGATACTACAGATACAGTTGATACAGTGCTTGATAATGCAGTTGCAGTTACAGATACATCTATTGATTTTATTCAATTTATGGACACTAACATTAGCTTTGATGAGTCAGTAGATACAATAACACCTGCTGGTGATTTCTTTATAAATCCCATAGTTAATTTATCTGAGATTCTTCATACCTTTGATTCTGTATATATGAAGCTTCCTTCAGTAGAGGTTGCTAAGCCATATTTGGCTATTGTCCAGTATACCTCTCCAACTAGTCCAGCAGTTGCCAAGCAACTCTGTGACACCTTTGCTGCTCCTACTGCTGTTCCAATTCCTGTGTCTATTCCAGAAATCTGCTCTGTCCCAGATTTTGTCATGGATGATTCTCCCATGCCTGATCTGGATGAGCTCATTCTGGCAGACATTGAAGAAGAGAACAAGGCAACAGCTGAAAGCTCTGTCTCTACTACTGTTGAACCCTCACCCTCTGAACCTTCTATCCCCCTCAAGAAAAACCTCTTATCATGTCTGATGAAACTCTGAGGAAGTTGAATGCTCTGTATGACAATCCTCAGAGTTCAGGTTCTGATGATGATGATGATGATGAATCAGATGAGGAGGCTGCTAAAAAGAAAAAGAAGTTGCTTTCTAAGAAAAGGAAGGCTCCTCCTCCTGCTCCCAAGCCTAATCCCACTGCAGACACTCCATACTATATTCTGCACAATGTTGCTCCTTACAAAGGGATGCCTGCATGGATGTGGCTATCAAAGAACCAGCAAAGAGAGAAGAAGAGGAGTAGGAGATACTCTCCTCCCCCAGTTCATAGATACAGAAAGGATCCTCCTCCTCCTCCTCCTCCAGCAGCAGGTGCCTCTGGCTCTAGCTCGCAGAAATTTGCCCATATTCAAACTTATCAGAGACAAACAGGGAGATATTCTGGTGGCAGTCAGCCAAGGCCACCATCTTCAGGCAGACAACACCATCAACAACAACAGCAACAGCAGCACCAAGAATCTAAGGAACATGAAGCTGAAAGGCCCTATTCTCCTCCTGAAGATCCAGAAACAGCCAACACAGCCAAAATGGCAAGGTTCCTAGAGCTCATTGGCTTATCTTTAATCAACAAAGCTAAAGCTGAAGGCAAGGACACAACAGGCTTAACTACTATGTCTCAGTACAGGAGAGATGAGCTAAAGAGATTTGGGAAAACAAACAAGCTACTCAATGTTGATGAGTACATGCATCTTCACCCAGAAGCAGTTGTCCCCAGAGCCACTTCACTGAACATCATAGGGGCAGCTGACATGACTATGACCAAGGCTCAAGCTTCAGATCCCAATAGGGAAATCATTTTCAAAAAGCCAGGAGATAAAGCACCAGAAGACAAGCTAAAACAGAATAAGATAGAGAAGTAATTTTGTGGTTATTTCATTTCTGCTTCTATTTCAGACTATATCTTGCATTAAAACAAAGCCTGTATGTATATATATATCTGTTGCATGTGTTGTAAATTCTCTGCCAGATATATTTCTTAATTTTGCTTTGTTTTTCTGTTTGTTCTTTGCTTGGAGTCTCTGTTAGTGACCTCACCCAAATAGGGGGAGATTGTTGGATCCCTAGTTGATTTGGGCTAGGTTCACTGACTTAGGATGTGACCCATCATGTATAATCTGGGTCAAGTTTATGTCTTAGAGTCTAGGACAATCCTCTATCTTAACTTCAGATGGACCAGCCTTCCTCAAGACCATCAGGAACTCCAGATCTATCAGTTTTTCAGACTAAGTGAAATGAGTTCGACGTTCGTCGAACTCAGCTCGACGAAGGGAGTTCTGCGCTCGACGATCGTGAGACAATTCGTAGTGCTGAGCTCGACGAACTATGTTCTTTGTTCGACGAACACCGGGATTCTACTTCAAGCATTATCAGGACTACTTCAGAATTTCTCTAAGTCCAGCTTCATGCTTCGTTCGACGAATTATATTCTGAGCTCGACGAACTTGGATCTCAAGTTCACAGCTTCTCAGGTCGACGAATGCTAATCTCTACTCGACGATTTTTGTACTCAGAGAATCTGTGTCGACACTTAGGGTTTGTGTCGACACCAGACGATTTGTGTCGACACCAGGATTTCAGTCGACACCAGCTTATGTCAACACCAGAGGATTTGTGTCGACACCAAGATCAATCTGTCGACACGAATTTGTGTCGACACAACATTTCAGCAGATGCAGAGTATTTCGTCTAAGTCCAGAACTTTTCTCAGGTCGATGAATTTGATTCTCAGCTCGACGAATTTAGTTCTCTGCTCAACGAATAAAGATTGTCTGATATTGAAGATTGTCTGTTCAACGAATGAAGACGGTCAGCTTGACGACCTCAGCTCAGCTCTACGACCTCAGCTCAGCTCGACGAACTCAGCTCAGCTCGATGAACTCAGCTTAGCTCGACGAACTCAGGCTCAGCTCGACGAACTCAAAACTCAGTTCGACGAATTATGTTCTTCGGTCGACGATTCCAGACTAGGTCTTCTTCCGTTCCCGTCTCATTCCATGGTGCTGATTCCTGAACATTTAATGGCGGTTCTTCCCAGAATACTACCGTTAGAATGCGAAGTTAATCCTGGATTATTACATGCCATTTTCCCATAAAAACAGTTGGGGAAATAATTAATTGCTGCTTCCTTTCTAGGCCGTCTGCCATTACTGCTAGATATTCAAAATTCGAATGTTTCTTATGAGACATGCAGATATACAGAAAGAGTCAGTAATACAGAACACACAACAGAAAAAGGAATTCATTCTTGGCCTAGAGAGAAACTGATCAAGAAGAAGAAGAAGAACACTACATCAATATCAAGAGTCTTCTTACTTAGGATAACTTCAAAGACAATACATTCATATCAGTCACAAGAAGTTCCTGGAGACTTTCTCTGGACCAGGAAATCTAGGTCTTTTAAGACCTATCACCCTGAAGCAGTGCTCCAACATTCTTCCTGATTCATTCTACATTTCAGGGGGAGCAAAGCTGCTAAACAACAATCCACAAGTCTTCTCATTTGACTTGAGAAAGAGAAGACCTCATCACCCTCTCACTCCACCTCTGTACAGGGTTTTAATTCCCTTCAAAATTATTCTGGTTGCAAGTCTCCCTCCAAAAGACTTGAGGGTTTAGTTTTTGGGAACCTGATCAAAACCCCATTGGTGCCAGGACACCTGATCAATCCCTTCCTGCAGTGGATTCCTACCAGGGTGGTAGAAGAGTGGACTACCCAGATTTGGGGAACCACTATAAAATTCTTGTGTCGTCTGGTTGCTTTCTTTTCTTTTTGTTTTCTGGCCTTGTTCTGTGATGTGTTGTGATTAGATAGTTGCTGCATCTTGGTTTATTGTATTTGCTTCCCTGCACACACACCTAAAATACAACAATAGTTATAAAAGTTTTTTAATCACCAACATACTCTATTCACCCCCCCCCCCTCTAGAGTATATCTGATCTAACTAACACCTTCAGGTGGTATCAAGCATACCTCCTGAACTTTCAGTAGCGACGACACCATCGCTTCAGACCCTATCGTCCTGTCCTGGCTGTCCTGCTGCATAGTTTGCGGCTGCTCTACCTGCAGGGTGACCTCCTAAAAAGGAAGACGTAGCAACCGTTAGTCGAAAAGACTAAGTGGCTTCACATCCGCTCCCCCGACGACTCTTCGGCACCGGGCGGAGAAAAGAGCAAGGGTACAATGTATAATAAATAGTGTAACAGGTACAAACAGGTGGTAATGGTACAATAAGACTAATATCATTATATTCTTGCAGTTCTACATAAACAATAACAAACCATCAAGTACAAGTAACTACAACAGGAAAGTAACTTAACTTATAAGAAAGCCCATATAAGCTTATAAGTTAAGGATCGATTTACATAAAGTAACTCATCGTATAGGAGTGCCCATACAAACTTATACGATGAGTATCTTGTTGTGCAATGTAATGTAATGGTATGTGTACTATGCAATGACTCACCGATGATCACACACATGCAATTGCTATATCGACACAAACTAGTAGTTCCCACTATTCGAGCAGGTAGCTAACCTCTCAGGCATCAACCGCCGTGGCCAGGCGGCGACAGTAGAGCGGGCATCTTTACTACTAGGCGGGCATCCACACTGCTTCACTTAGGCCTCCGTACGCCTCAACGCTATGAACACAACAGCGGAGCCCATGCGTACTATGGCCCAGCGGGGTTCTCGGGTAGATGTGCACCGATAACATAGCCCCGAACTGGCCTTGTGTGAATCGGAAGCGGCCTCGTAATTAAGCATGAGGACCTAGCCCAACCATTCACTTGGCACGGAAGGAGCCCCGAGATGTGAACACCGAGGACCAAGCCCAATCGCCCAAAGTCTAAATGTCAACTCTTGTCGGTGTGACAATCGACGAGCCCGTAGACCTTCCACACTATCCTTAACCCAGGATTACGACACCGCGTGTCGACTCACACCGCATACAATTCCACATCACCGTGGCATGGAAGGAGCCTCGGAGAAAGTACGAGGACCAAGCCCAACCATCCACTTGGCATGGAAGGAGCCCCGAGAAATGAGCACCGAGGACCAAGTCCAACCGTCTGACTTTAACTCATCTCAACGCAATCCTGACAAGTGACAGTCAACACCGCACTTACACCCTTACACAATGCTACCCGTAGGGGGACGACACTCTAAGCATTGAACTACTAAATTCAATCCGTTAAACAGTTATTCACATGGCCATAGATTATCCTCCTACATGTCATTCCAAATGATTTCAGCACAATATAAACATGATGCACATTTATATTAGTCTACCAATTTTTATCAAATCATTTCGTTTAAGTATGCTTCGCTTCACAAATCAATTCCATGAGATCCAATTATTAAACTTCATCAATTATAGAACTAAGATGATTAACATAAAAGAGTTCACCCAAACCTCAAATTAATTGCAGCATTGAATCCACCGAATCCAAATTCATGTTATACTAAACCCAGAATTTAAGTGGAGACTAAGTCTAGACAGCAGCTTCGACCAGAGATTTCCGAAGCTATAGGAATCCGGTGAAGACGTATAACCCCTCTATGGAAAGGTCTTTCCATGTGCTACAACTTTTAGGTTCAGACTACAACCCAGATTTAATAGTATCATACTTGAAATCAGCCTTGAAGTCCACTGTGTAAAGAACACAATTTCTGCATGCTGGATTTATCGGACGTCATATTCGTTCAGAAGTTTTTGTGGCTACATACTTCTCCTGAAGTCTTGCAACCACTCATTGGAAAGGTATGTTTAAGGACTTCAACTTTCGTGTTTAGTCTAAAGCCCAGATCTGGCCATATCACATCTGAAAATGGCCAAGAAGATCGCTGCGCGCAGAACACAGATTCTGCACGCATCTTAAAGCGGAATGAACGGCATCAGTTCATCTTCCTCCTCAAGTCAATCTACCACAATCACGTCAGAAATTCCTCCTCCTTTTTTCACCCTCATGAGGCCATGATTCTTCACGAAACCATCCCCCATCTTCACATAGAAGGTTGGAGAGGTTGAAGTCACAACTAGCCTTAGAGCACAAGCCCTAGAACGGCCTCTTCCTAGAGAAATCACCATCTCACTAGTCTAGACTCTTTTGAGTCGACATCTCACCTAGATATCTACAGATCTAGCACCAAGGGAGAGGAGAGGAAACTCACCTCATTTTCGGCGTTTCCACTATTTTTGGCCATGGATCTTGTGACTCTTCTCGGCGGCATCTTATCTTTCACGGCGGCTGCGGATCTTCTCCTCCAAGACTTGCTCCAGTAGTTTTCTCTCTCTACGGAAGTTTCTCTCAGGAAAAATGGCTGGAATGATGAGTGAAAACTGCTAGGGTTTTCACAACCCTTATATATGAAAATTGACATGGGTAGGGACACGCCCGTGTCCTTACCCGTGTCCTGCTTCGAGCGAAGCGTCAACGACGGTTTTAGTGGCGGTTCAATACTCGACACGGGTAGGGACACGCCCGTGTCCTGACCTGTGTCCACATGACACGGCCGTATTCCCTGGCCGTGTCCTTCTTTGGACATGTCTCGACTAACTCAACTCGATACACATGGGTAGGGACACACCCGTGTCTCTACCCGTGCCATACACTTCATCGATCTCGAAACACTTCGTCGATCTCGACACGCTTCGTCAAGTTCAACTCAACACACACGGGTAGGGACACGCTCGTGTCTCTACCTGTGTCACTATACAGGATACACTTCGTCGATCTCGACACGCTTTGTCGATCTCGACACACACACGGGTAGGGACATATCCGTGTCTCTACCCATGTCACTTGACAGGATACACCTCGTCGATCTCGACACGCTACGTCGAGTTCAACTCGACACATACACGGGTAGGGACATGCCCGTGTCATTACCCGTGTTACTTCACACGGGAAAGTAACATGCCCGTGTCACTACCCGAGTCACTTCACATGGGTTGTAACACGCCCGTGTCACTACCCGTGTCACTTCATATGGGTAGTCACACGCCCATATCACTACCCGTGTCCTTCTTTGGACATACTCGAGTCGTCGACTCGAGAGCTGGACTCTCCCACACAGGTAATGACTCGCCCGTGTCTCTACCCGTGTCCTATTTTATACTGATTTCTCCTCCCATTTATAAGTGCAGCCCAGCTGCCAGCACTTCTCCGAACTCAAGTCAGCACCCCTGACTCAAAAAAACGCGCATGAGGGGCCTAGTGCGAATCGGGACGTTACACATACTTCATCTGTATCGACACATATGTCTCGACACAGTCAGCTAATCCAGAACATATTCGAAATACCAAATCTCAAGACTGAAGACTTGACAACTGCCAGAATGGTCACTGCCTATTTGACATGACAGAACTGTCAGATGTCAATCAAATACCGGACCAGTGATGAGTCCAAATATTATACTGATTTTTGGACTCATCTGAGCCAGTTTTATCGTCTTAGCACTGCACTTGAGAGCTATAACTGTTTATATTTACTTACTTTCTTATTTCATGATTAAGTGCACTTTAGGCCCATTTTCTCTGTGCTTTAGATGTTTTTGTGTTTCCGTTTGTTTTATTTGTTCTCTCGCCGTGTCTTGAGAATGGGGAGTGCACTTTTGGTGGCCTATCTGCCTCTTCTGCTGGTGCTTGGGTCATGTGCGTGCTCCGGAACACTGCGTACGATCACTGAACTCACTGCGCATGACCACTGGTCGTGCGCCACTGATCGTGCGCATTACATTCTCCTTTTCCCCAGTTCTATCTTAGCCAATCGCACGATCATTGGATTCAATGCGCACGACCACCGGTCGTGCGCCACTGATCGTGTGCATATCTGGTGATGTTTCTGTCCAAGTTGCAGGTTTGATTGGAAATTGTGCACGATCATCGACCGATAGTGCGCACGACCATTGGTCGTGCGCCGCTGATCGTGCGCTATGCTTATTCTGACTTCGTATTTAAGGGCCTGCTCCGCAATTTAGGGCAACGCTGGTCATTTCTGCGATCGGAGAGTGCACGGGAAGTGCCATTCTTCTTCTCCAGCTGCTCCATCCACCTCCACCTTCATCGGGAGTCCGTAGCCGGTGATTCTGAAGCTTTCCAAAACCTCCGGCAAAGCTCCCGGCCATTGATGACCTCAACTCCAAGCTTTCCACCGGAGTTGGAGAAGAGGATGACCTAGAGAACGGACTCAAAGGCCTTCGAGGTTACAGCTCGTTGGTACCAGAAGCCTCCTCGGACTGAGCCCGGAAGCGGTTGACAACTCGCTATTCCGGCCACGACCTGCGTTGGACCTTCACCCTCTAGTGGCTTACTCCTCTTCCCCTTCCACCGTTGTATGGAATGATTTGATATTATAATGAACTATATTTTCTACTCTATATCTAAGTGGATGTTTGTAGTTTTCATTTGCTTTTGAGTTGTGTGTTGTGAATGCGTCTCGCCCACTCCATGCCCTTGTTTCACCCGATTGCACTCCGCACAAGATCACTTCCATCCATTAGCTTTCCATCCACTCGCCCAACCGAAGTTCGGCATTGCGGCCGATACACTCACCTCACCTTGCGAAGCGGTGCCTTCGACCCACATAGCCTTAATTATTTTATTAGATCAAAACCACAATCTCACAAGCCCCCCTTTTAATCTCTTCTAAGTATAACCCTCATAATGATATTTTCTGAACTGTCGTCGTTCTATGCTAATTGCATTCCTCAAGAGACCGACACTCGGGAATTTATTCCCAAATTTTATTACTTGTGCGACCGGTGCACTTGCCGATTTCCACGCATCAAGTTTTTGGCGCCGTTGCCGGGGAATGCAACTATAGAGCGACTCAGGATGACTGAAAATATTGTTATAAGAGTTAGTGTTTTTGACTGTTGTTTCCTTGTGTAGTTTGTCGTAGTGAATGCAGGGTCGAGGCACAAGAGATCTAGTAGCCTACTAACCCCTCTTCATTCAAGCCAATTTCAATGACTACTATTCAGCAGGAGACTTATAAAACAAGCCTTACCAACCTCATATACCGAGCAGAAACAGGAAATAATAGTTTCGAGATCTCGCCTGACCTCATCGAATACATCATCGAAAACTGCTAATGCAGCGGAGACGGAAATGTAGACGAATTATGCCACGTGCAGAGGTTCTTAGAAATTTACAACACTTGTCCGCCAAACACTGCCAAAAGCGAGCAGTAGAGGATCCGACTCTTCTCCTTCTCCCGAAAAGACGAAGCAAAGTGATGGTATCAAGATATCCGAAAGGGAATATCCTCATCCTGGAAACAACTCGAAGGGAAATTCTTGGCCAAATTCCGACAATAAATGCTAACAATAAATAACTACAAGGAGCTCATCACCTTCACCCAAAGAAATGAAGAGACCTTGTTTGATACATGGGAGCGTTTCTAGTCCCTGCGAAGGGAATGCTGCAGAGTGGAAATGTCAGACATCCTCCTAATCCAAACATTCTACTTCGGCATCTCAGACAGATTCCGGCCATTACTCGATGTCGCAGCCGGCGAATCTCTGTTTAATAAATCTAGCGAGGATGCCTGGGAAGTAATAGACAACATTGCCCAAACTAGTAGGCATTGGAACTCTCCACCTTCTCCCGACCTTCCGATAGAGATAAATTCAGTAGTCTCTGATGAAGCCACCGATCGCAATCCCTCGTCAAAGACAGAGCAATTTTTCTCTTATGCGTGCAAAATGATGGAGATGTTCAACGACCAAGCCACCACCATTCATCGCCTACAAACCGCCATAGGGTTTCTCACGGAAACGTTATTATGTTCAGTCGATCAGAAATAAGAAACGGTACATACAATGAGATTGAGAAGCGGAAAAAGCCTAGAGAGGGCCTCGCCTCCTGATCCTCCCGCACAATCACTCCGCGAGCTAAATGCCAATTCGATAAAGGAACCTCCGTCCTCACCGACCGAGCAAGAACCCATGGCAGTACCACAACCTATGAAGAACGCCGTGAAGCCGCCATTTCCCCACCGACTGCAAAACGAAAAGGCTGAAAAGCAATTCCATAAATTCCTCGAGATCATGAAAGGAGTCCAAATAAGCATACCTCTGACAGAAGCTATCACTCAGATACCAGGATATTCCAAGTTCCTAAAAACCTCATCTCGAGGCGTAAATATTTAGAAGGACTGAAAACGATCAACCTCACCGAAGAATGCTCAACTCTCCTCGCCAACTATTCCCCAACCAAACGCAGAGATCCGGGCAGTTTCACCATCCCCTGCAGAATCGGCCTCCACAGATTCGGTTGCGCATTATGTGATTTGGGAGCTTCGATAAATCTAATGTCGCTCTCCATCTTCCACGAGCTAGGAGTTGGGATTCTACAGCCCACCCACCTGAGGTTGCAATTAGCTGACAGATCGATAAAAAAACCGGCCGGGATAGTCAAAGACCTCACTGTCATGGTCAACAACCTCGCCTTCCCAGTAGATTTCGTCATCCTCGACATGATGGCTGATCCCAAAGTACCTATAATCCTAGGACGGCCCTTCCTCGCCGCAGCCCGTGCCATTATCAACGTCAACCAAGGAGAGCTAACCCTAAGCCTGGGGGAAGAATCAATTTCTTTCAACGTCCACGAACCTTTCCAACATCTCAGAATCACCAACTGCGAAGAAGCAGATGTGATAGACGAACCAGACATGCACAGCGAAATGATTCTTGACCAAGCCAAGCCAGCATGGGAAGAGGAAGATGCACCCGACACAACCGTCCGAACTAATGTCCCGAGAACCCCGCATCCGACCAAAGAACCTTTCATCGCATCTACCATCACACCCATTGCCGCAACTCTGAAGCCGCTGCCCGAATCCCTGAAATACGCTTTGCTAGAGGAAGGCACAGTGTGCCCGGTCATCATCTCCGCATCCCTCTCAGCTGACAACGAACTCGCCTTGGTCGATGTCTTAAAGAAATACAAAAATGTTTCTGAACGATCATGAGCTGACATAAAAGGGATCAACCCGGCGTTTTGCATGCACAAGATTCTGCTTTAAGATCAATAGAAACCATTGGCACAACCTCAAATGAGTATGAACCCCAAGATGCATGAAGTGGTACAGGAAGATGTAATAAAATTGCTTTACGCGGGTATCATTTACCCAATCAACGACAGCAAATGGGTAAGCCCAGTACAAGTGGTGCCTAAAAAGGGCGGGATTACCGTGATGGCCACGAAAAGAATGAATTATTACCCACCCGCGTGGTCACTGGGTGGAGAGTCTGCATAGACTACCGGAAACTGAATGAGGCTACACACAAAGATCTCTTCCCGCTACCCTTCATCGACCAGATTCTGGAAAAATTGGCCGGTCAGGAATACTATTATTTCCTCGACGGGTATTCAGGATACAATCAAATCACAGTTGACCCCGACGACCAAGACAAAATGACGTTCACGTGCCCATCCGGCACCTTCGCATTCAAGAGAATGCCATTCGGATTATGCAACGGCCCAGCAACCTTCCAGCGATGCGTGATCTCCATCTTCGACGACAAGATCGGAGACTTTCTCGAAGTCTTCATGGACGACTTTTCCCTTTTCGGGAACAGCTTCGATTCCTTCCTCGCTAATCTAGCCAAAGCTCTGAAGCGGTGCAAAGATACAAACCTCGTATTGAATTGGGAAAAATATCATTTCATGGTTCGCGAGGGCATCATCTTAGGCCACAAAGTCTCTCACAGAGGGCTCGAAGTCGACCAAGCGAAAGTCAGCATCATCAAAAATCTTCCTCCTTCGTCTTCCGCCACGGGTATCCGCAGCTTCTTGGGACACGCCGGCTTCTACAGAAGATTCATCAGTAATTTCTCATCAATATCTAAGCCCCTCACAAATCTGCTTGCCAAGGACACCCAGTTTGACTGCGACAAAAAATGTATGCAAGCCTTCTAGACGCTCAAAGACCGACTCATCTCCGCTCCAATCTTGGTGGCACCAGATTGGACTTTGCCCTTCAAAGTCATGTGCGACACAAGCGATGTTGCAGTCGGAGCGGTGCTCGGTCAAAGGAAAACAAAATCTTTTATACTATCTCCTACGCCAGCCGGGCCCTCAATGATGCCCAATTGAATTATACCACTACAGAAAAGGAGCTATTGGCAGTAATATTCGCTTTCGAAAAATTCCATTCGTACTTAGTGTTATCTAAGGTCATTGTCTAAACTGACCATGCTGCACTAAGATATTTATTTAAGAAGAAAGACGCCAAGCCCCGGCTAATCCGTTGGATTCTTCTACTACAAGAATATGACATCGAGATCCGAGACAAGAAAGGGGTGGAGAACGTCATCGCCGATCACCTATCAAGATTGGAGAGCGACACCGAAGGAGCTGCACCCATTTGCAAACGCAACGAGATTGCCGACTGCTTCCCGGAGGAAAGATTATTCGCCATCTTTTTGCTCACTCTGACAATCCTATGGTACGCAGATATGGCCAACTACCTCGCTTGCAAATCTGTCTCCCCTAACCTGTCATCGCAGCAAAAGCGAATACTACTGTCCGACGCCAAATACTATTTCTGGGAAGACCCGTTACTATTCTGTACTTGCAACGAAGACATCATCAGGCGCTGCGTACCCGAGACCGAATTCCAATCCGTCTTAACACACTGCCACTACCGAGAGGCCGACGGTCATTTCAGCGCCACCAGAACGACACGCAAGGTACTGCAATGTGGCCTATTTTGGCCAACCCTTTTTAGAGACACTCAAGCATACGTCGCAAAATGCAATGAATGCCAAAGGACAGGAAATATCTCTAAGAGGGAAGAAATGCCTCTCAACAACATGCTTGTCTGCGAACCATTCGACGTTTGGGGGATCGACTTCATGGGACCCTTCCCAATGTCGCACGGAAAACACTATATTATTGTCGCAATCGACTATGTTTCCAAGTGGGTCGAAGTCGAAGCTGTCGCCGCATATAATGCCAGCACCTATTGAATTTCATACACAAGAACATTTTCTCCCGATTCAGCGCCCCACGCACCATCATCAGCGACGGCAGGAGCCATTTCTGCAACAAGTCATTCTTGCAACTCATGAAGAAGTTCGGAGTCCACCACAAAATCTCTCTTGCCTACCATCCCAAAACCTGTGGGCAAGTAAAGGTCTCAAACCGCGAGCTCAAAAGAATCATCGAAAAATCCATCCATTCCAATAGAAAAGAGTGGGCCAAGATGGTCGACGACGCCTTATGGGCGTACAGAACCACCTTCAAAACCCCTATCGGTATGACCCCTTTTCAACTAGTCTACGGAAAAGCTTGCCACTTGCCGGTCGAGCTAGAACACAAAGCGCTATGGGCAACCAAATTACTAAACATGGACATCGAAGCCGCAGCAGATAAGCGTCACTCTCAACTGAACGAACTAGAGGAGCTCTGGCATTTCGCATACGAAAATGCGCTGATATACAAAGAAAAAACAAAAAAATGGCACTGCCATCACATCATCCCCAAAGAATTCCAACCAGGAGACCAAGTCTTGATGTACAATTCCCGCCTCCGCTTATTTCCAGGAAATCTAAAATCACGGTGGAGCAGCCCCTTCACAGTGATCGGAGTCTCCCTCTTTGGCTCCATCGAAATAGCCGGGAAAAGCGGAGAAAATTTCAAAGTTAATGGGCACCGACTAAAATTATATGATGGCGGCCCAACTACCGGCGAATCTCAAAGCCTACAGCTTACCGACCCCAAGCAAAGCGATAGCGACACTCCTTGATCGACAATGGCAGCAACAACAAATGAGGACCACCCCTTCACTCCGCAGCTACCCCTGCATGTTATTCACGAAATTTTGTATCTAAAGAACATATTTGAGCTTTTATATTTATTTCTTTTTCTTCAAACTGCAAAGAACTCTTTATTATAACTGCTAATACAGGTATTTGGTCCACCTTAAGGACGGTAAACAAAAGTGGCTTCTGGGAGACAACCTATGTTGGACCATTTGGTCCTGTGCTGTGTTTTTAAGCTCTTTTTCTATATATATGTGTGTCCATCTTTTATTTTGCGTACGTATTTAAATTGCTGGTGCAGGAATTTTTGAGGCGCGACAACTTGGCCGCACTTGGATATCTCGTCGCACGACTGGTATGCTCAATTTTGAGCATGAGTACTTCTTGTAACACCCCCTATCCGTCGCATAGCATATAGCAGTAGGTCCGGCTGGGGCCCGACGCCATATACCACAGACAGACCGGGTGGTTACGTATGGAAACCATCCAACCAATCTCAACGTCCTACACAGAGCATTCTAGCGGAAGCAATTTATTAAAGTTGCAAAACAAGAACCCAGCACAAGCATGAATGTCCACTAGCAAGATAATAGGAATGTTATTACAAAATACTCAAAAGTCGACCTTAAGGCCTTACAAAAGTTTCACTTGTCTTTTACATGTTTTCCAAACTTCGGCACGCAGGCCGGCCATACATGAATAAAACATAAAACATTTCACTTGGGCCTTCGAGGGCCAGCTTCGCAGAAAGGGCTTTAGCCCGCTATTGACCGCTTGGTCCAGCTGCACCTGCAAGCAAACAAACCACCGCACGGTGGCAAACAAAGCAACGGTCAGCAATGCTGACCAAATTATAACGATCCCGCCCCCAACTCGGGGCGGCGATGCTCCTTCCCTGCATTTCATTAGCTTAAGCGAGCAATATAAATATAGTCATTTCATCACAGGCGGAGGCTCAACGGCCACACACCCCGTGCACTCAGGGCACATTCTTGGTGAACGCAGTCTAAGTCTGCCGACTCACCGCCATCCTCTCTTGGACGACCAAACTATGAGCAGTTTGTCTTCCTGGCATAGGTCACGGTAATTAAAACCATAGACCGCCGAAGACCCTCATCTATGCCAACGGCCCTAATCCGAACGACATAGAGTGGGTACGGTTCCATCTAACCCGTGCTCACAACGCAACGGTAATTTAAACCATATGCGCCCGCAACGGTAATTTAAACCATATGCGCAGGTCAAACTTCTACCGAGTCCCATTTTCATCACAAGTCACATAACCCGGTTATGTTCAAGTTGGCTTCCAAGCCACCAAGTTGGCAAGACCTCGTGTCCGCCCAGTTTTCCGGGTGCACCTTTGGGTTAGTCCCCAAGGCTCCCTGCTGCAATCTACCGCGTAGAAAACCCGAAAAACACCAAATAGCACGGAGTCTTCTCCGGCCTTATGCAATGCAACATCACCGATCCGAACTACATGTCCGGGTAGGCTTCAACCAAAATGCCTATGTCCGTTCTCGCATACGGACTCTAAACAACGGGGACTTCACATATCTACCCGAAGGAACGCCTCCAACTCTCCGCAAACTCGCGAGAGCGGGCTTCCTATGCAAAGAAAAGAGCGACTCATGCTCAAGATGAGGATCGTTACCCTTGCGGTCCTCTTTGGCGCCATCGAAAAGTAATCGGATGGAAATCACCGCACTTGCGTTGCCTCCGTGGATCCGGAGTCGGCTTGCGATTCGGAGCTCCGAAGCTCCTCCAATGGCGGATCTAGCTCCTCTTCTTCTTGCCTTAGCTTTTCTTTCTCCAAGGGTTTGGAGAGAGATCAAGTGGAAAAAGTGAGGGTTTTCTAAGTCAAAACCCGGGTATATCCCTTCAGGAACAACCCCCAGCCATTGGATCCTCAGTCAAAGAAATGAACGGCTTCGATTCGGGACTGAAATGCCCAATCTGGGCCGAACACGGCCTGGCACACGCCCGTGTCCAGGGCCGTGTGCCTCATTCGCCGTCAAAATCAAATCACCTGGAACCTCACACGGGCATCGAACACGCCCGTGTTCGATCTGACACGCCCGTGTTCCAACTGACACGGCCGTGTATCTGGCCGTGTACCCCCATGATTTTCTCCCGTTTCCAACCCGAGCGCTGACACGGGTTCGGACACGCCCGTGTCCTTGCCCGTGTCACCTTGACACGCCTGGGCTCCAGGCCGTGTACAAGGTCTCGGCACTTCGCGGCTAAGTGTCGACACGGGTCGACACGCCCTGCGACACGCCCGTGTCGCAGGCCGTGTGCCAGGTCTCGACACACTGTCGACACCAAAGTGTCGACTTCGCGGGACGAGTGTCGACACGGGTTGACACGCCCTGCGACACGCCCGTGTCGCAGGCCGTGTGCCGTGTCTCGACACAACTTCAAAGCACTGTGTCGACTTCACGGCTAAGTGTCGACACGGGTCGACACGCCCTGCGACACGCCCGTGTCGCAGGCCGTGTGCCCAGTCTCGACACAATGTCGAGACCAAA
Organism: Platanthera guangdongensis; assembly: GCA_039583875.1. Taxonomy (NCBI): domain Eukaryota; kingdom Viridiplantae; phylum Streptophyta; class Magnoliopsida; order Asparagales; family Orchidaceae; genus Platanthera; species Platanthera guangdongensis. The sequence continues at coordinate 69,124,900 of CM077150.1, read as the reverse complement.
GTGTCGACTTCACGCCTTAGTGTCGACACAGGCTTGACACGCCCTGGGACACGCCCGTGTCCCAGGCCGTGTGCCTGCAGCCAGAACTCAAACTGGCCCAAATTATTCCCCTTTTGCTCCTTTGAGTTTCGGGGCGTTACAACTCTACCCCTCTTAAAAGAATTTCGCCCACGAAATTACATAAAGGGAAAAACATGTACCAAAACTAAAATTTGTACCTGAGCGGAACAACTCCGGATATTCGTCAAGCATCGTCTGCTCTCGCTCCCAAGAGAGCTCCTCACGACCGCAATTGTCCCACCGGACTTTGACCATCCTGATCTCTTTATTGCGTAGCCGCTTGACCTCCGAGTCCTCAATCCGCACGGGCTTGACTTTTGTCGTTAGCCCACTATCCACCGGCACTTGATTGGCCGCGATCACTTGCGTAGGCTCTTGCACCGCCTTCCGAAGCACCGAAATATGGAATACATCATGTAAACCACTTAGCTCCACTGAAAGCTTCAGCCGATAGGCCGCTTCTCCTACTCGCTCCAGAACCTCGAACGGTCCAAGGTACCTCGGGCTTAGCTTTTTCAATCGCCGCACCCGCGAGACACCCTTGAACGGCTTGATCTTCAAGTATACATAATCGCCCACAGCGAACTCCACGTTCCTGTGCTTGGCATTATAGTACTTTGCTTGCCGGTCCTGAGCGATAAGCAACCTCTCCCGAATGGTTCTCACCAAAGAAGTAGCATCATCCACTTCCGATCGCTTATACAACTTTGACTCGCCCGTTTCTAACCAAGACAACGGCGTGCGACATCTTCTACCATATAGGGCCTCGAAAGGCGCCATCTGAATACTTGCTTGGTAGCTGTTGTTGTATGCGAACTCCACCAAATAAAGGTGGTCCTCCCATTGCTTTCCAAAGTCCAAGACACACATGCGAAGCATGTCTTCCATCGTTCTATTGACCCTCTCGGTCTGCCCATCCGTTTGCGGATGGAAGGCTGTGCTAAACTTCAGCTTGGTTCCCAACATTTGCTGCACCAGCCTCCAATCATTGGACGTGAACCGCCCATCTCGGTCACTCACGATGCTGCGGGGCACACCATGAAGCCGCACTATGTTATCCACATAAAGCTTCGCCAGCTTCTCCACCGGATCATCCTTCCTATGCGGAATAAAATGCGACACCTTCGTTAATCGATCGACCACCACCCAAATGGCGTCGTTCCCCTTTTGCGACCTTGGCAAACCATGCACAAAGTCCATAGAGATGTCGTCGAATTTCCACTCCGGAATAGGCAAGGACTTAAGAAATCCTCCCGGCTTTTGGCACTCCGCCTTTACCAAGGCGCAGGTTTGGCACTTCGCTACATATAGCGCCACATCCTTTTTCAAACCCGGCCACCAAAATAGCTTCTTGATATCGCGGTACATCTTCGTGCTCCCCGGGTGAATCGAGTACTTGGTATGGTGCGCCTCGTACAACAACTCCAACCGTAAATTGCCCACACTTGGGACGCACAAACGACCGTCTCTCCAAAGCAATCCGTCCTCCACAACGAATTGGGAATTTGACCCATCCAGAGCCTCTATCATGATCTGCTTCATATTAGCATCCATATCCAAAGCCTGCCGAATCCGATCAGCCAGGTCATATTGGACTTCAGTCCAATTCAGCACTGCTTCAGCACTAGATTGTCTATCCACACAAACAATCTCCAACGCCTCCAGCTCCTGCACCAACCGCTCATCACGCACTGATAGCCAACTCGCTTGAGCTGGGGCTCGGCGACTCAACGCGTCCGCAACCGCATTCCCTTTGCCAGGCACGTAGTGGATCTTGAAAGTATAGTCCCCCAGGAACTCCATCCACCTACGCTGCCGCATATTCAGATCTTTCTGATCAATCAAATACTTTAGGCTCTTGTGATCGGTGTAGATATCAATCTTCACACCGTACAAATAGTGTCTCCACAGCTTCAAGGCAAAAATCACGGCCGCTAACTCCAAGTCATGGACCGGATAATTCCTCTCGTGCACTTTTAGCTGTCTCGAGCCATAAGCTATCACGCTGCCGTGCTGCAGTAGCACGCAACCCAAACCACTGCCCGAAGCATCGCTATATATCTCATAGCCTTCGGTCCCAACCGGCGAACTCAACACAGGCGCCGTGGTCAACCGACACTTCAATTCCTCAAAAGCTCGCGCGCACTCCGGCGTCCAAACGAACTTATGCTCCTTCCTCGTCAAAGTAGTGAGAGGTAGCGCTATCCGCGAGAAGTTCTCTACGAAGCGCCTATAATAACCGGCAAGCCCCAAAAAGCTCCGGACTTCTGCTACCGTAGCAAGCTCAGGCCACTCCCGTATCGCAACAATCTTCGCCGGATCCACCGCAATACCCTCTCCACTCACTATATGCCCAAGGAACGCTACTGAGGATAGCCAAAACTCGCACTTCGAGAACTTGGCATACAACTGGTTTCTCCTGAGTGTCTCCAACACCAAATGGAGATGCTTGAAGTGATCCTCCTCACTTTGCGAGTACACCAAAATATCGTCGATGAAGACGATCACAAAATGGTCTAGGTACTCCCTGAACGTCCTGTTCATCAAATCCATAAATACCGACGGCGCATTAGTCAGCCCAAACGGCATGACCGTAAACTCATAATGCCCGTATCTCGTACTAAACGCTGTCTTTGGGATATCACTCTCCCTTATCCGCAGCTGATAGTACCCAGACTTGAGATCTAACTTCGAGTACACCGTCGACCCGACTAACTGATCAAAGAGATCATCAATCCGGGGGATCGGGTACTTGTTCTTCTCAGTCAGCTTGTTTAGCTCCCGATAGTCAATACACAACCTCAAGCTTCCGTCCTTCTTCTTAACAAAGAGGACCGGTGCGCTCCAAGGCGAAGAACTCGGGCGCACATACCCTTGCTCCAACAACTCTTGCAACTGTACTTTCAGCTCCGCCATTTCCTTAGGCGCTAGCCGATACGGAGATCGTGACACAGGCTTTGCACCTGGCACTAGCTCGATAGTAAAATCTATCTCCCGTTGTGGCGGGGCTCCAGGAAGATCTGCGGGGAACACATCAGGGTATTCCGATACCACTGAAATACAATCCATCGCGGGCTTTGGCTTTGCAACCTCCACTAGTGTAAAGAACAGTTCTGCTCCGGCACGAACCGCCTTCACCACCTGAAGAGCAGACATCAACGTCTTGCTCGACCCCTTTAAGCCCGTAAAAGTCGTCTCACGACTTGCTCCCAGCTTTACTTCCTTGCTACCGCAATCTATATGGGCCTGCTGCTCCGAGAGCCAGTCCATTCCAAATATGACGTCGAACTCCACCAACGGAAGTAAGGACGCCCGCAGGTCAAACTCCTGCTCTCCAATACGAACTTTAACTTCGCAGATCCTAACCGCTCGCATCGAACACCCATTGGGCAACAACACATCCAACTTGTCCTTCGCCATCGAAGAAGGGACTCCGATGCGTGATATAAATCCTTCGGACAAGAAGGAGTGTGAAGCTCCCGTATCAAAGAGTGCTCGTGCCGGATTTTCACAAATCAATACAAATCCTAAACAAGCAGTGGTAAGGTAACATATACATAACAAGCATATAAAGGAATTGACTTGCTATAAATTAAACCGTACCTGTCACCACGTCAGCTTGTTTAATGGCCTCCTGTTGGCCAAGATTATAGACCCTTGGTTGGGCCGGAGCATAGTGGGATGCGGTCGACTCCACCGCCTTACCCTTCTCTTCATAAGTAGCTCCTGGCCTCCTCTCGGACTTAGGACGTCCGCTCCAACAATCACGGGCGAAATGCCCCGTCTTGCCACAAGTAAAGCACGCGCCCGGGGTCCGACTCGTAGCCGCCCCAGAAGCACCAGAAGGAGCTGGACCCGAAGTCCTATGCTTCTTAAAGAATCTTTGATAGCCAGACTTTGAAGTAGTCGGCACTTTGAACCCAGATTTCTTCTCACCCAAGCCTTTCTTCGCTTGCACACTCTTCATGTCCTTCTCCAAGGACCGGGCAGTATTGACCAAGGTTAAGAAACCCTGCGTCATTGGCCCCGACAGTAACAATCTCAGCTCATCCCTCAAGCCTTCATAAAAACGATTAGTCTTGCGCTCCTCATCCATGATGGTGGAGCTAGCATATCGACTCAACCGCGTAAACTCGTGGAGATATTCATCCACGCTCCTCTCACCCTGCACCAACTTCAGGAATTCATTCTCCATCGAGATCCTCTGAGTAGAAGGGAGGTATCTTGCTAAGAACAATTCCGAGAACTCTTCCATCGGAACGTCTATCAGTTGTCTACCTCTCAAATGATGCAGCTCCAAACCTTCCCACCACATCCTCGCTTCCCCATCCAGAAGGAACGTAGCGATGGTGGTCATTTGCCACTCCTCCGTCTCCGTCGCTGTCATGACTCTCTTCACCCTAGAGAGCCAGTCTTCAGCCTGCGATGGGGTTCCCAACCCCGAGAATAACGGAGGGTTAAAGCTCATTACATGCTTCAACTGCCTCTCAGTCGCCCTCCTGGGCACTATTGGTTCTACAACCACTTGCTCCATCCTTCTCGGCTCAGCCTCCTGTAGAGGTACTTGCTCCAACACAGGAGCGGGCTGCTGCGCCTGCCTTCCAGGCTGCGCATTGATCACGGCTAACACCGCTTCAGCCACCAACCGTATATTTTCTGCCGACAAAGGTGTTGCGGGAGCAACTTCTGGTGCACTACTAGCCTCAGAACCTCGGCGTTCTGACGGCCCAACACCACTTCGGGTCACCTATAGTGGTACAAAACACCGTTAAGCGACCAAATAAATTGCAAACAGCAATTATAGGAACACGCAGGTTCCTCAAACACGAGTATTTTCATTCCTAAGTGGACATTCATGGGTTCTTTTTACTGTTATTACGATGACGCACACAATGTGCTCACCACCCCTTAAAAAGAATTCGCCCACGAATTCACTTTAAGCCCGACCAAAACCAGTAGTCTGATACCAAATTGTAACACCCCCTATCCGTCGCATAGCATATAGCAGTAGGTCCGGCCGGGGCCCGACGCCATATACCACAGACAGACCGGGTGGTTACGTATGGAAACCATCCAACCAATCTCAACGTCCTACACAGAGCATTCTAGCGGAAGCAATTTATTAAAGTTGCAAAACAAGAACCCAGCACAAGCATGAATGTCCACTAGCAAGATAATAGGAATGTTATTACAAAATACTCAAAAGTCGACCTTAAGGCCTTACAAAAGTTTCACTTGTCTTTTACATGTTTTCCAAACTTCGGCACGCAGGCCGGCCATACATGAATAAAACATAAAACATTTCACTTGGGCCTTCGAGGGCCAGCTTCGCAGAAAGGGCTTTAGCCCGCTATTGACCGCTTGGTCCAGCTGCACCTGCAAGCAAACAAACCACCGCACGGTGGCAAACAAAGCAACGGTCAGCAATGCTGACCAAATTATAACGATCCCGCCCCCAACTCGGGGCGGCGATGCTCCTTCCCTGCATTTCATTAGCTTAAGCGAGCAATATAAATATAGTCATTTCATCACAGGCGGAGGCTCAACGGCCACACACCCCGTGCACTCAGGGCACATTCTTGGTGAACGCAGTCTAAGTCTGCCGACTCACCGCCATCCTCTCTTGGACGACCAAACTATGAGCAGTTTGTCTTCCTGGCATGGGTCACGGTAATTAAAACCATAGACCGCCGAAGACCCTCATCTATGCCAACGGCCCTAATCCGAACGACATAGAGTGGGTACGGTTCCATCTAACCCGTGCTCACAACGCAACGGTAATTTAAACCATATGCGCCCGCAACGGTAATTTAAACCATATGCGCAGGTCAAACTTCTACCGAGTCCCATTTTCATCACAAGTCACATAACCCGGTTATGTTCAAGTTGGCTTCCAAGCCACCAAGTTGGCAAGACCTCGTGTCCGCCCAGTTTTCCGGGTGCACCTTTGGGTTAGTCCCCAAGGCTCCCTGCTGCAATCTACCGCGTAGAAAACCCGAAAAACACCAAATAGCACGGAGTCTTCTCCGGCCTTATGCAATGCAACATCACCGATCCGAACTACATGTCCGGGTAGGCTTCAACCAAAATGCCTATGTCCGTTCTCGCATACGGACTCTAAACAACGGGGACTTCACATATCTACCCGAAGGAACGCCTCCAACTCTCCGCAAACTCGCGAGAGCGGGCTTCCTATGCAAAGAAAAGAGCGACTCATGCTCAAGATGAGGATCGTTACCCTTGCGGTCCTCTTTGGCGCCATCGAAAAGTAATCGGATGGAAATCACCGCACTTGCGTTGCCTCCGTGGATCCGGAGTCGGCTTGCGATTCGGAGCTCCGAAGCTCCTCCAATGGCGGATCTAGCTCCTCTTCTTCTTGCCTTAGCTTTTCTTTCTCCAAGGGTTTGGAGAGAGATCAAGTGGAAAAAGTGAGGGTTTTCTAAGTCAAAACCCGGGTATATCCCTTCAGGAACAACCCCCAGCCATTGGATCCTCAGTCAAAGAAATGAACGGCTTCGATTCGGGACTGAAATGCCCAATCTGGGCCGAACACGGCCTGGCACACGCCCGTGTCCAGGGCCGTGTGCCTCATTCGCCGTCAAAATCAAATCACCTGGAACCTCACACGGGCATCGAACACGCCCGTGTTCGATCTGACACGCCCGTATTCCAACTGACACGGCCGTGTATCTGGCCGTGTACCCCCATGATTTTCTCCCGTTTCCAACCCGAGCGCTGACACGGGTTCGGACACGCCCGTGTCCTTGCCCGTGTCACCTTGACACGCCTGGGCTCCAGGCCGTGTACAAGGTCTCGGCACTTCGCGGCTAAGTGTCGACACGGGTCGACACGCCCTGCGACACGCCCGTGTCGCAGGCCGTGTGCCAGGTCTCGACACACTGTCGACACCAAAGTGTCGACTTCGCGGGACGAGTGTCGACACGGGTTGACACGCCCTGCGACACGCCCGTGTCGCAGGCCGTGTGCCGTGTCTCGACACAACTTCAAAGCACTGTGTCGACTTCACGGCTAAGTGTCGACACGGGTCGACACGCCCTGCGACACGCCCGTGTCGCAGGCCGTGTGCCCAGTCTCGACACAATGTCGAGACCAAAGTGTCGACTTCACGCCTTAGTGTCGACACAGGCTTGACACGCCCTGGGACACGCCCGTGTCCCAGGCCGTGTGCCTGCAGCCAGAACTCAAACTGGCCCAAATTATTCCCCTTTTGCTCCTTTGAGTTTCGGGGCGTTACACTTCTTCCCCTAGCCCTTTATTTTATTTACATGTTTTACTTTTTCGTATTGTCATATTCTAGTCTGGGGGTGGAGTTGCCTGTGATCACTACACAACACTGTTTATTGCATACTAGTCTACATTTATTTATTTCATGATCATTAATTGCACACACTGAATCACCCACATGAGTGCGCACTTAACCATGCGTGCGGCTCAGGGCCAATGTATTACTTTTGTGTAAACTCTAAAAAGTGGTGCTGACTTAGGATTTTGGGATATAGTAGTTCGAAACTCATGCAGTGCTCCTAATGGAGTACTCATGATTTGCATAGAAATAGTATAGGATTACTTTTTATTCATGCTCATAGACTTAAATTTATTCTGCAAAAGTAAATTTTGTTTGTGCTACTTAAAATTGTAGAATCTGGAGTAATCGAACGATAGTCTAGAGATGAGTGTAGCCGTCACTAGACTTGTATTGCTCGAGTCGGGGGGAAGGATGGTCTTTTTCGAGGACTGAGAACTTGCCCCAAGCTACTCTCGAAGCATCGGTGCCCTGTTAGTCGAGTGTGAGTGTGAGGTAGGCCATTATTTTGGCTAGTTTGAGCCTATTTGTACCTAGTCCTAGCAGCTGACCCTTGCAAGCCAAATTTGCGCCTAACCTCCTTTTGTTTCAGCTCCACCTATATTCACGAAAGCCTAAAAGCCAACCCGTTTGTCGCAACCAAAATCTTGAGCTTGATCGATTTCAAAAATTTGATATGTTGTGATATTTGGGATTCATGTGATGTGGAGATGAATTCATGAATTGCTAATTTTTAGATTTGGGGATTGCTGAATGAAAAAGAAAAAGATGAATAAAAAAGAAAAAAAAATTTAAAATTATTACAAGGAGAATTGCAATCCCCATCTTGTGTGTTAGTTTTTGGTCGGGATAGGCCGTGTGCATACCCGGTTTTCAAGCCAAGTATGGGGGTGTGTCACACATGCATTTCTTAGTGGCTGTTTGGGTTTAGCTCTTGTTTGCTCGCTTTGGTTGTATGCAGCCTCCTTGTTTATCATTGACTACCACACCTTAGCCTTAGCCCCATTCAAACCTACAAGTCCTGCTGATTCACATTTGAGCCTACCTAGCATCGTGGAGAGAGCGTGAAAGGGCGAGCTTATGGTTCACGACATTGATGGATTTCTTTGGAGGTGATCACGAGCCCCGGTCTTGGGCAATGCTCACCTTAGTGGCCTGTCTACTTTCTCCATGCACATGACCGAACGATTCTCCAGAATTCTAATTTTAAGTAGACACAATATTTATTTACCTCTGTCGAATAATTTAAGCTCCGTAGTATAATTAAAAAGCTTTTTCTATTCTATTTTCTATGCGCATGATGTATTTGATTTCTCATCCTACTTTATTTTGAAGTTTCTAAGCCAGCTAGCTGTTTTTATAGTCCACAGAGTAAAGATTTACGCGGGACGCGCAAATGGGTAAGTTTGGGGGTGTGATGAGTCCAAATATTACACTGATTTTTGGACTCATCTGGGCCAGTTTTATCATCTTAGCACTGCACTTGAGAGCTATAACTGCTTATATTTGTTTACTTGCATATTTCATGATTAAGTGCACTTTAGGCCCATTTTCTATGTGCTTTATATGTTTCTGTATTTTCGTTTGTTTTATTTGTTCTCTCGCCGTGTCTTGAGAATGTGGAGTGCACTTTTGGTGGCCTATCTGCCTCTTCTGCTGGTGCATGGGTCGTGTGCATGCTGCGGAACCGCTTGGGAGACCCCGACGATACAGGAACTCTGCGCACGATCACTGGACTCACTGCGCACGACCACTGGTCGTACGCCACTGATCGTGCGCATTACATTAACCTTTTCCCCAGTTCCGTCTTAGCCAATCGCACGATCAGTGGATTCAGTGCGCACGACCACCGGTCATGCGCCACTGATCATACATATATCTGCTGATGTTTCTGTGCAAGTTGCAGGTTTAATTGGAAATTGCGCACGATCATCGACCGACAGTGCGCACGACCACTGGTCGTGCACCACTGATCATGCACTATGCTTATTCTGCCTCCGTATTTAAGGGCTTGCTCCATGATTTAGGGCAACGCTGGTCATTTTTGCGATCAGAGAGTGCACGGGAAGTGCCATTCTACTTCTCCAGCTGCTCCATCCACCTCCACCTTCATCGGGAGTCCGTAGCCAGTGATTCTGAAGCTTTCCAAACCCTCTGGCGAAGCTCTCGACCATTGATGACCTCAACTCCAAGCTTTTCACTGGAGTTGGAGAAGAAGACGACCTAGAGAACGGACTCAAAGGCCTTCGAGGTGACAGCACGTTGGTACCGAAAGTCTTCTCGGACTGAGCCCGGAAGCGGATTGACAACTCTCTATTCCGGCCACGACCTGCGGTGGACCTTCACCCTCTAGTAGTTTACTCATCTTCCCCTTCCTCCGTTGTATGGAATGATTTGATATTGTAATGAACTACATTTTCTACTCTATATCTAAGTGGATGTTTGTAGTTTTCATTTGCTTTTGAGTTGTGTGTTGTGAATGCGCCTCGCCCACTCCACATCCACTCCATACCCTTGTTTCACCCGATTGCACTCCGCACAAGAACACTTCCATCCATTAGCTTTCCGTCCACTCGCCCAACCGAATTTCGACATTGCGGCCGATACACTCACCTCACCTTGCGAAGCGGTGCCTTCGACCCATATAGCCTTAATTAGTTTATTAGATCAAAACCACAATCTGACAAGCCCCCTTTTTAATCTCTTCTAAGTATAACCCACATAACGATATTTTCTGAACTGTCGCTGCTTTATGCTATTTGCATTCCTCAAGAGACCGACAATCGGGAATTTATTCCCAAATTTTATTACTTGTGTGACCGGTGCGCTTGCCGATTTCCATGCATCAACAAGCTGGCTACCACTGATGCAAAACTATAAATAGGGTCGGGGCCTTCAGAAAAACAACAACAGAAGATAGAGAAAAACTGAAGTGAAATTCTCCAAGAAGATTTCACAGATTCCTATACAGCTGGAGATTCAGATCCAAAATCAGAGAAGGAGATCTATTGAAGATTGCAGATTAAATTCAAAAAGGTGGAAGGAGCTGGATCTACTCCAAGAATATTCAACCTAAGTTCTCTATTTCAATAAGCTTTGAATAAGCTAAGTTAGGTTGGATCAAATCTTTGCTGCAAGGAACAGTTGGTAGCAGATCCCTCAAGATCTGTCCAAGATCCCTTCATCTCTTTATGAGTGAAGTTAGAAACAATTTCTTTTTCTAAATTTCTGTAGGATCTATTCTAGATCTGAGTGTAAGAGATTAAGTTCTCTGAGTTGTAAGCCTATATCTATAAAGGTTGTGATAGGGCTGTTAACCTGAGGTAGGAGATTGATTTCTCTGAGTTGTAGGCCTGGTGAAAGATGCTGAGGTACGACTTGATTGCCTAAGTGGTAGTAGTGGGGACTCACTCTGAGGTAGGATTCTCTGATAGAATCTGAGTTGTAGGAATTGCTGAAGTATGAGCTGTAGGAATTATTCTAGGTTCTGAGTTGTAAGATCTGAGGATCTGAGAAGGTGGAAGGAAGTTAGGCCGAATCTAGTATATTGCTAGATAGGCGAAGGGGGAAAGTGGATGTACCCATCACTTGGTGAACCACTATAAAATCTGTGTATATGTTGTGTTTGATTGTTTGTGACCAGTGGTAATTTGATCATAACTATGTTGAGATAAACAAATTAACTATCTAAGTAAGAAAAAAGAATTGAACCTATTCCCCCCCTCTATGTGTTTAGGCAATCTTGAAACCAATTCTTTCAGACAGCACTGTCCTTGCTCTACACGTACTCCACCATCAGAGATCCTTCAAGTACCTTGTTGGATCCCTAGTTGATTTGGGCTAGGTTCGCTAACTTAGGATGTGACCCAACATATATATCCAGGGTCAAATTTGTGTCCTAGAGTCTAGGCCAAGTCCTTAGAGTCAACCTCAGATGGACCAGCTATCAACAAGACCATCAGAGACTCAAGACTTAGAAGAATTCAAGACTAAGTAAAATGAGTTCGACATTCGTCCAACTCAGGTCGATGAAAGGCGTTCTCAGCTCGACGAATTTGAGATATTTCTCTGAGCTGAGCTCGACGATCTTCATTCTCTGGTTGACGAAAACTGGGATACTTCAACAAACTGAAGACAGGGTAACTCCAGATTATTCTAAGTCCAACTTCAGACTTTGGTCGACGAACAAGATTCTGAGCTCGACGAATTTGGACCTCGAGTTCACAACAACCTTCTGTTAGAAGATCTCAGGTCGACGAAGTCAACTTCTCAGGCCAACGAATCCTCAGGTCGACGAACTGTGTTCTTTGGTCGACGAATTCTAGAACCAGAAATTTCATGTCGACACACAGAATATCAGTCAACACAAAATATCAGACTAAGTCCATAATTGTTGCTGAACTCCAGTCGACGAATGAAATTGTCAGCTCGACGAACTTCAGACAGAAATATGCAAGTTTTGTTATCAGCTCGACGAACAGAAGCTGTCTGTTCGATGAATACAACATCTCAGTTCGACGAACTAGTTACTCAGCTCGACGAATTCTGTTATTCGTTCGACGATTCCAGACTTAACCATTTCCAGCATTTAATCCTCACTCAAATGCAATAATTCCTGACAGATTAATGACTCAAACATTCTTTGAATGTAGCCATTAGAGGAAGAATTAATTATAGTCTTCTTCAGGAATATTACTTGCAGATTTTCTACGGGACAGTTTAGGAAATGATTTAATGCCGATTATTCTCAAGGCGTCAGCATTAATTACAGAGGATTAAAATTTTTGAAAAGATATTGAAGAAAAGAAGATCCATAGTTAGGAGTGACAAGCAGAATATACTGAGTCAGAAAAAGACACACACACAGACTGACTGCAAGAATTCATACAGCACCAGAAAAGCTTCACAAAAAAAAAATACTCATACTGAAGCTTACAATGATAGGCAGTGATATTCATTCAGAAGAAGAAGAACAATCATACTATATCAAGAGTCTTCTTCTTCAACATTCTCTCCAGGACTTCCAAGGACAACTAATATCAAATCAGTCAAGAAGATCATGCATCACTGCTTGTCAAGAACTCTGATTGAAGACCTATCACCCTACAACAAAGCTCCAGATCTTCCCAGAATCATTCTACATCTCAGGGGGAGCTGTTTGCTAACATCATTGAATCCACAAGTCTTCTCAGTTTATTGAGAAAGAGAAGACAAAGATCACTCTCTCACCCCCTCCTGTACAAAGGGTTGTCATCTCCCTTCAAAAGTGATTCCTGGTTGCAAGTCTCCTTACCAAAAGACTTGAGTTGGTTTTTGGGGACCTGATCAAAACCCATTGGTGTCAGGCACCTGATCAAAAACCTGAGTGGATTCCTACCAAGGGTGGTAGAAGAGTGGACTACCCAGATTTGGGGAACCACTATAAATTTCTTGTGTCGTCTGGTTGCTTATCTTTTCTTTTTGTTCTTACTGTGTGGCTGTGATTAGGATAAGCAAGTTAACTATGATAGCTTAGTATTAGAAAATACTAAATTGAAAAATGAAATAGATATGTTTAGTGAACAGATCATCCTTCTGAAAGATGAATTAAATAAGGCAAAACAGCTAGAAGAATCAATAAATGGAAGAAGCAAACAACTAGCAGAAATCACTAACACATCTAACGCTAGATTTAATGGAAGTAAGTTAGGATTAGGTGCATCATCTAGTGAACCACCTATTGTGTAGAGAAATCATCTATCACAACCCATCAATTTTATTTCTGAGAAAGGAAAGAAGAATACTGAGCAAGTACATAAAGTAAATAAAATTCTAGAACAAATTCAAACTAAGGACAAAATTGAAAAACAGAAAACAACTAATAAAAACAAAGTTCAGCAATTTTCGTTGACCTCAGATCGACAAAAAGGGGCCACTTCGTTGAACCTAGATCGACGAACTCTGAACGCCAACTATAGTTATCATTATTCGTCTAACTGCGATCGACGAACTTTATATGGCTCGTCGAGCAGAGATCGACGAACGTGGGGCACAGAGAATGAACATGTTTATTCTCTGGGCAGAGATCGATGATCTCAACCCAATTCGTCGAACTCTGGTCGATGAACTTACATAAATTCGTCGAACCCAGGAAGACTTAACCAAAACTACAATTCCAACATAAACTTAAATAGTTCTAGGAAATCATTAAATCCCCTAGCTGACTGGACCATTCCACCTAGGAGATACCACCCCCTAGGATATAAATCCCAGCCAGAATTTTCTGTTATTTCTAGTTTCTCCTATCAGCCATACAAAGGGCCCAAGGTAACCTGGGTCAAAAATCACTAACTGTTTATATTGCAGGTGAAAAAGTGTCCAGGGGTAAATGAAACTTGGTACCTGTATAGTGGCTGCTCCAAGCATATGACTGGCAAGCAAGGATATCTTATTCAACTGCAAGTCCAAATTGGGGCCAAAGGTTATCTTTGGTGACTCAAAATGTGGTCAGTCAGAAGGAGTTGGAGAAGTGAGAATAGGGGTTGTCACATTCAGAAAAGTGACATATGTATGTGGACTGAAGCATAACCTCATCTCCACAAGTCAATTATGTGATGATGGTTATCAGGTATACTTTAACCCTTCTACTTGCTCTATCATTGATAAAAATAACCAAACTATTTTAACTGGAAGTAGACAAGACAACATTTATCTAGTAAATTTTTCTTCTACCACAATTGATATCTGCTTACTGAATTTAACTAGTAATCAGAATAATTTATGACACAAAAGACTAGGACATGTAAATCTGAAAAATATAGCTAGGTTATCTAAGCACAACCTTGTTAGAGGTCTATCTTCTGCTCCCTACAAGAAGGAAGGTCTCTGCAGGGCTTATCAACTAGGCAAACAAACTAAAACTAGTTTCAAATCAATTAATAAGAGTGATTCACCTATGATCTTGTACTTGCTACACTTGGATCATTTTGGACCCATTGCAGTACAAAGCCTAGGAGGGAAATCCTAAACCTTGGTTATTGTGGATGACTTCTCTAGGTTCAGTTGGGTATTCTTTCTGAGAACAAAGTCAGATACATTCAAGGTTCTTACAGATTTTCTCAGGACCATACAGATTGAGTTCTCTACACATGTTGCATTGATCAGAAGTGATCATGTCATAGAGTTTGAGTCTCTTCTTATGCATGAGTTCTGTGAAAGGAAAGTATCAGGCATTGCTTCTGAGCTCCTAGAACTCCCCAACAAAATGGTGTAGCTGAAAGGAAAAATAGAACACTCATTGAAGCTGGAGGTACATTACTTGCTGATGCATACATGCCACTAACATTTTGGGCAGAGGCTGTAAGCACAGCAAACTATGTCCTGAATAGGAGTTTAATTCACAAACTAAAGAATAGGACTCTCTATGAATTACTCAAAGGGAAGAAACCTAAAATTAACTATTTTAAAGTATTTTGTTATACATGTTATATACACAATAACAACAAGAAATACATTAGAAAGTTTGAAGTTAAGGCTGAAGTGGGGGTTTTTCTAGGATACTCCCAAGTAAGCAAAGCTTATAGGGTATTCAATAAATCAACATTAAAAGTAGAAGAGTCAATTCATGTTTCTTTTGATGAAACTAACATGTATTGCAAGGAGAAAGAAGTTTCTACCATTAGCAACTTGCAGGTACCCCACTTGTGTGAGACATTGGATGGACTAAACCTCACCCAAGAGGTTCCCACTCATCCCTCTCCGCAGGTCATTGAAGATAGTGAAGAAGATGAAGCTGAGGAACAAGAGCCTCAACCAACAGCAAATATAATTCCACAAGAGGAAGTTATTCAAAATGTTGTTGCACAACCAACTCCACCCACTGATTTTGTGACACTTAGGGATCACCCCAGATCTCAAGTAATTGAAGACATTTTAGCAGGTGTACAAACAAGGCATCAACTTAACCAAGACTTGATGCATGCCTATTTTCTCTCTCAGGTTGAACCTCTAACCATTCATGATGCTGAGCAAGATCCCCACTGGATTCTTGTAATGCAAGAGGAACTAAATCAATTTGAGAGATGTAGAGTTTGGGATTTGGTTCCAAGACTCCAAAACTACCCAGTTATTGGAACCAAATGGGTTTTCAGGAATAAGCTTGATGCCCAAGGAGTTATTGTGAGGAACAAGGCTAGGATTGTTGCTCAAGGATATAGGCAAGAGGAAGGAATTGACTATGATCAGACCTTTGCACCAGTTGCAAGGTTGGAAGCTATTAGGATTTTTCTTGTCTATGCATCATTCAAAAGATTTAAAGTCTTTCAAATGGATGTGAAAAGTGCCTTCTTAAATGGAGTGCTACAAGAAGAGTTTTATGTAGAACAACCTCTAGGTTTTATTTCTCCAACTTATCCCTCTTATGTATTTAGATTAAATAAGGCTCTTTATGGTCTAAAGCAAGCTCCAAGAGCTTGGTATGAGACTTTGGCAAGTTTTTTATTAGAGCATAAATTTACAAGAGGAACTGTAGATAAAACTCTTTTCACTAGACATCATAAGGACCAAATTTTGTTAGTACAAATGTATGTAGACGACATCATATTTGGCTCTACAGAATCAAAATTGTGCAAGAGGTTTTCTGACCTCATGCATTCTAAATTTGAAATGAGTAGCATGGGAGAGCTTTCATATTTCCTTGGTCTCCAAGTGAAACAACTCCCTGATGGCATCTTCATCTTACAAGCAAAATATGCTAAAGAACTTCTAAAGAAGTTTGGGATGGCTGATGCCTCCGCAAAAAAAACTCCCATGGCCACAAATGCTGTTGTGGACTCTGATATACCATGAAAACCTGTAGATCAGAAACTTTATAGGGGCATTGTTGGGTCCCTATTATACCTCACAACAAGTAGGCCAGATATTATGTTTGCTAAATGCCTTTGTGCTAGGTTCCAAGTGAACCCTAAAGAATCTGATCTAATTTTCTTAAAAAGGATTTTAAGATATATAAAGAGTTGTCCTGATCTAGGCCTATGGTATCCTGCTGAATCAGAATTTGAGTTAACTGGATACTCTGATGCTAATTTTGCTGGATGCAGGGTAGATAGGAAAAGTACTTCAGGAACTTGTCAGTTCCTAGGTATGAGACTAGTATATTGGTTTTGTAAGAAGCAAACATCAGTGTCAACATCAACTGCTGAAGCAGAATATATTGCAGCAGGCAGCTATTGCTCACAGATGCTGTGGATACAAAATCAACTTCTAGATTATGGGTTCTACTTAAATAATTCAACCCTATTTTGTGATAATACTAGTGCTATATGCATAACACAAAATCCAATTCACCATAGTAGGGCAAAGCATATTGACATAAGACATCATTTCATTAGGGAGTGTGTATACAAAAATAAGATTAAGCTTGTCCATATCTACACTAATTTACAAAAAGCTGATATATTCACCAAATCTCTGGATAAGAAAAAGTCATGCTTTCTTTCTAAATCAGCTGGGAATGATCAATGGAGAAGACTTAGCTTAAGTTCTGTCTGCATTCGACGAATTTTTCAAAGTTCGTCAAACGGAGTTCGACGAACCAGGGAAGGTTTGAGAGATATTCGTCGAACGTAGTTCGCCGAATTCTCTGTGTGGAACAATTTTCGTCGACCGGAGCTCAACGAACTTTGCTTCAGAAGATATTCATTGACCGGAGTTCGACGAATTGTCTTCAAGTCTTCTGAATAAGATCGACGAATTATTTATTAGTAACTCATTTCGTCGACCTCAGTTCGAAGAATTAATTTTATTTTCGTGGAACGAAGCTTGTCGATTCATATTCTGGAAAACCTTATATCTAGGTTTTCTTCGACCTCCATCCCGCGCTTTCTGTTCCCTTACACTTGATCGCCGTTTTCTCTGTCTTTCTTGCAGGTGATCTCAATGGCGGCTCTGGCAAGCAATCTCGCCGGAATGAAGTTTGACATAGATTTTGATGTGGATTTCGATTCATTTCAGCATTCGGATCCAATCTTTCTGTACATCCTGGAACTCCTTGAAGAGCAGGAACTCAAAACCCTGATGACTAGGAGGATCAAACTGCACAGTATGGAAATCAGGGAATGGGTATACACCCTGTCGTCAACAGAAGAGAATGTCTTGACTGGCACCATCGCGGGTAATTAGATCTCTTTAACCCCCGCTCTCTTAACTGAGATTTTCGGATTGAAAAATGGAGAAGAGGACATCGAACTTGAAACAAAGGAATTTGATATGATGTTGAACCTCATGGAATATGGTGGATACAATCCCCATAAACTGTTGAAGAAACATTTGTCTGCGCCATATAAATTCTTAGCAGACTTGGCTGGTAAAGTACTACTGGGCAAACACACTGCACATGACTACATCACCAGACAACAATTTCTGGTTATGTGTGCAATTGTCAACAAGAAGCAGATAGACTGGGCACAACTACTGCTTGACTTGATAAAGAAGAAGAATACTAAGAAGGAAGTATGCTTTGGAAGAATTATAGGAATCTTCATACAGGAAAAGGCTGCTAAATCCCTGGTCTCCCAGACCATATTCATAAATGCCAGTAAAGGGCTGACTTGTGCCTTATTTGGCAGATGGGAGAGTACCATCACTAAGCCCTCTCAGGCTTCAACCTCTTCCATCAAAGCTTCTGAAGGCACAATGGCTGTTAAAGCCACTTCCCACCCTGCTGAAGAGAGCATTCCTCCCACATCTTCTCTTCCTGCCCACCTTCCAACAACAACACAATCCCCAGTCACCCCATCTGTACCAATCCACATCACTGACATTCCATCTTCCCCTCTTCAAGAAAATCAACCACCCACACCTCCTGAATCCCCTCATGACACCTACATTTCTACACCACCACAGTCTCCACTTCCCCCACCTTTATCTTCCATACCATCCTACATCCTATGTCACAACCCGCCTATTCTCACACATTTAAATAATATCAGAGCACGAGAAAACACGTGTCGTGATGCCACGTCGTGCAGGGGATAATAGCACGCGCTCAAGCAAAACCTAAACTCGCACTCGTTGAATAAATCATCATTTCTTATGCAAGTAAACCAATTACATGTTGATGGCCATATCCCTCGGCACCGTGGATCAGCTAGTCAACATGAAAAACTATAATTTTATACGCAGCGGAAATACATCGTTAAGGTAAGTTGACATCCTACATGAGTAGAATCGTCCCCAAAGGACCTCTCATGGAATGCAGGACTCCATGTGACTCATAATATATAGAAAATAGCTTTTTACGTACTCGGAAAATAGTGCGTTAGTGTTTTAAAATCATGATAAAAGAAACCATCAGTGGGCATCAACAACCTGACACGAACCCACTGGTGGGCGTGTATGTCTGTACAGAAGGAAAAAAAACTACCTCGCTAAAACGAGGAACAGCAACCTCAGCGGCCACAAACAAGCTCCACCAAAAGAACACTAGCCGCTCAATCGGCTATCACCTGGACCTGAGGACATTGCAAAGAAAAGAATACCACAGCAAGTATATAAAGAAATAAAATGGAGCATTATCTCATCCATAATCAATAACATAGCCTGCTAAAACCTGCAGGAGCAATACAACAAACATATGCCAAAATACCAAAAGAATGAACAGAACTAATATGTGATGTATTAACAGTGGTAGAGTCATTACTCAAGGGTTCAACGGTTGCAGCCCTTAAGGTGGAACACACCAACAAAAAACAGCCCATATCGGGGCCAAAAGGTGCTCTCTACACCATAAAACAACTAGCCCATTATCCGGGGCCAAAAAGTGCCCACCAGGCTCTACACCACACCATACCTTACAGATCCATCAGACAAACTACATGCCATACTTCACGATTTAACTGGCAAAACACGCCGAAATACACCAACAACCCAAAATCCCGACGTAACCACAAATCTGAAAGTTCATCCTAATCAAGTACGCAACATGATCTAAGTTCCTACTTCCATATGTCTACCTTCAACCATGATTTGGATACAAAATCAAGAACCCTATTTTCAACTACACCATAACCATATAACCATAGGAGATGAAAGAAAAGAAAAACTTGGCAAGGGCAAGAACACCGCTTGTCTCAACCTTCAAGCACAACAGTCGCTATCACAGCTTTAGCACAACTAGGAGAGAAACCTGAGGTGAACAACATAGGAGAAAAACAACTAAGAAAGTTGACAACCCATTGTTTTTTCCACTAATCCAAGAGTAAAGAAACTTTACCTAAGGGGCAAATCCAGAGCAGCTGGTCCCTCTTCCTTTCTTTCTCTTGTACTCACACTCTTTGGAAATGGAGAATGATAAGAAGAAGAAGAAAAATGAACACAAAATGGAATGAGAAAGACTTCATCTCGGCCTTATTCCCAGTGAAGAAATTTGGTCCCTTGGATGAAAACAATACAGAAATTGAACGGCAGCAAAATTTGCTGAAATTTCATATTTCGGCCCTGACACGGCCTATGACACGCCCGTGTCACAGGTCGTGTCACTTAGGCGGTAGACAACCGCCTCACATCCAAACAGTACACGGCCTGTGACACGGGCATATCACAGGTTCTGTCACTGGACACGCCTACCTACACGACCGTGTCACTGGTCGTGACACAACACACAGCACCCAGCCAAACAACCCGAGAAGGACACGGCCTAGGGACACGCCCGTGTCTCAAGCCGTGTCACCCAAACTTGACATTCGTCGAGCGAACTTCGTCGAGCGAAGTTCGTCGACCAGCGGAACACGCCCTGTGACACGCCCGTGTCACAGGCCGTGTACCTTCTCTCGACACTCGACACTCGTCGAGTGAATTTCGTCGAGCGAAGTTCGTCGACACCGGGACACGCCCTGTGACACTCCCGTGTCACAGGCCGTGTACCCTTCTCTCGACACTCGACAATCATCGAGTGAACTTCGTCGACCGAAATTCGTCGAACACACGGGACACTCCCTGTGACACGCCCGTGTCACATGCCGTGTACCCCGACACGCCCTGGGACATGACCGTGTCCCAGGCCATGTCACCGAAATTAGCTCCAGGTCTTTGACCTCTTGCACCTTTCCCCTGCTACAGGAAACTACAGCCATACTCGTAACACCTAGGGGAAAAAACCAGCAACCAAGATAACATAGAGCATAGCACAATGTTATAACTATTTACCCATGCTATGCCCGAGCTAAACGATCCGGGTTCGAGAAAACTACCTCAGAAGGTAATGAAATGCACATTGCAGCTAATTACCCACGCTACGCCTCTGGTGGCGAAGTCGAACTCAGCATCCGACAAACAAAACTGGGGCTAACCTTGCCTGAAGCCAAAACACAAGCATTCCCAAAGAGGCACCACCAAGTCACCAAAACAAACTCCGGCTTTCTAGGGAAGCTTGCAAACAGGCTATCAACCAAGCCACTAAAGGCCTACAGAGCGATGATTACGCTCAATCAACTGCAAAGGCCAACGTAACGCCAAACAAAAAAATACACACTGGCCAAAAAAAATCGGGGGCGTTACAGTCACTCCCCCTAAAAGAAAGTTTCACCTCGAAACTTTACATAACAAAGACATAACAAGTAAAGAATAAACCATACCAGACAAGCTAAGGAAACAGCTGAGGGTGAGCCGTCCTCATAGCCGACTCTAATTCCCAAGTAGCGCTTTCCACGTCTTGGTTCCTCCATAGCACCTTCACTATAGGAATTTTCTTTCTTCGCAACTCACGATCTTGTGAATCCAAAATGCGGACAGGCACCTCCACATAAGAAAGATTTGGTTCTAATTGAGGCACAAATTCTAACACCTGCCTGTCGTTTCGCACACACTTGCGGAGTTGGCTTACATGAAAAACATCGTGAACACCGGGAAAAGTTGCGGGTAAGTCCAACTTATTATAAGCTGACACACCAACCCACTCAACAATCTTGAACGATCCCACAAACCTTGGGTCCAATTTCCAATCTTTCCCAAATCTCTTTATGCCAGCCATCGGGGAAACTTTAAGGAATACCAAGTCCCCCACAACAAACTCCAAATCTGATCTCCGCCGATTGGTGTTCTTTTCATAACGTTCTTGCGCTACCCGAAGTTTTTCTCGAACACGCTTTACCGCAACTTCCATTTCTTCTAATGCATCAGGACCCAATAAAGGTGTCTCTCCAACCTCAACCCAAAAGAGAGGAGTTCTGCAACGTCGCCCATACAGGGCCTCAAATGGAGACATTTGCAAGCTTTCTTGATAGCTGTTATTATACGCAAATTCCATAATCCGCAAATGTTCATCCCATGCTCCTCCGTGGTCTAAGATATAACATCTAATCATATCCTCTACTATCTGATTCACTCGCTCTGTTTGACCATTAGTCTGCGGGTGGAATGCGGTAGAATATCTCAAATCCGTACCCAAACCCTCTTGTAAACTCTTCCAGAAGCGAGATGTAAATCGAGAGTCTCGGTCGGAAATGATATTGCGGGGAACCCCATGCAAGCGGAGAATCTCATTCACATATAGTTCAGCTATCTTCTTCATCGGATAATTAATCTTATAAGGTACGAAGTGAGCACACTTCGTTAATCGATCCACGATCACCCACATGGAATCATACCCTCTAGGAGATCTCGGTAGACCGGTAATGAAATCCATCGAAATACTTTCCCATTTCCAGGTTGCAATTTCCAATGGTGTCAACTTGCCACCAGGCCTTCCATGATCGGCCTTCACACGCTTGCATGTATAACATTCCAACACAAATTTTGCTATGTCTCTCTTCATCCCATCCCACCAGGCAATTTGCTTCAAGTCATGATACATCTTCGTAGACCCTGGATGGTAAGCAATGCTCGAATCATGAGCTTCTCGGCATAACATATCTCGGATGTCCATAACAGCAGGGATACAAAATCTATCGCGGTACTTCAACGTACCTGTAACATCAATCGAGAAATCAAGTAACTCTCCTTTCTCCGTTCTCTTATATAAGTGCAGCAAATCTGGATCATCTTTCTGATGCAGCCGCGCCAGCTCAATCCAAGAAGGTTTTGCTGCCACCAAACTACTCTGCACATCGCAGCACCCTACAGAAATATCCATCAACAGAAATTCTTCCACTAATCGTTCGACAGAGAGATTAAAAATCTTTCCCGTCTTTCTACTTAGGGCATCGGCCACCACATTAGCCTTGCCCGGATGGTACTAGATCTCTACATCGTAGTCGGCAACATACTCCAACCATCGCCACTGGTGCAGATTCAATTCCTTTTGGGTAAATACATATTTTAAACTTTTATGATCCGAAAAAATCTTGCACTGCACCCCATACAGTAGATGTCTCCACAACTTCAACGCAAATATAACAGCTGCAAACTCCAAATCATGTGTAGGATAGTTCTTCTCATGCGTTTTCTATTGCCGAGACCCATACGCAATCACTTTGCCGTCTTGCATCAACACACATCCAAGTCCAACATACGATGCATCTACAAAAACATCATAACCTAAGCCCTCCGTAGGCAGAGTCAAAACAGGAGCGGTACACAATCGATTCTTGAGTTTAAGGAATGCTTCCTCACACTTATCATTCCAATCAAAAGCCACATTCTTCTGAGTTAATCGAGTCAAAGGTGCAGCCAAAGTAGAGAAGCATTCCACAAACCTTCTGTAATAGCCGGCCAACCCCAAGAAGCTCCTGATCTCCTTGGGAGTATCCTATCTTCGCCACTCAATCACTGCAGCTATCTTCTCTGGATCAACTGAAATGCCATGGCTGTTGATCACATGGCCTAAAAACGAAACCTGAGTTAACCAAAAATCGCACTTACTCAATTTGGCGAACAATCTATGGTCCCTCAAAGAAGACAAAACCAACCGCAGATGCTGATCATGCTCCTCAACATTGCGGGAATAGACAAGAACATCGATAAACACAACCACAAACTTATCCAAAAAGTCTTTGAACACTCGGTTCATCATATCCATAAAGGCTGAAGGTGCGTTGGTCAAACCAAATGACATTACTGAGAATTCAAAATGCCCATGCCTTGATCGAAAAGCAGTCCGTGGAATATCTGACTCACGGACCTTAAGCTGATGATAACCAGAACGGAGGTCAATCTTAGAGAACACTGAGCTACCGCGCAGTTGATCAAACAAATCATCAATCCTTGGCAGGGGATACTTGTTCTTAATCGTGACTTTATTTAGTTCTCGGTAATCAATGCAAAGCCGCATCAACCTATCTTTCTTTTTAACGAATAGAACAGGTGAACCCCAAGGCGACGAACTTGGTCTGATAAAACCCTATCTTAACAACTCATCCAGTTGGATACGCAACTCTGCCAGCTCTCGCGGGGCCATCTGGTACGGCGCATTTGCAATAGGACGCGTACCCGGCTCCAACTCTATCACAAATTCAACATCTCTGTCAGGCGGAAGACCAGGAAGATCATCAGTAAAAACGTCTGAAAACTCGCGCACAACAAGAATATCTGCTAAACGCGGCAAACTACCAACGGTCTCCAACACTGAGACTAATCAAGCAAAACAGCCGGAACCTAGCAACGTCCGAGCACATACCGCAGAAATAGCTGGAGAATCCTGGCGCAAATCACCATAAACACTCCCAGGCTGACCGTTGTCCTTTCTGAAGTCCAAGCGCTTACCCTTACACTGGATCACAACATCATACTTTGACAACCAGTCTATGTCTAAGATCACATCAAAATCTTCCAGGTCAATCACCTTCAAATCTGCCGTAGCTATGAAATCCCCCAACACAATCGGACAATCCAAAATGCCCCAATCGGAAACCACAGAATCGCCAGAAGGAAACTTGATGCAAAAGGCATCCCCCACTCGATCTGGTTCCAAACGATATTGGTACACGAAGGCTCTAGCCACAAACGAGTGGGTAGCGCCAGAGTCGAAAAGAACACGCGCCCAATAGTTCTTTACCTTAAACTTTCCTAAAAAGGTGCACACTAATCATATATCGACGAAAATAATTGAAATACGATAATGACGAACGAAACAGGAAAACTAGAGAGGAGTCTAACCTGATACAACCTGAGTAGAAGTCTGAGCGTCCTCAGAAGAAATCATGTTAAGCTTTCCTTTGCCTTTATCCAATCGATGAGGAGGTGGCAACGCCTGCAGTGGCACTGGCTGCAACCTAGGTTGCACTTGCGGACACTGAGTCTTGATGTGCCCCTTTTGTCCACAATGATAACACACTTTCTTTGACCAACAATGGGCAACATCATGCCCCTTTCGCATACATATCATACACTCCAAGTCCCTCTGAGGAGCACCCTGAATCGCATGAATCTGCTCCTTCTTTTGAACACCTAATCTTTTCAAACATCTCTCGTAGGGGTGGCCTGACCGGCCACAGAAGCTACAAACTTTTTTGATCTTCTTTCTTGAAGCATCATCAAGCACCTGAGGGCTCTTCCCTTCGATTAGCTTCCTCTTGTCTTTCTTCATCCACTGTCCTTTTTGCTTAGCCTTTTCGATTACCTCAACTTTCAAAGCAGCTTCCACTAAGGCAACATAATTTGTTGCTCCATATACACTTGCTAACTGCTGAACCTCATTTCGTAAGCCACCAAGAAAATGCTTAACTCGATCCGGCTAGAAAGTTACCATGCCGGCGGCAAATCGACTCAGTTTACTGAACTCAATCTCATACTCACTCACTGTGAGCTGCGTTTGTTTCAAATGTAAAAACTCATTCATCAAACGGTCTCGCTCGACCGAGGGTAGAAACTTCCTTAGGAGCATCCCCTTAAACGACGCACAAGAGCATCCTTCCGTCAAGCTCTCTTTTTCTCGCAACAACCAACTCTTTGCTAATCCCTTTAGCTGATATGCAGCGATCATCACTCTCTGATCATCAGTAACGCCAGAGTAAGAAAACATTTCCTCCATTGCTATCAGCCAATCATCCAACACCATGAAATCCGCTTTGCCATCATACGTAGGTGGTCCAAGTCGCTGAAACTGGGAAATAAAGGTCATCTCAGGTGGAACCACTATGGGAGGCACCAACGGAGCCGGAGGGGCATGAACAGTTGGACTCACAACAGGGTTCTGCACCGTCGGAGCAAGCCTAGACATCATGGAAAACATAGACTGAATCTGGGACTACACATCCCCCATTTGCCTTACCAAGGCCTCATTACTCTGTTGTAAACTTTCCATGCTTGCATTGTTCTGGGCACCCGAAGAATCGCCCTCCGACTGGTGAGTCTTCCTCATCACAGGACGCTTCGATATCCTATAATCCAACCAATATGAATCAAGAACTAGCGCAACTGCTAGTACAAAACGACTCTGTACAGACACACATACACATATGCACTTCAACTGCTAACTTGCTCTGAGAGTTTTAAATGATGTTATGCCTAACCTACGATGAGTCACCCTCATCACACTAAATCATGTGTCTATACCATACATGCATGAAGTTATATGCCTTTTGACTCAAAACCATGTGTGTACAGGCGCCATCATGTCAATCTTTAGCTTGGCACGTTGTGCTTATGCAATGGTATGCTATGCATTCTAAAAAAAGCCTTAATGCATGTCATGGGCAGCGTACACATGAAAATGTTATGCATCCCATACTACATGACATTCTCATGCAATAAAAACAAAAACGTGCTAGTCGCATTCATGTGGTGAGGTTATGCATCCCATACTACATAACCCTCACATGTTTCCCCTATGGTGGATCCATATACAGACACATAGTATGCATCTCATACTACATAATATGCCCTGTATACTTCATGTTATGCTATGAGTGAAGTGCTCGTGCTTCAGCCAAGACGAACTGATGACACCTCGGTGTGTGTATGATATGCCACTGCCTGACCCAATGCCAAGCAAAAACCTCCCTCTGATACCAACTGTCACAACCCGCCTTTTCTCACACATTTAAATAATATCAGAACACGAGAAAACACGTGTCGTGATGCCACGCCGTGCAGGGGATAACAGCACGCGCTCAGGCAAAACCTAAACTCGCACTCGTTGAATAAATCATCATTTCTTATGCAAGTAAACCAATTACAGGTTGATGGCCATATCCCTTGGCACCGTGGATCAGCTAGTCCACATGAAAAACTATAATTTTATACGCAGCGAAAATGCATCGTTAAGGTAAGTTGACATCCTACACGAGTAGAATCTCCCCATAGGACCTCTCATGGAATGCAGGACTCTAGGTGAATCATAATATATAGAAAATAGCTTTTTACGTACTCGAGAAATAATGCATTAGTGTTTTAAAATCATGATATGCATGAGATAAATATACTATTACATTTAAGGTTTAACATAACTAACGTGCAACCTAGCATAAAACATACCCGAAAGCAAGTAACAACCTCCAAAAAAAGTAAAACCAGCAGTCTTTAGTTCATAGTACATCACTAAAAGAAACCATCAGTTGGCGTCAACAACCTAACACTAACCCACTGGTGGGCGTGTATGTCTGTACAGAAGGAAGAAAACTACCTCGCCAAAACGAGGAACAACAACCTCAGTGGACACAAGAAGGCTCCACCAAAAGAACACTAGCCGCTCAATCGGCTATCACCTGGACCTGAGGCATTCCAAAGAAAAGAATACCTCAGCAAGTATATAAAGAAATGAAATGGAGCATTATCTCATCCATAATCAATAACATAGCCTGCTAAAACCTGCAGGAGCAATACATCCAACATATGCCAAAATACCAAAAGAATGAACAGAACTAATATGTGATGTATTAATAGTGGTAGAGTCATTACTCAAGGGTTCAACGGTGGCAACCCTTAACGTGGAAAACACCAACAAAAAATAGCCCATATAGGGGCCAAAAGGTGCTCTATACACCATAAAACAACTATCCCATTATCCGGGTCCAAAAAGTGCCGACCAGGCTCTACACCACACCACCCCTTACAGAGCCATCAGACAAACCGCATGCCATACTTCACGATTTAACCGGCAAAACACGCCGAAATACACCAACAACCCAAAATCCCAACGTAACCACAAATCTGAAAGTTCATCCTAATCAAGTACGCAACATGATCTAAGTTCCTACTTCCATATGTCTACCTTCAACCATGATTTGGATACAAAATCAAGAACCCTAAGTTAAACTACACCATAACCATATAACCATAGGAGATGAAAGAAAAGAAAAACTTGGCAAGGGAAAGAACACCACTTGCCTCAACCTTCAAGCACAACAGCCGCTATCACAGCTTTAGGACAACTTGGAGAAAAACCTGATGTGAACAACATAGGAGAAAAACAACTAAGAAAGTTGACAACCCATCGTTTTTTCCACTAATCCAAGAGCAAAGAAACGTTACCTAAGGGGCAAATCCAGAGCAGCTGGTCCCTCTTCCTTTCTTTCTCTTGAACTCACCCTCTTTGGAAATGGAGAATGATAAGAAGATGAAGAAGAATGAACACAAAATGGAAGGAGAAAGACTTCATATCAGCCTTATTCCCAGGGAAGAAGTTTGGTACCTTGGATGAAAACAATACAGAAATTGAACGGCAGTAAAATTTGCTGAAAATTCATATTTCGGCCCTGACACAGCCTCTGACACGCCCGTGTCACAGGCCGTGTCACTTGGGCGGTAGGCAACCGCCTCACCTCCAAACAGTACACGGCCTGTGACACGGGCGTGTCACAGGCCGTGTCACAGGCCGTGTCACTGGATACGCCTACCTACACGGCCGTGTCACTAGTCGTGACACAACACACAGCACCCAGCCAAACAACCCGAGAAGGACACGGCCTAGGGACACGCCCGTGTCCCAAGCCGTGTCACCCAAACTCGACATTCGTCGAGCGAAGTTCGTCGACCAGCGGGACACGCCCTGTGACACGCCCGTGTCACAGGCCGTGTACCTTATCTCGACACTCGACACTCGTCAAGTGAATTTCGTCGAGCGAAGTTCGTCGACTTCTGGACACGCCCTGTGACACGTCCGTGTCACAGGCCGTGTACCCTTCTCTCGACACTCGACAATTGTCGAGTGAACTTCGTCGACCGAAATTCGTCGAACACACATGACACGCCCTGTGACACGCCCGTGTCACAGGCCGTGTACCCCGACACACCCTGGGACACGGCCGTATCCCAGGCCGTGTCACCCAAATTAGCTCCAGGTCTTTGACCTCTTACACCTTTCCCCTGCTACAAGAAACTACAGCCATACTCGTAACACCTAGGGGAAAAAACCAGCAACCAAGATAGCATAGAGCATAACCACATGTTATAATGTTTTACCCATGCTATGCCCGAGCTAAACGATCCGGGTTCGAGCAAACTACCTCGGAAGGTAATGAAATGCACATTGCAGCTAACTACCCACGCTACGCCTCTAGTGGCGAAGTCGAACTCAGCATCCGACAAACAAAACTGGGGCTAACCTTGCCCGAAGCCAAAACACAAGCATTCCCGAAGAGGCACCACCGAGTCACCAAAACAGACTTCGGCTTGTTAGGGAAGCTTGCAAACAGGCTATCAACCAAGCCACTAAAGGCCTACAGAGCGATGATTACGCTCAATCAATAGCAAAGGCCAACGTAACGCCAAACAAAAAATTACACATTGGCCAAAAAAAACCGGGGGCGTTACATCCTACCCACAGACACCATGATGCAAGATGCCACCCCTCCATCCTCATCGTCATCAAACATTCGTATACCTGATGTTCCACCGTCCATTCCATCACTGGTTGCTACCTCTTCCACACCAACTACAACACCATCTCCCACTTTCTCACTGGACCCCTCTACCATATCCTCTATCATCAGCATCCTCACTCCCATTCTTAAATCCCTTATAGCAGAGGCCATTACACCTCTTGTTACCATCCTTACCTCCTTATCTGCTCATATATCTACTGTTACTGCTGCCCCCTCCTCAGTCAGGGGCATGCCCTAAGTCCCCACTGAAACCAGGCAGGGGGAGATGCATGATGATGAAGCAGCAGCAACAACTTTAGATACTTCAGCTCCAGCACCGGTAGATATTCCAGTCCCCACAACAACATATACAGATTGTATAGATAAACATCTAATTGATTTTATTGATACTGATATGGACATTGATGACACTTTTGGTGATTTTATCCTCAATCCCACAGTTAATTTACAAGAATTGCTGAAAACTTTTGATACTGTATATATGCATTCTCCTCCAGCAAAATTCACTAAGCCACATTTGGCTATTGTGCCTTATACTTCTCCTATCAGTCCAGCAATTGCTAAGCAACTATGTGGCAGTTTTGAAATTCCAGTCTCTGCACCAACCTCTGCAGTCATTCCATCCTCTCTAGAAGCCATCTCGGCACCATCTTTTGTAATGGATGACTCTCCTATGCCAGATCTAGATGAGTTGATATTGGCTGACATTGAAGAAGAAAATAAGGTAGTAGCTGAAAGCTCTGTCCCAGTTACTTCTGATTCTTGTATAGTCTCTTCTTCAACTCCTGCTAAAACTTCAGCTTTTGAAACTTATGCTCCTGCTACAAAAAAGACTGTTATTTATGATAAAGCCTTGAAAGCATTGGATGCTCTGTATGATAACCCTCAGTGTTCTGCCAGTGATGATGATGAAGATGATGATGAAGAAGATTCAGATGAAGAAACTGCCAAGAAAAAGAAGAAAATGTTGTCAAAGAAAAGGAAAGCCCCTCCTCCTCCTACTGCTAAGCCAAGCTCAAAGAATGACACCCCATTCTATATCATTCAAAATATCACTCCTTATAAAGGAATGCCAGCATGGATGTGGTTGTCTAAGAACCAACAAAAGGAGAGGAAAAGAAGCAGAAAATATTCTCCTCCATCAGTTCATAGATGCAGAAAAGATCCACCTCCTCCACCTCCTCCAGCAGCTGGCGCCACAGGCTCTAGCTCTCAGAGATCTGCCCCTATGCAAACATATCAAAGACATCAAGGGAGATCTTCTGGAAGCAGTCAGCAAGGGCATCATTCTTCAGGAAATCAACAACAGCAACATCAACAACATCAACAGCATCAGCAACAACAACTAACTCTCTCTGTAGAACAGAAAACTGATAGTCCCAACAAGCCAGATTCACCTCTTGTTCCTTTTGAAGATCCTGAAACAACAAACATTGCTAAAATGGCCAGGTTCCAGGAACTTGTTGGTCTATCCTTGATTAATAAAGCAAAAGCTGAAGGCAAAGACATATCAGGATATTCCATTATGTCCAAATACAGGAAGGAAGAAATCAAGAGATTTGACAAAGCAAATAAACTGTTTAATGTTGATGATTACATGAAGCTCCATCCTGAAGCAATTGTCCCTAGAACTACATCTCTGAAGATCATTGGGGCAGCTGATATGACAATGACACAGGCTTTAAATCCAAATAAAGAAATTATCTTTACAAAGCCAGGAGAGAAGACAAGTCCATGGAGAAGAAGCAGAAGAAGTAATCTTTACTTTGTTTTAATTTCTTTTTGCATTTGCTTTCAAACTATGTTATTTGTTTAAACAAAGCATATGTACATATATATCTGCTGCATGTGTTAGTAATTCTCTGTCAGATATATCTTTTTCTTGCTTTGTTTACTCTCATATGTTTGGTTTGAGTCTTTTAGTGACCTCACCCAAATAGGGGGAGATTGTTGGATCCCTAGTTGATTTGGGCTAGGTTCACTAACTTAGGATGTGACCTATCATGTATAGCCAGGGTCAAATTTGTGTCCTAGTGTCTAGGCCAAGTCCTTAGAGTCAACCTCAGATGGACCAGCTATCAACAAGACCATCAGAGACTCAATACTTAGAAGATTTCAAGACTAAGTAAAATGAGTTCGACGTTCGTCGAACTCAGGTCAACGAAAGTCGTTCTCAGCTCGACGAATTTGAGATATTTCTCTGAGCTGAGCTCGACGATCTTCATTCTCTTGTCGGTGAAAACTGGGATACTTCAACAAATTGAAGACAGGGTAAATCCAGATTATTCTAAGTCCAACTTCAGACTTTGGTCGACGAACAAGATTCTGAGCTCGACGAATTTAGACCTCGAGTTCACAACAACCTTATGTTAGAAGATTTCAGGTCGACGAAGTCAACTTCTCAGGCCGACGAATCCTCAGGTCGATGAACTGTGTTCATTGGTCGAAGAATTCTGGACCAGAAGTTTCATGTCGACACACAGAATATCAATCAACACAAAATATTTGACTAAGTCCAGAATTGTTGCTGAACTCCAGTCGACGAATGAAATTGTCAGCTCGACGAACTTCAGACGGAAAAGACAAAGTTCTGAAGTATGCAAGTTTTGTTATCAGCTCGACGAACAGAAGCTGTCTGCTCGACGAATACAACATCTCAGTTCGACGAACTAGTAACTTAAATCGACGAATTCTGTTATTCGTTCGACGATTCCAGACTTAGCCATTTCCGGCATTCAATCCTCACCCAAATGCAATAATTTCTGACAGATTAATGACTCAAACATTCTCTTAATGTAGCCATTAGAGGAAGCATTAATTACAGTCTTCTTCAGGAATATTACTTGCAGATTTTCCACGGGACAGTTGAGGAAATGATTTAATGTCGATTATTCTCAAGGCGTCAGCATTAATTATAGAGGATTAAAATTTTTGAAAAGATATAGAAGAAAAGAAGTTCGATAGTTAGGAGTGAAAAGCAGAATATACTGAGTCAGAAAAAGACACAGACACAGATTGACTGCAAGAATTCATACAGCATTAGAAAAGCTTCACACACAAAAAATACTCATACTGAAGCTTACAGTGATAGGAAGTGATATTCATTCATTTAGAAGAAGAACAATCATACTATATCAAGAGTCTTCTTCTTCAACATTCTGTCCAGGAATTCCAAGGACAACTAATATCAAATCAGTCAAGAAGATCCTGCATCACTGCTTGTCAAGAACTCTGATTGAAGACCTATCACCCTGCAACAAAGCTCCAGATCTTCCCTGAATCATTCTACATCTCAGGGGAGCTTTTTACTAACATCATTGAATCCACAAGTCTTCTCAGTTTATTGAGAAAGAGAAGACAAAGATCACTCTCTCACCCCCTCCTGTACAAAGGGTTGTCATCTCCCTTCAAAAGTGATTCCTGGTTGCAAGTCTCCTTACCAAAAGACTTGAGTTGATTTTTGGGGACCTGATCAAAACTCATTGGTGTCAGGCAATTGATCAAAAACCTGAGTGGATTCCTACCAAGGGTGGTAGAAGAGTGGACTACCCAGATTTGGGGAACCACTATAAATTTCTTATGTCGTCTGGTTGCTTATCTTTTCTTTTTGTTCTTGTTGTGTGGCTGTGATTAGGATTATTACTTATTGTTTTCCAGTTTCTTAATCACTGCACATTTTCAGTTTACATCAAAAGCTATAACAACACCTGTATTGGGACCTAACAAATTTTTAATATACTCTATTCACCTCCCCTTAGAGTATTGTAGACCTAACCCTCACTTTCATACCTTCTCCCAAACAAAGTCATGCACTATCTCCATGTGTTTTGTCCGCGCGTGACATACTAGATTAGTGACCAGCTTCAGAGCACTCTCATTGTTACCGCGAAGCAGAGTAGGACCTAGCACCTCATGGATATCTTCCAGCAGCCTGCTCAACCAGATGGATTCTTGGGCCGTCAGGGCTGTCACCTTGTATTCTGCTTCAGTGGTGGAGACGAACACAAAATCTTGTTTCTTACTGCATCACGAGATAGCCGCTGAACCAATCATGAAGACATACAGAGATGTCAATTTCAATCATATGTATCTCCACCATAGTCAGCATTTGTGAATCCGTGCAAATTGAAGCTCGTGTCCTCATAAAAGAGCCTCAAGTTTGAGGTGGACTTCACGTACTTCAAAATACTCGTAATTGTCACTAGATGAGGCTTTCTGGGCTCCTGCATCACTCTTTGGTTCTCACCCTGTAGAAAATGAAATTAATGGTTTCATTGAGATGAGTATGCTATTGTAGTCTATGTTTCTCAAGAGCCTTAAACGTCTTCACCCATAATTGAGGAAGGGTCGAGAGTGGATCAACTTGGAGGAGGCTCAGTTTGACGAGGTGGTGGTGATCACGAACGCGGTGGTTATGAACTATTGTTTGTGAATGCCCGACCTGACCTAGGCTTCGTTTGGCATGACGTTTTTTCTCCGATAAGTTTGAACAAAAACGATATCGTCATAGAATGTATGTTTGGCATGACAATGGCTATAACTACCACCAAGAAAAGAATGCTATTTTTCAACATAAAAGTGAACAAAGTTCACGACCGATGGTTCATAACCACCGCATTCATGAATGGCACCTCCCTACCAAACGGACTCCAAAGGAACCTCATTCATTTTTATGTTAAAGACAAGTTTTTTTTATGGTGGTGATAACCGTTGTTGCATAAAACATACATTTTATAGCGGTGGCTATTTTGTCCAAACTCGCAGGAGCACATTAGCCCCGACCAACGGAGCCTCATTGTGCTGGATCCACATTTTTTTGAAGTGGAGAGTAGTTATTTGATTTCACATCGGATATGTGAAGAGTATGGTAGTGTAGAAATATCATTTGGTTGGCTCATCGATCTTCTGAATTAAATATGAGTTTATGACCACTAATGTATCTAATCCAACTAAGAGCCAACTGATTCCCACTTCTTAACATCCAACTGATTCCCACTCATATATATTATAAAAAGGAAAACATATTTACACATTTGAGACAAGATTTCAACCACAAACCAAATCACAGCGTTTGGATCTATGACAACAGGACTGCAAATAGCGATTAAAGTCCGCCGCTGCCGCCGGAGTCATTGGCAACATGACCCGAGACCACCGTCAGGTTTGCCGAGGTCCAGCGAACCCGCCGGTGGACTCCTTTCAGGCCGCCTGCGGTGGTTGGGAAAATCGGTGAATTTGTCAGCGGCCTAATTGGAACTCACAGATTCTCCCCGCTACTGTTGGCGGAGCCGTCAACGCCTGACCAGAGCCCGCTGGCTTCAACGGGGCGAGCCAACCGGTGGGATCCGGACAGGCCGCCAGCGGCGGCCATGAGAATCCGTGAGTTCGTCGATCACGCGTTTTTATATTTTTATTTTTCAATATTTTAAAATTTCAATTAATTTTTAAAAAATTGTAAAAAAAAGTTCTCAAAAAGAATTTTAAACAAAAATTTTAAAAAAATCTTTCCTCGAAAGCCTGTACTGTCGCGCGGGGAACAAAGAAGCTCCCGCGCACTATCACTCGTATATTATAAAAAGGAAAATTTTTTGACTCATTTGAGGTTGAGTTTCTTCCGCTCCTTTAACTACACTGTTGGATCAAGAAGATCCGGCTTGCAATTAGCTAATTTGCTTCTCCCCCTCCCACGCGTTAGCCAAAATCTTGATGCCCACTTTCTTCCACTACAAGAAAAATAACATTTAGCAAGAAAAATTAGGAAGGCAATATATTTTGTTGCTATTTAGAATCAAATTTAGACAGGTAAATTTTTTTTTTCATTACCTAAAAAAATAGCAACGAATTTTTTTGTTGCAAAGATAGCAACAATTTTTTTTGCTGAATATTTGTTGGTAAAATAAGAACGCAATATTTTATTGCAAATATTTGGTTACAAAATAAAAACGATTTTTTTATTGCTAAATATTTATGTAGAGAAAAAAAAAATTCCTTTCAAAAAATTTCTTCTTACTTTCAAAAGAAAATATTTTTCCATTTTTATTCCTTCTTGTAAACTATAATTATTGTTTATATATATTTATAAATGAACATTAATATTTAAAATTCAACTAAATAATTAATAATATAGTAATTTTTTTATATAATTTTATTAATATTTTAAATATATATTTATTTATAAATTAGTATAGATTATAATTATATAAAAAATATATTATATAAGAAAATATATATTATATGAGAATATATAATATAAGGTAATATATATATTATACAAAAAATATATATTATATAAGAATATATATATATTATACAAAGATATATATTATATAAGAATATAAAAATATTATACAGATATATATATTTATATATATAAGGATATATATATTTATATATATAAGGATATATATATTTATATATATAAGGATATATATATTTATATATATAAGGATATATATTTATATATTTATTTATATATATAAGGAAATGATATATATATTTATATATTTATTTATATATAAGGATATACATTATAATGATATATATATGCTATATATTTATATATAAAGAAAATATCTTCTCTATCTAACAGATTGTCATGTTTGGAGTATTGATTAAGATAGTTTTAATGTATATGGCTTTATGGGTTCGAATCCGAGCAGTGCCAAAAATGTTGAAACATTTTGGTTATATAAAAATTATTATTTTTATACAAAATTATTTACAAATGTTTAAAAATTAGCAATAAAAATAGATTCTCTTACTAATTTAGGAAGGAATAATTTCCTTTCTTAAAATCCTTGCAAATTAGGAAGGAATAATTTCAATGCTAAAATTAGCTAGGAGCATATTACCTACGAATTTTTTTTGTTTCTAAATTCTTTGCTGAATAAAATTAGCAAGGAATTTAAGTAATTAGCAAGGGATTTAGCCCCCTGCCCCTTGCTATTTAAAGTTTTCTTGTAGTGTTCCCAAAACGTGTCTGGACATTTGCCTACACGTTTGACGACAGAGCAGTCGACGACCTGACTGGAGTCCACCGGCGGATTCTCCAGGGGCCAGTGGGGGTTGTCCAATGGTGAACGGACAGGGTCACCGTTGGCAGTGGCCCTGCTAGTGAGCCGTGGGACAACCCCTGACTGGTTTGCCAACCCCGACAAACTCGTCTAGGGGCTCCGGTCAGGCCGCCGAAAGCGTAGGCAAGCATGGACGAAGATGCGTGTGAGGGGAGCTATGAAATTAAGCCCACTTCATGGGATACCGCGATCGACCTCCAATGAAGTGGTAAAACAAATGTATAAAAGAGAATGCTCGTACCTGTGGAAACTTGTTAGTACCCAAAGAAGGCTTACAAAACTTACTTTCTCTTCTGTAAGGGAGAAGAGTCAAAGAAATATAATACGTGAGTATCTGAATAAAACTCACGAACTCCTGTTTATATCTGCAAAAGTTGTCAAAAACGGGTATATGAAGAATATAATACACGAATACATGAAGAAAACTCATGAACACTGTTTTATCTCTGCAAAAGATAACCAAACAGGTATATGAAAAATATAATACGCAAGCAGGGGCGGAACCATCTTAAGACACGGTCGGGCACGTGCCCGACCGTGTTTTTCGTGAAATCACGCTAGGGTATCGGTTTTGTTCCCATTTCTAGCGAAATCCAAGCGAGGTGCGGACGACTGGCGAGCGGGGGCGACTGCCAGCGAGCGAACCTCCTGTGCGACGTTGGCGATTCAGCGTGATTGCATGATCCCTCTGTGTCTGCGTCTCCGCGATATCTGGAGCCTAGCGCCCGGCGGCATCAACGCCCGACGCTGTCCAGACTGCCGACTCTGCCCTAATCCGGTTACAGGTAAATTCTAATTGTTCATTTCTTATGCTAAATGAAATTTTCCAGTGACTCTTTCCTGCAATGGCGTTTAGAGAGGAAACTAGCAAGAAATGAGGAAGAAGTTACTTGATAGCTCCAGAAAAACTTCCGCAGCAACAGGACCCGAAACAAGATAATGTCTAATTTCTTTCCAAAAACCCAAAAGTCCCCTCCGACAAGCAAGATAAGTATTAGTTTTTGATGGCCTGCTAGGATTAAAGTGGATCACTTTCTGATGGACTGCTAGGATTAGTATCAGTTTTTAATTGACACTGTAGCATGCTTTTGTTTTTCATCCTTGTTTTTTTTTGTAAATATGTGCAGGGAGATGATTTAGATTCTGTCTTCCATAGCATTTTTGTCTTTTCAAATAGAAGAGACAACCAGGAAGCATTGTTTGGAACTGAAGAAAGACTAATAAATATCAGGTGACGTTCTCTGCCATTACCATCATGACCTTTTGCCTAAAATTACTGCGAGAAACTTACACTAGGCTGTCAACAAACTCTCTTGGTTTTTGTGCCTTTGTTATAATTCTGATTGCTTGGGATGTCCATCACACCTTCCTAAACAATTTCTAGATTAATTAGAGTTGCATTATGAAGTATCTGCAGAACTAAGACCATACAGTAGACTGAAAGAATCTTATGGTGTTTTCCAGCTTTAGAATGCATGTGTTTTCTCAGGTAGTAAAATTAGGTCATGATTGGTTTATATTGTTGTTCTTTTTTAATCATGATCAACCTAATTTTAAATACCCTTTACATTTGATGAAATTTATTCAATGAAATGTATGTTAAAAAATTTTATGCCCGGGCGACACTCAAATCCTAGTTCCGCCACTGTACGTAAGTATCTGAAGAAAACTCACAAACTCTTGTTTTATCTCTGCAAAAGATAACCAAATTGGTATATGAATAATATAAGACGGGAGTACCTGAAGACTCGCGAACAACTGTTTTATCTCTGCAAAAGATAACCAAACAAGCATATGAAAAACATAATACGCGAGTACATGGAGAAAACTCACGAACACCTATTTGATCCCTGCAAAAGATGACCAAACAGGTATATGAGAAATATATGTAAAGAAGGATGTCAAGTACTTGAGGCTACTTGTTGATACACCAAACAGGTATATGAGAAATATATTTAATTAAGAAGGATGTCAAGTACTTGAGGCTACTTGTTGATACCTGCTTATCTCCTGTACTAGAAAATGCAGAAGATAAACATTTATAAAAGAAAAGTTAGAAATATCTCAAGAAAACTTAAAAATATTTATTGCATTGTATGTTTTTTAAAAAAATTATGAAATATTCATTTAGTTTATAACGGTGATGTGCATATCTTTTCACAGTTGCTTCTTTTAAGCGATATACTTTAATGTTGGAGCAAAGATATCTCCGTACAAGAAACTGAATAGCATCCACATTCATTGAATGATAAAACAATGATTTAACTTCCTCGTATTTGCTCACTTCTAGAATGATGATGTGAAGTCAATTTGGTTAAACATTTTGTCTTGCCAACGAAGAAAATCGTTTTGCTAGAATTATTCTACTGATAGCATTCTGCCAATTGATTTCATGAAATCCATAATAATATATGATCTGAGAGGTATAATATTTTTTAACATGATAACCAGGAACCTATGATAAAACTTTTTGTATTTAATAATCTTGACCTTGAATGTATGTTAAAATTTATGGTATCTGAAATAATGACCGACAAATGATCGTATTGTTTTCCAGTATATTTGAGTACCTATTATAAGCAATTTATTTTCCCAGTAGTGTATGTTATACTAAACAATCAGTCAATTTATTGATGAATGAGTACTTCTAGCTTAACATTGGATTGGTACCACCATAGTCAACATATCATTAGCTAGGTAATTTTAATTGAATTAAAGCAAAGAGGGTTAAACAACCAGATAAAGCATCACACTTATCAATATCAATCATTATAGAAAATTAACTTCGACTCCCACTACACATCTGCGAATAATTCAAGCGAGGCTACCACTATACATTTGCAAATAATTCGAGCTAGATGTGCTCTTGGTGGTCTTATGACCTAAGTACATAATCAACCAACAGAGGTATATCCTCACTTCATGTTCAAACATCACATCCATTCATCCATCATATCTACACATCACATCAGATCAATTCTTCATATCCATGCATGTTAATGCTAAAACTAAAGTAAAGTAAAGAAGAGAAATTAAAAAGCATTTGAGAAATTATTTGCATTGAAGGATACAACAAAGGATATGGATATATATGAAGTTGAATGAAACAATTGCAGAGAGGGTCTTTATGATGATGGATGTAGGACCTGATTTGTTGTTATATCAGTTACAAGTAATACTAAAGAAAAGAAAAATGGTAGGAAACTCTGAACAAATGAGAGATATATGAGAAGCAAGAAAGAAAAACAAGTTATTCATTCTACTTTAGGTACTCCTATTATTGATGAACACAGTCTTTTTTTGTATCATTGACTTTGTCGGTGGGAATATTACTGATATGTTATATAACAACATAATCTTGTAATTCTTTTGCCTTCGAAAATTAGTCTTCCAGCTTCTGAAGAGTCCGACTGTCCTCTGTATCATGACTGATATTCATGTGATATTTGCAGAAGAGCTCTTTATGATGTCTTTTTCCCTTTGCTCTCAAAGGACGATGTCTTTTAAACTATAGCATATTTTGAATAATTGGCAGAAGCTCCTCCATAGGAATATTGAACTTGACATATCTATCTGAATACCTTTTAATCTCAAGTGTTGTAGGATCAAAAGACAGGATGGGGGAGGCTTCTATATATTCAGGTCGCTCATTCTGTTGCGAAGGTTGTGCAAGCATACTTTGAGGAGGGGAATAAGGTCTAAAATTCTTTGCTCGTGGAATATTTTGTGATGAAGAAATATGTTAACGACATAAGCTCCTCCGATGTTGTTGAGTTGATCGATTTAGAGAAGAAATATAGTTGGGGTTCATTACCTCAGCTTCAATAAATCGATTTTCTATCCCTATGAGATGTCCATAAGACTTAGGCTCATTTTGTTTGACTTCAAATCTAAGAAAAACTTCTTGGAGTCCATGCATTAAGGTAAATTTATACAAGTTTTGATCAACATTTACAACATCAAGGATTTCCCTTTGAAATCTATCGACGAAGCGAGCAAGAGTTTCTCTATCACCCTGCTTGATCTGAAAGGGAGTTGATGGGCCACTCTTTCACTTCTTTAAGGTAGCAAACCTTAAGAGAAACTCTCTTCAAAGATCCCCAAAACAAGTGACTGATTGAGATGGTAACCCGTAAAACCAATACATAGCTTGGCCATCAAATTACATGATTAGAAGCTTTCACCTGATACCATTTGAGATGGTCCTCAAAGAGATGGAATATTCGAAGGTTTGAAGATGGCAAATAGGGCCTTCTCTTCCATAGTAGATTGGCAAACGTGGCTCTTTAAACTCATTGGGAGTGTGTTCCCAACGAACTGGGTCAAAGATAGGAGTTAGCTCCTCACAACCATCTATTGGAGGATTATCATGACTTTCTTAGATGTTCCCCATGCCTGCCAAACCTTCATGTGTAGATTCTCAAAAGGAGTCTCGATGAGTAGTTATGAACTTACTAACTCAGAATTATGGAGGAACTTTGGGTTGAGGAGGTATATAATCAAGAGGAGTTATAATTTTTGAAGGAGCTGGAAGAACTAGATTAGCTAGTTGATCGGTAAGCGCAACTAAGTGCTGAATGAGGATTTCAAACTTTCGAGAGGTCTCACGGTGAGCTTGCTCTACAGTTTCCAAGATGGCTACACTATCTAGGCTTGAATAGGAATTGGTAGTTGCTATACCGTTGGGTTGAGAACTAACTTGTCTCTTGAAGTAAGTGATCTCAGCTAATGAGGGGTTAACATCGCTACTTTTAGACAAGCATTTATGGAGCATTGGAAGGGTATTCAAGAGCATTTGATGAAAAATCCATTAAAACATGAATTCTTGAAAGAGAACAACTACGATATCTTCCAATTAAAGATTAATTTGTAAATCTGAGAGTGCAAAACGAACTTGAATGAGGTTGCCCAATTCTCCATTAGATGGATCTTTTCGAGCTCTTTCGATGAGCTTTTTGGGATTGAAAATGGACACTCAGATCAAAATTTATGACTATTTTAATATTAAGTATATTTTAAGCTAAACTATGCATCTTCATCGCAACTGCTTTGTAACACCTCCATCCGTCACATGAAATACAATAGAGTGTCCGGTCGGGGCCCATACCAAATTCCACAAACATTCAGTGAGATTACATATGAATATAAAAAACTACTCGAATCCTAACTCAGAGCATTCTAGCGGAAGATTTATGATTGCATGAACTCATACTAATTGAATGTCCACTATATATAAACCATACCATTTATATATATAACAGGAATGTCATTTACAAATACACAAAAGTTATGGCCTTATTGTTGAAACCGAAAATTTGGTCTTTTGTGGAGTTCACCCAAGGGGAAGGGGTGATCGCGCAACTACTTCTCTCCTGCAAGCAAAACAACAAGGGAAGCAAAGAAGAACTGACCCAAGGTCCACCTGTGGATATATATATACACCTGCATACCTGTCTAACTCTTGCCATTCTCTTTGCTCTAGCCCTTTCGAGATGCCGATCATGAAGGAGATCGAAGAGCGGCTCGCCCGGGTTCGCCAGACCTCGGCTGCTCGCGTAGCTGCCTTGACTGCGGTTCCACCCGCCGTCCCATAGGGTGGCTCGGTCGAGCCCAACTCCGCCAAGAGAGCGAAGCCATTTCCTCAAGCGGATGAGCTCATTTATGATGACCTGAAGACAGCCCTAGAGCATGGGGTAGGCTCGTCCAATCTGCCTCCCCTTGACAAGGGAAAGAATGTTGTTGACCTCTGCGACGGCCCGGACAGCCAGCTGGATGGCATAGGGGCACCACGCCGCAAGACTCCACCCCGCGAGCCAAGACCGTTCTTGGCAACTCGCGATTCAGAACTCTGAAGAATCGTCCTCGGGACCCGTCGCCCCCTTTGGGACCTTGGGGGTGGACTCGCAGAAGCCTAACTCGCTGGTCCACGCCCCTTCTCCTCAACGACCTGTTGTGACCACGGGGGCATGTGTGGAAACCATCTCCATTCCGGGATTCGACCTCCTTTTGCCGGGAATGCACTGCCCAGGCCGCGGGAAGGACCTGAGATTTGTCCCTCCCCGCACCTTCTTGGAGTTGTCGAGCTCGTCAGGTAAATTTTGCCTTGGATTGTTGTTGTGGTTTTCCGGGACACCTCCCCTTGCTAATGTTTCTGCCTTCACAGCTCCCCCCAGCCAATCTGCGGCCAAGGAGTCCTCGCGGATAGCCCACTACTCTCCCCTCCCTTCCCTGAGCTCACTAGACTCTTATTTCAGCCCTGGGGTGGAGAACGACGAGCTGATGAGGAGGGTGATCAAGCTCTTCAAGAAGCTCGTGCGCGG
This sequence comes from Platanthera guangdongensis, assembly GCA_039583875.1. Taxonomy (NCBI): domain Eukaryota; kingdom Viridiplantae; phylum Streptophyta; class Magnoliopsida; order Asparagales; family Orchidaceae; genus Platanthera; species Platanthera guangdongensis. The sequence goes on along the minus strand of CM077150.1, from coordinate 69,082,389 downwards.
GGTGCGCGAGGTGCAGGAGGTTAACGAGGCGCTTCAACGCGACTACGTGCGCCTCGCTGATGAGGTGCGAGGCGGCCAGGCTGGCGAGATGACGTCTCCTTCCCATCATCTAGATGATATTGACGACGGCCTTTCGGTGGCGCAGAGGAATTCGGGGCGGATCCGCAAGCTTCTCCGCTCGCGACAGTCTGGGGGACGGGGGATGTGAGGCCGTGGTAGATTGAAGGCGGCTCCCTTGCCGAGCCGATCGACACTCGCCTCCTGGTCCCCCCTGCCAGTACGCTCTGCTTTCTTATATCTGCACTTAATTCCTATAATAATTTCAAACATTCTTAGACTAGTGTCTGGTATCCAAATAATAGTAAATATATTGCTTCGTATTTAACTCATCCTGGGATGGGATGGGACAGAAGTTGGCGAGCTGGGATGGCAAGCTGGGCCGATTGGACAGCTTGGCCCCAGATTCTTTTTTCTATAAATAGCCCCCCCACCAACCCCGTACCACCGCTTTAACTGTTTTCTTTTTCTCTCTTATTCCGCGCCCCTCCTTCATACTCGCGCTTCAACCGTTTTGACGAGCATGGGCAAGACCAATCCTGACGCTGATGGTCGCTCGAAATGTGGCCAGTATTTTAGGGACTACTGCTTCTTCGACGGGAACATGACCGAGACGGAGCTCGCTGAATTCATCAGCGATCATGTTCCGCCCGGCTTCGAGGCACACCGAACGAAGGAAGGGGAGGCAGTCAACACTTTTTACGACGACGAGCTTGCCTTCCCCATCTCGCATTTCAAGGTGGGGCTGCGCCTCCACCTCTGGCCGGAAGTCCGCCAGATCTTGAAGTATTATGGCGCGGTACCCGCGCAACTCAACTCGAACGCCATCACCATGATGGTGGCGTTCACCTGCTATCTCCGCCAAGAGAGGATAGAGTTCAACCTGACGGTGTTCAGGAAGCTCTTCTCTTACAAGGCGACTCCGGATGGGGTTGCATATTTTGGAGGCTCGCTCATCAAGCTTCGCGAGATCGCGAACAAACACCACAACTGGATGACCAAGATTGCCTTTATCAAGGATAATCTCGGCAACATCCCCTACTCGCCCCAACAGAAAGGAGGGAATGTCTACCGCCCGCCGACCGTGTCCGACAACGATGCCGACATCCACAAATTCTTCCTCCACAAGGACTTCGAGGTCACCTTCCTGCAAAGGGGACTTGACTCGCTCCGCCTCGTCCTGCCCGACGAAGGTATCGTCCTCTTCCCTGATGCTCAGCTCACCATAACATCGTGGAAATTTTCTAAGTTATTTCATGCATGAGAGCGGCTAATCTCGGTGAACCCACCGTTTGCGGACTCGAGGTTACACGCGGACCATCTGGCTCGCGAGAGGGCGGCGACAGCGGCCTGCCGAGACGAGGTGGCTTTCTCCAAACCCTCCTCCAGCAAGAGGCGACCTGAGGATGAGGGGTCGATCCCGCCTCATCGCCAATAACTACCAAAAAAGATGAAGAGAGCCACAGTGGCTCCATGGGCGAAACAACATCAACAAAGCCCCAAGTACATGAGCTCGCCAGAGACCATTCCCGACGGGTTGCCGGAGAGCCCGCTGAAGGAAATCACTAGCAAGGGGCAGAGGGGTGGCGAGACCTCTGCTCCTCCCGCGACGACCTCTGTTCCCCCTTGGCGAAAAAAGCGGCCCGCGAGCCTGCCCTGCCGAAGGAACACCCCCTCTTAAGTTTCGGGGGGAGGTGGAAGGATTCAGCCGACGAGCCCATCGTCTAGTGGGACGTGCTGGCCCACCGAGTCTCCATCTCCACCATGCACCCCTACTGGGCTGACCGCGAGCTCTCCACCGATCACGCCTATACACTGGGCTTCGGCCTCTATGGTCGCGAGGACGCCGAGGTCTACAAGGCCATGACCTTGCGGCAACTCGGCCATGAGGGGATGCAAGCCCACATGCGAGCCATGGAGCTCCACCACATGGTGGTTCGCCATAGCTTCAACCTCAGTAACCACCTCCAAAAGGCCGAACAGGCACGTGACGTCGCCAAGGATAAGGCTGTCGACCTGGCGATGCAGCTCGGCATCGCCGAGAGCATCCTCACCCAAAACACCGGCAGACTGGTAAGTATCAGGCTCCCTTCTCCCCTTTTACTTATAATTTTCTGCGCTGTTGCTAATGTACTTCCTTTCTCATCAGGATGTTAAGGCCACTGGGGAGTTGCGGGCTCATGCCGCCGGGCAGGAAGAGGAGATCGGCCAGTTGCATGCCCGTCTTGCTGAGCTAGATGGGGCGAACATGAAGCTGAAGGAGGAGAACACGAGCATCGGCCGCGATGTCCGCTGCCAAGCGGATATCTTCTTTCCGGCTCGCGACGTCGAGCCCACCTTCCCGTATAAGAGCCCGAGAATCTTCGGCGAGGCTGACGTCGCTGAGAGTCTGCGGATCAACTCGATCCAGACCGCCAAATGTACCCTCCAGATGATGAAGGATACGGGAGTGCTGGTGGAGGGCTGCGAGGAGATCTCAGTCCGGGACCTGATGCCGAGCCTGTTCCCGGCGACGCCGCCCAGCGAAAAGGAGGACAACCTTGATGCGCTCTTGGGGAAGGGTTTTCAGGACCTGTCTGGTGAAGGGGGGAGGATCGCCAGTCCGGCGAGTGGGCAAAGGCTGATGTATTTCTTTTTGTTTTGAAATCGCGCTGAGGCGAGCTTCCCCTGTAACTATCACTATTTAATGGAATACCTTTTTGATTATGATCTTGTCTATTTTTTTTGTCTTCTTTCTAGACTTTTTTGCAGCGCCTTGCTTACCTGCGAGCCCTTCCACTGTCGACCTCGTGTAGATAAGTTTTTGTGAGTATGATGGTTGTTAGGGCTCGTTCCTGAGAAAACACCTTGAGGGCTCGCCAAATCGCAGATGATCCGGGGGTGGACTATCCTCTGCACTGGGTAAACTACCCCCAACTCGCTCGCGAGCTGCCCATAAGTTTATCAATATAAGAACGAAATGAAAAATTTCCCCAAGTAAAATTGAGAAGGGGTAAAATGTCCTGCCAAAGCTTGCCTCCTTTCTGCGAGATCTTAGGCCCCAACTTGTTGCCCTTCTACCGGGGCCGAGCTGAGCATGGCGAGCCCGGACTCGCCTGTGCAGAGCTTTCTTCTCCTCTTTTTTAGAAAAAAAATACCAAACTCCTTGGACACCAACTGGAGAGTAAAGAACTCACCCGAATGACATCCAGCAATGCCAGCTAGGTGAGAGCCTGACAACGGGATCTACTCGGGGTCTGGGTAGACACCATCGAGTGATCTCCAGCCCTGCCAGTTAGGTGAGTACCTGACAACGGGATCTGCTCGGGGTCCGAGTAGACACCATCGAGTGACTTCCAGCCCTGCCAGCTAGGTGAGAGCCTGACAGCGGGATCTTCTCGGGGTCCGAGTAGACACCATCGAGTGACTTCCAGCGCTGCCAGCTAGGTGATAGCCTGATAACGGGATCTGCCCGGGTAGACACCATCGAGTGACTTCTAGCCCTGCCAACTAGGTGAGAGGCTGACAGCGGGATCTGCTCGGGGTCCGGGTAGACACCATCGAGTGACTTTCAGCCCTGCCAGCTAGGTGAGAGCCTGATAGCGGCATCTGCTCGGGGTCCGGGTAGACACCATCGAGTGACTTCCAGCCCTTCCAGCTAGGTGAGAGCCTGACAGCGGGATCTGCTCAGGGTCTCGGTAGACACCATCGAGTGACTTCCAGCCCTTTCAGCTAGGTGAGAGTCTGACAGTGGGATCTGCTCGGGGTCCGGGTAGACACCATCGAATGACTTCCATCCCTGCCAGCAAGGTGCGATCCTGACAGCAGGATGTGCTCGCGGTCCGGGTAGACACCATTGAGTGACTTCCAGCCCTGCCAGCTAGGTGAGAGCCTGACAGCGGGATCTGCTCGGGGTCCGGGTAGACAACATCGAGTGACTTCTAGCCCTACCAGCTAGGTAAGAGCCTGACAGCGGGATCTGCTCGGGGTCTATCAAATGAATACATCCTATCGTACGAATTACTGCAGCAGAATTAATACATCAAGAGATTTTATTAAGAATAAAACACCACCTACATGTCTCAAGGATAAAAACGCTTCAAGTCATCACTGCTCCAGGCGAGACTTAGGGTCCCGCCCTCCACATTTCGGAGTCGATACCCTCCTGATTTTAATGCCTCTTTTACAATGACCGGACCTTCCCAGCTGGGGTTGAGTTTCCCCATGGTTGCCGACCTTCCTGCTGCATCCACCTTTTTCAGCACCAAGTCCCCCTCCACAAATTGTTTGACTCTAACGTGCTTGTCAAAGTACTTAGCCATTCTCCTCTTCACCTCTTCTTTTTGTATGGCGGAGAGGTCACAAAACTCCTCCACCATATCAAAGGAGAGCCGCAGTTCTTCCTAATTCTCGGCCTAACATTCTACCCTGCCTTCCCCGGCTACGAAAACTCGAGGCGTTCGAACCTCGAATTCCACGGGGAGTACTGCCTCGTACCCATGGGAGAGCTTGAAAGGACTCTCTCCAATAGTTGTGTTGAGGGTGGTCCTCAAGGCCCAGAGAACCGCGGGAAGTTGCTCCACCCAGCTTCCTTTCAAATTTTCTACTTTCTTCTTTAGGAGGTTTACGATAATTTTACTTGCGGCTTCTACCTGCCCGTTGCTCCTGGGGTGGTGGACCGAAGCGAACGTGAGGTTGATCCCGAGCTGCCCGCAAAAGCTGGTGAATTCTGCGCTGGCGAACTTGGGCCCGTTGTCCGTGACAATGGCCTGGGGCAGCCCTTGGTGGCAGATGATCTCCCCCCAAACAAAGTTCCTGATGACCTGGGAAGTCACCTTGGCCAGGGCCTTCACTTCCAACCACTTAGAGAAATAATTGATCATCACCAACATGAACCTTCTTTGCTCACTGGCCTGAGGAAACGGTCTAACCAAATCCATTCCCCAAATTGTAAAGTACCAGGGGGCTATGATGCTTTTGAGATGCTGAGCCGGCTGTAGCTGGAGGGGGGCAAACAGCTGGCACTTGTGACATCTTCTCGCGAACTCTGCGACATCGCAGCCCAGGGTGGTCCAGAAATACCCTTGCCTGACGATCCTTCCTTCCAAGGTCCGACTCCCGGAGTGACTTCCACATTCCCCGGAATGGACTTCTTCCAAGATTCTTTGTACTTCCCCCTAGGCCACGTAATAGACCAACATCCCCGAGAGAGTCTTCCTGTACAGCTGTCCGTCCTGGAGGAGGTAGTACGCTGACTTATACCTGAGCTTCTTCCTATCCACCCCCTCCAGATACTCTCCCGTGGAGAGGAAAGTTGTGACCGAGTCCATCCATGAAGGTCGCTGATCTATCTCCATGAGCTCTCCCTCTTTGATAGAAGGGCAGAATAGATCGGTGATGGTACCCCCCACCCGAGGACCAAGCTTCGCTAGCTGATTGACCTGCTCGTTCTCCTCCCGGGGCACGTGTCAGATGGAAAAAGTTTGGAATGTGCCAATGAACCCCTTCACTTTGGCAAAGTATAGCCAGAGGGTAGGCTCTCTCGCCTCAAACTCCCCGTTGATCTGAGAAGCTACCACCATGGAGTCGGTGAGGACCTCCACGTCCAACACCCCCAGCTCCCTAGGCAGGCGCTGCCCTGCTATCACGGCCTCATACTCGGCCTGATTGTTCGTGATGGGGAAGTTCACCACCACTATTTGCTCGATTCTAGTTCCCTGGGGGCTCTACAGGATCACCCCCACCCCCAGGGAATGCCTCCCCGAGGCGCCATCTACCTTCACCTTCCACGTAGTCGGACGAGTGAGCTCTTCCTCCGCCACCTCAATCACATAATCGGCCAAAACGTCGGCCATCTCTTAAGCCTTGATCGAGAGGTGGGGGACGAAGGAGATGTCGAACTCGCTCAACTCCACCGACCACTTGGACAACCTGCCTGAGTGCTCCACCCCCTCAAAGATGTTGCAGAGGGGATGGTCAGTCACAACTCGGATGGAGTGTGCCTAGAAATAGGGCCGCAACCTTCGGGATGAGATGATCAGGGCGAATGCCAGCTTCTCCAAAATTGAATATCGGAGCTCGACCTTCCGAAGGACCCGGCTCACATAATATATGGGGAGCTACTTCTTCCCATCTTCACGAACTAGGACGAAGCTCAAGGCCTCCGCCCCGACCCCGAGATACAAAAACAGGTCCTCCCCCTCCTTTGGCCCTTGGAGCAACGGAGCCTGCGCCAATTGTATTTTAAGAGCTTGGAATTCCTCCTCGCATTCCTTAGTCTACTCAAATTTTTGCCCCCCCCCTAAGAGTTTTGAAGAAGAGGGAGCACTTCTCCTCGGCCCGGGAGAGGAACCTGCTTAACCTTGCCAGCTTCCCTATCAACCGTTGCACCTCCTTAGTATTATGTGAAAGTGATGTATTAGATCTAATATACTCTACAGGGGGGTGAATAGAGTATTTGTAGGTCCTTATAAAACTATTACAGCTTCTGCTGTAATTAAAATTTGTAGAATTAAACTAAAGTAAATAAACACACAACAGTCCTAAAAACACAAGTACAACAAGAACAAAAAAGAAAAGGGACAACCAGACGACACAAGAAATTTTATAGTGGTTCCCCAACCTGGGTACATCCACTCTTCTACCACCCTGGTAAGAATCCACTCAGGTTTTGGTCAGGTGCCAGACACTAATGAGTTTTTGATCATGTGCTCAAAAACCAAACCCTCAAGTCTTTTTATCAGGTGACTTGTAACCAGGAATCACTTTTGAAGGGAGATGACAACCCTTTATAGAGGTGGGGATGAGAGAGTGATGAAAGTCTTCTTTTCTCAATCACAATGAGAAGACTATGTGGATTCAGTGATGTTGTCAAAGCTCCCCCTGAGATGTAGAAGAGTTCAGGAGAACTGGAGCTTTGTACAGGGTGATAGGCCTTCAAGCTTTCAGCCTTGATAAGAGAGATCTTCAGGAAATTCTTTGACAAATGGAAGATTTGTTGTCTTGTGAAGTGTCCTGGAGAGTTTGAAGAATGAAGACTCTTGATATTTGAATGACTGTTCTTCTTCTTCAGTATCATAATTCTTGTGTCAGACAGAGAGCAGACGGGTTGTGTTTTTCTTGTCTGATTCAGTAATCTTCTCTCTGGATATCTTTCTAACTTTCTTTCTATCTGTCTGTTCTGGATGTGAGAAAAGAGAAAAATCTCTTTTTATATTTTCCTGTGGAAATTGGTCTTTCAAATTTTGAATTCCTTCTTCATTAAATACTGATGGCCTAGAGAATAAGCAGTATTGAATAATTTCCCCAACTGTCCCGTGGAAAAATGGCAAGCAATAATCTTGGAGAATATCCCAATCAATGCTCCTCTAACGGTTATATTCAGAGATTGTTAGAGCATTGATTACCAAGGAATTATTGCAGTAATCATGGGGACATGGCCGGAAATGACTTAGTCTGGAATCGTCGAATAGTTGACAGAAATCGTCGAACTGAGTCCACATTTCATCGAGCTGAGATGTTGTGTTCGTCGACCAGACGGCTTTTGTTTGTCGAGCTGAGTTCCATGATCATCGAGATGGAAACTGAACTGCTGTCTCTTCTGAACTTTGCCTATTCTGTGTCTGAAGTTCGTCGATTTGGTAAATGTGTTCGTCGACTGGAGTTCAATAACTATTCTGGAGTTGTCATATATTCTATGTGTCGACAAATGTCTTCTGTGTGTTGTCGACATAACCTTTCCACAGTATCGACTGATGATCTGGGTGTCGACACAAGTTCTTCTAGTGTCGACTCAGTTGGTGTCGACATATACTCTAAGTGTCGACACAAGTCTTCTGGTTCTCAGTTATTGAAGTAGATAATCCAGAGTTCGTCGGGCAAAGAACTGAGTTCGTCGACCTGAGACTTAAGAACATAGTCTTGACAGAATGCTGTAGTAGTCCAAATATTCGTCGACCAAAGAATAGAGTTCGTCGAGCTCAGAACTAAGTTCGTCTACCAAAGTCTAATACTAAGGACTTAGAATATCTTGATGTTTTCTGAACTTTAAGTGTTGTTGTAGTGTCCAAGTTTTCGTCGACCTGAGTACCAAGTTCGTCGAGCTCAGCTCAAAGAATTTACTCTGAGATCGTCGAGCTGAGCACGACTATCGTCGACCTGAGCTCGACGAACGTCGAACTTACTTTACAGATTCTTGAAATCTTATAAGTCTTGAGTCTCTGGCAGTCTTGTTGATAGCTGGTCCATGTGATGTTGACTCTAAGGACTTTTCCTAGAGTCTAGGACACAACAATGACCCTGGCTATACATTGTGGGTCACATGATCCTTAGTTAGTGAACCTAGCCCAAATCAAAATAGGGATCCAACAATCTCCCACTATTTGGGTGAGGTTACTAACCACAGACTCAGACTTAAACTGAAAATAAATAAAGCAGAAAAAGCATATATCTGGCAGAGATAGATAACACATGCAGCAGATATATATATACATGAGCTTTGTTCAAAAAATATAAAGCAGTTATAAATAATGCAAAAAGATAAATAGAGTTCAAAATCACTTCTTCTACTTCTTTTCCTTTGGCATTGCATCCTTGCTCTTGTCTCCTGGCTTTGTGAATATTATTTCTCTATTAGGATCTGAAGCTTGCACACTGGTCATGGTCATGTCAGCAACCCCTATAATCTTCAGAGATGTAGTCCTGGGGACAACTGCTTCAGGATGAAGAGATATATACTCTGATGGATTAAATACTTTCTTGCTGACCTGCAATCTGTTAAGTTCTTTCTCTCTATATGATGACATAGTAGTGAATTTAGAGGGGTCTTGACCTTCTTTCCTGGCTTTGTTCATTTGAGAGAGCCCAACTAATTCATTAAACCCTACCATTCTGAAGTTGGGGTCAAGCTCAGGATCAAGAGGAGGAGAAGGAGGTCTCTCTGAATTTGCTACCTGGTCTGACTTTAGCGAAGAGATTCTGAACTGAGTAGATTGGTCCTGGAAATTTGTAGACACTGTATGTTGCTGTTTCAGACTGGAGTATAAATACCTGGGAGGTGGGACTTCACTAAACTTTCCTTTTGACTTTCCTGAAGTAATAAACCTTTGAGAGGATGAATGCTTATCAGATGATCCAGGTGGAGGAGGATTTGAAGATCTGTCTTGCCTTTGATAGGTCTGGGTAATATAAGGAGATCTTTGAGATGCTAATCCAGAGGCTCCTGCTGTTGGAGGAGGAGGAGGAGGTGGATCTTTTCTGTATCTTTGAACTGGAGGAGGAGATTATCTTCTGTTTTTCTTCCTCTCCTTCTGCTGATTCTTGGACAGCCACATCCAAACTGACATCCCTTTATATGGTGTTATCTTTTGAAGAATGTAATAAGGAGTGTCATTGTTTGGATTAGGCTTAGGAGCAGCAGGAGGAGGGGCTTTTCTTTTCTTTGATACTGGCTTCCTCTTTGGTTCATCATCAGATTCATCATCATCATCCTCATCATCACTATCGTAATCATCAGGTCTTTGAGGATTATCATATAAAGCATTCAGAGCCTTCAGTGCCTCAGATGAAATGATAGGCCTATAGGTTGAGGAGGAGCTTGAGCAGGAATATTGACAGGAACTGGAGGAGAAGTCATAGAAGAAGCTGGAGTGTCATCAACTCTGACAGTGCTTTCAGCAGCTGCCTTTTATTCTTGTTGAATGTCAGCCAAGATCATGTCATCCAGATCTGACAATGGAGAGTCATCCATAACATAACTAGGAGCAGAAGAAATTGCTGAAGGAGCTGGAATAACTTTGGGCTAAGGAACAACAAAACTATCACTAAGTTGCTTGGCAACTTGTGGACTTACTGGGGATGTATATGGTATAATAGCCTAGGATGGCTTAGTAGTATGTTCTGATGTAAGACTCTTCAAAACTGCAAATTCAAAATTCTTCAACAAATTCTCTAAATCAACTGTGGGATTAAGGATGAAATCACCACCAGTAATTATTTTCTCAGATACTGACTCTTCCAAGTCCATGTCAGTATCATTAAAATTAATAAAATCAATAACATCTGTATCAATATAATTTGTACAATCTGCTGCTACTATTGCTGCCTCTGCTGTTGGATCTGCTACTGCTGGAACTACTGCAGCTTCATCATCAGACATCTCCCCCAACATGGTTTCAGTAAGACCTGAAGCCATGCCCCTGACTGAAGATGGGGCAGTAGTGAGGGCAATGATCTGTGCAGATAGGGTAGTAATTGAAGTAGCAAGAGGTGTAATGGCCTCTGCTATTAGTGTTTTGAGAAGGGGAGTGAGGAGGGCAATGAGAAAAGCAATTGTTGAGGTGTCAAATGGTGGAGTGGTAGATGATGTTGCAGAAGGTGTAGAAGTGGGAACTGTGCGAGGGATAGGAAGTGGAGCATGTGGTATGTGAACATCTGGAGAGGATGCATGTTGAGGGATGATAGATATTGATGGGAATGGATGGGTGGCATCTTCCATGTGGGTGTTTGTAGGAAAAGGGGAATTGGGAGGTGATGGAGGTATATTGAAAAATGGTATGGAGGATAAATGAGGAGGAAGTGGAGATGATGGAGGAGTTAGTGCTGGTGAAGCATGTGGAGATTCTGGTGGAGTAGGAGGTTGAGTAGGGAATGATGGAGGTGTGGAAGAGGGATGGATTTATGTTGCTGGAAGGTGGGCTTGAAGAGATGGTGGTGTTGGATGAATCTCTTCAGTAGGTTGGGGAGTGTCTTTAACATCCCTGGTGCCTTCAGAAGCTGGGGTGGAAGAGGTAGAAGCTTTGGATGGCTTAGGTATGGTCCTCTCCCACCTGCCAAACAGGGCACATGTAAGCCTTTAGCTGGCATTAATGAATATGGTCTGGGAGACCAGGGATTCAACAGACTTCTCCTTTAGGAAGATCCCTAGGATCCTTCCAAAACACACTTCTTTCTTATTATTTTTCTTCTTTATCAGATCAAAGAGGATCTGAGCCCAATGCACTTGCTTCTTATTTATCACTGCACACATGACCAAGAACTGATGTCTTGTGATGTAGTCATGGGAGTATGCTTGCCAAGCAAGACCTTCCTAACAATGTCTGCCAGAAACTTGTATGTTGCATACAGATGTTTCTTCAACAATTTATGTGGGTTGTCACCAGCATAACCCATCAGATTTAACATCATATCAAACTCTTCAGAATCAATTTCTAATTCCTCTTTGTCATTTGTAAAACCAAAGATTTCAGTTAAAATTGCGGGAGTTAACGAAACAGTGTTACCCGCGATTGATCCTGTCATAGTATTTGTTGGGTATTGTATCCACAACGTACCTGATTTGAAGAATCCCCTGGACAAGCTAAGGTAAATAGACAATGTTTTTGACAAAATATTTCAAGTTGTGCTTGCAGTTATTCCATGCTAAGTGCACACCAATGTCAGGGTGCAGTAGGTCAATATACACAGGTCTGCACGACGTAATCCCTCGTTGAGCAGATCAGTGTGTTGGCCTATGTGTACTCTCTCTATTGGAGTGCACTTACTTTCAAGTACAGGGTCGTGTTTATACAAGAGCAGACAAGGAGCAAGGATGGGTCAAGGAGCAGCTCTTGGGTGGAAAGACGCAAATTCGTCCAAGTATAATTCGACGAGAATCACCAAGTGATTCTCGCCGATTCGGCGAGAATCACTAGTGTTTCTCGCCGAATCGTCGAGAATCATTAGTGATTCTTGCCGACTCTATCCGGCTACCTCAAAATGGTGCCAAGTAAGATTCGGCGAGAATCACTAGTGATTCTCGCCGAACCCATCGTTGAGCGGATCATGAATACCAAGTAATATTCGTTGAGAATCAACAAGTGATTCGGCGAGAATCACTAGTGATTCTCGACGAATCGTCGAGAATCACTAACTGATTCTCGCCGATTCGTCGAGAATCACCTGCGATTCTCGCCGATTTTTACTTAGCGATTTCTCGGGATGCTGCTGGACCGGATTATGCCGCTGGACTATTTTGAACCGGATTTCGGGTTTCTACTTGTGGGACCCACAACAGTCATATTGAAAGTGTCTACAGTATAAATACGGGTATTTCTTGAACAGTAAATATAACACAGAAAGAAGTCGAGCGGATCTTAACCTAAAATCGCGATCTCTACCCCGCCGCCGCCGTCGCGCTCGAGCTAGTTGGTCGCCGCCTTTGATCGAGATTTCTTCGTGATCTTCCGGCGACAGAAGCTTAGCCAAGCTTAGAGTCTCACGTGTCTATCCAGAGATCCCTTGTCTCTCGATTTGTTGATCGGGAAAAACTTCCCCGTCCGAATCGATCGAGACGACCGATCCTCGTGTGACCGTTGGTAGACCTAGCTAGCTTCGTTACGAAGTTTGGATCTCCAAATAACAGCTGCCGCACATCGTTGTTGTCGCCGATCCCGTGAACCTTGCCGCCGCCCATCTAGCCGCCGCCGGTTCCGGGGAGATCCTCTCCAAGAGAGATCTAGGGTTGTGGACTCTTTGTGGACTTCAAGAACACGTCGTCAACAAAGAGGGACACCTTTGTCTCCAAACGTAGTTTGTATCTCTTGTACATTCTAGGTTTACTTTTGTTGTAAAGGAACGTTTGTTCCGTGTTGTAAGGGTTGGGTGCAACCCGTGTTGTGGGAGTGTTGACTCCTACGTGTGGAAGGGTTCCTTCCGATAGTGCAAGGATTGGATTTCAATCCTGTTGGTGAAGAGACCGAGTCGTACCTTGTTGGGAGATAGGTCGAAGGGGGAAAGTGGATGTACCCAAATCGGGGAACCACTATAAATAACTTGTGTATTTTGTGTGCTGTGCTGTGCTGTTTAATTTATTGTGTAGGTACAATCTTAAATTCCGCAAAAACGCTGCACGTCACCTATTCCCCCCCCCATAGGTGAAGATAGTTGACACTAGGTGGACTTTCAAGTGGTATCAGAGCCAGGTTGCTCATCAAAAAGGTTTACACCTTGAGTAGTATCCTGCCACCAGTGTCAGAAGCATGGAGCTGGATCATGAGATATCGCCACTAAGACTCCCCGCATGTACAAAGGAGTATTATCCCGTCTGGAGGATGAGGGTGTCATATCACTTGGAGGTCATCGATCCTCGAGCATCTTTCATCCTGGAAGAGGGTCCTTTTATTCCTATGAAGACCTCCTGCTCTGGAAAGAATATCAAAGTGCCCAAGTGCATTGCAGAGATGTCAGAGACGGAACTATCACTATTTAACTTAGACAAGAGGATTCGTCAAATTATCTTGGATATCTGGTCTGGATCTTCTCGCTCTAGATTGGAAAAATGTAGGACAGCTAAATCTATGTGGGTGATGATCTCAGAGCTGATGGGGGGGTCAGAGAAAGCTGGAATTTGCTGTCAACTAGAGGATGAAGCCTATGTGGGGGTCCTCACCTCTGAAGATGAAGGCAAGGATCTCTCGGACAGCATCAGAGCTCCAGTGTCCGTGTCAGAGACTGAAGAGGCCAGTGAGGAAAGCAGCTCTGATGAGGATGACACAATGGTCACTGGCTCTAATGACAATAACATAGAAGAGCAGGTAACTTCTTCATCCTGCCCCGTATCTCTTGAAGTTTCTGAAGTCAGGAACTGCTTTCCTTCAGAAGATTCTAATTCCTTGAAGAGAGCCCTTCAGAAAAGCAACCTACTTGCTGAGGAGCAAGCTCAAGAGATTGCTCGACTGAAGATCTTGTTGGTTCTCCAATTGGCATCCAACAAGGTCAAGGACTCTAAAATCTCAGCTCTAGAGAGTAGTCTAGAGAATGAGAAAAGAATAGTATCAAACTTTTCCAAGGTTGATGCTATAAAGAGAAAGCAAGAAAATGGGTGGATCTCCCGAATTATCAATTCGTGGAGAAATGGGGAAACGGTATTCCGACCCCCCTCTCCAAGCAGGAAGGCAACTCATCATGCCTTCAGGTATGACCACAGGAATAGTCGTGGTCACTGCAAGGGTGATCTGTCCCCATGTGGAGACACCCGTAGTGCAAGGGCCGTCGTGGCCACCCATGAGAGAATACCTAAGGCTCATTCTGAGCCCTTTGTATTCACTGCCACTGCCTCAACTCGGTGTGAATCTGCATGTCCCAGCTCACAGAACACTTCTCACCACCCGAGGACACAGGATAGGGAGGTTAGAAGTCATGGTGTAAGTTTTCATGGGGCCTCTGGAAGGGGGATGCCTGAAAGGAAGGCACCACCTCCCAGGCCTCATGACGCTCGCAACATGCATTCCTTCCACCCTTCCACGTGTCATGGTGGAAGAGGAAATTTTGTGAGGAGATCATGCCCTATCCCGTTTAGACCTAGGACCGTGACAACCTCAGTCACTAGATCAGGTCAGAAACGACGATACAACATTCACCCGTGTTGGTACTGTGGCAAAGTGGGACACTTTGCCATCGACTGTTGGCACAACCCCTCTGTGCCAAAGGCAAGGGCTTATCCACATTCACGGGACAGAGGTAGTCTTCCTGACAGGTTTTCTGAAGGAAGGCAGTCGAGTGCTTATGCTAACAGGAACCTAGGACCCAATATGATTTGGGTTCCTAAGGTAAAGTAATTCCTTCTTGCAGGGTAGTCTAGGTTCCCGTAAATATGATGGGAACTAGACAGTTGATGGCTCAAGACTAAATTGGAACAGGCGTCTGGAATACCAGATGTGAAATCTACATGGGCATACTCACATTGAGCTCCTAATATGTTTTACCTGAGGGACTAAATGATAACTCACATAATCCCAGGTATTTTTGTTCAGCTCATATACTTGAGTCGTATTGTATTGACATATACATACATATATACACATATATGAGTGCACACCTAAGGATAGGTTAACACGATACATATAAACCTTTTATACATCAATAAAGATTTAACGAAGATATGTCATTGTAAATCTCAACAACTCACAATTGACATCAAGAAGTGTTTGGAAAAGCCCCGTTCAAACCCAAATAGATTGGCTTTAAGATATATATATATTTATAGTTTTTAAATTGACTTGACATCAGAAGAATTCGAAAATGCTGCATGCCTCTTAACCTGAAGATTCCTATTAAAGAAACCCTTCGATTTCAACTTAGACAAATTCCCACCGATTCTTAGCAAATGGATCCCGTTAAAACCTGTTAAACCCTTGTTAAAACCTGTCATTAACGCAAAGAAATCCCGCCGACCTTTCATTTCCACGGGAAACTTACCGCAGAATACTCGCCGAATATTCACAAATGAACTCCTTAAGAAATTCGGTATGGAGAGTGAAACCTCTATGAGGACTCCAATGGGATCCACTATGTCTCTGGATAAGGATGAGAAAGGTAAACCTTTCGATGAAACCAAATACAGAAGCATCATTGGATCCCTGCTCTACCTTACTGCCAGTAGACCGGATATCATGTTCTCCACATGTGTCTGTGCCAGATATCAGGTGAACACTAAGGAATCTCACTATGTCGCTGCAAAGCGAATTCTAAGATACCTTAAAGGTACTCCCAATCTTGGCTTGTGGTACCCAAGAAACAATGATGTCGAGCTAATAGGCTTTTCAGATGCTGATTTTGCAGGAAGTAGGGATGACAGGAAAAGCACTTCCGGGACGTGTCAATTCCTCGGAAGAAGGCTTATCTCTTGGAACAGCAAGAAGCAGAATTGTGTAGCTACCTCCACAGCAGAGTCGGAGTACATCTCGGCTGGCAGTTGTTGCGCACAACTCCTATGGATCAGAAACCAGTTAGCCGACTATGACCTTAAGTTCAAGGAAGTGCCGATGTACTGAGACTCCTCCAGTGCTATTGCGATTGCCAACAATCCGGTATCGCACAGCAGAACGAAGCATATTGAAGTGCGCTACCACTTCATTCGGGAGCATGTGGAGAATAAGGACATCTCTCTCTGTTATGTCCCCACGGACAAGCAGATTGCAGATATATTCACAAATCCCTTAGATGAAGCCAAGTTCAGTCTTTTCAAAACTGAATTGGGAATGCTCAACTATGAGGAATGAAGACTACAGAAGCTCCAAGCTCGTGCAAGAACTGAGGGGGAGCAAGGGGTCAAATACTACAGACTCAGATTTGCAGAAGCCAAAAAGGGGGAGATTACCCTCTCGGCTAAGGCTAAGGTGGCTCCAAAGTTTGCTCGCACGAAATTGGTATTGGTAATGAATACCTCACTTAACTCTCTTTCAAATTTATGATTTTCATTCCCATATGCTCTATTCACCTTAGCTTGTAGGGTTTAGGCTTCTTCAAATAGAGGGAGATTGTTGGGTATTGTATCCACAACGTACCTGATTTGAAGAAGCCCCTGGACAAGCTAAGGTAAATAGACAATGTTTTTGACAAAATATTTCAAGTTGTGCTTGCAGTTATTCCACGATAAGTGCACACCAATGTCAGGGTCAGTAGGTCAATATACACGGGTCTGCACGACGTAATCCCTCGTTGAGCAGATCAGTGTGTTGGCCTACGTGTACTCTCTCTATTGGAGTGCACTTACTTTCAAGTACAGGGCCGTGTTTATACAAGAGCAGACAAGGAGCAAGGATGGGTCAAGGAGCAGCTCTTGGGTGGAAAGACGCAAATTCGTCTAAGTATAATTCGATGAGAATCACTAGTGATTCTCGCTGAATCGTCGAGAATCATTAGTGATTCTCGCCGACTCTATCCGGCTACCTCAAAACGGTGCCAAGTAAGATTCGGCGAGAATCACTAGTGATTCTCGCCGAACCCATCGTTGAGCGGATCATGAATACCAAGTAATATTCGTTGAGAATCAACAAGTGATTCGGCAAGAATCACTAGTGATTCTCGACGAATCGTCGAGAATCACTAACTGATTCTCGCCGATTCGTCGAGAATCACCTGCGATTCTCGCCGATTTTTACTTAGCGATTTCTCGGGATGCTGCTGGACCGGATTATGCCGCTGGACTATTTTGAACCGGATTTCGGGTTTCTACTTGTGGGACCCACAACGGTCATATTGAAAGTGTCTACAGTATAAATACGGGTATTTCTTGAACAGTAAATATAACACAGAAAGAAGTCGAGCGGATCTTAACCTAAAATCGCGATCTCCACCCCGCCGCCGCCGTCGCGCTCGAGCTAGTTGGTCGCCGCCTTTGATCGAGATTTCTTCGTGATCTTCCGGCGACAGAAGCTTAGCCAAGCTTAGAGTCTCACGTGTCTATCCAGAGATCCCTTGTCTCTCGATTTGTTGATCGGGAAAAACTTCCCCGTCCGAATCGATCGAGACGACCGATCCTCGTGTGACCGTTGGTAGACCTAGCTAGCTTCGTTACGAAGTTTGGATCTCCAAATAACAGCTGCCGCACATCGTTGTTGTCGCCGATCCCGTGAACCTTGCCGCCGCCCATCTTGCCGCCGCCGGTTCCGGGGAGATCCTCTCCAAGAGAGATCTAGGGTTGTGGACTCTTTGTGGACTTCAAGAACACGTCATAACAAAGAGGGACACCTTTGTCTCCAAACGTAGTTTGTATCTCTTGTACATTCTAGGTTTACTTTTTTTGTAAAGGAACGTTTGTTCCGTGTTGTAAGGGTTGGGTGCAACCCGTGTTGTGGGAGTGTTGACTCCTACGTGTGGAAGGGTTCCTTCTGATAGTGCAAGGATTGGATTTTAATCCTGTTGGTGAAGAGACCGAGTCGTCCCTTGTTGGGAGATAGGTCGAAGGGGGAAAGTGGATGTACCCAAATCGGGGAACCACTATAAATAGCTTGTGTATTTTGTGTGCTGTGCTGTTTATTTTTATTGTGCAGGTACAATCTTAAATTCCGCAAAAACGCTGCACGTCACCTATTCCCTCCCCATAGGTGAAGATAGTTGACACTAGGTGGACTTTCAGTATTGTCTTCAGAAGTGGATGAAGTATATAACCATTCTCAGATTTCTGTTCCTGCCAACTTTATTCTGGTAGTCATCAGGTTCTTCAAGTTCTGGTCTTCCAGAAGTTCCAGAATATATAGAAAGATTGGATCCGAGTGCTGGAACGATTCGAAGTCGACATCAAAATCGGTGTCAAACTTCATAGCGGCTAGAGCTCCTGCTGGAATCGCCATGTAATCACCTGCAAAAGAGAGAAACGACGATCAAGTGCAAGAGAACAGAAAGCGCGGGATGGAGGTCGAAGAAAACCTAGATATAAGGGTTTCCAGAATATGAATTGACAAACTCCATTCCACGAAAACAAAAACAATTCTTCGAACTGAGTTCGACGAAATGATTTAGAGGTAAATAATTCGTCGATCTCATTCTAAAGAATTGAAGACAATTCGTCGAGCTCCGTTTGACGAATATCTTCTGAAGCAAGTTCGTCGATCTCCGGTCGATGAAAATTGTTTCACTTACAGAGAGTTCGTTGACTTCTGTTCGATGAAGATCTCTCAAACTTTCCCCGATTTGTCGAACTTCATTCGACGAACTTTGGAATATTCGTCGAGTGCAGACAGAACTTAAACTAAATCTTCTCCATTTATCATTCCAAGCTGATTTATAAAGAATACATGATTTTTCTCATCTAGAGGTTTGGCGAATATATCAGCTCTTTGTAAATCAGTGTAGATATAGACAAGATTAATTTTATTTTTGTCTACACACTCTCTAATGAAATGGTGCCTAATGTCTATATGTTTTGTCCTACTGTGATGGACTGGATTCTGTGCTATGGCTATAACACTTGTGTTATCACAAAGTAGAGTTGAATTATTTAAGTTGAGACCATAGTCTAGTAGTTGGTTTTGTACCCACAGCATTTGTGAGCAACAACTACCAACAGCAATGTATTCTGCCTCAGCAGTGGAGGTTAACACAGATGATTTCTTTTTACAAAACCAGGACACTAATCTCATACCAAGGAACTGACAAGTTCCTGAGGTACTTTTTCTGTCCACCCTGTATCCAGCAAAATCAGCATCTGAGTATCCAGTTAACTCAAATTATGATTTTGTGGGATACCATAGGCCTAGACTAGGACAACCCTTTATATATCTCAAAATTCTTTTTAGGAAAATAAGGTGAGATTCTTTTGGGTTCACCTGGAACCTAGCACAAAGGCATGTGGCAAACATGATATCAGGTTTGCTAGCTGTGAGATATAGTAGGGACCCAACAATGCCCCTATATATTTTCTGATCTACTGGTTTCCCTGATGCATCAGAGTCAATCACAACATTTGTAGCCATAGGTGTTTTCTTTGCTGAGGCATCAGCCATCCCAAACTTCTTTATTAGCTCTTTAGCATATTTAGCTTGGGAGATGAAGATGCCTTTATCATATTCACCTGAGTGTTCCAATGATTGCTTAGCAATCTATTTGTCGCCTAATCAAGGTTTATGCTAATATAGGCAGCTAGGAGCGGCGCTGGGCAATCGTAACATCCGCGATCGGCGGAAAGTAGTGCACCGAATGACGTGCCTACAACACCTACTTCAGCAGAAACCATCAGATTGGTGGCTGAAGCAGTCTTTGCTATGATAAATGCCCAACCTGTAGGGAAAATGCACCACACACCACCTATTAATGAGCAAGAGACGATTAGGGTGGCAGAGCCGGGAGTGGTAGAATGTGTGGCAGTTGATCAAGTAGCACCAAGGAAGGCTACGGAGAAGCAGCTCAAGCATGTAATGAGATTTAATCCTCCAATATTTGACGGGATTGGAACGCCAACTCAAGCTGAGGATTGGATCTCTACGATAAAGAGAGTCTTGACGGCCACGTTAACTGAGGAGTGGCAGAAGACCACCATAGCGACCTTCCTATTGGCTGTTGAGGCGAGGCTGTGGTGGAACGAGTTGGAGGTTCACCTCTTAGTGGGAAGGCAACTTGTAGATGTGCCTATAGAGGAATTCTCAAGGTTGTTCTTGGCCAGATATCTATCCTCTGCTCAAAAGCTTGAGATGGAGAATCAGTACCATGGTTTGACTCAGGGAGACAGAAGCGTTGATGAGTATCTCCACGAGTTTACACGGTTGGGTCGTTATGCTAGTGCTATGTTTACTGAGAAGGAGCAGAAGACCAACCGATTTTATGAGGGTCTATGTGGCGACCTACAACTACTCATTGTTGGGCCTAAGGCGCAGGGCTTCCTAGACTTAGTTAATTCGGCCCGGTCATTGGAAAAGGTAGTGAAGAAAGTGCAAGAGAAGAAGGATCCAGGGGAAAAGAAGTCAGAGTTCAGAGTGTCGAATACAAAGTCGGGTTTCCGCAGATGGAACAAGAAGCCAAAGATTTCGAGCTCAGTCTCTTCATGTGGTGCGACAGGGGCAACCACAAGTCGAGTCCCAGTAGCTTGCTACAACTGTGGAAAGATGGGGCATTTTGCTCGTGAATGTTGGAGCGGACGTGCAAAGTCTGATAGGAATCTTAGAGCAACATATGAAGAAAAAGGGAAGGCGGTGGAGTCAACTGCGTCCCACCATGCTCCAGCCCAGCCTAGAGTATATAATCTTGGTCTGCAAGAGGCCATAAAACAAGCTGACGTGGTGACGAGTATGAGTTAAGTTATAGCAGTTTAACTTTATGTAGTTATTACCTTTTTATATGTTAGCTTATAAATGTTGGTTCTAGGCTTTGTGTTGATTTTAGATTGTCCGGCGAGAGCCCTGTTTGATACGGGAGCTTCGCATTCCTACTTGTCCGAAAGATTTTTATCGCGCATCGGAGTCCCTTCCTCAATCACAAAAGACAAGTTGGATGTGTTGTTGCCCAATGGGTGCTCAATGCGCACGGATAGAATCTGTGTGGTAAAGATATAGATTGGGGACCAGTAGTTTGATTTGCGAGTGTCGGTACTGTCGTTGGTGGAGTTCGACGTAACCTTTGGTATGGACTGGCTCTCAGAGCAGTGAGCATGCATTGATTGCAACTGAAAGGAGGTTAAGTTGGGACTGAATACTGATCGGGAGACTACATTTGTGGGCATGAATGGGTCGAGTAAGATTTTGATGTCGGCCCTTCAGGTGATCAAGACAGTTCGGTCTGGGGCAGAGTTGTTTGTCACATTAGTGCATACTTCAATGCCTAAGCTAAGTCTGGGCAGTATTCTAGTTGTGTCCGAGTATCCTGATGTGTTCCCAGATGACCTCCCAGGAGCCCCTCCTCAGCGGGAGATTGATTTTACTATTGAGCTGGTGCTGGGTGCCAAACCAGTGTCATGCTCTCCATATCGGATAGCGCTAAGAGGGATGACGGAGCTGTATGTGCAACTATAAGAGTTGTTGGAGCAAGGGTATGTACGTCCAAGTTTGTCGCCTTGGAGCGCACCGGTCATCTTCGTTAAGAAGAAGGATGGGAGCTTGCGACTCTGTATCGACTATTGGGAGTTGAACAAGCTTACGGAAAAGAATAAGTATCCGATCCCAAGGATTGACGATCTATTTGATCAGTTGGTCAGGTCAACAGTATATTCGAATTTAGATCTGAAATTCGGCTACTACCAATTAATAATAAGGGAAAGCGACATCCCAAAGACACGTTCAGCACACGGTTTGGGCATTACGAGTTCACGGTCATGCCGTTTGGGTCGACCAATGCATCATTCGTGTTTATGGATCTGATGAACAAGACGTTCAGAGAGTACCTGGACTGTTTCGTGATAGTATTTATCGACGATATCTTGTGTACTCGCAGTGTGAGGATGATCACTACAAGCATCTGCATATGGTGTTGGTGACGTTGAGAAGGAATCAGTTGTATGTTAAGTACTCAAAGTGTGAGTTCTGGTTATCCTCGGTAGCATTCCTTGGTCATATTGTTAGTGGAGAAGGGATAGCGGTGGATCCGAAAAAGATAGTGATTATACGGGAGTGGCTGTGTTGTCTATAGTGGCGGAAGTCTGGAGCTTTCTGGGGCTTGCCGGCTACTACAGGCGCTTCGTAGAGAACTTCTCGCGGATAGCCCTACCACTCACGACGTTGACAAGGAAGGATCAAAAGTTTGTGTGGTCGTTGGAGTGCGAGCAGGCTTTTGAAGAATTGAATAGGCACTTGACCACAACGCCTATTTTATATTCGCCGAGTGAGACCGAAGGGTTTGAAATCTTTAGTGATGCTGCGAGCAGTGGTTTGGGCTGTGTTCTGCTACAGCATGGGAGCGTGATAGCCTATGGTTCACGACAATTGAAGGTTCACGAGAGGAATTATCTGGTTCACGACTTAGAGTTAGTGGCCGTAATATTTATTCTAAAGCTGTAGAGGCACTACTTGTACGGTGTGAAGGTCGATATCTACACCGATCATAAGAGCCTGAAGTACTTGTTAGATCTGAAGGAACTGAACATGAGGCAGCAGAGGTGGATGGAATTCCTGAGGGACTATATCTTCGAGATACATTATGTGCCTGGGAAAGGAAATGCAGTGGCGGATGCATTGAGTCGCAGGGCTCCTGCGTAGGCCAGCTGGTTGTTGGTACATGATGAGAGTTTGGTCCGTGATTTGGAGGCATTAGAGATCTGCGTCAACAAGCAGATTAGTTCCGAGGCGAAATTGTATTGGACAGAGGTGCTGCATGACCTAGCTGATAGGGTTCTGCGGGCTTTGGTTCAGGATAGCAGCATGAAGCAGATCTTAGATGAATCTTTGGATGGGTCTGTTGGAACCCTAGTTCTGATTTGGGTAAGGATCACTATTAGGTTTGCTTAGACTGACCCAAAATGTATAGTCAGGGTCATAGGTTTATCTCTATAGTCTAGGCCAAGAGTCAACATCACATGGATCAGCCTACAACAGCCTGCCAGAGACTCAAGCAGTTGTGTCGACATAGACAATATAAGTCAACACCAGAATCAGTTGTGTCGACACAGTCAATATTCAGTCGACACTCAACAACATCAGACGACACTCCGTAAAATTGTGTCGACACTTTGGATAAGCTGTGTCGACGCCAGTAACGGGAATTGTGTCGACACACAGAAAGACTGTGTCGACACCCAGAAGATTTGTGCTGACACACAGACCATCAGTCGACACAAATAATATTAGTCGACACTAGCTCAGTCGACACAAGAAGGATTTGTGTCGACACAGTTTACAGATTATTAGTCGACAATATCAGTCGACACCAGAAGGACTTGTGTCGACACCAAGGACCATCTGTCGACACAGTTCACAGAAGCTGTTTCAAGAAGGTTAAGAAAAATTCTCAGTTCGATGAATTCTGCCAACTGTTCGACGATTCCAGACTTGGTTATTTTTGGCTTTCTATCCCCACTCTAATGCGTTAATTCCTGAGTAATTAATGCTCTAACATTCTCTGAATGTATCCGTTAGAAGGAGCATTAATTTTGATCTTCTCCAGGATTATTGCCTTCCTTTTTCCCAAGGGACAGTTGGGGAAATAATTCAATGCAAAATATTTTCAGGCCGTCAGCATTGAATGCAGTAAACGAATTCAAATTGTTTGAACAGAATAGATAGAACAAACAGTATATACAACAGACACAGAAAATACGAAGAAATATAGAACATCAGTGAAAAGGCTTTTAAAAAAAGAGGAACTCTGCATCAATCAGATATTCATCAGAGTTATTCATCTGCTCTAAGCTTTCAAGAGACAACTAATCAAAATATCAGTCTAAAAGCTTTCTGAAGACATCATCATTGTGAAGGCCTATCACCCTGTGCAAAGTGTTGAAACCGGAAATCCGGTCTCCCGTGGAGTTCGACCCTTGGGGAAGGGGTGACCGCGCACCTACTACCCTCAAGCAAACGATCTAGGCACAAGACTAGGAACACGAGGGACAGACCCAAGGTCTCAGCGTGGAGGACCCGCCACATACCCGGAAGACTAACTAACTCTTCCCCTCCCAAGCCAAGGGCTGAGCTAAGGCACCATCGGAGGGCTCTCTTGGCCGACCGGAACATCCAAGGAGGATCTCGAGATCCACTCCCAAACTAGAGGTGCCACCTCGGTTCTATGTAAAATGTTCCCCGCCCGCCTTACTATTAGCACAAAACCGCCAAGCAGCCCTACTCTACGCAGCCCCAATTAGGTCGCTAATAGCGGAACTCCGCTACTCTGAAAGGATGTCAACGGGCCATCAGGGGCTTCCCGGCATCTATTCCTCGGGGCCCACATGGGGGGAGCAGTTCACGAACACACCGCTCGCCCAAGACAGGAGGAGTAAACTATAATCGCAGAGCATCCCAGATATGAAAAAAATATTACAGGAATATAAATTCCATACTCGGCACGCAGGCCGGAAATATAAACAAAAAGGCCTTCGAGGGCCAGCACAAGTTTGGGCTTAGGCCCGCTATTCCCCGCCTGGTACTGCAACACCTGTATGCCAACGTCTCGACGAGCGGCGTCAAACTAGTCATCGGTCGGCTAACAGAAGCGGGCCAAACATATTGCGCACACCCCCTTTTTTGGGGCTTGTGGCGCGCATTCCCTTCAAGCGGCTAAATAAACAACTTCCTCGGAGTCTTCTCCGGGAACCCCAGAACATCACCAATCCGGCTCACACGTCCGGATGGGCTTCACACAGCATGCCTAAACCCGTACTCACACTTCCGGGTACTAATGCAATTAACTGCGGGGACGTACACGTCAATCCGTCGGGAAGCTCCCTTCCCCCCACCCATTGGTGGAGAGGGGCTTCCGTGCGAATATGGAAACGGAAGGCTTCACATGCCCAAGTTGAAACATCGTCACCCTTGTCGCGTGCTTGGCGGCGGGGCCGGGAGAGGAGCTCCGAGTCGATCCTACTGCATGCGGCCGCGTCGGCGTTCGATCCCCACTCTAGGCCGAGCCTTGCTCCAGGCCGAGCCTCGCTCCAGGCCGAGCCCCGCTCTAGGCCGAGCCTCACTCCAGGCCGGGAGAAAAAGAGGATCGGCCGGGGTGTGGTTGCTGCTCCAGGTCGGGAAGAAGAGAGGGCCGGCCGGGTTGGGGTTGCTTCAGGCCGGGAAAAAGAAGGAGAGGGGCGGCCGGGATGCTGCCTTGCCGGCGACGGAAGAGACCGGGAATGGGGCGGTCGGGCTGCTGCTTCACCGGCGACGAGAGAGAGAGGGGGAGGAAGGGGCGGTCGGGCCCTAGCCTCGCCGGCGACGGGAGAGAGAGGGGAAGGAGGTCGGCGGCTGTCCTCTGCTTTGCCGGCGACGGGCGGCGAGAGAGAAAGAGAGGCGGCTCAGGTTGCCATTGCAGGCGGCGGCGGCGAGAGAGAGAAGGTGGGAGGCGGGCCGGATCTTGCCTTGCTTAGGCGGCAGCCGGGGAGTGATCGGGAGGCGAGCGGCGTCTCCTTCTTTTTTTTCTTCTCACCGAAACCTAGCCGCCCCTCCCGGAAAGGCCCCCGATTCCCCTTCTTAATTTCCATTTTTCTTTTTTTATTCCCTTGCTGCTGTACCCCCCTCCTGCTGTAACCCGTGGCCCCCCCTTTATCTTATCCCTTCCCCTTTCTTTTATATACAAATGTATATATATATATATAAAATATGATATACATTATATATATATATATATATATATATATATATATATATATATATATATATATATATATATATATATATATATATATATATATATATATATTGTATATAAATCAAGAACCCATGCGCATAGAACCTCTGCACGTACGCACGCACGAGGACCCGCACGTCCTCAAACGGGGTCGCACCGGCTCGTCGCCCATAACATGCCCCAAGGCTGACATTTGGGGAGGGTCCCACTCGCCCGGCTACGGGGTTGTACACAATCCCCGCTCTTTTCGAGCTTGGCACAAGCTCGGAAAGAATCATCCAACCCAACGTATCCGGCGAGTGGGAGCCGACCCGAAAAAAAAGTTTGAGAGAAACTGAAATCTGCACTTGGAACATCGATCTCTCCACGACCTTTCTGATCTTTTTGAATCACTCGACGCCCTTTGGCTCTCTACTATCGAATTGCCCTTATACCAATACTTACAACAAGTATATAATTTCTAGTGATATCGCGAAACAAAAAAGTCGTATCTTCTGTATCCTCTTGTACACGCTGAGCTAATCCTTTTCCCCCAGGAGTGCCTACAGCCCTGCCAGCTAGTGAGAGCCTGACAGCGAGTCTACCCGGGGCCGAGCAGCACTCAGGGTCCCTTACCCCCCAGGTGTGCCTTCAGCCCCGCCAGCTAGTGGGAGCCTGACAGCGAGTCTACCCGGGGCCGAGCATCACTCGGGGTCCTGCAAAATATCCAAACTCTCTCTCCAAACTCCAAACTCTCTCCCTTACCCCCCAGGTGTGCCTACAGCCCTGCCAGCTAGTGGGAGCCTGACAGCGAGTCTACCCGGGGCCGAGCATCACTCGGGGTCTTGCGAAAAACTCTCCAAGAACCAACCCTTTCCCCCCAGATGTGCCTACAACCCTGCCAGCTAATGAGAGCCTGACAGCGAGTCTACCCGGGGTCCACTACTACCGCCATCGAGTGACTTCCGGCCCTGCCAGCTAGGTGAGAGCCTGACAGCGGGATCTTCTCGAGGCCCACGGATGACACCGAGTGACTTCCGGCCCTGCCAGCTAGGTGAGAGCCTGACAGCGGGATCTGCTCGGGGTCCAAAACTACCGCCATCGAGTGACTTCCGGCCCTGCCAGCTAGGTGAGAGCCTGACAGCGGGATCTGCTCGAGGCCCACGGATGACACCGAGTGACTTCCGACCCTTCCAGCTAGGTGAGAGCCTGGCAGCGGGATCTGCTCGGGGTCCAAAACTACTCGACATGACTTTGCTCGAGATGGAGACATCTTATTTACTTAAGAGGTGCTGGAGAGTTAATTGCACCGATGCTTTTACAAATGGAGGACACATTCTATACATAAGAGAGACGATCTGGAAGTCGTCAAATCGGGAAGCTGGCGTCCGAGCCTGTTCCTAATAATTCCTCCAATCGGAAGAGAGATGCAATCGGGGGGACATAGGCTGACGTGCAAGGGGGGAGCTGATCTCGGCCGTCAGTGCAGAGGCTCGGTCTTACAATAGCGCTTAGAGTCCCGTGGCATCGTCCCATCATCCGAACTGGGCTATTTAGAAGGAACAGGTTGGACGTTTCGTATCCTGATCTAATGACAAAGATCACTTTCCGCCATGTCACATGTGATTGCTTGGAGAGATCGGCCCTTTATCAAATCTGGGAGGTTAGCATCTAGGCT
Source organism: Platanthera guangdongensis (assembly GCA_039583875.1). Classification (NCBI taxonomy): domain Eukaryota; kingdom Viridiplantae; phylum Streptophyta; class Magnoliopsida; order Asparagales; family Orchidaceae; genus Platanthera; species Platanthera guangdongensis. The sequence goes on along the minus strand of CM077150.1, from coordinate 69,055,190 downwards.
CGTTCCTGATAATTCCTCTAGTCGGAGGAGAGGTGCGATCGGGAGGACATAGGCTGACGTGCAAGGGGGGAGCTGATCTCGGCCGTCAGTGCAGAGGCTCGGTCTTACAATAGCGCTTAAAGTCCCGGGGCACCGTCCCATCGTCCGAACTAGGCTATTTAAAAGGAACGGGTTGGACGCTTGGCTTCCGGAGTCGATCGCGAGGCTAACCCTTAAAGCACTCAAAAGCTCGAGGCGAATTGGTAATAAAGAGAAAACTTGACCGCTACTGAATTACAAGGAAGAGATAACATATTACCGCTAGGGAGGGAACCCTTTTCGGTCACCCCGGCTCATAATACCTCTCAGCTGCTCTCCTACTCGATCTTGAAGATAAAAACCTCCAGCTTTCTCGTTGATGTAATAAGTGGGGACATACGGGTTTTCACAGGTAGAAGTGCTTCAAATAGGCGCAGATCCTACTCCAAATGCTATGGGATTCAAACAACAGCTATGGGAGGGGACAACTCTGAGTATGAGGACCTTACATACAAAGTGTCAACGCATGACCGTGGTCGTCACCTGGTTCCACTTCTATAGCCATGACGCTCGCCCGAGTTCTTCTGTGCTAGTCACTCTCCACGCTCACCGCACCAAAATGTTGAAACCGGAAATCCGGTCACCCGTGGAGTTCACCCTTGGGGAAGGGGTGACCGCGCACCTACTACCCTCAAGCGAACGATCTAGGCACAAGACTAGGAACACGAGGGACAGACCCAAGGTCTCAGCGTGGAGGACCCGCCACATACCCGGAAGACTAACTAACTCTTCCCCTCCCAAGCCAAGGGCTGAGCTAAGGCACCTTCGGAGGGCTCTCTTGGCCGACCGGAACATCCAAGGAGGATCTCGAGATCCACTCCCAAACTAGAGGTGACACCTCGGGTCTATGTAAAATGTTCCCCGCCCGCCTTACTATTAGCACAAAACCGCCAAGCAGCCCTACTCTACGCAGCCCCAATTAGGTCGCTAATAGCGGAACTCCACTACTCTGAAAGGATGGCAACAGGCCATCAGGGGCTTCCCGGCATCTATTCCTCGGGGCCCACACGGAGGGAGCGGTTCACGAACACACCGCTCGCCCAAGACAGGAGGAGTAAACTATAATCGCAGAGCATCCCAGATATGAAAAAATATTACAGGAATATAAATTCCATACTCGGCACGCAGGCCGGAAATATAAACAAAAAGGCCTTCGAGGGCCAGCACAAGTTTGGGCTTAAGCCCGCTATTCCCCGCCTGGTACTGCAACACCTGTACGCCAATGTCTCGACGAGCGGCGGCCAACTAGTCATCGGTCGGCTAACAGAAGCGGGCCAAACATATTGCGCACACCCCCCTTTTTTGGGGCTTGTGGCGCGCATTCCCTGAAAGCGGCTAAATAAACAACTTCCTCGGAGTCTTCTCCGGGAACCCCAGAACATCACCAATCCGGCTCACACGTCCGGATGGGCTTCAGACAGCATGCCTAAACCCGTACTCACGCTTCCGGGTACTAATGCAATTAACTGCGGGGACGTATACGTCAATCCGTCGGGAAGCTCCCTTCCCCCCACCCATTGGTGGAGAGGGGCTTCCGTGCGAATATGGAAACGGAAGGCTTCACATGCCCAAGTTGAAACATCGTTACCCTTGTCGCGTGCTTGGCGGCGGGGCCGGGAGAGGAGCTCCGAGTCGATCCTACTGCATGCGGCCGCGTCGGCGTTCGATCCCCACTCAAGGCCGAGCCTTGCTCCAGGACGAGCCTCGCTCCAGGCCGAGCCCCGCTCCAGGCCGAGCCTCGCTCCAGGCCGGGAGAAAAAGAGGATCGGCCGGGGTGTGGTTGCTGCTCCAGGTCGGGAAGAAGAGAGGGCCGGCCGGGTTGGGGTTGCTTCAGGCCGGGAAAAAGAAGGAGAGGGGCGGCCGGGCTGCTGTCTTGCCGGCGACGGAAGAGACCAGGAATGTGGCGGCCGGGCTGCTGCTTCGCCGGCGATGAGAGAGAGAGGGAGGAAGGGGCGGTCGGGCCCTAGCCTTGCCGGCGACGGGAGAGAGAGGGGAAGGAGGTCGGCGGCTGTCCTCTGCTTTGCCGGCGACGGGCGGCGAGAGAGAAAGAGAGGCGGCTCAGGTTGCCATTGCAGGCGGTGGCGGCGAGAGAGAGAAGGTGGGAGGCGGGCCGGATCTTGCCTTGCTTAGGCGGCAGCCGGGGAGTGATCGGGAGGCGAGCGGCGTCTCCTTCTTTTTTTCTTCTTCTCACCGATACCTAGCCGCCCCCTCCCGGAAAGGCCCCCGATTCCCCTTCTTAATTTCCATTTTCTTTTTTTATTCCCTTGCTGCTGTACCCCCCTCCTACTGTAACCCATGGCCCCCCTTTCTCTTATCCCTTCCCCTTTCTTTTATATACAAATGTATATATATATAATATATGATATATATATATATATATATATATATATATATATATATATATATATATATATATATATATATATATATATATATATATATATATATATATATATATATATATATATATATATTGTATATAAATCAAGAACCCATGCGCATAGAACCTCCGCACGTACGCATGCACGAGGACCCGCACGTCCTCAAACGGGGTCGCACCGGCTCGTCGCCCATAACACGCCCCTAGGCTGACATTTGGGGAGGGTCCCACTCACCCGGCTACGGGGTTGTACACAAAGCTTCCCATCCTGAACTCTTTTTCATCTCAGGGGGAGCTTTGACAACATCATTGAATCCACAAGTCTTCTCATTGTTGTTTGAGAAAAGAGAAGACAAAATCATCTCTCACACCCACCTCTATAAAGGGTTATTACTCCCTTCAAAAGTAAACTCCTTGGTGATAGGGCACCTGATCAAAAACCTATTAGTTTTTAGGCACCTGATCAAAAGCCTGAAGGGTTTCTAGATCTACCTGAAGCAGATCTTATGGTGATAGGGCACCTGATCAAAAACCTAAGTGGATTCCTACCAGAGTGGTAGAAGAGTGGATGTACCCAGATTTGGGGAACCACTATAAACTTCTTGTGTCGTCTGGATTGCCTTGTGTTTTCTTTGTGCATTATGCTGTGATAGTTTCTTGCTTTTACCTTTTTCATATAAGTACCTATATCTTAATTGCGCAATATATCTAAACAAATTTTTTTATATACTCTATTCACCCCCCCCCCCCTCTAGAGTAAACTGTATCTATCCCTCACTTTCAATTGGTATCAGAGGGTGTGTTTTTAAGGTTGTACAGGCTAACACCTGAATCTAAGATCTCTGATAGATATCTGTTTACTCTAGTCTTTGTTATACCATGGCACATTACAAGGAATTTGCAAGCACCAGACCTCCAGTTTGCAACTTGCAAAAGTTTGGAATCTGGAAGGCAAGAATCAGGTTTTATATGAATTCTATTGATGAAGACATTTTTGCTTCTATCTTAACAGGAGTACCTCCACCACCAGCTGCCCCTGCAAGTACTTCTACAAACATGACTGCAGTACCTCCTCCAGACTACAATGAGGCATACAAGAAAGCAAAGATTGGTGATGCAAGAGCCATGAACATACTAGCACAAACAATGTCTGATGATATATTTTAGAAAGTAGCTGAATGTGTATCAGCCAAGAACATCTGGGATTCCTTAAACCAGATGGTTGCAGGATCAGCAGATGAAAGGAAGGACAAGAAAGCTCATCTCATCTCCCAGTATGAGAATTTTAAAAAGGAAGACACTGAGCAAGTTTTTGAGATGTACAATAGACTCAGTCTCATTGTTAATGAGCTGAAAACTCTTGATAAAGACATCTCAGTCACAGAAATAAATGACAAGATTCTCATGTGCTTCCCTAGCTCATGGAACTCTAGAATCTGGCCTATCAGAGAGACCAGGAACACACATGAGATGACTACAGAATCAGTCCTAGGAAAGCTGAAATCCTATGAACAGTTGCTGAAAACAAGAGAAGCTGCGCAACAAAAGACTACTACACCAACTAGGAAGGAGCAGAATATAGCTATCAAAGCTTCAGAAGATTCAGAAACTTCTCCATCAAATGAAGAGTTGATGAGTCTCTTTGCAAAGAGATTCTTCAAGATGGGAAGAAAAGAATTCAGAAGGAAATCATCAAGGAGTGATGATAAACCAAGGTATGAAAAAACACCTTCTAAAGAGATTATTTGCTTTGGTTGCAGGAAACCTGGACATATTCTTCCAGAATGTCCAGAAAATAAGCATAAGGAAAGGAGAAAAGAGAAAGACTCCAAGAAGCACTCCAACAAACCATCCTCCTACAAGCACAAGAAGAAGGAGAGAGGGTTTGTTGCAGAAACATGGAGTGACACTAAAGAATCATATTCCTCCAGCTCTAGTGAAGATGAAGAGCAAGCAAAGGCCAAAGAAATCTGCTTAATGGCCATCAATGCTTCAGGGCATGTCTCAGAAGAAGAAGAATCTGAAGAATGTTCAGATTGTGATCAGGTATTGGAAGAATTTGACTTTGCCTCTGAAGATTTTAAAAATGACTTTAAATCTATGTGTAGTGATCTGATTAGATCTGAGAAGGAAATCAAACTTCTCGATCAGAGATAAACAATTTAATTATGATAGCTTAGTATCAGAAAACATTAAATTGAAAAATTAAATAGACATGTATAGTGAACAAATCACTTTTCTGAAAGTTGAATTAAGTAAAGCAAAGCAACTAGATGAATCACTGAATAGAAGAAGCAAACAACTTGTAGAAATTACCAGCACACTTAATGCTAGACTTAATAGAAGTAAGTTAGGATTAGGTGCATCATCCAATGAACCACCAATTATTAAGAAAAACCAGCTTTCACAACCTATAAAGTTCATTTCAGATAAAGGTAAGAAGAATACAGAACAAATTAAAATAGTTAACAAAGTTTTAAAACAAGTTGAGATAAATAAAGAAAAATAAAAAGCTAAGTCTGAACAAAAATCGTCGAACCAAGATCGACGATCTCAACATTATGCGTCAAACGACGATCGACGATCTGTGAACCTAGAGCTTGAGCCTAAATACTCTGCAAACGGGGATCGACGATATTATTATGTATCGTCGAACAGAGATTGACGATCGTGGAACCCAGATAATAGCCACTATTATTCTGAGAACCAAGATCGACGATATCAATGCTGGTCGTCGAACGCAGATCGACGATCTAAACTAAAATTGTCGAACTCAAAACAGTTCCATCAAAACTATAATTTCAACAGAAATTTCAATAAGAATTCTAACTCTAAATCTTTCAATCCCTTTAATCAATGGATAATACCACCAAGAAGATATCATCCTAAAGGTTACAAGAATCAACCTGAATATTCTTACATTTCCAGTTACAGTTATGTAAATCAACAAGGACCCAAGATTACCTGGGTCAAAAACAATTAGCTTTTTTTCTTGCAGATAAAGATCTATCCTACCGTATAGGATAAGTGGTATTTGGATAGTGGGTGTTCCAAGCACATGACAGGAAACAAGGCCAATCTAAGTAACTATAAGGCAAAGCTAGGTCCAAAGGTTATATTTGGAGACTCAAGCTTTGGTCAGACAGAAGGCTACAGAGAATTTACACTTGGAGCTGTCACTTTCAGGAAAGTGGCATATGTAAGTGGGCTGAAACATAACTTGATATCCATAGGACAACTATGTGATGCAGGTTATGAAGTGTGTTTTACTAAATCTAAATGCAATATTTCTCTAGACATCATTACTGTGTTATCAGGTATTAGGTTAGGCAATATCTATTTAGTTGACTTTAATTCTGCTTGTTCAGAAATCTGTTTATTTAATCAGGTTAGCAATAATAATACTTTGTGGCATAAAAGGCTAGGACATGTAAATCTTAGAAATATTGCTAGGTTATCTAGGGACAGCCTTGTTAGAGGATTGCCCTCTTGCCCCTACAAGAAGGAAAGGCTTTGCAAGGCTTGTCAAGAAGGCAAGCAAACTAAAAATAGTTTTAAATCAGTTAATAAGAGTGATTCACCTAGGATTTTGTATCTGCTTCATTTGGACCTTTTTGGACCAATTGATGTACAAATCCTGGGAGGGAAGTCCTATACTTTAGTTATTGTAGATGACTTCTCTAGGTTCTCTTGAGTTTTCTTCTTGAGAAATAAGTCTGATAATTTCAAAGTTCTTACAGACTTTCTAAAATGCATAAATACTGAGTACTATACTCCAGTTGCATTGATCAGAAGTGATCATGGCACTAAGTTTGAATCTCTTCCTATGCAAGAATTCTGTGAGAAGGAAGGTATCAGACACTGCTTCTCTGCTCCCAGAACTCCTCAACAAAATGGTGTAGTCGAAAGGAAAAACAGAACACTCATTGAAACTGCAGGCACATTGCTTGCTGATGCTCACATGCCTCTATCCTACTGGGCAGAAGCTGTAAGCACAACAAATTATGTCCTGAATAGAAGTTTGATACACCAACTTAAAGGCAAGACTCCCTATGAATTACTCAATGGGAATAAACCTAAAATAGACTACTTTAGAATGTTTGGTTGTGTCTGTTATATACATAATAACAACACAGATTATCTTAGAAAGTTTGAAGCCAAAGCTACAATGGGAATCTTTCTAGGATATTCCCAAGTTAGCAAGGCATATAGGGTTCTCAATAAATCATCCTTGAAAATTGAAGAGTCAATACATGTTACATTTGATGAAGCTAATATGTTTTACAAGGAGAAGGAAGCTTCTACCAGTGATCATCTGCAGGTACCAAGTCTATGTAAAAAGCTGGATGACTTAAATCTCACCCAGAAGGTGATATCTCATCCCTCACCACAAGCAAATGAAGACAGTGAAGAAGACTCTATGGAAGAAACTGAACTTCATCCAATAGCAGAAGTAATTCCACAAGAGGAATTCACTCCAATTGCTGTTGCTGAACCAACTCCACCATCTGATTTTGTCCCCCTTAGGGATCACCCTAGATCCCAAGTAATTGGAGACATATCAGCAGGTGTACAGGCAAAGCATAAACTCAACCATGATATGATGCATGACTGTTTTCTCTCTCAAATTGAGCCTCAATCCATAACTGATGCTGAGCAAGACCCCCATTGGATCATTGCAATGCAAGAGGAACTAAATCAATTTGAAAGATGTAGAGTTTGGGACTTAGTTCCAAGGCCTAAAGGCTATCCAGTAATTGGAACTAAGTGGGTTTTCAGGAATAATCTTGATGCCCAATGTGTGATTGTGAGGAACAAGTCTAGGCTTGTTGCACAAGGATATATGCAAGAGGAAGGAATTGACTATGATCAGACCTTTGCTCCATTTGCCAGGCTAGAAGCTATAAGGATTTTTATGGCCTATGCTGCTTTCAAAAAGTTCACAGTTTATCAGATGGATGTCAAGAGTGCTTTTCTAAATGGAGTACTACAAGAAGAGGTTTATGCAGAACAACCTCGAGATCTTCTATGGCGATTTCTACGGCGGCTCTTACAAAGATCAGTCACTGTGATCCTATCTTTTAATTGGTATCAGTCACTATGATCTTATTTTTCATGAAATGTTACAGCTATGTGATGATCAGGGTCTGAAGAAGTTCATGTCTACACGAATCAAACTATCTGTTGCTGTGATCAAAGAATGGGTTTACTCTTCGTCAACAAATGACTACTCCCTTTCTACTTCCGCTGTCCCTTCTTCATCTAGGAGCATGCTTCCAGTTTTCACTGAAACCAGGAAGGGGGAGTGTTGAAATTTGTGAAGTGGAAGTGGGTGACGGGACAGGCCGGGAGGCCTGGGCGGACAGCATTGGCGGACTGGGCGGACTGGGCGGACTGCGTTGTGCGGCCTGGTGGAAAGTCTGGTGGAAGCCGGCTGTTTTCTGAGCGGGTTGTTGCATGGAGTCCGCGGTTTGTGCAGCCTGGTATCTACAGATACAGAGGCTTGCAGACTGGTGCTTTGCTCAGTGGCCGTGGTGCAAGTTTGTGCTGATAGGCGGGTTGGCTTGTGTCCGCGGGAAGCTTGCGGACTGATGTGTCCGCGGAATTGGCTGTTGCGGACTGAGCTTAGAGCTTGGCTGAGGCCTTGTCGAGCTCTGGTGTTACAGCAGTGTCTGCTGTGGAGATCGTTTTGGCGGCCTGGTTTTGGAGTTCGGGATATGACCGCTGCGATGGGGCAGGAGTGCGAGGAGCTCGCAGACTGCTGGTGGTCTGTGCTTTGGTGTTTTGGCGGACGGGGGTTTGCGTCCGCCATGCTCGCATTGGCCCTTGATGGTTTTGGGCTTGGTCACACTTTGTGCCAAGTTCAGTGTGTCCGCTGTATCCGCCAAGTCCGCTGTGACCGGGCGGACTGTTGCTAGCTGCCTTTGGTCATGGACTTGTGGCGGATTGAGGTGTGAGTCTTGCGGACTGCCTCGGGTTGGTGCGGACAGCCATTGAAGGGGGTTTGCTGTCCTGCAGTGGTTGGAGCTTTGCGGGTTGATGCCTTGTCCGCTTAGCTTGGGCGGACTGGAGAGGGTTCATAATTGGTTGCCTTGCTCCTGGCGGTTTTCCTTGGTAACCGGCCAAGTTCTTGCGGACTTTGCAGACGGTGTTCAGCGATCGTGCGGGCTGGGGCGGTGTCTCTATCTCTAGGGAGGTGACCACACTCCTCATCTCGCCTATAAATAGGACCCCCCTGGCAGGACTACACTAACCTAAGTAACTTGAGTGAACAGTAAGTTGGGTTGTGCAAGGAGCCGCGGTCTCTGTTTGTCAGTCCGCGCGGATTGTTTCATTGCTGACATTTGCTGTATGCAGGTCGCGCGGTTTGCTTCAAGGAGCCAGGAGTTTGGCTGTGACTTCGGTCAAGTGCTTGGAAGTGTGCGGTCTCTGCGGACTCAGCAGGAGGTCGCTCTGCTGCTTGTCAGTTCTGTTTCATCCTTGACAGCTTCAATATCCTGTCCACCAGCTTCAGGCGGGTATGGGTGTTCCTCAGTTCAGGTTCAGCAGGAGACGAATAACGGTGTGTCCACGCGGCCTTGTGGCTTCGGCGGACTCCGTGGCTATTAAGCGGATTGCAGCTTAGTTCGGGCGACTTCGGCGACCTCGGCGACCTCGGCGGACTCCGGTTCTGTCCGCCCGGCTTGAATTTTTGGTGCTTTCTGTTTATAGCTGTTATACTAGCGAAATAATGTCTCGCTATGTATGCCTCGTGATGTAAAGAAGTGAATGAATAAAAGACCTGCTTGTGCTTCCATTGTTTGTTGGGTGTAACCCTTTGTTCCTTGGTTTTCCACTGGTTCAACGTGAGAACTGGGTAGTTCCGAAGATATTAATTTGGCGTTTAGGCTATCTTGCTGACCAGGTTGAGAAAATTTAACATGGTATCAGAGCCAGGTTCAGTTGCGTGAGCGGAAGTCAACCAGCGTTGTTACTCAGTGACTGAGTGGTGCTCAACCTGTGTTGTTGCTCGGAGCTTCTGAAAGGGTGCCCACAGGTGTTTGCAATGGAAGGGAGTTTTGCAAGATGTCTGGGCATTGAACTTGTTGGGTATTGTATCCACAACGTACCTGATTTGAAGAAGCCCCTGAACAAGCTAAGGTAAATAGGCAATGTTTTTGACAAATTATTTCCAGTTGTGCTTGCAGTTATTCCACGCTAAGTGCACACCAATGTCAGGGTGCAGTAGGTCAATATACACGGGTCTGCACGACGTAATCCCTCGTTGAGCAGATCTGTGTGTTGGACTACGTGTACTCTCTCTATTGGAGTACACTTACTTTCAAGCACAGGGCTGTAACTATGCAGGAGCAGACAAGCAGCAAGGATGGGTCAAGGAGCACTTCATGGGTGGAAAGACAAAAATTCATCTAAGTGTAAATCGACGAGAATCACCAAGTGATTCTCGCCGATTCGGCGAGAATCACTAGTGATTCTCGCCGATTCGTCGAGAATCAGTGGTTGATTCTCGCCGAACTCGATCCAGCCACTTCTAAGCGAGCACCTCTGCTTCTAAGTAAGAATCGACGAGAATCACCAAGTGATTCTCGCCGATTCGGCGAGAATCACTAGTGATTCTCGTCGAATCGTCGAGAATCACTGGTTGATTCTCGCCGTCTCGACCTGGCATAAAGCAGTGCGTGCAACCAAGGCAAATTCGACGAGAATCATCTTTGATTCTCGCCGAATCGTCGAGAATCACCTTTGATTCTCGCCGACTCGGCGAGATTCACTTTCGATTCTCACCGATTTTGACTTGGGCGATTTTCTGGAACTTCCTGAACCGGATTCTGCCGCTGTCAATGTTCTGGACCGGGATTTAGGGATTCTTCTTGTGGGTCCCACAACGGTCTTATTCAAGTTGTCTACAGTATATATATACGGGTATTTTGAATAGTAGATAGATAGAAAGAAGCCGAGCACAAACTAACCCTAAAATCACGAGTTCCGCTCTGCCGCCGCCGTCGTCGCTCGAGCAAGTTGGTCGCCGCTTTCGATCGAGATTTCTTCCTGATCTTCCGGCGACAGAAGCTTAGCCAAGCTTAGAGTCTCACGCGTCTATACAGAGATCTCTTGTCTCTCGATTTGTAGATCGGGAAAACTTCCCCGTCCGAATCGATCGAGACGACTGATCCTCGTGTGACCATTGGTAGACCTAGCTAGCTTCGTAACGAAGTTTGGATCTCCAAGTACAGCAGCCGCACCGTCTTTGCCGCCGATCCCGAACCTACCCGCCGCCCATCTTGCCGCCGCCGGTTCTGGGGAGATCCTCTCCAAGAGAGATCTAGGGTAGTGTACTCTTTGTGGACTTCAAGAACACGTCGTCAACAAAGAGGGACACCTTAGTCTCCATACGTAGTTTGTATCTCTTGTACATTCTAGCTTTACTCTTGTTGTAAAGGAACGTTTGTTCCGTGTTGTAAGGGTTGGGTGCAACCCGGTTTGTGTGGGAGTGTTGACTCCTACGTGTGGAAGGGTTCCTTCCGATAGTGCAAGGATTGGATTTCAATCCTGTTGGAGAAGTGACCGAGTCATCCCTTGTTGGGAGATAGGTTGAAGGGGGGAAAGTGGATGTACCCAAGTCGGGGAATCACTATAAATTGCCTGTGTATTCTGTGTGCTATGCTGTTTATTTTTATTGTGCAGGTACAATCATAAATTCGGCAAAACGCTGCACGTCACCTATTCACCCCCCATAGGTGAACATAGTTGACACTAGGTGGACTTTCAAGTGGTATCAGAGGGAGGTTGTTCATCAAAAAGGTTAACACCTTGGGTTGAATCCTGCCGCCAGTGTCAAGAAGAAGACAAACATCTACTATGGACGGGCTCAAGTTCAGTGGCAAGATCCCCGTGTGCACCAGGCTCAACTTTCCTATCTGGAAGGAAAGGATCAGATTCTACATGGAGGCAGTTGATCCCAGACTCTTCATGATCGTGGAGGAGGGACCCTATGTCCCCACTAAGGTCTCCACCATTGATCCTACCAAGAAAGTGCCGAAGAAACTTTCTGAAATGGACAAGGACGAGATGGTGCTAGTGAGACTTGATAAGAAGGCGCAAAACATTCTGGTCAGCGCAGTGGATGACTCAATGATGCAGAACTTCTGCCACTGCAGGACAGCACAGGAGATCTGGCATGGCCTGATCACCCTGATGGAGGGGACTGATGAAGTGAGGGATGATCGGAGATCCCTCCTGAACCAGAAATACGAGGCCTTCAGACAAGGGCCTAAGGAAGAGATCGGAGTCACCTACGAGAACTTCCTCAAGATTGTCAATGCCCTCAAAGGATACGGAAGAGTGTTCACTAATGGTGAACTCAATGATAAATTCCTTAGGTCCCTTACTAAGGAATGGGACACAAAGATCTGCGCCATCCGAGAGTTTGGCAGACTAGCTGAAACAGACCCGCAAATTCTGTTTGGGAAGCTAATGTCTTATGAGCTGCAACTGAACACCAGAAAAGCAGAGGAAGAAGCAGAGAAGGCTGCTGCCAAAGAAAAGACTGTGGCTCTAAAAGCCAGTCACTCCAGAAAAGGCAAGGGTGCGGTTTCATACCGTGCCAGGAATAAGGAAGAGGAGGAGGACTCCGAGCCATGCTCCTCGAGCTCAGAGCTGTCGGAGGAGGATTTTTCCCTCATCACCCGAGAGTTCAAGAAGTTCCTCAAGATGAGGAATCAAAGAAAGAAAGACGGCTCCTCCTCCAGGCATCAGAAGAAAAATTATTCTTCTGACAGGTATGCATCTAAACCTAACAAACATCGCTCTTCTGACATTATTTGCTTTGGATGCAATAAGCCAGGACACGTCGTGGCCGACTGCTATCAAGGCAAAAGAGAAAAAGGGAAAGGAGAGGAGCACAAATCCACCAGAGATAAGAAGAAGGAGCGGAGCTACATCGCCAAACGGCCAAAGACACTAAGTGAGTCTGATTCCTCAGACTCCAGTGATGATGAGGAAGCCTACTTCGGACTAGTGGGTCGCTCCGACTCAGAAGGAGAATGTCCCCCATTTACTGGGAAGGTAAAAGCTCACACCCCTCTCTCCGACTCTGACTCTGATCCTGAGTCTCAGGATGATGAACCTGAGGATAGCCTTTCGGCCCACGAAGCTGAGCTCCTCGAGAAGTATGAGCTTCTGCTCAACACTTTCGAGGAGTGCCGAAAGAGATTGAAGGCTGAGAAAAAGGAAGTAAAATTCCTTAAGGGTGAGTGTGTTTCCCTAAGGGAAGAGGTCACCAGCTTGATTTCTCTCCGACAGGAGCACCTTGACCTGACTTCAAAGCACTCAGAGTGTCTTAAGCTCCTTGATCTTAAGCAGGAGGAAGTCAACAAGTTGGAAGAACAACTTGCGGCAGAAAGGAAGATCGTCAAGAGCTTCTCTATGCCAAAAACTGTTCTTCCAGTAGTTGATACCTTCTCTGCTCAGGCCAAAGGAGCTGGCTTGGGGCATGTAGGGGTATCTGGTTCCTCATCCAGGAGAAACAGGAACTAGAGGAAGAATAAGGCCGCCAAGAAGGCCTCTGCCGCTGACAAGGGAAAGGCTCCACTGAGTCCGGTTGCGTTCAGAAAGCCTGGCTTTCCTTGCAACAAACACGACTTTGAATCAACATTTGGTCATCATTTCCAGCCCTCGGTTGCAAAGACAAAGAGCCGATATGACGGTTGGACCTTTCCCCGGAACTTCGGTGAGAGTGCCTTCAAGGCACCTTATGAGAAAATCCACATGGGAAATTATGGTCAATTTTCTAGTGGCCATAATGGAAAGCAGGCACCAAAAGCCAATCCTGTTATACAGAAGGTGAAGAAGTCTTGTGACTGTAATCACTCTGAGGCCCCCACCTCCAGATCCAAAGCCCCGGCTGTACCCACCGTTCCCAGGGTAAGGCAGGAGCCTTGGAAGAGGTACAACAGATTTGACTGTTGGTGCTGTGGCAAAGTCGGTCACTTTGCCGTGGATTGTTGGTTTAATCCAAGGTATCATGAGACTCCCTATGTTAGCAATGCAAGGCCGACCACTCGTAGGGTTAACCAACCGAGGGGGAGTATGCTAACCAGGAATCTAGGACCCAAGTTTGATTGGGTTCCTAAGGGAAATTAATTTTGTTTTGCAGGAATGTCCAAAGGCCACCAAAACGCCGATCTGGTATTTGGACAGTGGATGCTCCCGGCACATGACCGGGACAAGGAGCCTGCTGCGTGATTACACTCCAGTCGAGAATGGACCCAAAGTCATCTTTGGAGGGTCAGATCGAGGAGTAACCAGAGGTTACGGTATGATTTCCAACGGTATAATCTCTATCACCGACGTGGCTTATGTTGAAGGGTTAAACCATAACCTGATCAGTGTAAATCAGTTATGTGACAAAGGTTATGACGTTAAGTTCTGCAAGGATAAATGTCTGATAATTTCACGTACCTCTTCTAAGACGGTATTATCAGGCATTAGGAGCAGAAATATCTTCTGCTTAGATTTTCTCAGTGTAGATTCATCTACCCCCGTATGCCTTGTGGCAACAGGCAGTGCATCTCTTTGTGATCAATGGCACAAGAGATTGACACATATTAATTTCAAGACAATTAGTATGCTGTTTTCTAAGAACTTAGTAAGGGATGCTCCCAGTATCAAGTGCATCAAAGATAGCCCCTGTCCTGCATGCCAGATGGGCAAACAGACTCGGGCTACCTTTAAGAGCATCGCAGACAAAGACTCTTCCCGATGCCTCTACCTCTTACATATGGACTTGTTTGGTCCAATGCAAGTTCATAGCTTGGGAGGCAAGTCCTATACGCTAGTGATAGTTGATGATCATTCTCGGTTTACATGGGTGTTCTTTTTGAAACGAAAGTCAGATACGTTTGACATCTTCACTAGTTTTGTCAAGCAGATTCAGAACGAATTTAACTGCTCAGTGGTCAAAATCAGAAGTGACCATGGAACAGAATTCGAATCTGGTGCTATGACAGAATTTTGTGAAGAACAAGGTATCTTTCATGAGTTTTCCTCCCCGCGCACTCCTCAGCAAAATGGAGTTGCGGAGAGGAGAAATAGAACTCTCATTGAAGCCTGCACGACAATGTTGAAAGACGCTTCTCTCCCGGAATACTTCTGGGCAGAGGCTGTCAATACAGCTTGTCATGTACAAAACTGAGCCTTGATCAACAAGCATCATCGCAAGACGCCTTACGAGCTACTGAAAGGCAGGAAACCAACCATGTCCTACTTGAGGATTTTTGGTTGCAGATGCTATGTACTGAATAATGGGAAGTACCCGCGTACTAAATTTGGTGAAAAATGCTTTGAAGGCATATTCATGGGCTATAGTTCCCACAGTCGGGCGTATAGGGTCTTCAATAAGAAAACCCTAATGGTAGAAGAATCAATAAATGTTGTATTTGATGAAGGAAGTTTGCTTAACAGCAATTCTTCCAGTGGTATTCTTGAAGATGCAGGTGCACGACTTGAACAGCTGAGTATGCATGAGACTGCTAAAGATGACACTCCTAAGTACGTCAAAGTTTCCACATCCACGTCATCTGAAAATGTTGAAGATCAAAATGGAACCAATCTCTTAGAAGAAAGAGAAGCCCAAGAAGTAGTCGAAGCTCCAGACGCCAGACTTCTAGAGCTCCGGCACGTGAGGGATCATCCTCGAGATCAGATCATCGGAGATCCTCGTGTCGGTGTCAGAACTCGAAGAGGTACTATTAACGAAGTTTTGCATCTTAGCTTCCTGTCACAGGTTGAGCCAAAGAAGTTCGACGAGGCGAACAAGGATGCGGCATGGATTCTGGCCATGCAAGATGAACTACATCAATTCGAACGTTGCAACGTTTAGACGCTTGTTCCCAGACCATACAAGCAGAATGTGATTGGCACCAAATGGATCTTCAGAAACAAGCTGGATGAACATGGTGTCATCATAAAGAACAAGGCAAGGCTGGTGGCTCAAGGTTACAGACAGGAGGAGGGGATTGACTTCGACCAAACCTTCGCACCAGTAGCAAGGCTCGAGGCAATCAGATTGTTCCTGGCGTATTCTTCGCACAAAGGATTCACAGTTTATCAAATGGATGTGAAATCTGCATTCCTGAATGGAGACCTGAAAGAGGAAGTATACGTCGCTCAACCCCCAGGTTTTGTCGACCCTACTTTTCCCAATCATGTCTATTTTCTTAATAAAGCTTTATATGGGTTAAAACAAGCTCCACGAGCTTGGTATGAGACTTTATCTAGTTTTCTTCTTGAGAACAAGTTCTCTAGAGGTAAAATAGATAAAATATTGTTTCTCAGGGAAGTCAAAGTCAAGATTTTGCTGGTGCAAATCTATGTCGATGACATAATATTCGGCTCAACGGACAACAATCTTTGTAAAAAGTTTTCTAAACTTATGCAAGGGAAGTTTGAAATGAGCAGTATGGGAGAGCTCAAGTATTTCTTGGGACTTCAAGTGAAATAGTCTGAGGATGGAATCTTCATCTCTCAGACGAAGTTCACAAATGAACTCCTTAAGAAATTCGGTATGGAGAGTGCAACCTCTATGAGGACTCCAATGGGATCCACTATGTCTCTGGATAAGGATGAGAAAGGTACACCTTTAGATGAAACCAAATACAGAAGCATCATTGGATCCCTGCTCTATCTTACTGCCAGTAGACCGGATATCATGTTCTCCACATGTGTCTGTGCCAGATATCAGGTGAACACTAAGGAATCTCACTATGTCGCTGCAAAGCGAATTCTAAGATACCTTAAAGGTACTCCTAATCTTGGCTTGTGGTACCCGAGAAACAATGATGTCGAGCTAATAGGTTTTTCAGATGCTGATTTTGCAGGGAGTAGGGATGACAGGAAAAGCACTTCCGGGACGTGTCAATTCCTCGGAAGAAGGCTTATCTCATGGAACAGCAAGAAGCAGAATTGTGTAGCTACCTCCACAGCAGAGTCTGAGTACATCTCGGCAGGCAGCTGTTGCGCACAGCTCCTATGGATCAGAAACCAGTTAGCTGACTACGACCTTCAGTTCAAGGAAATACCAATGTACTGCGACTCCTCCAGTGCAATTGCCATTGCCAACAATCCGGTCTCGCACAGCAGAACGAAGCATATTGAAGTGCGCTACCATTTCATTTGGGAGCACGTGGAGAACAAGGACATTTCTCTTTGTTATGTCCCCACGGACAAGCAGATTGCATATATATTCACAAAGCCCTTAGATGTAGCCAAGTTCAGTCTCTTCAAAACTGAATTGGGAATGTTAAATTATGAGGAATGAAGACCACCAAAGCTCCAGGATCATGCATCTAGAGGGAGCCTCTGCAGGTACTCAATATGAGCACAGGCGCAAGAACTGAGGGGGAGCAAGATACTCAAGTATGAGCACAGGAGCACGAACTGAGGGGGAGCACGAGGTCAAATGCTACAGACCCCGATTTGCAGAAGCCGAAAAGGGGGAGATTACCCTCTCGGCTACGGTTAAGGTGGCTCCAAGCTTGCTCTCAAGAAATTGGTACTGGTCATCAATAACTCAATTTCAAGTTTATGATTTTCATTCCTATACGCTTTATTCACCTTAGCTTGTAGGGTTTAGGCTTCTTCAAATAGGGGGAGATTGTTGCTTATTGTATCCACAACGTACCTGATTTGAAGAAGCCCCTGAACAAGCTAAGGTAAATAGACAATGTTTTTGACAAATTATTTCCAGTTGTGCTTGCAGTTATTCCACGCTAAGTGCACACCAATGTCAGGGTGCAGTAGGTCAATATACACGGGTCTGCACGACGTAATCCCTCGTTGAACAGATCAGTGTGTTGGCCTACGTGTACTCTCTCTATTGGAGTGCACTTACTTTCAAGCACAGGGCTGTAACTATGCAGGAGCAGACAAGGAGCAAGGATGGGTCAAGGAGCACTTCATGGGTGGAAAGACGAAAATTCGTCTAAGTGTAAATCGACGAGAATCACCAAGTGATTCTCGCCGATTTGGCGAGAATCACTAGTGATTCTCGCCAATTCGTCGAGAATCAGTGGTTGATTCTCGCCGAACTCGATCCAGCCACTTCTAAGCGAGCACCTCTGCTTATAAGTAAGAATCGACGAGAATCACCAAGTGATTCTCGCCGATTCGGCGAGAATCACTAGTGATTCTCGTCGAATTGTCGAGAATCACTGGTTGATTCTCGCCGTCTCGACCTGGCCTAAAGCAGTGCGTGCAACCAAGGCAAATTCGACGAGAATCATCTTTGATTCTCGCCGAATCGTCGAGAATCACCTTTGATTCTCGGCAACTCGGCGAGATTCACTTTCGATTCTCACTGATTTTGACTTGGGCGATTTTCTGGAACTTCCTGAACCGGATTCTGCCGCTGTCAATGTTCTGGACCGGGATTTAGGGATTCTTCTTGTGGGTCCCACAACGGTCTTATTCAAGTTGTCTACAGTATATATATACGGGTATTTTGAACAGTAGATAGATAGAAAGAAGCCGAGCACGAACTAACCCTAAAATCGCGAGTTCCGCTCTGCCGTCGCCGTCGTCGCTCGAGCAAGTTGGTCGCCGCTTTCGATCGAGATTTCTTCCTGATCTTCCGGCGACAGAAGCTTAGCCAAGCTTAGAGTCTCACGCGTCTATCCAGAGATCTCTTGTCTCTCGATTTGTAGATCGAGAAAACTTCCCCGTCCGAATCGATCGAGACGACCGATCCTCGTGTGACCGTTGGTAGACCTAGCTAGCTTCGCAACGAAGTTTGGATCTCCAAGTACAGCAGCCGCACCGTCTTTGCCGCCGATCCCGAACCAACCCGCCGCCCATCTTGCCGCCGCCGGTTCCGAGGAGATCCTCTCCAAGATAGATCTAGGTTAGTGGACTCTTTGTGGACTTCAAGAACACGTCGTCAACAAAGAGGGACACCTTAGTCTCCATACGTAGTTTGTATCTCTTGTACATTCTAGCTTTACTCTTGTTGTAAAGGAACGATTGTTCTGTGTTGTAAGGGTTGGGTGCAACCCGGTTTGTGTGGGAGTGTTGACTCCTACGTGTGGAAGGGTTCCTTCCGATAGTGCAAGGATTGGATTTCAATCCTGTTGGAGAAGTGACCGAGTCGTCCCTTGTTGGGAGATAGGTCGAAGGGGGGAAAGTGGATGTACCCAAGTCGGGGAACCACTATAAATTGCCTGTGTATTCTGTGTGCTGTGCTGTTTATTTTTATTGTGCAGGTACAATTATAAATTCGGCAAAATGCTGCACGTCACCTATTCCCCCCCCCATAGGTGAACATAGTTGACAGTAGGTGGACTTTCAGAACTCTTAACGCCGACTAACTTCAAGAAGTGGAAGTCGTGCATGAATAGTTATCTTCTTGGCGAGGAGCTGTGGGAAGTCGTTGGTGGTGACGACAGACAGGAAGTGACTGCTGCTTTCGGTACTGCTGAGCAGGTGAGGCTCTGGGGAAGAACAAATGCTAAGGCGGAGTTCATTCTGAAGAGAGTTGTGTCTCCGGAACTGTTTGATCACATTGTTGGGTGTGAGTCGGCTGCTGATATTTGGACAACCAATGATGAGTTGTTCAATAGGAAGAATGCGGCGCGACTTCAGTTCCTGGAGAATGAGTTGGCTAGGGCAACTCAGAGAGACCTTTCCATCTCCAAGTACTTCTTAAAGATGAAGAGCTTGTGTGCTGAGCTGTCGGCACTGGATCCTGATGAGCCTATCTCTGAGGCTAAGATGAAAAGGCACATTATCCGTGGCTTGCGGAAGGAGTATGTGGCCTTTGTTACATCTGTTCAAGGGTGGGCTACTGAGCCGTCTTTGCTGGAGCTGGAGAATCTGCTGGCCTCGCAAGAGAGCTTAGCAAGGCAGATGGCTGGAGTGAATCTGAATCAGGAAGGCAGCGAAGCTCTCTTCTCAGGCAAGAAGAAAGGATGGGAAGGGAAGAAGAAGAAGAAGGTGCAGGCCGCTGGTGAGAAGGAGACTTCAACTTCATATCCGCCGGAGAGGAGCAATGCTCCTAAGGACTGGAAGAAGAACCTGAAGTGCTACCAGTGTCATCAGCGAGGGCACTTCAAGCGGGACTGCAAGGTCAAACTGCAGCCTGGGCATGCTGCGGGAAAGGAGGAAGCTTGCTCGAGAAGTGAAGAAGCAGAATGGGGCGGAGCTTTTATGACGGGCACTTGTGTCCGGGCCTTGTCTGCTGAGGACTTCAACGACGAGTGGATCGTGGACTCTGGGTGTGGTCATCACCTCACCGGAGACAAGTTAAAGTTCACCTCCATGCAGGCATACTCAGGTAATGAAGCTATTATCACTGCTGATAATACTGTTTATGCAGTAGAGAAAGAGGGGGTCGTGTCTTTGGGTAGTGATCAGGGGCCACTCACGTTAAGGAGTGTGTATCACGTGCCGGGCATGAAGAAGAACCTCTTCTCGGTGACCAATGTGGTGGACGCTGGGTATCACGTTCTGTTTGGGCCAACAGACGTGAGGTTCCTTCGTAACGTATCAGCGGTTAAGGCTGATGTTGCTCATGTTGGGAGGAGGGTGAAGAACTTGTTTGTTCTTTCCACCAATGCTTATGTTGATAGAATGAGAGCCAATGATAGTGCTACTATCTGGCATGAGAGGCTGGGGCATGTTGGCATGGACAAGCTGAAGGCAATGGCTAGTAGAAGTCTGGTGAGGGGGTTGCCGAAGTTGTCCTCCTTTGGTGATGGGCATATTTGTGCGGGCTGTCAATATGGTAAGGCACATCGCCTTCCGTTTGATAAATCACAAACAAGGAGCAAGAAACCATTAGAGTGTATTCATGGCGACCTGATGGGACCGACGATTATTGCCAGCCTTGGTGGAAGCAGATACATGCTTGTCTTGGTTGATAACTACTCAAGGTATACTTGGGTGTACTTCTTAAAGGAGAAGCCGGAAGCATTCCGTTTGTTTGTGGAGTTTAAGGAGTTGGTAGAAGGCCGGCTTGGCTTGCGGATTAAGAAGCTTATAACTGATAACGGGGGTGAGTTTGTCTCCTCCGAGTTTTCTAACTTCTGCAGGAAGCACGGGATCCAACGGGAGCTTACTTGTGCCCACACTCCACAATAAAATGGGGTAGCAGAGCGGAAGATCCGTCATCTGACGGAGACCTGCAAATGCTGGCTTCATGCGAAAGATATCCCAAGATCCTTTTGGGCGGAGGGAATGTCTTGTGCTGCTTATGTTATCAACCGGATGCCACTCAGCCCTATCAACATGAAGACTCCAGTTGAGCTGTTGCTGAAGGAGAAGCCGAGTGTGGGACACCTTAGGGTGTTCGGTTCAAATTGCTACGTGCATGTCCCGGATGCTTCACGGACAAATCTGGATGCGAAGGCAAGGAAACTTGTCTTTGTTGGCTACGATGAGCGGAAGAAGGGATGGAAATGCATGGACCCTGTGACGAAGAAGTTCGTAGTATCAAGAGACGTTGTCTTTGACGAGCTGACGTCATATGGAGGTGGCTCGGTGGAGCTAACCGGAAGTAGCAAGGTTGATGATGCACCGGTGGTGGATGCTGAAGGCTTGGAAGAGGAGCTTGCTGTTTCACTAGCAGCTCCTGCTGCTTCGAACTCCGAGGCTGAGCCTTCTGGCTCAGGAAGCAGGGGGAGCACTGCTCAATGCTTGCCCCAGGTAGGAGTGGAGCCTGAAGAAGCAACGGAAGCCGTGAGCAAGGAGCCAATTCTTCGGAGATCGAAGAGGGTGGTTAAGCCACCGGCTCGGTACTGTGATGGGAATGCAGTGAGCTTTGTCTCCTGCTTCTTTGCAGGTACTCTAGATGAGCGAGATCCTGTAAGCTTCAACGAGGCCACTGGAGTGAAGGAGTGGGAAGGTGCCATGAAGGAAGAGATTGATGCTCTGAAGAAGAATGAAACCTGGATCTTGTGCCCAAGGTTGATGGCATTACTCTGGTTACTTGCAAGTGGGTGTATAAGTTGAAGAAGAACGCTGATGGGAGCATTGATAGGTTCAAGGCTCGCCTGGTCGCTAGAGGATTCTCACAGCAGTATGGAGAAGACTATGAGGAGACATTCAGTCCAGTTGCGAAGATGACTTCTGTAAGAGTGGTGATCGCCTTGGCTGCTAGCAAGGGATGGAGGTTGTGGCAACTCGATGTGAAGAATGCTTTTCTTTACGGAGAGATTGACAAGGACATCTTCATGGATCAACCGCTTGGTTTGTCTCTGAAAAGCATCCGAACTATGTCTGCAAACTCAGGAAGGCTCTCTACGGGTTGAAGCAAGCTCCTAGAGCGTGGTATGGGAAGATTGCAGAGTACCTGCAATTCTGTGGATACTTTTCTTCTAACTCGGATTCAAGCTTGTTCGTCAAGAAGAAGGGAGAGCTTCGTGTCTTGGTCCTGCTGTATGTGGATGACATGATCATCACAGGGAATTCGGAGGGGTAAGTAGCAAGGCTCAGGGCTGAGCTTGCTATACGCTTCGAGATGAAAGACTTGGGAGAGTTGCATCACTTTCTCGGTCTAGAAGTGGAGAGGAAGGAGTGCGAGATTCTCATTAGCCAGAAAGGGTATGCTGATCGCATTGTGAAGCGGTTCGGCATGGGTGAAGGGAAGAAGTGCTCTACTCCACTGGAATCTGGGCTGAAACTTCGACGAGATGAGGGAAGGGTTCTTCATGATCCCTTGGTGTTCAGGGCTCTTGTTGGGAGCTTGATTTATCTAACGATTACAAGGCCGGATATAGCTTATGCTGTTGGCCGAGTAAGTCGGTTTATGGATGAACCAAGGCAATTTCATCTAGTGGCGGCAAAGGGGATTCTGAAGTATGTCAAGGTGACTTCTGAGATGGGACTCCTCTATGGAAGGGACGCAGAGTTTGCGTTGCTCGGGTACACGGATGCTGACTATGGCGGTGATTCGGATGATCGGAGGTCTACTTCAGGTTATGTGTTCACTTGCGGCTCAGCTAGCATCTCGTGGTGTAGCAAGAAGCAGGACTCGGTGTCGGTTTCAACCACGGAGGCGGAGTATAAGGCTTCGGCCTTGGCTGCTCGGGAAGCTGTTTGGTTGAGGAGGCTTATAGAGGATGTCCATGAAGAAGTACAAGGGCCTACTTTACTCCGGGGTGACAATGAGAGTGCTGTCAAACTGGTTAACAATCCAGTGTGTCACGCCAGGACCAAGCATATAGAGATTGATCACCATTTCATCAGGGAGAAGGTGTTGGAAGGATCTCTGCTGGTCGGGCATGTTCGGAGTGAAGATAATCTTGCTGACATCTTCACGAAGCCACTATCGAAGGGGCCCTTTGAACGCTTGCGCAGCTTGCTGGGCTTGGTCACCACTTCTCACTTCAAGGGGGAGTGTTGAAATTTGTGAAGTGGAAGTGGGTGACGGGACAGGCCGGGCGGCCTGGGCGGACAGCATTGGCGGACTGGGCGGACTGGGCGGACTGCGTTGTGCGGCCTGGTGGAAAGTCTGATGGAAGCCGGCTGTTTTCTGAGCGGGTTGTTGCATGGAGTCCGCAGTTTGTGCGGCC
This sequence comes from Platanthera guangdongensis, assembly GCA_039583875.1. Taxonomy (NCBI): domain Eukaryota; kingdom Viridiplantae; phylum Streptophyta; class Magnoliopsida; order Asparagales; family Orchidaceae; genus Platanthera; species Platanthera guangdongensis. Next base: position 69,032,168 of record CM077150.1, on the reverse strand, counting down.
TGGTATCTGCGGATAGAGAGGCTTGCGTACTGGTGCTTTGCTCAGTGGATGTGGTGCAAGTTTGTGCTGATAGGCGGGTTGGCTTGTGTCCGCGGGAAGCTTGCGGACTGATGTGTCCGCGGAATTGGCTGTTGCGGACTGAGCTTAGAGCTTGGCTGAGGCCTTGTCGAGCTCTGGCGTTACAGCAGGTGTCTGCTGTGGAGATCGTTTTGGCGGCCTAGTTTTGGAGTCCGGGATATGACCGCTGCAATGGGGCAGGAGTGCGAGGAGCACGCGGACTACTGGCGGTCTGTGCTTTGGTGTTTTGGCGGACAGGGGTTTGTGTCCGCCATGCTCGCATTGGCCCTTGATGGTTTTGGGCTTGGTCACACTTTGTGCCAAGTTCAGTGTGTCCGCTGTATCCGCCAAGTCCGCTGTGACCGGACGGACTATTGCTAGCTGCCTTTGGTCGTGGACTTGTGGCGGATTGAGGTGTGATTCTTGCGGACTGCCTCGGGTTGGTTCGGACAGCCATTGAAGGGGGTTTGCTGTCCTGCAGTGGTTGGAGCTTTGCGGGCTGATGCCTTGTCCGCTTAGCTTGGGCGGACTGGAGAGGGTTCATCAATGGTTGCCTTGCTCCTGGCGGTTTTCCTTGGTAACCGGCCAAGTTCTTGTGGACTCGGCGGACGGTGTTCTGCGATCGCGCGGGCTGGGGCGGTGTCTTTATCTCTAGGGCGGTGACCACACTCCTCACATCGCCTATAAATAGGACCCCCCTGGCAGGACTACACTAACCTAAGTAACTTGAGTGAACAGTAAGTTAGGTTGTGCAAGGAGCTGCAGTCTCTGTTTGTCAGTCCGCGCGGATTGTTTCATTGCTGACATTTGCTGTGTGCAGGTCGCGCGGTTTGCTTCAAGGAGCCAGGAGTTTGGCTGTGACTTCGGTCAAGTGATTGGAAGTGTGCGGTCTCTGCGGACTCAGCAGGAGGTCGCTCTGCGGCTTGTCAGTTCTGTTTCATCCTTGCCAGCTTCAATAACCTGTCCGCCGACTTCAGGCGGGTAGGGGTGTTCCTCAGTTCAGGTTCAGCAGGAGATGAATAACGGTGTGTCTGCGCGGCCTCGCGGCTTCGGCGGACTCCGTGGCTATTCGGCGGATTGCAGCTTAGTTCGGGCGACTTCGGCGACCTCGGCGACCTCGGCGGTCTCGGCGGACTCCGGTTCTGTCCGCCCGGCTTGAATTTTTGGTGCTTTCTGTTTACAGCTGTTATACTAGCGAAATCATGTCTCGCTATGTATGCTTCGTGATGTAAAGAAGTGAATGAATAAAAGACCTGCTTGTGCTTCCATTGTTTGTTGGGTGTAACCCTTTGTTCCTTGGTTTTCCGCCGGTTCAACGTGAGAACTGGGTAGTTCCGAAGATATTAATTTGGCGTTTGGGCTATCTTGCTGACCACGTTGAGAAAATTTAACAGGGAGGTGTCCAATGAAGATGCAGTAGGTTCAGCCTCAGCAGACCTTCAAGCTCAGTCTCCTCCAGCAGTACAAGAAGAAGAAGTGTTTCAGAAAGTTTGTGCAGATATAGATGACCAATGAAGCTGCAGCAGTTCCAGCAGCAGTAGCAATTCCAGAAATAGCAGAAGCAGATTATGATAAAACAGATTGTAATGACACATGTTTGGGCAAGGATCAACAACAACATCAACAACAAACAGCAAATTTGTTTTATTTAATTGCTTTGTATTTTCTTTGTTTTATGTAAATAGTGTCCTCACCCAAATAAGGGGAGATTGTTGGAACCCTAGTTCTGATTTGGGTAAGGATCACTATTAGGTTTTCTTAGACTGACCCAAAATGTATAGTCATGGTCATAGGTTTATTTCTATAGTCTAGGCCAAGAGTCAACATCACATGGATCAGCCTACAACAGCCTGTCAGAGACTCAAGCAGTTGTGTCGACACACACAATATAAGTCAACACCAGAATCAGTTGTGTCGACACAGTCAATATTCAGTCGACACTCAACAACATCAATCGACACTCAGCAAAATTGTGTCGACACTTTGGATAAGCTGTGTCGACACCAGTAGCAGGAATTGTGTCAACACACAGAAAGACTGTGTCGACACCCAGAAGATTTGCGTCGACACACAGACCATCAGTCGACACAGATAATATTAGTCGACACTAGCTCAGTCGACACAAGAAGGATTTGTGTTGACACAGTTTATAGATTATTAGTCGACAGTATCAGTCGACACCAGAAGGACTTGTGTCGACACCAAGGACCATCTGCCGACAAAGTTCACAGAAGCTGTTTCAAGAAGGTTAAGTAAAATTCTCAGTTCGATGAATTCTGCTAACTGTTCGAAGATTCCAGACTTTGTTATTTCCAGCTTTCTGTCCCCACTCTAATGCATTAATTCCTGAGTAATTAATGCTCTAACATTCTCTGAATATATCCGTTAGAAGGAGCATTAATTATGATCTTCTCCAGGATTATTGCCTTCCATTTTCCCAAGGGAAAGTTAGGGAAATAATTCAATGGAAAATATTTTCAGGCCGTCAGCATTGAATGCAGTAAACGAATTCAAATTGTTTGAAAAGAATAGATAGAACAGACAGTATATACAACAGACACAGAGAATACGAAGAAATATAGAACGTCAGTGAAAAGGCTTTTACACAAGGAGGAACTCTGCATCAATCAGATATTCATCAGAGTTCTTCATCTGCTCCAAGCTTTTAAGAGATTACTAATCAAAATATCAGTCTAAAAGCTTTCTGAAGACATCATCACTGTGAAGGTTTATCACCCTGTGCAAAGCTTCCCAGCCAAACCCTTTTCATCTTACGGGGAGCTTTGACAACATCATTGAATCCACAAGTATTCTCATTGTTGTTTGAGAAAAGAGAAGACAAAATCATCTCTCACCCCCACCTCTGTAAAGGGTTATTACTCCCTTCAAAAGTAAACTCATTAGTGATAGGGCACCTGATCAAAAACCTATTGGTTTTTAGGCACCTGATCAAAAGCCTGAAGGGTTTCTAGATCTACCTGAAGCAGATCTTGTGGTAATAGGGCACCTGATCAAAAACCTAAGTGGATTCCAACCCGGGTGGTAGAAGAGTGGATGTACCCAGATTTTGGGAACCACTATAAACTTCTTGTGTCGTTTGGATTGCCTTGTGTTTTCTTTGTGCATTGTGCTGTGATAGTTTCATGATTTTACCTTTTTCATATAAGTACCTATATCTTAATTCCGCAATATGTCTAAACAATTTTTTTTATATATACTCTATTCACCCCCCCCCCCCCTCTAGAGTAAACTGTATCTATCCCTCACTTTCAGGGTCAAATTCCCAATTTGCTGTTGAGGATGGACTGCTATGGAGGAACGGTCGCCTATGCATCCCTAGTGTGGATAATCTTCGGGAAGAGTTGATGTATGAGGCTCATCATACCAAGTACTCAATCCACTCGGGAGCACGAAGATGTATAAAGACATGAAGAAGTTGTTCTGGTGGCCAGGATTAAAGAAGGATGTAACACTTTATGTGGTCAAGTGCCAAACATGTGCCTTGGTGAAGGCGGAGTGCCAGAAGCCCGGAGATTTCTTGAAGTCCTTGCCTATCCCGGAGTGGAAGTTCGACGACATTTCTATGGATTTTGTGCATGGTTTGTCAATGTCGCGGAGGGGAAATGACGCCATCTGGGTGGTCGTAGATAGATTGACTAAAGTGTCGCACTTCATCCCGAACAGGAAGGAATATCTGGTGAAAAAGTTAGCCAAACTCTATGTGGATAATATTGTTCGATTGCATGGTGTGCCCCGCAGTATTGTTAGTGACCGAGATGGACGCTTCACGTCGAGTGACTGGAGGCTGGTGTATAGTCTGTTGGGAACTAAGTTGAGTTTCAGCACAGCCTTTCATCCACAGACGGATGGTCAGACCGAGAGGGTCAAAAGGATGATGGAGGATAAGCTTCGCATGTGTGTCCTGGATTTCGGAAAGCAGTGGGAACATCATCTATACATGGGGGAGTTTGCAAATAACAACATCTATCAAGCGAGTAGTGGAATGGGGTGTTTTGAGGCCTTGTATGGGAGAAAGTGTCCCACGTCGTTATCTTGGTTGGAGACAGACGAGTTGAAGTTATTCAAACGTCAAGCGGTGGAAGACGCCACTTCAATAATATGTACAATTCAGGAACGGTTGAACATAACTCAGGACAGGCAGGAAAAATACTATAACGCCAAGTATAGGAACGTGAAGTTCGGTGTTAGCGACTGGGTGTATTTGAAAATCAAGCCATTCAAGGGTTTCTCGCGGGTTCGACGCTTGAAGAAGTTGAGTCTAAGATACCTGGGACCGTTTGAAATCCTTGAGCAGGTTGGCGAAGGAGCATAATGATTGAAGCTGTCAGTGGAGTTGAGTGGGCTACACGATGTGTTCCACATATCGGTGTTGCGGAAGGCGATGCAAGAGCCTTCGCAGGTCGTTGCGGTCGATCAAGTGCCGGTTGATTACAGGTTGATGGCAAAGGTCAAGCCAGTACGCATTGAAGACTTTGAAGTCAAACGACTCTGCAAAAAGGAAATCTGAATGGTTAAAGTCCGTTGGGATAACTGCGGACGTGAGGAGCTTTCATGGGAGCGAGAGTAGACTATGTTGGAGGAATACCCCGAGTTATTCCACTCAGGTAACATTTAAATTTTGTGTACCTTTACATAATTTCGGGATGAAATTATTTAAAGGGGGGAGATTTGTAACACCCCGAAAATCGTAATCGAACCGGTCGCGTCCTAAGGAATTTTTGGTCCCTTAATAGGAGTACATGGCCTGGGATACGGGCGTGTCTAAGGGCGTGACTTTCTCTGTGTTGGTCGGCTGTGTCCAGAAAAGGACACAGCAGGAAACACGGCAGTGACATGGGAGTATCAAGCGTGACACGGGCGTGTGCATACTCGTATCACCACCCGTGTTCCCAAGAGACGTAACGGTTGGCATGGCGGTTATTTGTGACACGCCCCTAGGTCGCGGGCGTGTCGGGACATGACAGGGGCGTGTCAGGTTGAGACACGGGCGTCTCTTGACCCGTGTCCTTTTGCTAGGACCTATGTCCACATTAACCCAGATTGGATGAAGTCATCCTGGAACGAAGATGAATTAAGTTGTATTTGATGTTTTGTTTGAGTTATGTGGTTGCAGGATTCCAATGGGAAGTGTAGACCAATGTCAGTCTACAATGGGTCACCAAACACAGGACCATACAATGTAATCCCTCAGTGTATGACCCAAAGTGTTGACTCATGTGCAGCCTCTCTATTGGGATACACTTCATAATCAAGCACTTGGACTTTGTGAATAGAGTTGGATGCTGATTTCTCCAAAGAAGAAAGAACTTTCACCTTAAATTTTTCTAAGTATTCTACTCGTGTAGGTCATCAACTACTCGAGTAGATTACTTGTCTTTTACTAGAGTCAGAATTCCTATACTCGAGTAGATACTTCTTCTTACTCGAGTAATACAGATTTCCTCTCCAATTTTTTTCTAAGTAAAACACTCGAGCAAGTATGTATATATACTCGACTGGTTATAGATTCTAACTCGTGTAACTATTCTATCTCAAGAATAAATTTTCCATACTCGAGTAGTGTAAGTTATATACTCGAGTAGTTCACTTATCACTCGAGTAGCTCAAGCTTCATACTCGAGTAAACTAAACTTCTCCTCTCCTAAATTTTTCTAAGTCATTTACTCGAGTAAGTCTTTTCATATACTCGAGTAGACTATATCCTCTCGAGTAGTTCAGTCTGACTACTCGAGTAGCTCATTTTCCAGTATTCAGAAATTTATCTAAGAGTAATTCATCAAACCACTCGAGTAGTCTTTCTCACCTACTCGAGTAGTACAACTTGTACTCGAGTAGATCTTCTAGTACACGAGTAAGTTGATTCTATGTACTCGAGTAGTTGTTTTCTAGCTACTTGAGCAGTGATGAATAATATACCCGAGTAACATTTCTTTCCTTACTCGAGTAGTCCTCTACCCACTCGAGTAGTTTTATACCCACTCGTGTATATCACTTCTTTTTCTCTGAAATTTCTTCTAAGTTCCGATTTGACAGATTTTCAAATTTCGTGACATGATTGGTCCACGTGTATGTCATTAAGACCAATTATGACCATTATTAGTATTATTATATAAAGGCCTGTCTAATCGACAAACCATAACAAGAATACAAGCTTTCAAGATAAAATTTTTATTTGGAAAATTTTCTGCAGCCGTCTCTCTCTAAGTCGTTGTTTCCTCTCTCTCTCCTCACGGAATGAAAGCCGCCGCCGCCGCCACTGTTCTTCTCTGGCAAGGACTTCGATTTTCAGAGGAAATAGACTAAAGAAGTTTTACAGATCGAGACTGTTTCTCAACTGCTCATCTCCTTTCCGATCATGTAAGACAAAGAAGATTCCAGATCTGTTGCCGAGATTTTCTTCATCTTCCTGATAGTGCCGCAAAGCTTACAAGAAGAAGATCCTGGTTTCTTGTTTACAGATCTGACAAAAAAAATCATTGGTTGTATTTTCTTAAACATTTTTTCATTCTTGTAGGAGAAGTTTTCTCTGAGAGTAGGAGTTTTCAACTCCGAGTTTGTAGGAAGTTTTGGCTTTCGAGTTGTAGATCCAGTTGTGAAAGGGGAAACTAGATCTGATATACTCTAAAGGGGGGGTGAATAGAGTATATGGTGTTTTTTAAAAACAAAGAAAACTTTTGCAAAGCTTTACAACAATTGTTGTAATGAGTGTAAGCAGGGAAGCAGAAATAAAATAAACCACAAAACTAAGCTATGCAGAAACTAAGCACAAGAAAATCTAGGCCAGAAACAAAACGAAAACATGCAGAACCAGATGACACAAGGAAATATAGTGGTTCCCCAACTTGGGTACATCCACTCTTCTACCACCCTAGGTAGGAATCCACTGCAGGATGAGTTGATCAGGTGTCCTGGGCACCAATGAGCTTTTGATAAGGTGCTCAAAAACCAAAACAGATTTTTTGATCAGGTGTCTTGCCACCAATGAGCTTTTGACAAGGTGCTCAAAAACCAGATTCAAACTTTTGAAGGGAGTTTGAAAAACCCTTTACAGAGAGGGGGTTGAGAGAGTTATGGCAGTCTTCTCTTTTCTCAAGCAACTGAGAAGACTAAGTGGATTGATTTCAAAGCTCCCCCTGAGTCCTTGATCTTCAGGAAGATGAGCTTTGCTGAGGGTGATAGGCCTTCAAAGATGGATCTCCAGCAAAAGATGATTTCAGCAAGCTGAAATGTTGAGTGTCTGGAGTCTTGAAATGATGTTGGCCTTGAACACTTGAGAGCTGAAGAGATCTGAAGAATGTTTGAAAGCTTGATCTCTTTTTGATGAGTGTTCTTCTGAATTCTTGTTGACAGAATATTTTTCAGAGTCTCTGTATATTGAGAGGTGTCCTCTGTTCTTGTCAATCTCTATTCTCTTTTTTCTTGTCTATGCTCTGTCTGATTCAAAAACATTCTATCTTTTATTCTCTGAGTCTGAATAGAAAATTGCTCTGTCAAAGATAGCCGTTGGTCTGAATTAATTACAGCCTTAATTGCATAATATGTTCTGAAGGAAAGTCCACTGAATTGTTCCTAGAAAAATCCCTTGAAACTTGCTCCAGAAGTAAATGAAAACGGGTGACAGATCTTCTGAATTAAATGCAGAATAACTTCTATCTGATTTGAATTTGAATTCTGAAAGATAACTGAAATCGTCGAACTGAGCTCTGCTATCGTCGAGCTGAGCTCAGCGAATTGGAAAATGCAAGCAACAAAGAAATCGTCGATCTGAGCTCAAAGATCGTCGAACTGAGCTCAGAGATAAGGATCCAGTGCAGAGCCAAAATCGTCGACCTGAGCTCCGCGATCGTCGAATGGAGTTCGATGATATTGAGAAGTTGAGCTCAGCGATCGTCGACCAGAGCTCGACGATATTATGAGGCTGAGCTCAGCGATCGTCGAATGGAGCTCGACGATCTGCCAAAGTTGAGCTAGACGATCGTCGACCGGAGCTCGACGAAACGTCGTGCTGAGCTCGACGATTTGGACTTAGTCTCCAGAAAAACTTGGGTCTTCAGAGCAGCTTCCAATCCTAGACTACTGACCCTTAGACTCAATTCTAATTGACCTATTAAGCTATACAGAAGGTCAAAACACAGATTCCTAGGGACATAGTGATCCTGACCCAAATTACTAATAGGGTGTTCCAACAATCTCCCCCTATTTGGGTTAGGAAAACTATTTACAGACATAGGAAAAACAAACAACATCATACAGTCACAGAAACATAAAAACAATAGCAGCTATACATCACAGAACCATCACAGAGATATATAAAAGCATGATATCCAGAAGGCAGTCAGAGAAACCAAGAATTATCACCTTACAGAGTTATTCCTTTTCTTTGCCTTTTACCATTTTAATTTCCCTGTTAGGATTTAATGCTTCCTTGTTTGATCTTGTATCATCAGCTGCTCCCAGATATGGTTGTTTAGAAGTCCTTGGAACCACTGCAGCAGGATGCAACTCCATGTACCTGTCTGCATCAAAAAATTTTCTTGAAGCATATCTCTCTAATTCCTTCTGCCTTTGCTCTGACATGGTAGAGATATTGGAAGTGTCTAGCCCTTGATCTTTTGCTTTCTTTATTTGATCTAAGGCAGCCAGCTCTTTCATTCTTGCAGTCCAAGCCATAGGATTTTTTTCAGGGTCCTCAAATGGAACAGGTGGCTCATACCTGTTGGAAGAAGTATCTTGAGGAGTCCTGGCAGTCACAGTATCTTTGAGCTTGTAGGGGAAAGGACCAGAAGATGTATCAGCAGAAACATGTCCTCCCCTAGAGTAAGGATGCTGCCTGGAGTGTCCTTTGGAGTAAACCTGAGTTTCTCTTTGGTTTCCCCTATATCCTCCCCTTTTAGAGTAAGAGCCCCTAGACTGGCTTTCCCTTTGATATGTTCTTGCATGAGGTTGGTAGGGAGCCTGGCTTCTAGCAGGGCCTGAACTTGCAGAGCTGCCACCTGCACCTGCATCAGGTGGAGGTGGTGGAGGAGGATGAGGGTGCTTGAACTGAGAAGAACCTTTCTCAAATTTGCTCTTCTTTTTCATAGCCTTTAACTGGTTCTTAGAGAATTGCATCCAATGCTCAGAGATTGGGCAATTGTGCAGAATATAGTAGGGAACATCATTGTCATCTCTAACCTTGGCAGGAGGAACTCTTTTCAAAGCCTTACTTCTTGCTTTCCTTTTCTTTGCAATTGTGGCAGATGAGTCATCAGAAGCAGTGTTATAATCCTCAGATTCAGAGCTTTGTGCATCATATAAGGCATCAATCCTTTTCATCAAGTTTTCTTTCAGTTTAACAGCAGCTGATGGGGCAACAGATACATAAGCAGGAGGAGCAACAGAAGCAGCAGATGTAACAGCAGATACTGGAGCAGCAGTAGAGGCAACAGTGATGATTTCAGGAATATTGGCAGCAGCAGGTTCAGAATCAACAACAACAACAACATCTACAGCAGGCTCACAAACAACAGCAACAACATCTACAGCAGGCTCACAAACAACAGCCTCTGTCATCAGAGAATCCTGGGGAATGGGCTCATCAGAATCCATTTGATTTTCAGCAGCAGCAAGAACAATTTCAGAGGCAGATACAGCCTTGTCTTCATCAGCAGCAGCAGCAGTCATTACTGAGAGTACAAATGATGAAAGAATGTTGGGGTCACAGCTGGAGAGAGGCACCAGTGCCTTAGACAGATCTTCTGAGGGATGGACAGCAGAGGCTTCTGGAAGGCAGCTGTAATATGCAGTATCAAATATAGATAGCAAAGACCTTAGGTCTATTGCTAGGATTGGAGTAGCAGCAGCAGCTGGAGCAGACACAAAAACAGCAGCAGGGGCAGAGGCAGCAGCAACATCAGCATGAAGGCTGGCTTCATAAGGCATCTCCCCCTGCCTGGATGCAGATACCTCTGCATCAAGGCACACTGCTGGTGGGGCTGCTGGAGGAAGAAGGAAGGAGGAAAGCCTGGCAGAAAGAGCTGCCACTGACTGTTGTAGAGGAGCTAAAGAGGCCTCCATGAGAAGAGAGAGCCTGGGTGCAAGAAGCTCATACAACTGGTCAGCAAGGGCTGGGAGATCTACATGCTCAATAGCAGGAGCAGAGGTAGAGGGAGGAGGAATGGCTGATGGAGCTGGAGGAGGAGGGCTGAAGGGTGGAATGAATGGCTCAGGAGAGGGGATGGTGGAGATGGAGGATAGAGGGATGGATATGGAGGGAGTGAAGGTGGGTTGGTCAAGAATGTGGTGGAGAAGGTCTTGGAAAGAGGTGGAAGAGGATGGCAATTCTGGAGGAGAGGAGGGGGAATCATCCATGTAGGATTCATCCAGAAGAGTGAAGGAGGGAAGGGATGGGGATGAGGTGACATCTGGAGGTGGATAAGAGAATGGGGGATGGAAGTGGTCTGCTGGTGGAGATGAGATGGTTGCTGGAGATGGAATAGAGGTTGGAGATGGGCTTGAGATTGTAATGGTGGAGGTAGCTGGAGTGGTGGATGGAATTGGTAGGGTTGGGCTTGGAGGAGGAGAAGCAGCAGCACTAGCAGCAGGCAGGTCCTCTGCAGGGGCAGAGGCCTGGGGGGGAGTGACTCTTAGAGTCCTGGTGCCTGAAGGGGCAGATGGAGAGGGCCTGCTGGGGTTGATGATTTGCCTGTCCCATTTCCCAAATAGGGCACAGGTGAGTCTCTTGGAGGCATTGATGTGCACTCCAGAGGAGACTAGCAGAGAAGGGCACTTGGCCTGGAGGAAGACACCCAGTATTCTTCCAAAGTTCACAAATGTTTTGTTTATCTTTTTCTTCAGCAGATCAAAAAATACTTCTCCCCAGTTCAAGCTTTTTCTGTCCACCAGAGCTCCCATGAGGCAGAGCTGATATCTGGAGATGGTGTCATGAGCAGAATGTTTGGCCAAGAGAACCTTGCCTACTACATCAGCCAGAAACCTGTATTCCACTGACAGGTTCCTCTTAAACAACTTGCTAGGGTTCCCCTCAGGATGACCCATCCTGGCAAGTACATCTGAGAATTCTTCTCCAGAAAGGTCAGCAGAGTCTTCACCATTCCTTAAACCAAAAACCTCTGTCAATACTGTTGGGGTCAGAGGTACCTGGGTGCCACCAATAGAACCAACTATGGTATTGTTGTCAAGGTTGTGGGCAGTGTATACCCATTCTTTGATTTCATCAGATGCAAGTTTGATTCTGGTTGTCATAAGGGCAGATAAGTGCTGATCTTTGAACAAACTGAGAATGTCCTGGAAGACTTGATCGGTTGTGTTGAAGGAGTCGAGATCGATGTCAAAGCCGGCATCAAATTTCATTGCAGCGAGTACAGCAACTGAAACGGCCATGGTACCTGCAAAAAACTTAACAAACAAAACGACCAAGGTAGAACTGTTTGGAGGGAAGAAAAAGTTTGCAGAGAAATTGAAAGCGCAAAAGAGAACGACGGCGAAAAATGAGTTTTATATTAGGGTTCGACGCAGAAATGGAAAGATCGTTGAACTCAGTTCGACGATCGAGGCTTCTAAAGGAATCTGAAGAGACTCCAAAATCGTCGATCTCCGTTCGACGATCTGGAAAGGCGTCGAGCTCCGTTCGACGATCGTTCAGTGAACAAAGTCGTCGAGCGCCGTTCGACGATCGTTGACCAGAAGAGATAGTTCATACTATCTGAGGAGCGCTGAACTCAGTTCGACGATCCTGGAAATCGTCGACCTCCGTTCGACGATCTTTGGGGAAATCGTCGAGCGCAGTTCAGAGATTAGAAAATCTAGACACTAAGGAAAATCAGAATTTTTTTCCTAGTCTTGGTCAATTTTTAGCTTTCAAAATCTTGGATTTTATTAAAGACTTCCTCCATCTAACATTCCTAACTGATTTAGGAAGAAGGTATGTTTCTTTTCATCCAAAGGCTTGGTGAAAATATCTCCCCTTTGTAAATCAGTTGGGATATATTGCAGTTCAATTTTATTCTTTTCAACATTGTCCCTTAAGAAGTGATGCCTAATCTCTATGTGTTTTGTCCTACTATGGAGGACTGGATTTTGAGCTATGGAGATAGCACTTGTATTGTCACAAAAGATTTTTGACTTCTCTAAGTTGTAACCATAGTCTAGGAGTTGATTTTGAATCCACAGTATTTGTGAACAACAACTGCCTGCAGCCATATATTCAGCTTCAGCAGTTGAAGTTGACACAGATGTTTGTTTCTTGCAAAACCAAGAGACAAGTCTATCACCAAGGAACTGACAAGTTCCACTGGTGCTTTTCCTGTCAATTCTGCATCCAGCATAATCAGCATCAGAGAATCCAGTTAACTCAAATGCTGAATCGTTTGGATACCAGAGACCTAGATTTGGACAACTTTTAACATACCTGAGAATCCTCTTTACTAATGTGAGGTGTGACTCTCTAGGGCTAACTTGGAATCTAGCACATATACATGTAGCAAACATTATATCTGGTCTACTAGCTGTAAGATACAGTAAAGAGCCAATCATTGCTCTATATGTTGTCTGATCAACAGGTTTCCCATGTTCATCAGCATCCAATACAGCATTGGTAGGCATGGGTGTTTTCATACAAGATGCCTCAGACATGCCAAATTTCTTAACCAGCTCATTAGCATATTTGGTTTGAGAAATAAAGATGCCTTCAGCATGTTGTTTGACTTGCAATCCTAGGAAGAAGGATAACTCACCCATGCTACTCATCTCAAATTTAGAATGCATTAGGTTAGAAAACCTTCTGCATAGTTTTGAGTCAGTAGAACCAAAGATGATATCGTCTACATAAATTTGTACTAGTAGGGTATGGGACTTATGGGTTCTAATGAAAAGAGTTTGGTCTACTCTACCCCTTATAAAACCATTTTCCAAGAGAAAGCATGTTAGGGTCTCATACCATGCTCTAGGAGCTTGCTTGAGACCATATAATGCTTTATGTAATCTAAAAACAAAATCAGGATGAGTTGGAGAGATAAAACCTGGAGGTTGTCTGACATAGACTTCCTCTTTGATGTCTCCATTTAAGAAGGCACTCTTGACATCCATCTGATAAACCTTGAAGCCTTTGTGAGCTGCATAAGCTAGAAAAATCCTGATGGCTTCTAATCTTGCAACAGGTGCAAAGGTCTGGTCGTAGTCAATTCCTTCTTCTTGAGAATATCCTTGGGCGACTAGCCTTGCCTTGTTCCTTATTATTACTCCTTGATCATCCAGTTTGTTTCTGAATACCCATTTTGTTCCAACAATAGAATGATCCTTAGGCTTTGGCACTAGTTCCCATACTTTGTTCCTCTCAAATTGATGCAACTCCTCTTGCATTGCAATGATCCAGTATGGATCTTGCTCTGCATCTTGAATGGACTGAGGTTCAATTTGAGAAAGGAAGCAGGTGTGCAACAGGTTTTGGTTGACCTGATTTCTGGTTTGCACACCAGCTGAGATTTCTCCAATTATCTGGGAAATTGGATGGTCTCTTGATGTTACTAAATCAACAGGGGGTGTTGATTGTTCACCAACCTGTGTTGTTGTTTCCTCTTGTGGTACAACAACTGGCTCTTCAGGTTGAGCTTCAATATGTTGAGCATTGCTTTCATCTTCACTGCTTTCATCCTCTTGAGCAACCTGTAGCTTGTTCATATCTTCAACTAGAGAGTGTTCCTGCAAAGATTCTATGGTAGAAGAAATCTTCTCCTTGAAAGACATGTTAGTTTCATCAAAAGAAACATGAACAGATTCCTCAATTTTCAATGATGATTTATTATAGACCCTATAGGCCTTGCTGATCATGGAGTATCCCAGAAACACTCCTTCATCAGCTTTGGCTTGAAATTTTGCTAGATGCAACCAAAAATTTTGAAATAGTCAACTTTAGGTTTCTTCCCTTTGAGTAATTCATAGGGAGTCTTTCCCTTCAGTTTATGTATCAGACTTCTGTTCAGCACATAGTTGGAGGTGTTCACTGCCTCTGCCCAGAAGGATAGAGGTAGATGAGCATCTGACAACAGTGTAGTGGCAGATTCAATAAGGGTTCTATTTTTCCTTTCAGCTACCCCATTTTGTTGAGGAGTTCTAGGAGCTGAGAAAGTATGCCTGATCCCTTCACTCTGACAGAACTCTTGCATAAGAAGAGAATCAAACTCTGTCCCGTGATCACTTCTGATCAGGGCAATGTGAGTATTGAACTCAATCTTTATACATTTGAGAAACTCTGTCAGACACTTAAAGTTATCAGACTTCTTCCTTAGAAAGAACACCCAAGTGAATCTAGAGAAGTCATCTACAATCACTAAAGTGTAGGATTTCCCTCCTAGGCTTTGTACTGTGATGGGTCCAAATAGATCCATGTGTAACAGATACAATATCCTAGGCGAATCACTCTTATTAAGTGACTTAAAACTGTTCTTAGTTTGCTTGCCTAATTGACAAGCCTTGCAGAGTCCTTCCTTCTTGTAGGGGCCAGAAGGTAGTCCTCTAACAAGATTGTCCTTGGAGAGCCTAGCAATAGTTCTAAGGTTTAGATGTCCTAATCTCTTATGCCATAAAACATTTGGTCTACAAACTGAATTGAATAAACAGATATCTATTGTAGTTGAAAGAAAATCTACTAGATAGATGTTACCTTTCCTTTTACCTGTCAACACAGTTGTGTTGTCCTCTGACTTGATTTTGCATGAAGTTTTGCTGAAGTTCACCTGGTAGCCTTCATCACATAGCTGACTGATGCTGATTAGGTTGTGCTTCAGTCCTTCCACATATGCTACCTTCTTGAAGGTTACAGAACCAATCTGGACTGCTCCATATCCTTTAGTTTGTCCAAAGTTGGAATCACCAAAGATAACTTTGGGTCCAAGCTTGGCTCTAAAGGAATTGAGGTTGTCCTTGTTCCCTGTCATGTGCTTGGAGCACCCACTATCCAAATACCATTGCTGGTTAGATGTTGGATAGGTCTTCACCTGCACATAAAGCAATTCACTTATTTTTGACCCAGTTTACCTTGGGCCTAGGTTGATAACCTTTAAATTCAGAAATGAAAGATATCCCTGGCTGACTCTTATATCCTTCAGGATGATATCTCCTTGGAGGTATGATCCATTCAGTATAAGGGTTAAAGGTTTGGGATGAAGAACCCTTAGGATTCAATTTTGACTTGCCTTTGAAGAAATTTCCAGAGCTCTGACCTCTATTCGACGATCTTGGAGCTGCATTCGACGATCGTGGGTCAGATCGTCGAGCTCCGTTCGACGGTCGACTATGGCTGAGGTCAGGTATATGGAATCGTCGACCAGCGTTCGACGATCTTGGCTGAGATCGTCGATCTGCGTTCGACGATATTTCCTGAGATCGTCGAGCTGCGTTCGGCGATCGTGGGTCCGATCGTCGAGCTCCGTTCGACGATTTGTACTGGACTTTGGTTTTCTGAGGCAGATCAGAATTTTTCCTGGCAACCTCTACAACTCCCTTTCCCTTGTCAGAAATGAACTTGATAGGGGTTGTTAGAACAATAGGTTGGCTGGATGAGGCACCCAAGCCCAGTGTACTGTTGAATCTTGAGTTCACTGTGCTTGTGATGTCCATCAGCTTGATGCTTCTCCCATTGAGAGATTATTCAAGCTTCTTGGCCT
The DNA here is from genome assembly GCA_039583875.1 of Platanthera guangdongensis. Classification (NCBI taxonomy): domain Eukaryota; kingdom Viridiplantae; phylum Streptophyta; class Magnoliopsida; order Asparagales; family Orchidaceae; genus Platanthera; species Platanthera guangdongensis. The sequence goes on along the minus strand of CM077150.1, from coordinate 69,016,428 downwards.
CAGAGAGCTCACTCTTCAGTGAAGCTATCTGTTCCCTATAGTTCTCCAACTCCTGAGAGAGTATGAGGTTTTCTGATTTTAAAGCATTTTGTTCAGATAATTGATTTCTGAGAGAGATGATCTCTTTCTCAGACTTTAGCAGGTCTAAACATAGTGCTTTAAATTCAAGTTTGAAATCTTCTGAAGTGAAATCAAAAGAACTGATTACCTGATCTTCTTCAGGTTGAGTCTCTGAGTCTGACTCTGACTCCTCTTCCTCTGAGTTGTGTTGTGAGGCATTGATTGCCATCATGCAGAATTCTTTTTCCTCTGCATCATCCTCATCATCACTTGAGCTGGAAGAGGCTTCTGACTCCTCTTCAGTCTCACTCCAGGATTCAGCAACAAATCCTTTCCTTGTGTGCTTATTTTTGCTGGTGGAAGGTTTGCTATTTCCATGCCTTTTGGAGTCCTTCTCCTTTCTTCTTTCTTTTCTGTCCCTTCTGTCCTTGTTCTTGTTTTCTGGACAGTCAGGAACCATATGCCCTGGTTTCCTGCAACCAAAGCAAATAATGTCTTTGCTATTGCCAATGGACTTGTCATACCTTGGCTTATCCTGCTCCTTGTATGATCTTCTTCTGAAGTCCTTTCTGGCCATCTTGTAGAATCTTTTGGCCAGCAAGCTGAGAAGTTCATCATTGGCTGTTCCTTTTTCTTCAGGCAAATCCTCAGTTGCCTTGAATGCTATAGTCTTCTCCCTTTTTGTGGCTGGAGAAGCAGCCTTCTGTTCTTCTTCTCTGTTCTTGATGAGTAGCTCATAAGATTTGAGCTTACCCAACAAGGCTTCAGTGGTGATCTCATTCAGGCTTCTGGCATCTTTAATTGGCCAGATTCTTGAATCCCAAGTGCTGGGGAAGCACATTAGGATCTTGTCATTAAGTTCTGTTAGTGAGATCTCTTTGTCTAATGTCCTCAGTTCACTGACAATTAGACTCAGTCTGTTGTACATGTCTCCCACTGATTCAGTTTCTCCCTTCTTGAAGTTCTCATATTGGGAGATGAGATGGGATCTTCTGTCTTTTCTCTCATCAGCTGATCCTGAAACTATTTCTGAGAGCTTGTCCCAGATCTCCTTGGCTGAATTACATTCAGCTACCTTCTGAAAAATGTCATCTGACATTGTTTGAGCTAGAATGTTCATTGCCTTGGCATCAGCTACTTTCCACTTTTTAATGTCAGCATCTGTTCCTGATGGAGGTGGAACAGCATTTGTGCTTGTGCTCTCTGGAGGTCTTGGACACACTGTCAAAACAGAATTAAAAATATCTTCGTCAATAGAGTTCATGTATAGTCTAATCCTTGCTTTCCAAAGTGCAAACTTTGACAGATTGCACACTGGAGGTCTGGTGCTAGCATAATCTTTGTTCTGGGCCATGATTTGTGCAAGCTAAATCTAATACTAGAAAACAAAAGAAGGATCTAGTTTGGGATCTTTGGGGTTCAGGTGTTAGCCTGTACAACCAAACAGATATGGTATGTTTAACCAACCTGGCTCTGATACCAATTGAAAGGGGAAACTAGATCTGATATACTCTAAAGGGGGGGGGGGTGAATAGAATATATGGTGCTTTTTAAAACACAAAGAAAACTTTTGCAAAGCTTTACAACAATTGTTGTAATGAGTGTAAGCAGGGAAGCAGAAATAAAATAAACCACAAAACTAAGCTATGCAGAAACTAAGCACAAGAAAATCTAGGCCAGAAACAAAAAGAAAACATGCAGAACCAGATGACACAAGGAAATATAGTGGTTCCCCAACTTGGGTACATCCACTCTTCTACCACCCTAGGTAGGAATCCACTGCAGGATGAGTTGATCAGGTGTCCTGGGCACCAATGAGCTTTTGATAAGGTGCTCAAAAACCAAAACAGATTTTTTGATCAGGTGTCTTGCCACCAATGAGCTTTTGACAAGGTGCTCAAAAACCAGATTCAAACTTTTGAAGGGAGTTTGAAAAACCCTTTACAGAGAGGGGGTTGAGAGAGTTATGGCAGTCTTCTCTTTTCTCAAGCAACTGAGAAGACTAAGTGGATTGATTTCAAAGCTCCCCCTGAGTCCTTGATCTTCAGGAAGATGAGCTTTGCTGAGGGTGATAGGCCTTCAAAGATGGATCTCCAGCAAAAGATGATTTCAGCAAGCTGAAATGTTGAGTGTCTGGAGTCTTGAAATGATGTTGGCCTTGAACACTTGAGAGCTGAAGAGATCTGAAGAATGTTTGAAAGCTTGATCTCTTTTTGATGAGTGTTCTTCTGAATTCTTGTTGACAGAATATTTTTCAGAGTCTCTGTATATTGAGAGGTGTCCTCTGTTCTTGTCAATCTCTATTCTCTTTTTTCTTGTCTATGCTCTGTCTGATTCAAAAACATTCTATCTTTTATTCTCTGAGTCTGAATAGAAAATTGCTCTGTCAAAGATAGCCGTTGGTCTGAATTAATTACAGCCTTAATTGCATAATATGTTCTGAAGGAAAGTCCACTGAATTGTTCCTAGAAAAATCCCTTGAAACTTGCTCCAGAAGTAAATGAAAACAGCTGGCAGATCTTCTGAATTAAATGCAGAATAACTTCTATCTGATTTGAATTTGAATTCTGAAAGATAACTGAAATCGTCGAACTGAGCTCTGCTATCGTCGAGCTGAGCTCAGCGAATTGGAAAATGCAATCAGCAAAGAAATCGTCGATCTGAGCTCAAAGATCGTCGAACTGAGCTTAGAGATAAGGATCCAGTGCAGAGCCAAAATCGTCGACCTGAGCTCCGCGATCGTCGAATGGAGTTCGACGATATTGAGAAGTTGAGCTCAGCGATCGTCGACCAGAGCTCGACGATATTATGAGGCTGAGCTCAGCGATCGTCGAATGGAGCTCGACGATCTGCCAAAGTTGAGCTAGACGATCGTCGACCGGAGCTCGACGAAACGTCGTGCTGAGCTCGACGATTTGGACTTAGTCTCCAGAAAAACTTGGGTCTTCAGAGCAGCTTCCAATCCTAGACTACTGACCCTTAGACTCAATTCTAATTGACCTATTAAGCTATACAGAAGGTCAAAACACAGATTCCTAGGGACATAGTGATCCTGACCCAAATTAGTAATAGGGTGTTCCAACAAGTTGGTTGGATTAAGATTATAGGAACTTTGTTCCGAGGGTAGGATTGATTTTCAATCCGAGATAGTGGAGTAGCCGAGTCTAGTTTATTGCTAGATCGGTGAGGGAATGTGGATGTACCCAAGATCGGGGAACCACTATAAATCTTGTCTCGTCTGTGATAATTTGGTAGATAGATCTGTGCTTTGTTCTGAGATTTTTTATTCTGAAAAAGACGCACAACTCACCTATTCACCACCCTCTAGGTGATTTGGCTTGACAACTATTATCTTTCAATTGGTATCAGAGCGAGGTTGATCGTTAAAAGGTTAACACCTTGATCAGTTCCTTCAATAGTTGTATTTTGAGATCTACCTATTATGGACAAGGCAAAGGATTTTGCCAAGCTTTCCCTATGCAACAAGAACAACTTTCCCATGTGGAAAGAAAGGATTAAATTCTTTATAAAAGCTGTGGATCCGAGGATCTTCATGATAGTTGAAGAAGGTCTCTATATCCCTATGACTGTCTCCACTATAGATCCTACCAATAAGGTTCCAAAGAAGCTGATGGATTTAGACAAGGACGAGATTGCACTTGTCTCACTAGACAAGAAAACTAAAAACATTATAGCAAGTGCAGTTGATGACTCAATGCTGCAGAACTTAATCCACTGCCAGTCTACAAAGGAGATGTGACAGTCATTGGTTACCTTGATGGAAGGTACAGAAGAAGTGAGGGATGATCGGAGATCCCTCCTCAATCAGAAGTATGAATCCTTCCGACAGGGAAGCAAAGAGACCATTGCTGATACATTTGAGAACTTTTTCAAGATAGTGAATGACCTAAGAGTCTATGGCAGAGTATTCACTAATGGAGAACTGAATGACAAGTTCCTGAGATCCCTGACCAAAGAATGAGACAACAAGGTCTGTGCCATTAGGGACTTTGGGAAGCTGGCTGAGACAGACCCACAAAATCTCTTCGGGAAGCTTATGTCATATGAGCTTCAACTCAACACCAGGAAACCTGAAGAAGAGGAGAGCAGGTCTGCTCTCAAAGAAAAGTCTGTTGCTCTAAAAGCAGACACCTCTAGAATACAAAGGCTGCATCCCCTGCTCTATCTCCAGAAATTAGTGAAGAAGAAGAAACTTCTGAGCCTAGTACCTCAGGCTCTGATCTATTAGAAGGAGAGTTCTCACTGCTCTCACGTCAGTTCAAGAAATTCTTGAACAAGAAGAAGCAATAGAAAGGCAAGGATGCCTCCTATAGAAGATCATGACACGATGGTGATGGGCAAAGAAAAGGCTCAAGTAGCGATGACAGGTATTCCTCTAAACAGAACAAATATGTTTCAACTGACATTATTTACTATTGTTGTAATAGGCCAGGTCACGTCATCGCCGACTGCCCTCATAAGAAGAAGGAGGGTGGTAGAAGAGAAGAAAAGAAATCCTCGTACAACAAAAAGAGGAAAGAGTAGAGCCTGATAGCCAAAAAGAGCAAGACTCTTAGTGACTCCGACTCATCTGAGTCAAGTGAAGAAGAAGAAGCTTACTTTGGGCTTATGGCTCAAACAGATGATGATCAAGAGCCCCAGTTCACTGGGAAGGTAAACTCTCATACCCCTCTTTCAGATTCTGAAGTCTCTGAACATGATTGTGAGGATAGCTCCTCTGACAATGAGTCAGAACTAATGGCCCAGTACAAGGAGTTAATCATGGATTATGACAAATGTCGTCGAGTCGTGAAGACTCAGGCTAAAGAGATCAAAACTCTAAAATCCGAAGAGAGCATCTTGATAGAGAAAGTCACTAAGACTGACTCCCTCGAAGAAAACTTCAATAATGCTATTGAAGAGTATAACAAAGCTCTTGAGCACCTTGACCTCAAAGAGAAAATCATCAAGGAATTGGAAGCCCAACTTGCAGCTGAAAAGAAACTGGTTGAAATTTTCTCGAAGCCCAAGACGGTTCTTCCATTCGTTGCTGAATTCTCAGCCAAGGCCAAGGGTGCCGGGCTAGGCCATGAAGAAGCTCCTAGTAAATCCTCTAGGATAAATAAGTCTCAACGGAAGAATAAGGCCGCCAAAAAGGCCTTAGCCAAAGAGAAGGGGAAATCCCCCCAAGATCAGAATACATTCAAGAAAGTCATCTTTCCATCAAATGAGTTTGATTTTGACTCATCCTACGGGCACTTTGCCAGGCCTACTTATGTAGAGCCAAAGTCCCTCTATCAAGGATGGACTCGACCCAGAAACTTTGGCGAAAGTGTCTTTAAGACACCTTATGAAGAAGTTGTTCTTAAAAGCTATGGCCCTTTCAATCATGGTCATAACTTCAAGAAGGCACCAAAGCCAAAGCCCGTTGTGGAAAGGACTCCTAAGGAGAAGAAGACATGTGACTGTCATTATCACGAAGCTTCTTCCTCCAAGAATGCTGCCCCAGCTAGACCACAATCCCAAAAGGTCAAGCAGGAGATCATGAGGCAAAGGTACAATAGATTTGCCTGTTGGTGCTGTGGCAAGGTTGCTCACTTTGCCATTGATTGTAGGTTCAATCCCAGAAACGCTGCAACTCCTCATGTCAGCAATATGAGAAAGACCGCTCATAATGCTAACACTCGTAGGGGGGGCACTCTAACCCGAGACCAAGGACCCAAACATGTTTGGGTTCCTAAGGCAAATTGATTATGATTGCAGGTATGTCCAAAGGCCAACAAAACGCCGATCTGGTATTTGGACAGCGGTTGCTCTCGGCATATGACTGGGACTAGAAGCCTCATTCAGAACTTTACTCCAGTCGTGAACGGACCAAAGGTCATCTTTGGAGGTTCAGACCATGGAATTACAAGAGGCTATGGTTTGATCACTAACGACAATGTATCCTTCTCGGATGTGGCATATGTCGAAGGATTGGAACACAATCTCATAAGTATAAGCCAACTCTGCGATAAAGGATACATATTTGAATTCCATGCTGATAAGTGCTTGATAAAATCCGTTGATAATATGGAAACGATTCTATCCGACACTCGAAGCAAGAATATTTTCTGTTTAAATTTCATTTGTATAGATTACTCTACACCAATGTGCCTTTTAGCAAAAGATAGTGCGTCTCTTGGTGACCAATGACACAAGAGACTAGCACATATTAATTTCAAAACTATTAATAAATTACTTTCAATGAACTTAGTGCGTGATGCCCCAAATGTCAAGTGCATCAAAGATAGATCTTGTCATGTATGTGTAAAAGGCAAGCAAACAAGGGCTACCTTTAAAAGCGTTATTGGCAAAGACTCTAATAGATGTCTTCATCTACTGCACATGGACTTGTTTGGTCCACTGTAAATTAGAAGTTTGGGAGGTAAGGATTATACGTTGGTAATTGTTGATGATTACTCGTGCTTTGCGTGGGTGTTCTTTCTGAAACACAAGTCAGATACCTTTGACATCTTTACTAATTTTGTCAGGCAAATCCAGAATGAGTACAACTGCTCCATAGTCAAAATCAGAAGTGACAACGGAACAGAGTTCAAATCTGGGGCCATGACAGAATTCTGTGAAAGCTTAGGTATCTTTCATGAGTTTTCCTCTCCTCGTACTCCACAACAGAACGGAGTGGCTGAGAAAAGGAACATAACACTCATAGAGGCCTTCCGGACAATGTTGAGTGATGCTTCACTTCCGGAGTACTTCTGGGCTGAAGCTGTCAACACTGCATGCCACGTGTAAAATTGAGCACTCATAAACAAAAACCACGATAAGACACCTTACGAACTTCTAAAGGGCAGGAAGCCAACCATCTCATACTTTAGAATCTTTGGCTGTAAATGCTTCGTACTTAACAATGGTAAGTATCATACCACCAAGTTCAGCGAAAAGACTTTTGAAGGTATTTTTGTAGGTTATAGTAGCCATAGTAAGGCATATAGAATATTTAATAGAAAAACCCTGGTGGTAGAAGAATCGATACATGTTGTATTTGATGAGACGAGCTTGCTGCAAAGCAATCCGTCTAGTGTGCTTATTGAAGATGCAGGTGCAAAGCTGAAAGAAATTAGCTTGGATGAACCGTCTGAAGACAAAGGCCAAAAGTTCATCAAGATCACCACTCCAACCCCTATTGGAGAGGCTGATGATCAAGATGAAGAAGTCATCCAAGATGAAGAAATCACTCTGGTGATTGAAGATAATCCAGATGCTAGAACTTTAGAGCTCAGACATCTGAAGGATCACCCCTTGGACCAGATCATAGGAGATCCCCGGGATGGTGTCAGAACTCGAAGAGGTACAACTAATGAGAATCTTTATTTAAGTTTTCTCTCGCAGGTTAAACCAAAGAAGTTTGAGGAAGCAAACTCAGATGCATCGTGGAAATGGGCAATGGAAGAAGAGCTAAATCAGTTCAAGCGCTGCAATGTATGGACACTTGTTCCAAGACCCAAAGGAAAGAACGTCATTGGAAAAAAATGGGTCTACAAGAACAAGATGGACGAAGACGGGATGATCATAAAGAACAAGGCCAGACTTGGCGCTAAAGGCTATCGTCAAGAAGAAGGAATCGACTTCGACCAGACATATGCTCCAATGGCAAGGCTGGAGGCAATACAGTTGTTCCTAGCATATGCTGCATTCAAAGGCTTCACCGTCTATCAAATGGACGTGAAGTCTGCCTTCCTAAATGGTAACATAAAGGAGGAAGTGTATGTGGAACAACCTCCAGGTTTCGTTGATCCTAACTTTCCTGATTATGTCTATTTACTGCACAAGGCCCTATATGGTCTGAAACAAGCTCCTCGAGCTTGGTATGAGACGCTGTCTAGCTTTCTACTTGAGAACAAGTTCACAAGGGGAAAGATAGAGAAGACATTATTTCTTATGGAGATTAAAGGCAAGATTTTGCTAGTACAAATCTATGTCGAAGACATTATTTTTGGCTCTACTGATGACAACCTCTGCAAGAAGTTTTCAAAACTTATGCAATTGAAGTTTGAAATGAGCAGTATGGGCGAGCTGAAGTATTTCTTAGGGCTTCAGGTGAAACAATCTGAAGATGGAATTTTCATCTCGCAGATCAAGTTCACCAAAGAGCTAATTCAGAAATTCGAAATGGAGAAAGCAACCTCTATGAGGACTCCAATGGGCTCAACTGTGTCTCTTGACAAGGATGAAAAAGGGAAACCTTTTGATGAAACTAAGTACAGAAGCATATTTGGATCCTTGTTCTACCTTACTTCCAGTAGACCCGACATAATGTTTTCAACATGTGTCTATGCTAGATTTCAGGTGAACTCTAAGGAATCTCACTACGCTGCTGCAAAGCGGATTTTGAGATACCTTAAAGGTACACCAAGTCTTGGCTTATGGTACCCAAGAAGTAATGACAGCGAACTAATTGGTTTTTCAGATGCAGATTTTGCAGGAAGCAAAGACGACAGGAAAAGCACCTCCGGGACGTGCCAATTCTTTAGCAGAAGGCTAATCTCCTGGAGCAGTAAGAAGCAGAACTGTGTCGCAATCTCAACGGCCGAGTCAGAGTACATCTCTGCAGGCAGTTGTTGTGCACAGTTACTCTGGATAAAGAATCAATTCGAAGACTACAACATGAAGTTTACAAAGATTTCGTTGTTTTGCGACTCTTCCAGCGTAATTGCAATAGCCAACAATCCAGTCTCGCACAGCCGGACAAAGCATATCGAGCTAAGGTATCATTTCATCCGGGAGCATGTAGAGCATGGGGACATAGATCTTCAATATGTCTCCACAGACAGGCAAGTTGCAGATATTTTCACGAAGCCGCTGGACGAGACCAAGTTCTCATTCTTCAAAACTGAACTTGGGATGCTCAATAAGGAAGATTAGAGAAGTTTGGATTTCAAGAAAGCACAGGAAAATAAAGGGTTAGTCAATTTGGCATTTCAATTTATTTTATAAACTTGACCTACTCGAGACATTAAAGGACCTACTTGAGTAGTCCATTCAACTTACTCGAGTAAGGCAATTCATGTAATCGTGTAGTATACTTCATCTACTCTAGTCAGTAAATTCGCCTACTCGAGTAACTCCTCATCTACTCGAGTACATCCTCTCTCTCTCGTGTATGTGCCTCTTCTTTGGTTTTCAAATTCTCTTATACGCCAACCAAGGCTTATGCCGCCTTTCCTTTTACGATAATTAGACTTAAACCTAGGGTTTATAAGTTCGAAATTCCAAAATTCATTCTGCACGAAATCATTTTCAATCACTCGAGTACCCGTCTACCACTTCGTCTTCCGTCGAGAAGTTGCAGAGCCGCGACTTTTCCTCGCCCCCCCCCGATAGAGTTTTCTCAGTTTCTGGATCATGGCCGCCGTCTCCAAGATTGGTGTAGGCTCGGAACTTGTTACCGCCGGGATTGCAGAGCTGTCAGACGATTTCGACAACTTGCTGATTCTTCTAGACACCGCAGGGCTGTCCTTCATCCTGCAAGAACCCTACCGGATCTTCTTCCCCGAGGTAGCCGAATTCTTCTCCAATTTGAAGGTCAAACGACATGGACAAGTTCTGAAATCAAAAGTGAGCGGTATGAAGATCAAACTTACCAAGACCACTGTCTCTCAACTTCTCCGATTACCGATAGTAGACGAAGAAGATGACTTAGATGACGAAGATTCTGACAGAAAAGCCTTATTCTGTGGCATTTCGGCTGACGCTCAGTATATCAAAAGGTCGGACATGAACGCAGAAGGAAAATTTCTGGTTGATGTTATTGGAAAGATTTTGCTGTACAAGACCAACTCCATAAGAGACATTCCCCTGTACTTCTTCGACATAATGCAAGCCATTGTCTGCCGCAAGAAATTCCAGTTTGGTATGCTAATTCTGGACAAAATCAAGGACAACTTAAGATCCCCCAATTTCGCCAGAATAATCTCTCTGCTCCTCCATGAAACAAATCCTCAAGTATTCAACTTCTCCAAAGGGACTCCTCTTCACCACATGAAGAAGGACTCCATTTCTTCTATTCAGAGATGGGAGCTCAAACTGAAGAATGCTGCCCAAGCCGCCAAAGTTCCAGAAGTTCCAGCTATCGAGGACAGGACTCCATCTCCCTCTCCTCATCATGTGGCCAGCTCCTCTGGTGCACCAAGTGAGGGGGAACCTGCTCCTTCTATCCCTCTCAGGCAGCCCTCTCCTCCAAAAACTACCTCACCTCAGCCATCAACTTCTCCCCTACCTCATACACCACAAACTCCAGCAACTCCTTCAGATCAGATACCTCAAGAATCTCTTCTCTCAACAGCTGCTGCTATAGATGCAATGATTGTAGAACTCACTGAAGAAGTGATGCATATTCCTCCTCATCCTCTATCTCCTCCATATCCATCCTCTGAATTTCACCAGGACTCAATTCCTGCCCAATCTCCAGACAATTCTCCAACCAAGACTCCAGCAGAATCTCCTGATGCCCTCAAAGACTAGCAAGACACAATTCACCTTTCTGATGAGCCCTCTCCTGAGCCAGCTGAGGCTCCTCTCAGAAACTTAGATTTCTCTCTCCCTTATGATACAGAAGAAAGGGATGTTGTCATTCATACCACAGGAGCTCACAACTCTGTGATCATTGAAGAAATAGCTCCATGGGTAGCTCCTCCTCTCCTTTCTACTCTCCCTTCATCTGCTGCTCCTTTAGCTGCTGCTGCTACAGCCTCTTCCTCCCCAAATTTACTGCAACAGATTACACTGCTCCTTCAAGACCAGAGGACATATTTTGATACTTGTCTAAAAACTGTCACTGATAAAGTTACTGCTCTAGAAGCAGAGATGAGCAGAGGATTTGCTGAAATCCAGTACAACACTGACAAACTCAAATACCTGTTTCAACTTGGTGGCAAAGCCCTAGAACACACTATCACTAGTGTTGGAAATGTTATGGAACAAGGTGTCACCCTTGCAAATAATCAAATATAACTAGACAAGAGAAATGAAGCCAACAAGTTGAAAATCTGTGAAGAAGTTGGTCTATTCAAGGAAATTGTCATAGAGAAGCTATCTGTTGAAATCAGAAAGGGGGAGAACTTGGTCAAAGAATATCTAGAAAAATTTGCTGCTCTCCAAAAGGATCTATGGGAAACCAATGTAAAGGACATTAAGGCTTATGTGCAAGCCCAGATACAGATTGTCAAGCTCCACACCTATGACACTGCTGTCTGGATGCATAACCAGATTCTACCAGAGTTTGCTGCTGACCCCAACATCATTCCTCATCATTTAAATCCTCTAGCTACAGATGTCTCTGCCCCAGCTGCTCCTCTGCAACCCACATTCTCTCCCAGGCCTGGGGACACAGTTGCTCCTCCAGAGTCTTATGTTCAAGGCTAGGAAAAATATCCTGCTGACATTTTTCTTCATGCTCCTCCAGAGATCAAAACCTCTAAGAAGAAAAGGAAATATGGTGAAGGCCCTTCTGCTAGCAAGTCTGTTCCTGCTAAAGCTACTGAACATGCTGAAGTTTGGTCTCCAACCTCTAAATCCCTGATTCTGGAAACTCTCAGACTAGTTATGGATTTCCATGAAAGCAGAAACATTCATTGCAGCTCATATGAATGAGAACTTTATGAAAAATCCATGACCAAAAGGAGAATCTATGACAGAGAATATGGGAGGAACAACCCTGCAGCCCCTCCTAGACCTCCCAAGTATTATCCAAAACCTTTTTGTTACCAGAGGAGACAACAAGAGAAATTGGACAGACAACAGCATCAAGGCTGACTTTCTAGGATATTTGAGAGTGTGAAATGATTGACTATAGAATTGAAAATTTTTGATATTCTAATTTATATAATCCTAAGTTCTTGCTCTCATTATCTTTTTCATAGTCTATTGCTTGCTTGCACTAATTTTTCTACTTAGCTTTTTTTTATGTATTTAATTCACCTTAGTGTAAAGGGTTCTGACTTCAACAAATAGGGGGAGATTGTTGAGACCTATGTCCACATTAACCCAGATTTGATGATGTCATCCTGGAACTAAGATGAATTAAGTTGTATTTGATGCTTTGTTTGAGTTATGTGGTTGCAGGATTCCAATGGGAAGTGTAGACCAATGTCAGTCTACAATGGGTCACCAAACACAGGACCATACAATGTAATCCCTCATTGTATGACCCAAAGTGTTGACTCATGTGTAGCCTCTCTATTGGGATACACTTCATAATCAAGCACTTGGACTATGTGAATAGAGTTGGATGCTGATTTCTCCAAAGAAGAAAGAACTTTCACCTTAAATTTTTCTAAGTATTCTACTCGTGTAGGTCATCAACTACTCGAGTAGATTACTTGCCTTTTACTCGAGTGAGAATTCATATACTCGAGTCGACACTTCTTCTTACTCGAGTAATACAGATTTCCTCTCCAATTCTTTTCTAAGTAAAACACTTAAGTAAGTATGTATATATACTCGACTGGTTATAGATTCTGACTCGTGTAACTGTTCTATCTCAAGAATAAATTTTCCATACTCGAGTAGTATAAGTTATATACTCGAGTAGTTCACTTATCACTCGAGTAGCTCAAGCTTCATACTCGAGTAAAATGAACTTCTCCTCTCCTAAATTTTTCTAAGTCATTTACTCGAGTAAGTCTTTTCATATACTCGAGTAGACTATATCCTCTCGAGTAGTTCAGTCTGATTACTCGAGTAGCTCATTTTCCAGTATTCAGAAATTTATCTAAGAGTAATTCATCAAACCACTCGAGTAGTCTTTCTCACCTACTCGAGTAGTACAACTTGTACTCGAGTAGATCTTCTAGCACACGAGTAAGTTGATTCTATGTACTCGAGTAGTTGTTTTCTAGCTACTCGAGTAGTGCTGAATTATATACCTGAGTAACATTTCTTTCCTTACTCGAGTAGTCCTCTACCCACTCGAGTAGTTTTATACCCACTCGTATATATAACTTATTTTTCTCTGAAATTTCTTCTAAGTCCCGATTTGACAGATTTTCAAATTCCGTGACATGATTGGTCCATGTGTATGTCATTAAGACCAATTATGACCGTTATTAGTATTATTATATAAAGGTTTGTCTAATCGACAAACCCTAACAAGAATACAAGCTTTCAAGATAAAATTTTTATTTGGAAAATTTTCTGTAGCCGTCTCTCTCTCTAAGTCGCTGTTTCCTCTCTCTCTCCTCACGGAACGAAAGCTGCCGCCGCCGCCGCTGTTCTTCTCCGGCAAGGGCTTAGATTTTCAGAGGAAATAGACTGAAGAAGTTGAAATATATGGTACCTAAACACCTAGAGGGGGGGTGAATAGGTGACCTAATCCTTTTCTAACTTTGTTGGCAGCCACTCAGTTATATAACAGAGTTCTAACTACTGTTGCACAGCACACAGCAATAACAAAACATACACAGCCAATCCACAGCACAATCACAGCACAGCACACAGTGTTTTATAGTGGTTCCCCAAGATATGGGTACATCCACTTTCCCCCTTCGCCTATCTAGCAGTGTACTAGATTCGGCCAAACTTCTCCACTGTCTCAGAACCCAAATTGGTTCCTACCTCAGGCCCAAAGCCTTACAACTCAGCTTTATCCCAAAGCCTACACTCAGCCAATCAAGGCCTACACTCAGCCAATCCAAGGCCTACACTCAGCCAACAAGGCCTACACTCAGAGACCTCAATCTCCTACACTCAGGCTTACAAGCCCTACCCTCAGCCTTTATAACAATAGGCTTACAAATCACTCAGATCCAAAGGATCCTACAAGTTAAAAGGTATTACAAATAATAACTCTACAACTCAGAAAGATAAGAGGGGAGTTGAGAGATTCTTGATGAGTTCTTGGAAGAACTCAGCTGGATCCAATCTGACATAGCTTTCTTCAAAGCTTCTTGAGTAGAACTGAATAAGACTAAATCCTCCTGCAGTTGTTCCTTGACCTCTGCTACTTAAGACCCAGAATTGAATCTGAATCCTTCTTCTCAGCCTAGTTCCAGAGGCTGATTTCTTGGAAGGAGCCCTCTCTCTCCAACTTCTTAGATCTGCACTTGGAATGCAAGATCTTCTTGTGTTGATACTTTGAGTATCACTTTAATGATTACTTCAACAATATGATCAACAACTTCAACAACTCTGAACTCTTGTTTCTGTAAACTGTAGGTGCCTATTTATAGGCTTTCTTCATGGTAACCGGCTGGACCGGTCCATAACTGACTTCTGATATCTCTGACAGGTGCTGTAGACAGCCTGGAACGGCAGCTGTCAAATCATCCAGTCATTTCTTGAAATTCTCTAACTGTCTGAAAGTGTCGAGACTTTCTGTCTTTAAGTGTCGACACTTATAGACCAAGTGTCGACACATGCTTTGTAAGTGTCGACACAAGTCTACAAGGTGTCGACACATATCCTTGTATGTCTCGACACAGATTCTTCTTCATGTGTCGACACTGAAATTGAGTGTCGACACAAGTACTTGTTCTTCTAGCTTTTGCTGAAGTCTTCTATGTGTCGAATCTGTCAAGTGTCGACACTGCTTCTTGGTGTCGACACATAGTCTTCTATGTTGAATCTTGCTGAGTGTCGACACAGCTCCTTGTGTCAACACACCTTCTTCTTGTTGAGACTCCAGCTGAGTGTCGACATATTCCCATAGTGTCGACACTTGTACTTAGAATAATTTGTTGTTCTTTCTGTTCTTTGCTAAGTGTCGACACAGCTCCTTGTGTCGACACTTTCTTCAAGTGTTGAGTCTTTAGCTGTGTGTCGACACATTGTTCTGAGTGTCGACACATACTTCAAATGCTGACTCTTCTATTGAGTGTCGACACATTGTGCTGGGTGTCGACACTAACTTCAAGTGCTGACTCCTGTTGAGTGTCGACACATTGTGCTGGGTGTTGACACTTACTTCAAGTGCTGACTCTTCTGCATAGTGTCGACAAATTGTGTTGAGTGTCGACACTTGTACTTAGACTCTGCAGACTTTTGCTGAGTGTCGACACAGCTCCAAGTGTCGACACTTTCTGGTGTAGACACAGCTTCACTGGGTGTCGACACAGCTCCTTGTGTCGACACTTTCTGTCTGCACTTTTCTTCACTGAGTGTCGACACAGCTCCAAGTGTCGACACATTCTGTCTGGTGTCGACTGTGCATCCCAGGTGTCGACACAATGACTTCAAGTGTCGACACAGCTTGTCTGGGTGTCGACGCAAGCTTTCTTAAGTGTCGACACTTTCCCTCTGGGTGTCGACACATGGACTTAGAAACTTTTTGCTTCAGTCCAGTGATTTCTTAGCCTGCACAAATAACTCAAACATACATCAAATACAATATGATGTATATCATTGAGATGGGTGAGGCTTCTTCAAATCAGGTACATTTGACAAATGTACCCAACAATCTCCCCCTATTTGGAGAAGTCATAACCCTTAGTCAATGATATACACCATTCATAATTAAAGATTACAAAATGATGTAAAGCAGATTATTTATAGCAGGATAAACATAAACATGTAATAAATTCACACATGTATACACATTCATCATTCCAGAACAAATAAGAAATAGACACTTCTCAGAACAATCATGAAATATATTTATCATATATTGTTCTAACATTTTTCTAATACACCTTTAATGGTTTACAAAAATGTTTTACATTCAAAAGATTACAACAATCTTCAAGTTAATTCCTAATCTATTTCTGGTCTGGTTCTTTGATAACTATGCCTTTGCCAGATTGGACTTGAGCTTTGACAGTGGCTTCAGCAGTTTCAGCAATAGCAGGCTTCTTGTCTTTTAAGTCCTTCTTCTTCAGCTCTTCTGCTTTGATTTTCTGCCTCTCAAAGTAGTGATATGGCTTGGGGAAGTACTTGCTAGGCTCCACTGTAGTAGGATGTAGCTTTCCCATCTTAGCCTTTCTTCTATATTGAACAATGGCCTCCTGTCTTATTTCATGTTTCCTCCATTCTGCTTCAGAGAACCACTTGTTCCTTTCATGAGCATTGTCCTTGGCAGCTTTCCAGGCAGTTAAAATTATATTTCTAGAGGTAGGGCTCCACTGTTCAAAATCTGGCCTTTGTTCTGCTTGTTCCCTAAACCTCTTCTTTGACAACCTTGCCTCTTCTTCTTTCTCTAATGCCTCTTGCATAGCTGCAGAAATAGGTTGAACAACCTTCTCAATATGAACATTGGCCTTGCCCTCAGTTGGGCTATACATTGTGCTGACATCTGCTTGAACCATGTCAAAATCTGGAGGTGGATATATCACTTGAGCTACTTCTGCTTGCTCACCTCCAAGATAGGCATTTTGAATCCCTGATTCAGCAACATTATCATCATCACAAAGTGGAGGATAGCCCAGTGTAGCTCTGATGGAGTTAGATATCCATTTGGCATGGTCAGAGCTAGCTTTGACTAATACTCTCTCCCCCTTTATGACTTCTCTGGCCATATGGTCTCTGACATCATCCTTTTGAAACCTTATCTGACTGTCCAAATACCTGATTCCCTCTTTAAAGAATGGTTTCAGCTTTGTAAGTTGTTCAGAGATGACTTTCTGGGAATCTTTAATAGCAGACTTAACAGCAGTAATCTCAACTTGAAATACTTTATCAAAGTCAGCCTTAACTGCAGCAGTAGATGTAGAAGGTTCAGCAGTCTTATTCTTCAATTCAGTGACTATAGCATTGTGTGAAGCAGTCAAGTTGTCATTCATCCTTAACTGATTTTCCAGTACATACCCTTGTTTCAATGCTATATCATCTACCTGTGCTTTGATCTTCTCTTGGTGTGTAGCCAGATACACAACTGCATTTCCACCCTTGTGGAAGCATTCAGTCATTTCTTTCTTGTTAAGGTTCATCTCAAACCTTATAGACTTTATGTCCTGTGCAAGATCAAACTGTAGGGTCTTGTGCCCTTCATCCACATATGTCTCAATTGCCTTTCTTTGCTCATCCAATTTGATCTGTAGTGCAACCATTAAAGCACTATAATCAGCAGTTGGAGCTTGCTGAACTATAGGCTGTGGTGCAATGGATTGCAAGGCTTTCTTATAACTCTGACTTCTCCTCTTGAAGACATAGAGTTTCTTCTTCTTAGCCTGTGCAGCCTCATCTTCTTCAGATTCTGAAGTGCTGGCTATTTCAACCCTGTCCTTAGGGCTTGGAGGTTTGTCAGCTTGCACATCAGGTGCTTTCTCACTTTCTGGCCTTAAAGGCTCTTCCAGAACTGTCAGTTGCTCCCCCTCAGCAGCAGCACTCTTATCTTCAGCAGCAGCATCCTTGTCCATGTTAAAATCTTCTTGATCTAGATTTAGAAACAAATCTTCCATTGTATATTCAGGTGGAGACTGTGCAGGAGAAGTTCTTGGTTCTTCCACCACTTGAGAAGTATCATCTTGAACTACAGCAGATGTGTCTTCTACAACAACATCTGGAACTTGAGTATTCAGCTGAGTTTGCTGAAGATCATCAGACAAATTAGCATCTTCTATAATATAGTCTAAAGTTTTTAGGTCAGCGAGTACCTCTTGGATGATGACTGTGGCTTGCTCACTGTCCAGAGTAGAGGGTTCTTCTACTACTGGAGGCTCCCCCTGGCTCTGATCCCTGTGGATGGGGCTAGCCTGTGGTAGCTCCCCCTGGATCTCAGCAATATCTTCAGCAGCAGGGGTCTTCTCTGCAGCCACTTCTTCTTGATCATCAGGAGTGAAAACAACTTGTTCTTCACTCCCTGAACTACTTGGGACTCCTGTGCCACAGGAGCTGTCTTTCTCTTTTTCTTAGGAGGAATCTCCTTCTCAGTAACTGGCTTCTCTGGGGTTGGTATTTCCTTGGACAACACCCTGTCCCATCTGGAAAATATCCTTTGATCCATCTTCCTCATGTGGTTGATCTTGCTTCCAGCAGCATTGCTCATTACCTCTGGTATTATACCAGCTAGGTAGAGACTTATAATTCTGCCCAGATTGGGCTTCTTCAAGCTCTCCTTGATCTTGTCAAAAACCACTATTGACCAGTCTATTTTCAGAGTGAATATGATTCTAGTCATAATTCCAAACATAGAGGCAGACACCCTGTCATGCCCTCCAGGCTTACTGAGAATAACCTTGCCCACAATCTCAGACATGAATTTTCCTTGACTGTTCATGCCTTTCCTGTTAAAGACAGATCCTATCTTCATCTTTGGATCAAGTCCACACCAGGTTAGAGCTTCCCTGGTCTTGGATGCAGTTACTTCTTCTTCATCTTGTGTTTTAGGTAGCTGGAGTACCTTCCTCAGACTTTTTGGTGAAATCTTGACCTTAGATCCATGAACTCTGGATTTGATTCTATATCCTGAGTCATCTACAACAGCGCCATTAAGGAATTCAAGAACTTCCTTCTTCCAAATCTTTGTTGGTTCTGAAACCAAGTATTCTAGTCCAGAATTGGCGACTAGGGTTACCACCGACTGGATTTCTTGTTCTGCGTCGTCGAACGCGCCGCGCACTAGCTCATAGCCCTCGTTCACGTTCTCCTCAAGCTTTGGAGCCATTAGGGTTTAAGAATTTGTCTTTAGAAAAGAGAGGTGTCGACACAGTAGTTTTGGTCTCGAAACTTTGAAAGCGTGTCGACAAACAAAGACAGAACTCTATTTATACCTGTCTAATTTTGAAGATGAACAGGCGGGACAGCTAGCTTAAGATGTGTCGACACTGGCAATAAGTGTCGACACTGACTTATAATATCTCGACACATATGTGTCGACACAAGTGTAGTCAACAGATATTATGTGTCGACACTTGGTTATGTGTCGACACAACATATCTCGACACATTGTCGAGACTTTACTTAGAAAATTCTGAGTAAAACTTAAGTGTCGACACCACATTGGATGTGTCGACACCTACTTGTCATGTGTCGACACTAACATTCTGAAGTGTCGACACCAACATCCTAGATGTGTCGACACCTTTTTCCTGAAGTGTCGACACCACTATTCTGTGTCGACATAGACTTGTCTATGTGTCGACACCTTTTTACTTAGCCAATTTTCATTCTGTAAACTTATTCTAAGTTTATCATTCCTAGTTCAATTTTGAATTTATTGAACTTAGCTTCTTCTAGGGGCTTAGTATACATATCAGCTAGTTGTTCATCTGTTTTAACATATTCAAGTACAATATCATTTCTTTCTACATGCTCCCTAAGAAAGTGATATTTAATTTCAATATGTTTTGTTCTACTATGAGATACAGGGTTGTTAGCTATTGAAATAGCACTTGTAGAATCACAGAAAAGTGGAGTTCTACTTACCTGAAATCCATAGTCCTCTAGCTGATGTTGAATCCACAGAAGTTGAGCACAGCAACTTCCTGCAGCCACATATTCTGACTCAGCTGTGGAGATAGCCACACTGGTTTGCTTCTTGCTGCTCCATGAAATTAGTCTCCCTCCTAGGAATTGACAGGTTCCAGTAGTACTTTTTCTATCCTCTTTGCATCCTGCAAAGTCTGCATCTGAATAACCTGTTAGATCAAAATCTCCATTCCTAGGGTACCAGAGGCCTAGATAGGGAGTGCCCTTTAGATATCTCAATATTCTTTTGACTGCAGTCAAATGAGACTCTTTAGGGCAGGCTTGATACCTGACACAAACACATGTACCATACATGATGTCAGGTCTACTAGCAGTCAAGTATAATAGGGAGCCAACTATCCCTCTATACAAGGTTTCATCTACAGGTTTCCCTGCATCATCCTTGCTAAGAGACATACTTGATCCCATAGGAGTCTTCATGGTACTGGAAGAATCCATACCATACTTCCTTATGAGTTCTAGGGTGAACTTGGACTGACATATGGATAAACCATTTTCAGTCTGTTTAACTTGGAGACCCAAGAAAAACTTCAGCTCTCCCATACTACTCATCTCAAACTGACTTTGCATAAGCTTTGCAAACTTTTTGCAAAGGCTACTTTCAGTAGACCCAAATATAATGTCATCTACATATATTTGGAATAGTATGACTTTGCCTCTAGATTCCCTAAGGAATAGAGTCTTATCTATTTTCCCCTTGAAAACTTGTTCTCAATGAGGAAACTAGATAGGGAGCTCTAGGGGCTTGCTTTAACCCATATAAAGCTTTCCTAAGTCTATAGACATGATGAGGTAGAGTTGGATCAACAAAACCTGAAGGCTGCTCCACATAGACTTCTTCTTTCAAATTACCATTTAGGAATGCTGACTTGACATCCATTTGGTATACCTTGAATCCTTGATAGGTTGCATAGGCCAAGAACATTCTTATGGCTTCCAGTCTGGCTACTGGAGCAAAGGTTTGATCAAAATCAATACCTTCTTCTTGTCTATATCCTTTTGCAACCAGTCTTGCTTTATTCTTAATGATGACCCCTTGTTCATCCATCTTATTTCTGTAGATCCACTTAGTTCCTATTACATTGTGGTCTTTAGGTTTTGGAACCAGTTCCCAAACCTTGCACCTCTTGAACTGATTAAGCTCTTCTTGCATTGTTTCAGTCCATTGTGGATCTTGTATTGCTTCTTCAAATTTCTTAGGTTCAACTTGAGACAAAAAGCTGGAGTAGATTGCTGCATTCATGTATCTGCTCCTGGTTTGAACTCCTTGTCTTGGATCTCCAATAATCTGCTCTACTGGATGATCTCTAAGATGCCTATTGGCTGGAGGCATCCTAACTTCAGGTTGAACCTCTTCAGCATCTGCATCATGCTGTACTTCTTGTATTTCTTCAGCTATTGGCACATGTAGTTCTCCCCCTGGACAACAGCTATTGCCTTCTACTTGCTGTCTTGTAGCAGGCATCTCTTCTATAGTAAGCTTGTCCAATTTCTTTGTCAAACCTGTGGGGCTGCATACATTGCTAGACAACTCATTGTTAATAAGTTTTGTCTCATCAAAAACTACATGCACTGATTCTTCTACAACTTGTGTAGTCAAGTTGTAGACTCTATAAGCCTTACTATTGTTGCTGTACCCAACAAAAATTCCCTCTTGGGACTTGGCAGCAAACTTAGTTAAGTAAGACTTCCCATTGTTAAGTATGAAGCATTTGCAACCAAAGATCCTAAAATAGGATAGGTTTGGTTTCCTGCCTTTCACTACTTCATAGGGGGTCTTGTTTACTCTTTTAGTGATGGTAGCCCTATTTATAACATGGCATGCAGTGTTAACTGCTTCAGCCCAGAAATACTCTGGCAGTGATGTATCACTAAGTAGGGTCCTACCAGCCTCTATCAAGGTTCTATTCTTCCTCTCAGCAATGCCATTTTGCTGAGGTGTTCTAGGTGAAGAGAATTCTTGAAATATCCCAAGGTCTTCACACAGTTTTGTCATGCTATCAGACTGAAATTCAGTACCATGGTCACTTCTAATTTTGACCACTGTACAGTTTAGTTCATTCTGAATTTGCTTGACAAAGCTAAGGAAGACACTAGGTGTTTCAGATTTCTGTCTTAAGAAGAACACCCAGGAAAACCTTGAGTAGTTATCAACAACTACAAAGGTATAGACCTTCCTACCTAAGCTGTGAACTGGCATTGAACCAAAGAGATCCATATGCAAGAGGTATAAACACCTCACAGCATCTTTGTTATCTATGCTTCTAAAGGTGGATTTAGTCTGCTTGCCCTTTTGACAAGCTGAGCAAATACCATCTTTGACACACTTAACTTGAGGACCATTCCTCACTAACTCTTTGCTAAAGAGTTTGCTAATAGTCTTGTAGTTAAGATGGGCTAGCCTCTTGTGCCATTTGACACAATGAGAGACTGTCTCATCAGCTACAAGACAAACTGGAGAACCATTGTTCTCAATCATAATGTCTAGACAGTAGACATTCCTCTTCCTATATCCTGTCAAAATGATCTCTTGATCACTTGACCTCTTGATATGACAACCATTTTTAACAAATGATATGTCATACCCTACATCACTTAACTGACTTATACTTATTAGGTTGTGTTTCAACCCTTTAACATAAGCCACTTGAGTAATGGTAACTAAGTTTGAAGAAATGTTATCAAACCCTTTGATGATTCCTTTTTCAGAACCACCAAAGGTCACTTTAGGACCATTTTTGATTGGAATGTAGTCCTTCAGTAGTCCCCTTGTTCCAGTCATATGTCTGGAACATCCACTATCCAAGTACCATGTTGGGGTATGGCCACTTGGACTGACCTGCAAAACAAATTAATGAACCTTAGAACCCAAAGTATTCTTGGGTCCTTGGTGATTGTTAGTTTGCAATTTGACAAACCTACCTACTGGCATTCCAACAGGTAGTTTGGAACTCACTTTGGCACTCACATTGTGCCAACAGTCCACTGCAAAGTGGCCAACTTTGGCACAACACCAGCATTCAAACTTATTGTACATTTGCTTAGGTACTGCCTTGGCTGTCTTGACTACAGCAGGCTTGTTGAATGTTGGGGCTTTGCCCTTGGACTTGAACTTGGACTGCTCAGTTCCTGCAGGTCTAACAAAACCCAGTCCAGCCTTACCTTTATGATGAACAAATTCATCAATTAAAGGTAGCACTGATTTAGGTTTTGAAAACCTAGCAACAAGCTCTCTCTCTTTCTGAAGATTGATCTCCAGTTTCTTAATTTGATCATTCTTATAGGTGATAGTTCCCATCTGAATCACTGTAATGTGTTTCAGCCTGGCTACCTCATTCAGTTTTTGATCAAATTGCTTCTCAAAATCTGTTGCAACAGCCTTGAGATCAGCAATCTCCTTTGCCTGACTTTTGGCTAGGGTCTTGCTTTTCTTGTAGGCTTGCAACAGTACCTTATATTCATCTATAAGCTGATGAAT
This sequence comes from Platanthera guangdongensis, assembly GCA_039583875.1. Lineage (NCBI taxonomy): Eukaryota > Viridiplantae > Streptophyta > Magnoliopsida > Asparagales > Orchidaceae > Platanthera > Platanthera guangdongensis. The sequence goes on along the minus strand of CM077150.1, from coordinate 68,993,471 downwards.
ATCTTCCTCAGACTCAGATATATTCTCATCACTTGATGAAGAAGAATCTGATTCTGAACTAGAACAAGAACCTGAATTTAAACTTGAACTTTGTACCTGACTGGGTCCTGGCTGCTCCAGGATTTTGGCACTCTCTGTCAAAGCCATTAGCCCTTGGCAATGACTGTCTTCTTGTTCATAAATTGATTCCAAGATCTGCATGAATTCTTCCTCTTCTTCTTCAGCAAACAGCCCTATGTAGGCTTCAGCCTCAGACTCAGTTTCTGAAGAAGAGATATCTGATAGAGTCTTCTCCTTCTTAGCAACAAAAGACTTTTCTTTCTTTCCTTTGAAGAGAGTCTTTTTCCTGTCACCAGATTCCTTTCTCTTCTCTGGACAATCTGCAATAACATGGCCCTGTCTATTGCAGCAATAGCAAACAATCTTTGAACCAGTTGCCTTGCTTGATTTTGTCCTTTTCTTGTCATTCTTTGAAGACCTCTTTTTCTGATAAGAGTCTTCCTTTCCTTGTGATGTAGAAGGCCTTGACCTCCAATGTTTCTTTTTCAAAAACTTCTGAAAGTGTCTAGTAAAAGCAGCAAAGTCTTCATCACTTTCACTGCTCTTTGACTTTATGCTAACAAACTCATCAGACTCTGATTTAACTACCTCTGGAGGTGGAGTTGAAGACTTATTCCTGCACTTTCTGGAAACTTCTGTCTTGAAAGCAACAGTTCTTTCTTTGTGCTCAGTCCTTGTTGATTTCTCCTCCTCTTTTCTCACTGTTAACTGCATTTCATAAGACAATAGCTTGCCAAACAGTGTGGGAGGAGGAATTTCCCCCAACTTAGCCATTTCTCTTATGGCACAGATCTTGGTGTCCCAATCTTTGGTTAGGGACCTTAAGAACTTGTCATTTAGTTCATAGTTAGTGAACTCTCTTCCATAAGACATGAGTTCATTAACTATTCTGTAAAATTTCTTATAGCACTCAGTGATGCTATCACCCTTTCCTTGCCTAAAGCTTTCATACTCCTGATTTAGTAAGGACTTCCTATCTTGCCTAACTTCTTCAGAACCTTCCATATAGACAATGAGAGTATCACACATCTCTTTTGCTGTCTTACAGTGAATTAAGTTCTGAAAAGTGGCATCATCAATGGCACTCACTATTATGTTCTGTGCCCTCTTGTCCATGGTGGCTAGGACAATTTCATCCTTGGTCATCTCAGAGAAATCCTTTGGGGTTCTCTGATTTGCATCCAATACTGAAATCTTCATTGGCACATATGGCCCTTCCTTTACTGTGATGTAGATTCTAGGGTCTGAGGCCTCCATAAATAGCCTTACCCTTTCTTTCCAGATCCCAAAGATCTCCTTCCTGCATATGGGTAATTTCATGGAACCCAATTCCTTGTGATTCTCATAGGAACCCATATTTCTTGATTTTCTTGAATTTCTTGAATCTGTGTTTTCCCTTACATTAAATCTGCCAAACAGGATCTCCTCAGACTGTTAGTCCTTGTTTTGAGGAACCTGGCTCTGATACCACTTGAAAGATATGGTACCTAAACACCTAGAGGGGGGGGTGGGTGAATAGGTGACCTAATCCTTTTCTAACTTTGTTGGCAGCCACTCAGTTATATCATAGAGTTCTAACTACTGTTGCACAGCACACAGCAATAACAAAACATACACAGCCAATCCACAGCACAATCACAGCACAGCACACAGTGTTTTATAGTGGTTCCCCAAGATATGGGTACATCCACTTTCCCCCTTCGCCTATCTAGCAGTGTACTAGATTCGGCCAAACTTCTCCACTGTCTCAGAACCCAAATTGGTTCCTACCTCAGGCCCAAAGCCTTACAACTCAGCTTTATCCCAAAGCCTACACTCAGCCAATCAAGGCCTACACTCAGCCAATCCAAGGCCTACACTCAGCCAACAAGGCCTACACTCAGAGACCTCAATCTCCTACACTCAGGCTTACAAGCCCTACCCTCAGCCTTTATAATAATAGGCTTACAAATCACTCAGATCCAAAGGATCCTACAAGTTAAAAGGTATTACAAATAATAACTCTACAACTCAGAAAGATAAGAGGGGAGTTGAGAGATTCTTGATGAGTTCTTGGAAGAACTCAGCTAGATCCAATCTGACTTAGCTTTCTTCAAAGCTTCTTGAGTAGAACTGAATAAGACTGAATCCTCCTGCAGTTGTTCCTTGACCTCTGCTACTTAAGACCCAGAATTGAATCTGAATCCTTCTTCTCAGCCTAGTTCCAGAGGCTGATTTCTTGGAAGGAGCCCTCTCTCTCCAACTTCTTAGATCTGCACTTGGAATGCAAGATCTTCTTGTGTTGATACTTTGAGTATCACTTTAATGATTACTTCAACAATATGATCAACAACTTCAACAACTCTGAACTCTTGTTTCTGTAAACTGTAGGTGCCTATTTATAGGCTTTCTTCATGGTAACCGGCTGGACCGGTGCATAACTGACTTCTGATATTTCTGACAGGTGCTGTAGACCGGCTGGAACGGCAGCTGTCAAATCATCCAGTCATTTCTTGAAATTCTCTAACTGTCTGAAAGTGTCGAGACTTTCTGTCTTTAAGTGTCGACACTTATAGACCAAGTGTCGACACATGCTTTGTAAGTGTCGACACAAGTCTACAAGGTGTCGACACATATCCTTGTATGTCTCGACACAGATTCTTCTTCATGTGTCGACACTGAAATTGAGTGTCGACACAAGTACTTGTTCTTCTAGCTTTTGCTGAATTCTTCTATGTGTCGAATCTGTCAAGTGTCGACACTGCTTCTTGGTATCGACACATAGTATTCTATGTTGAATCTTGCTGAGTGTCGACACAGCTCCTTGTGTCAACACACCTTCTTCTTGTTGAGACTCCAGCTGAGTGTCGACACATTCCCATAGTGTCGACACTTGTACTTAGAATAATTTGTTGTTCTTTCTGTTCTTTGCTAAGTGTCGACACAGCTCCTTGTGTCGACACTTTCTTCAAGTGTTGAGTCTTTAGCTGTGTGTCGACACATTGTTCTGAGTGTCGACACATACTTCAAATGCTGACTCTTCTATTGAGTGTCGACACATTGTGCTGGGTGTCGACACTTACTTCAAGTGCTGACTCCTATTGAGTGTCGACACATTGTGCTGGGTGTCGACACTTACTTCAAGTGCTGACTCTTCTGCATAGTATCGACACATTGTGTTGAGTGTCGACACTTGTACTTAGACTCTGCAGACTTTTGCTGAGTGTCGACACAGCTCCAAGTGTCGACACTTTCTGGTGTAGACACAGCTTCACTGGGTGTCGACACAGCTCCTTGTGTCGACACTTTCTGTCTGCACTTTTCTTCACTGAGTGTCGACACAGCTCCAAGTGTCGACACATTCTGTCTGGTGTCGACTGTGCATCCCAGGTGTCGACACAATGACTTCAAGTGTCGACACAGCTTGTCTGGGTGTCGACACAAGCTTTCTTAAGTGTCGACACTTTCCCTCTGGGTGTCGACACATGGACTTAGAAACTTTTTGCTTCAGTACAGTGATTTCTTAGCCTACACAAATAACTCAAACATACATCAAATACAATATGATGTATATCATTGAGATGGGTGAGGCTTCTTCAAATCAGGTACATTTGACCAATGTACCCAACAGAAGTTTCACAGATCAAGACCATTTCTCAACTGCTCATCTCCTTTCCGATCGTGTAAGACAAAGAAGATTCCAGATCTGTTGCCGAGATTTTCTTCATCTTCCTGATAGTGCCGCAAAGCTTACAAGAAGAAGATCCTGGTTGCTTGCTTACAGATCTGACAGAAAAATCATTGGTTGTATTTTCTTAAACAATTTTTCATTCTTGTAGGAGAAGTTTTCTCCGAGTGTAGGAGTTTTCAACTCCGAGTTTGTAGGAAGTTTTGGCTTCCGAGTTGTAGATCTAGTTGGTTGGATTGAGATTGTAGGAACTTTGTTCCGAGGGTAGGATTGATTTTCAATCCGAGATAGTGGAGTAGCCGAGTCTAGTTTATTGCAAGATCGGTGAGGGAAAGTGGATGTACCCTAGATCGGGGAACCACTATAAATCTTGTCTCGTCTGTGATAATTTGGTAGATAGATCTGTGCTTTGTTCTGAGATTTTTTATTCCGAAAAAGACGCACAACTCACTTATTCACCCCCCTCTAGGTGATTTATGTTGACAACTATTATCTTTCACCTTTTATGCGCTCGATGATCGTGTCTGGATCGGGGCACACGGCCTGGGACACGGTCGTGTGCAAGGTCGTGTGCGGCCCAGGATTGAGGAATTTCTGGCGTATCTGAGCTGTTCATTTTCTTTAAATAAGATCTGACGGCCCAGGTGTGTTCCTGCTTTGTTAAGGCCGGGAATTGAGGACTAATTCCTCATTTTCTCTTAAACTTTCTCTTTATAAGGTGAAAGTTAATAGTTGCCAACCTAAATCACCTAGAGGGGGGTGAATAGGTGAGTTGTGCGTCTTTTTGCGGAATAAAAAAAAATCTCAAACCAAAGCACAGATCTATCTACCAAACAAACAAACACAAATGAGGCAAAATTTATTGTGGTTCCCCAACCTTGGGTACATTCAATTTCCCTCACCGATCAAGCCATACACTAGACTCGGCTACTCCACTATCTCGGATTGGAAATCAATCCTACCCTTGGAACATCGTTCCTACAAACTCGATCCACAAACCGGATCTACACTCGGAAGGTAAAACTTCCTACAATCTCGGAGTTGAAAACACCTACACTCGGAGAAAACTTCTCCTACAATAATGAAATAAACTTGTAAAGAAATACAAACAGTAAATCCTTGTCAGATCTGCAAGAAATCAGTCTGGATCTTCTTCTTCTAGACGTTTCGGCTTTATCATAAAGTTGAAGAAAACCTTGGCAATATCAGATCTGGACTTTTTGAATTTACACGATCGAAATAGAAGATGAAGCGTTGAGCGGAGATCTCGATCTGTAGAGTCTTCTTGATCTGAATCCTCAAAAAGGTGAAAGCCTAGCCGGTCGGAAATCTGCGAAGACAGCAACGACGAGTTTCGTTCTTGGAGAGAGAAAGAGGAGACAGAATTCTTTTTGAGAGTGTACGGCTGCAAAATCTCTTAGAATAATCTTTGAAATAATTAGATTAGGGTTTGTCAGTATGACAAGACCTTTTATAGGAGAGGATAAGATTAGACTTAAATGAGTCATTATGAGAAAGACACGTGGACCAATCACGTCAGAGTTTAAGAATATGACTGTTAAGTCTGGACTTAAAGAATTTTCAGAAAAGTCAAGTAAATTACTCGAGATGTAGAGGACTACTCGAGTATATACATCACTACTTGAGTAGGTAGAAGATGACTACTCGAGTACATGAGAAAAATTACTCGGGAGAAAGAGAAGTCATTACTCGAGAACATGGAGTCAACTACTCGAGTAAATAAGAATAAAAAGTAATCTGCTACTCGAGTAACAAGAGTGACTTACTCGAGTACTTAAGTACATACACGAGAGGTGGAGTATATTACTCGAGTAAAAGAAATACTACTCGAGTATATAAGAATGAACCACTCAAGTATATAAGAGACTAATCGAGTCATACACTTAGAAAATTTTAGAACAGGGAAAACTGACTACTCGAGTATAGAAGTTGAACTACTCGAGACACAAAGAACTACTCGAGTATATAACATGAACTACTCGAGACAAAGGGAACTACTCGAGTATATAACATGAACTACTCGAGTAATTCACTTAGAGAAATTTTCTAGAAAGGAATTCTGGATTACTCGAGTATAAACACTGAACTACTCGAGTAGTAGATAAACTACTCGAGTTTATGATTTAGACTACTCGAGTAAGTGAGAACTACACGAGAGTCAGAATTCAGCTACTCGAGTATATAGATGAAAATACTCGAGTACTATATAGTACTACTCGAGTATTTAACTTAGAAAAGTTTGAGAAGAGATTTTTTGTAAACTCGAGAGAAGAAAGGGAACTACTCGAGTAGTTGATGTAACTACTCGAGATACATCTTATCTACTCGAGTAAGAGTATTATTACTCGAGTATGAATTCAGTAACTTACTCGAGTAAGTAAAGAACTACTCGAGTACTTTACTTCGGAAAATTTTTTGACAGAAATTTTTCTTCTTCTAAGGGAAATCAGCATCAAGTTTTTTCACATACTCCTAGAGCTTGAATATAAAGTGTATCCCAATAGAGAGGCTACGCATGAGTCAACACTTTGGAACACACAATGAGGGATTACATTGTATGGACCTGTGTTTGGTGACCCATTGTAGACTGACATTGGTCTACACTTCTCATTAGAATCCTGCAAACACATAACTCAAACCAAGCATCAAATACAACTTAATTCATCTTAGTTAAAGTGTGACTTCATCAAATCTGGGTTAGTGTGGATACAATAACCAACATAAGGAGTTAGAGAGAGGAGAGAGCAAGGAGGAAGGAAGAGGATGATTTCGGCCGCCGGCGGAGCATCGGAGCACCGAATCGAGAAACAAGACCGGATCTGGAGAGGAAATTCCCTTGTGAAGCTTTCCATACGGATAAATTCCCATGGCGCAAAAGTGAACTACTAGGGTAATGATTCTCTACTTGAGCATGTGAAGCTCTCTTTATTTTGCATAAGAAAACCCGCTCCCGTGAGTGTGCGGTGAGTGTGCGGTGTTCCTTGGGGTTGACGTTTATAATCCCCCTTGTGTTGCATATAGAGTCCGGAACTGAAGTAGGGAAATAGGCATTGTGTGTGAAGCCTACCCAGATGTGTTGGTCTTGATCAGTGATGTTGCATACTGTATGGTTTGCCGGAGAAGACTCCGTGCTTTGTGTTTTTCGGGTTTCTACATGGTAGATTGCAGTAGGGATCCTTGGGGATTAACTCCAAGGCGCACCCAGGAAATTGAGCGGAAACATAGTTCTGCTAACTTGGCGGCCGGGGAGCCAGCCTTGAACATAACTGGGTTGTGTGATGTTTGGAAATGTTTTGGGATCCGAGAGAAGCTTGGCCCGTGCGTACGTCTTAAAGTGACTATGTGGTGTGAGCAACGGGTAAGTGGAATCGGACTTGGGCTATGTGGTTCGGTGCTAGAGACCCAAAAGAGGGACTGGCCATTGGCATAGTCGGGAGTCTTAGACTGTGGTCAGAAAGACTAAAATGCTCATGATGTTATCATCCCAGTGATGGTGGTGAAGCCACGGAATTTACCGGATTCACCGTTAATGTGCCCTGAGTGCACGAGGTGTTTGGCCGCGCGAGCCTACACCTGTGGCGAACTATGTTTGTACTTTATTGTTTAGTTGGGATAATGAAATGCAGGGAAGGAGCACCGCCACCCTGAGTAAGGGGCGGGGTCGTTATAATTTGGTCAGCTTTGGCTGACCGTTACTTTGTTTGCTACCATGCAGTGGAATGTTGCTTGCAGGTGCTGCGGAGCCAAGTACTAAATAGCGGACTGAAGCCCATGTTGCTGAGCTGGCCCTCGAAGGCAAAAGCAAACTGTTGTTTTTATTTTTGTCATGTGTGGCCGGCCTGCGAGCCGATGTATGTAAATCATTAATTTGTTAAGTAAACTCTTGTAAGGCCATAAGCCAAGTACTTTCAGTGTATTTATTATTTCATTCCTATGGAAGTATGTGGACATTCATGATAGTTGTTATTCAGTTATGGGTTCTTTCCAACTGTTTAAAACCTTTCGCTAGAATGCTCTGTGTTAGGGCAAGTAATTATATTTGGATTTTTGATATTCTTATATAATCATTCGGACTGTCTGCGGTATATGGCATCGGGTTCCAGCTGTACCTTCTGTTATATGCCATTCGACAGATGGGGGGGGGGGGTTACAATTGGCTTATAGTTATACCTCACAAGTGTGGATTACAAACATTGGCGCGCAGGCCGACCACACATGAAAACAGTAAAACTTCTTCGCTCGGACTTCGAGGGCCAGCATAGCAGCAAGGGCTTCAGCCCGCTATTTCCTACTCGGCTCTCCAGCACCTGCACAAGGACAATCCACCACAAGGGTGGAAAATAAGGCAACGATCAGCATTCAGCTGACCAATTTATAACCACCCTACCCTTTTCTAGGGCAGTGGTATTCCTTGTGATAGAATTGGTTTTAAGATTGAATAAACACCTAGAGGGGGGGGGGTGAATAGGTTTAATCCTTATTCTACTTTGACAGTTAATAATTTGATCACAACACACATAAAATCTATAGTTATCACAACACACAATCATTCAATCACAACATACACACAGTTTTTATAGTGGTTCCTCAAATGATGGGTATATCCACTTCCCCCCTTCGCCTATCTAGCAGTATACTAGATTCGGTCTAACTTCCTTTCACCTTCTCAGATCCTCAGATATTACAACTCAGAACCTAAACTGGTTTTTACAACTCACACTTCAACAACTACTACAACTCAGGCTCTTCCCAAGAACCCTACCTCAGAGTGAATCCACACTCCTACCACTCAGGAAATCAAGCCCTACCTCAGCCTTTATCACCAGGCCTATAGCTCAGAGAACTTAATCTCCTGCCTCAGGCAAACAACCCTACCTCAGCCTTTATAGTTACAGACTTACAACTCAGAGAATTTAATCTCCTACACTCAGATCTAAAAAAGATCCTACAGAAAATTGATTAAGAAGATGTTCCTTCCTTCACTCAGAGAGAAATGAGGGAATCTTGATCAGATCTTGATGAATCTGCTTTCTACAGTTCTTTGCAGTAATGAATCTGATTCAACCTGACTTAGCTTATTCAAAGCTTCTTGAAAGAGTGAACCTAGGATCTTCTTGAGAAGTTGGTGTAGGTCTAGCTTCTTCCACCTTGCAGAATTAAATCTGTAATCTATAACAGATCTGCTGTGAAGCAATCCCCTTCTCTGATTTTGAATCAGAATCTTCTTGCTGTACTGGAATCCGTGAACTCTACTTGGAGAATTCCACTTTAATTTCTCTCTCTCTTCTGTTGTTTTTTTTTTCTGATAGCTCGGCTCTATTTATAGTTTACATCAAAGGCAACCGGCTGATCCGGTAGTTGACCGACATTTGATAGTTCTGACATGACTAATAAGCCGTGATAATTCTGGCGCTGACAAGTCTTTAGTCTTGAGATTTGGCACTTAGAGTTATTCAACTCAGCTGAATGTGTCAAGACATAAGGATAGTATATGTCGACACAGATGAAGTATGTATCGACACTAATACCCGGATGTTGACAAACTTCCTTTGGTGTTGTCGACAAACTATATAAACTTTCGACATAGCTCTTCATTCAGTCTCAACACTACCTTTGTAGGATGTGTCGACATACTTTAGAAAACAGTCAACAAAGCTATTCATCAAGTTCTCGACACACAGCCTTTGTAGAATGTGTTGACATACTTCAAGAACTGTCGACATAACTCTTTATCAAGTTCTCGACATAGCCATTATAGAATGTGTCGACACAAGTCTTGTGTGTCAACACAGCCTCTCCAAATGTCGACCCAAGTCCTGGATGTCGACATAGCTGCTTCTTTGTAACTGTCAATACAATAATGTCTAAATGTGTCGACACAAGTTATGAGTGTCGACATAGTTGATGTCGACTTAAACTCTGGAAGTCGACACAAGTCCTGTGTGTCGACACAGACTTGCTTCTTGTCTCGACACAACTCCTTCAAAGGTGTCGACACAAAATAATTGTCTCGACATTTTTGTACTTAGAATATTTTCTGCATTCTTCTGCCTGCACAAACAAACTCAATACACCACCAAATACACCCTGATGTATATCATTGAGTTAGGTGAGGCTTCTCCAAATCAGGTAAACAATTTTCAATATACCCAACAATCTCCCCCTATTTGGAGAAGTCATAACTCATAGTCAATGATATACACCAATATAAAAAAATGATAAGCATGATATATTCAGATTTTTCAAACAAAATTATTCAAGAGCAGAGATAACATGTTACACACAGATATTCAAAAAGAAATAACATAAGAAAAACCATGCAACTCAAAGACAAAGATATATAAATTATTGTCAACCCAGAATTTCATTTTCACACAATCAAGGTGAGATTACAAGGTTAATGTTTTCTTTTGAAAGAACAAAAAAAATGCACATTTTCTTCCAAAATCTCTCAATCTAAAGTTAAAGTTGATCAGATTCCTTGATGACAATTCCTTTGCCTGTCAGAATAGTAGCTTTGACTTTAGCTCCATTATCAGTAGCAAGCTTCTTTCCCTTAATGTCTTTGGCCTTAAGTTGTGCAGCTTTTAATTTTTGTCTTTCAAAGTAATGGAATGGTTTAGGGAAGTACTTGTAGGGCTCTATGGAGTTTGCAGGGATCCTTTCAGCCTTCAAGTCCTTCCTGAATTTGTAGATCTTCTCTTGTTGAGCAAGATATTTATCTCATTCTTGTTAGGAGTACCACTTACCCCTATCATACTGATTGTCAGCAACTGCATTCCATGCAGTTAAGATGATACTCCTTGAGGTTGGACTCCATTTCTCAAAATCAGGCCTAGCCTCAGCCTGTTCTCTGAATCTCTTCTTAGATATTTGAGCCTCTTGTTCTTTCAGTAAATCTAAGTCAGTTATGTCCACTTCCTCACAAATTACTGGAATTTTATCCAGTGGAGAGTTGTACATAGTCTGGATAGCCTGTTGGATTTCTCAGAAGAGGGATATTTGACTTGAGCTACTTCATGTTGCATCCCCTCCAAGAATTCAGGTTGGAAACCAAATTCTGCAGTGTTATTATCATCACATAAGGGTGGATGTCCCAAGGTAGCTTTGATAAAGTTAGTTACTCATTTTGCATATTCAGAGCTAGCTTGAACTAATACCCTCTCCTCCTTTATGACTTCTCTATGGATATGATCTCTGAGATCATTCTTTTGAAATCTTATTTGATCTGTAATATGATAATTTCCAGTTGTGTAGTAGTCTTCGAACTTCTTTACTAGAGCAGAAATTGCAGACTCAGAAGTTTTTATAGCAGTAGTAACTGTGTCCAAATCCAGTTGAATCTGTTTTTCAATAGCAGATACTTGGGTGGTCATATTTGCTGCTATGGCAGTGGTTTGTTCATCCAATTTAGTCAGAGAGATGGTATGCAGTTCCATCAAATTTTCATTGAGTCTTTTCTGATTTTCAAGAACAATCCCTTGCTTGAGAACCAGATCATCAACTTCAGTTTTAATAGTTTGTTTTTGTTTTGCAAGATACACCACAGCATTGCCTCCCTTATGGAAGCAATCTGTCATGTCTTTCTTAAGCATGTTTACCTCAAATCATATAGATTTGATATCCTGGGCTAGATTGAACTGCAGCTCCTTGTGGCTTTCATCCACATACTTTTCTAAGGCAGGTCTTTGCTCATCAAGTTTGACTTGTAGCTGTACCAAGAGTGAACTAAAATCTATTGAAGAAGCAGTAGGTGAGGTGTCAGCCTTGAAGGCTCTCTTATATCCATCACTCTTTTTCTTTAACTCCTCAAACTTTCTTTCCTTAAGAACTGATCCTGCTTCCTCATCTTCAGAATCAGATGATATTTCAAGTTCCATTGTTGTGCCTGGAACATCTACATCTAGTCTTGGAGCTAGGTCTGGTTCCTCCCCCTTAATCCTTGCCGCAGCTGGTACATCTACAGGCATTGCTTCCTTATGTACTGCTTCTTGCTCCTCCTGGAAGTCAGTTACTAAGTCTTGAATTACTTCAATTTCAGGAGCCTGGGGTTTTTCTGGCACATCAAGAATATGGACATCCTATGTCTCTCTTTCAAAAGGGATAACATGTAACAACCCCATCCGTTTACATCGTATATACTAGAAGGTCTAGTCGGGGCCCCACAACATATACCACAAAACAGGCGGTGAAGTTACGGTATGATACTAGAGTAACGCAGCGCACCCTAACACATTGCATTCTAGCGAAAGCCTAAACACTAAACTTGAACTCCACACCTGAATGTCCAACATATAAAAGCTCCTCATTTATATATAACATAGGAATGTTTTACAAATACAAATAGTTGGCTTTATGGCCTTACAGGGCTTTCACAATAGTGGCCTTAACATTGGCGTGCAGGCCGGCCACGTATAAATAAAATACAACATTTCAAAGTTTATCCTTCGAGGGCTAGCAGCAAATGCAGCAGGAACTTCAGCCCTTATGCATCCTTCTCGGCTCTCTAACACCTGCACAGGGACAGCCCACCCAACGGTGGAAAACAGAGGCAACGGTCAGCATTCAGCTGTCCAATTTATAACGACCCTACCCCTTTCTCGGGGTAATGGTATTCTTTCCTGCAGGAATATCATTTCACAAGCATATATCTATCTCATATAATGTACTTTCACGCACACATTCCATCACAACCGTCAGCCAATTGGCCCGACGATCCGTGCACTCAGGGAACATTCTTGATGTACCAGCGAACAAGGGTCACACCACCGTATCAGGGTCACAACCTAACGGTAAAACATTGAGCATTTCATTCCATGGCTTGCAGCCGGAGTTCTAGTCGTAAGACACCGGGATTGGCTCGTAACCCCCCATTGTGTCATGGAATGCAGGCCTACGACTCTTGCTATGCGCTCCAACAGACCGCACTTTCAGGTCTCACGTTGGACGGACATAGCGCAGGTCGAATCATCCACCCCCTCTTGCTCAAATCGCCTTGCCATCACCGAGCACAACGTACTCGCGGCTATATCAAATGCGTGGGTCGGTTTCACCAATCCTATTCTGGCATTCAAGACTGGGTGCTTTCCTGGGCGCACTAGTACGTACTCTTACACCAATTTTATCTCACACATCAGCGGGTCTTTCCTGGGCACACTAGTACTTCCTGCTACTCCCTTTCACAGGTATGATACCACAAATATCACAAATGTCAAGGGTAGTTCCATGGCTTACCATGCCAGTACTTCCTGCTACTTCCTTTCATAGGTCCACACATGAACATCAAGCATGACAAAGGGTATTTCCTGGACTTCCAATCCAGTACTTTCTTTCACAGGTACAATCCAATAACAAAGGCATCACAAGCATCACAATGGTATTTTCCTGGACTACCACTCATGTACTTCCTGCTACTGCCTTTCACAGGGTTAACCCACTGACTCCTAAACTACACGTTTATCACGGAGTCTTCTTCGGTTCCTATATGCAACATCACCAATCCAGACCAACTTGTCCAGGTGGGCTACACATAGCATTCCTATTCCGTACTCCATTTCCGGATCTATATGCCAAATTGGGGATTCCATGAATCAACCCAAAAGACACCCACAACAAGCCAGCATCTGGTGGGGGAATTAGATGCATATGCCAAAAAGGAAGCCTTCATATGTCTAGGAAGAAAAGTCGTTACCCTTGAAGACCGCTTCGGTGCCATGAGCTCCTAGCTGGCTTGAAAGAACCGCAACAGCTTTTCATCCGCAAAGATGGCCTCAGATCTTAGCTTGACACTCTCAAGCTCCACCAGCGATCAGCCCCTCTCCCACTTCCTCATTCTTCCTCTTAATTTCCCTCTCTAAGCTTTTTAGAAAGAGGAAGGCAAGAAACATAATGAGAATTTGTTCTCAATTTTCAGCCTTAAGGAAGCAGGGAGGGCTCTCAGCTGTTAGATCCCAGCTGAGGAAAATGTACTGCCACGAAAAAGCCTAAAACTCACCTCTCGGGTCTGACATGCCTTGTGATACATCTGCGTCACAGGCCATGTTCTCTAAGCGGTGCACAAACCACCTTATCCCGAAAGAGGTCACGACCAGGGTACACGCCCTTGACGGCCAAGTCACTCTCGTGACACGTGGCGTGTACTTGCACTCGACGATCGTCGAGCAAATTTCGTCGACCAAAGTGGAACACGCCCTCCAACACGCCCGTGTCGGAGGGTATACGCCCTTGTCACTGGCGTGTTCCCTCTATCAACCACTTTGTCGACCAAAGACTCGAGTGTCGACACAAAGGAGGTGTCGACACAAGGGTGTCGACATAAAGGAGGTGTCGACACAAAGGTGTCGACACAACGGTGTCGACATAACGGTGTCGACACAAAGGAGGTGTCTACACGAAGGTGTCGACACAAAGGAGGTCACGCCCGTGTCACGGTGCGTGTCCCTCCAGAACACTTCGTAGAATGCATTTTCGTCAACTTCGCGACTGCTACGCACCCGAGCAGGACACGCCCTGGGACACGCCCATGTCCCAGGTCGTGTCACCCAAAAATTTCCCATTTTGAACTTTGGGCTGTTACAACCCTCCCCTCCTACAAGAAATTTCATCCTCGAAATTCGTACACAGGAAGGAAAATAGCAAGCAAAATGTTATAACATCAAAATTTTATGTTACAACGACAGTTGCACTATACAACTAGTTTACAGAAATAGCTCAGGAAAATCAGCTCGTATGGTCTGCTCTCGCTCCCATGTCAGCTCCTCACGGCCGCAATTGGCCCATCGGACTTTGACCATCCCGACCGTCTTATTACGCAACTGTTTCTCGGCTCGATCCTCGATTTGAATGGGTCTAACCCTCGCTGTTAGCCCATACTACACCGACACACGATCATCTACGATCACATGAGCTGGATCTTTCACGACTTTCCGCAACACCGAGATGTGAAACACATCATGTAATTCACTCAAGTCTGCAGATAGAGCTAGCCGATATGCAGATTCTCCGACTCTCTTTACCACTTCAAATGGACCCAAATATCTTGGACTCAACTTTTTCAGACGTCGAATCCTGGATACGCCTTTGAAGGGATTGATTTTCAAGTATACCCAATCGCCTACCGCGAACTCCACATTCTAGTGCTTGGCTTTGTAGTATTTCGCTTGTCGATCCTGGGCGATGAGTAGCCTCTCTCGAATAGTACGTATGGTCAAGGTTACTTCATCGACTTCATTAAGATTATAAACTCTAGCTTCGCCCGCTTTTACCCAAGCCAAAGGAGTACGACACTTCTGTCCATACAGAGCTTTATATGGTGCCATCCCGATGCTCGCTTGGTAGCTGTTATTATAGGCAAACGCCACCATATAGAGATGATATTCTCATCTCTTTCCAAAATCTAGGGCGCACATCCGGAGCATATCCTCCATTGTCCTGTTGGTCCGTTCAGTTTGGCCATCAGTTTGGGGATGAAAGGTCGTACTGAATGTCAACTTCAGGCCTAACAGTTGATGAACTAGCCTCCAGTCATTTGATGTGAACCGCCCATCTCTATCACTTACGATGCTCCGAGGAACACTGTGTAGTCGCACAATCTGCTCAACATATAATTTTGTCAAACTTTCCACTGAATCATCCCGTCTATTTGGCGAGAATTGTGCTACTTTCGTTAGCCGGTCGACAATTATCCAATTTGAGTCATTTCCGCGCTGAGATCCCGGCAACCCGTGTACAAAATCCCTGGAAATATCGTCGAACTTCCATTCCGGAATCAGCAACGACTTCAAGTAACCGCCAGGCTTCTGGCATTCCGCCTTCACCATAGCACATGTTTGGCATTTGGCCACATCATGAGCAACATCTCTCTTCAGCCCTGGCCACCATAACAGCTTTTTAATATCCCTGAACATCTTCGTGCTCCCAGGGTTAATTGAGTACTTTGTATAATGGGCTTCATACATCAGTTCTTCCCTCAATTTACCCAAATTCAGGACGCACAAACGGCCCTCCTTTCGCAGAAGACTGTCATCCCAGGAGAACTTGCCCTCTGGCCCATCTTTAGCATAGCATAGGAAATCTTCATCTAGCCCTGTTGCTCGTCGAATCCGGTCTACAAGGTCACACTGCACCTTCGTCCAGTTCAAACATGCATTGGCGGTGGAATTCTTGTCAACACAAGAAATCTCCAACGCTTCTAGCTCCTGGATGAGACATTCATCATACCTCTGCACCCAACTCGGCCTTGCCGGAGCTCTCCGAATCAAGGCATCTGCGACTACATTTCCCTTTCCGGGCGTATAGTGAATCTCAAAGGTGTAGTCCCCAAGGAACTCCAACCACCTTCGTTGTCGCATATTCAAGTCCTTCTGCTCCAATCGGTACTTTAGGCTCTTGTGATCTGTATAGATCTCCACCTTCACACCATAAAGATAGTGTCGCAACAGATTTAGTGCAAAGATCACCGCCTCCAATTCTAAGTCATGGACAGGATTGTTTCGCTCGTGCACCTTCAGCTGGCGTGAGGCATAAGCAATCACCTTCTCATTTTGCAGAAGAATGCGGCCTAAGCCTCTCCCCGAAGCATCACTATAGATTACAAATCCATCGGTACCTTCAGCTCTTCAAAAGCTCACGCGCACTCTGGCGTACAAACGAACTTCTGATCTTTTCTCGTCAGCGTGGTTAGCGACAAAGCAATCCGCGAGAATTTTTCAACAAATCTTCGATAGTAGACCGCCAGTCCAAGGAATCTCCTGACCTCGGCCACTGAAGACAACATCGGTCACTCATGTATAGCCTTTATCTTTGCTAGATCCAATATTATGCCCGCTCCACTCACCATTTGGCCTAGAAAATCCACCGACGATAGAGCGAAAACTCGCACGTCAAGAACTTGGTGTAGAGCTTATTTTACCTCAACGTATTCAACACCAACCACAAGTGGTTTTCATGATCGGCTTCAGATTGAGATTAGATCCGAATATCATCAATGAACACTATCACGAATAGGTCCAGATACACTCGGAATGTTCGGTGCATCAAGTCCATGAACACTGAGGGTTCATTACACAGTCCAAATGGCATGACTGTGAACTCATAGTGTTTGTAACGTGTTCCAAATGTGGTTTTGGGAATGTCACCTTCCCGGATTCTCAACTGGTAACAAGCAGATGGCAAGTACAACTTCGAATAGACCATCGATCCCACCAGCTGATCAAACAACTCATCAATCCATGGAATCAGATATTTGTTCTTCTCTGTCAGCTTGTTCAGTTCGCGGTAATAAATACATCACCGCAAACTCCCGTCTTTCTTTTCACAAAAAGTACAGGGGCGCTCCAAGGTAACATGCTTGGGCGTATATAACCCTGCTCCAGCACTCGTCCAATTGCACTTTTAGCTCCTCCATTTCCTTAGGTGCGACGTGATATGGAGAGCAGGCCACAGGTTTCGCAACGGGCACTAGCTCGATCGGACGCCAATCTCTCGCAGGGGTGGTAGCCCAGGGAGATCCTTGAGAAACACATCTGCACATTCCGATACCGGCAACACAGATGCAATAAAATAGAAATCCCGACTTCCTAAGTGCACCGCCACATCGCAAGCCATAGTAGCAAACACCATACAACATTTGGAAACACCACCCTAACGCTTTTTGGTCTAGCCAAGTCGCGTTATGAAATCTTTAGACAGAAAAGAATGTGACACACCCGTATCAAACAGTGCTCGCGTCAGCGTGTTCTGAATCATCGCAAAGCCTGTGGTGCACACAACACACACAAGCTACATACATAATATACAATCAACATGCAATCAATATGATTCGCGCGCACTTGTAACACTTAGGATTGCGCCTGGGACGCATAGGACTCCATCACTGCTTTTCACATCTCAACCAAATGTCGACCACTCCTGATAATGATTGGCGAAAGTGTCCCCATGTAATAAAGCATCAACTATCTATTCGTGTTCACGACTACCGTGCAAACACGTTGATCTCACATATACATGTATTGGACTCCTATTCCACAAACGCAACAGTAGAACTGCCATTCAAACGGGTTACTGTACACACAACACATGCATAGTTCACAATACATGAGTAGCCCAATTATTTATGTACATCATCACGTCAATACTTATTGTCCTCTAAGAGCCACAGCGGCAATCTCGGGATTTATGTCCTGTTTCACCGCACGAATAGCACTTGTAGCTCTTCTTTGGCTGCTGAACACCATCCCAACAGTCTCGAGCAATGTGTCCTACCTGTCCACAAGTATAACAAGTATGACTCTCGAGACTCTGCCTCTTGCGGTGAGCAGACTTTCAAACCCTTAGAATTCTCACTTTCCTGGTCGCAGGCATTTGCTGGGCTCGTGTCAATTCCAACTCTAATCGTCTAGCTGACTTCACCAATGGTTGGAATCCGAATAGCTTGGTACCCATCAACAAGAAACGGAGTTCCTGACGTAGCACATCATAAAACTGATTGATCTTTGTCTCCTCGGTTTCAAACACAAACTTTGGTTGTTGTCGCATTTCAACAAATGCGTGAAAATAATCCTCAACAGTGTCTTCTCCTTGGCTCAAACACATGTTCAACAACGAAGTTGATGCCCTTCCCCTTGCCGTCTGCTCAATTACACTAACCGGCATAGGACGCAGTACCAGATCAGAGGGTTGAACCTGTCCCTCATGGTAAGCCTTGAGCCTTACAAAAACCACATCAGCAATCAGTAGAGCCATCTCTATCGATGGAGGAGATGTTAATACCATAGTTGATGTCATGCTTCCCATCAAATGTTGGGGTTCTCCTGCCACGCAGTCGCACTTGTCGCCTACAGTCGTAATATTACATAAGTAAGCAACAAACAGATTGCCAAAAGCAATACTAGAAACGCACAGGTTCCCCAAATGCATGTATTTGCATCCTTAAGTGGACATTCCAGAGTTCAATCGTGTTAACTTGGCTTGCACAGAGACGTGCTTATTTCAAAGTTTAGCCTTCGATGGCTAGCTGCAGTAGCAGTAAATGCAGCAGGAACTTCAGCCCTTATGCGCCCCGCTCGGCTCTCCAACACCTACACAGGGACAGCCCACCCAATGGTGGAAAATAGAGGCAACGATCAGCATTCAGCTGACCAATTAATAACGACCCTACCCCTTTCCCGGGGCATTGGTATTCTTTCCTGTAGGCATAGCATTTCATAAGCATATATCTATCTCATATAATGTGATTTCACACACACATTCCATCACAACCGTCAGCCACTCGGCCCGACGATCCGTGCACTCAGGGCACATTCTTGGTGTACCAGCAAACCTGGGTCACACCACCGTATCAGGGTCACAACCCAACGGTAAAATATTGAGCATTTCACTCCATGGCGTGCAGCCGGAGTTCTAGTCGTAAGACACCAAGATTGGCCCGTAGCCCCCCATTGTGGCATGGCACACAAGCCTATGACTCTTGCTATGCGCTCCAACAGACCACACTTTCAGGTCTCACGTCGGACGGACATAGCGCAGGTCGGATCATCCACCCCCCGTTGCTCAAATCGCCTTGCCATCACCGAGCACAACGTACTCGCGGCAATATCAAAGGCACGGGTCGGTTTCACCAATCCTGTTCTGGCATTCAAGCCTGGGTGCTTTCCTGGGCGCACCAGTACTTACTCCTACACCCATTTTATCTCACACATCAGCGGGTTTTTCCTGGGCACACCAGTACTTCCTACAACTCCCTTTCACAGGTATGACACCGCAAATCTCACAAATGTCAAGGGTAGTTTCATGGCTTACCATGCCAGTACTTCCTGCTACTTCCTTTCACAGGTCCACCCATGAACATCAAGCATGACAAAGGGTATTTCCTGGACTTCCAATCCAGTACTTCCTTTCATAGGTACAATCCAATAGCACTGGCATCACAAGCATCACAAGGGTATTTTCCTGGACTACCACTCTAGTACTTCCTACTACTGCCTTTCACAGGGTTAACCCGCCGACTCCTAAACTATATGTTTATCACGGAGTCTTCTCCGGTTTGTATATGCAACATCACCAATCCAGACCAACCTGTCCAGATGGGCTTCACAAAGCATGCCTATTACGTACTCCATTTCCGGATCTATATGCCAAATTGGGGATTCCATGAATCAACCCAAAAGACTCCCACAACAAGCCACCCTCTGGTGGGGGAATCAGATGCACATGCCAAAAAGGAAGCCTTCACATGGCTAGGAAGAAAATTCGTTACCCTTGAAGACCGCTTCGGTGCCATGAGCTCCTAGCTGACTAGAAAGAACCGCAACAATGTTTCCTCCGCAAAGATGGCCTCAAATCTTAGCTTGACACTCTCAAGCTCCACCAGCAATCATCCACTCTTCCACTTCCTCCTTCTTCCTCTCCCTTTCTCTCTCTAAGGTTTTTAGAAAGAGGAAGGCAAGAAACATAATGAGAATTAGTTCTCAATTTTCAGCCTTGAGGAAGCAGGGAGAGCTCTCAGCTGTTATATCCCAGCTGAGGAAAATGGACAGCCACGAAAAAGCCTAAAACTCCCCTCTCGGGTCCGACACGCTCTGTGACACGCCCGTGTACTCTATGCAGTGCGCAAACCACCTTATCCCGAAACAGGTCACGACCAGTGTACACGTCCGTGACGGCCAAGTCACGCCCGTGACACGGGGCGTGTACTTGCACTCGACGATCATCGAGCAAATTTCGTCGACCAAAGGGGAACACGCCTGTGTCGGAGGGTACACGCCCATGTCACTAGCGTGTTCTCTCTGTCGACCACTTTGTCGACCAAAGACTCGAGTGTTGACATAAAGGAGGTGTCGACACAAGGGTGTCGACATATAGGTGTCAAAACAAAGGAGGTGTCGACACAACGGTGTCGACACAAAGGAGGTGTCGACACAAAGGAGGTGTGTCCCTCCCGAACACTTCGTCGAATGCATTTTCGTCGACCTCGCGACTGCTACACACTAGAGCAGGACATGCACTGGGACACGCCCATGTCCCAGGCCATGTCACCCAAAAATTTCCCCTTTTGAAATTTGGGTTGTTACACAACAGGTGTGTTGATGTCATGAAACACTTCCATTATAGTGAGCTTTACACTCTCATTGTCTAGCTGGGCTTCAATGACAGTTTCTATAGGGACTTAAATCTCTGGATTATCCATCTGATGGACAGCCTCCCGCTAGATCTGAGCTTCAGTTCCAGGTGTATGAGTTGGAGACATTCTGGGTAGGTTAGTGGTCTCTTCATCAAAACTGAATTCAATTCTCTCTTCTGATTCACTAGAGGACTCCTCAGCTTGCACTGTATCTCTCTTTGATGTAGTGACCTGTTTGTACTTCTGCTTTAGTGCAGGTACTTCCTTGGACAATACTCTGACCCACCTAGAGAGGATTCTTATATCCAATCTCCTCATGTGATTTATTTTGGAATCAATAATCTGGTTTAGCACCTCAGGTATGTTGGCTGCCAGATACAGGCTTAAGATTTAGCCCAGATTTGGCTTCTTAAGACTGTCCTTAATCCTATTAAAGATTACACTACTCCAGTCGGTCTTCACCTGGAAGATGGCTCTTGTCATGAGGCTGAACATGTAGGAAGATATCCTATCATGCCCCCCAGTCTTGCAGAGAACTACCTTGCCAATTATTTAAGACAGAAATTTCCCTTTGGAGTTCATCCCTTTCCTTGTCATGGACGATCCAATGTTTGTTGTTGCGGGTAGCCCACACCATTTAAGGGCTTCAACAGTGAAATTTGAATCTACCTCAGTCTCTTCTTTTATCCTTGGTAGATGAAGGGATTTACTCAGACTTTTGAGTGTTATTTTAACCGTTTCGCCATATACAGTAGACTTGATCTTGTTCCCCTTTGAGTTCAATGTAGCGTTGGAATAGAACTCAAGAACTTCCATCTTCCAAATTCTTGTCGATTCAGAAACCAAATAATCCAGGCCGGCTTCCTGGATTAGGTCCACAACCGTCTTAATTTCTTGCTCAGCATCAGTGAATGCTCCTCGAACGAGCTCATAACCTTCGTTAACGTTGTTGTCCAACTTGGGTGCCATTGGAGATGAGAGAAGTGAAGTTGAAGAGAAGGAAGATGAATTTCTTATCGACACAGACGGTTTAGTCTCGAGATTTCTGAGAGCGTAGTCGACAAGGTCTCGTTTCCACCTATTTATACTTTTCTAAACAAGGAAGGCCAAAAGGCAGGCTGAAATTAGAGTTTCGTATGTCGACACAATTTTGATTGTGTCGACACAGACAACAAAAGTCTCGACAGAGAGTTTAGGGTCTCGACAACTCTACATGGCGACACTAATCTCTGAGTGTTGGCATAGATGACCATATGTGTCGACACCAACATCTGAGTAACAACAACTCTATGTGTCGACACTAATTTCTGAGTGTCGATGAAATCTTCTTTAAGTGTCGACAACAACTACTGAGTGTCGACACAGACTATATTATGTGTCGAAAAAAATTTACTTAGTCATATATTGAGTAGAATTTTTCTTAATTTTCCATTCTATTCTAGGTTCAACATGCCCAATTCAATTTTAAAGTAATTAAATTTACTTTCATCTAGAGGTTTAGTGAAAATATCAGCTACTTGAGTATCAGTAGAAAAAAATTCTAAAGTTATGTCCTCTTTCTCAACATGTTCTCTAATAAAATGTTACCTAATTTCAATGTGTTTTGTTCTACTATGTGAAACAGGATTTTTAGCAATTGATATAGCACTAGTAGAATCACAATATAGTGGAGTTTTATTTATCTTGATGTCATAGTCTTCCAGTTGATGTTTTATCCATAGCAACTGAGCACAACTACTTCCAGCTACAATATATTCCGACTCAGCTGTGGATATAGCAACACTTGTCTGCTTTTTGCTGTTCCATGACAACAGTCTTCCTCCTAGGAATTGGCATGTACCTGTGGTACTTTTTCTATCTTTTTTGCAGCCTGCAAAGTCTGCATCTGAAAAACTTGTTAACAGAAAATATCTATTCCTAGGGTACCATAGACCAAGATCTGGTGTGCCCTGAAGATATCTTAAAATTCTCTTAGCAGCAGAGTAATGAGACTCTTTAGGGCATGTCTGGTATCTAGCACAGACACATGTACCATACATGATGTCAGGCCTACTTGCAATCAAGTATAGTAAGGAGCCAATTATCCCTCTATACAAAGACTCATCAACAGGTTTCCCTGCATCATCTTTGCCTAAAGGCATACTTGACCCCATTCGAGTTCTCATGGTGGAAGTAGTCTCCATCCCATATTTTTAATCAACTCACTGGTGAACTTAGACTGGGTTATGGACAATCCATCATCAGTCTATTTTACTTGTAGTCCTAGAAAGAACTTTAGCTCACCTATGCTGCTCATCTCAAACTTCCCTTACATAAGTTTGACAAACTTCCTGCAAAAGTTGTTCTCAGTAGATCCAAAGATTATGTCATCAACATATATCTGAACTAGGATGATCTTGACCTTTGATTCCCTCAGGAATAGGGTCTTATCTATTTTCCCCTTGAGAATTTGTTCTCAATGAAGAAAGTAGACAATGTCTCATACCATGCTCTAGGGGCTTGTTTCAACCCATATAGAGCTTTCTTAAGTCTATAGACATGATCAGGAAAGTGAGGATCTACAAAACCTGATGGCTGGTCCACATATACTTCCTCTTTTAGATCTCCATTTAGGAATGCTGACTTGACATCCATTTGAAAGACCTTGAATTCTTTATAGGCTGCATAGGCAAGAAATAGTCTTATTGCTTCCAGCCTTGCTACTGGGAAAATGGTCTGGTCAATGTCTATTATTTCTTCCTACCTGTAGCCTTTTGCAACCAATTCAGCCTTATTTTTGACAATAATTCCATTTTCATCTAACTTATTCATATACATCCATTTGGTCCCTATTACATTATGTCCTCTAGGTCTGGGAACCAGTTTCCAAACTTTGCATCTCTTGAATTGGTTCAGCTCTTCCTGCATAGCACCAATCCAGAATGAATCTTGGATAGCCTCTTCAAACTTCTTTGGTTCCATTTGAGACAGAAAACTTGAACATAGTACTGAGTTCAAGATCTTGCTTCTGGTCATTACACCATGACTTGCATCACCAATGATTTGATGAGTTGGATGATCTCTTAAATGTCTCAAAGCTAGAGGCAATCTTTCTTCGGCTTGTTGATCCTCTATGTCTTCAGCTGACCGTTCTTCATTTTCAACTAGTAAGTCTTGAGCTCCCCCTAGACAGTAACCATCATCTTCAATCTCTTGGCTTGCTGGTTTATCTTCCCTGATGGTCAGATTGTTCATCTTATCTTTTAAGCCTGAAAGACTAGAAGAAGTGCTTGGAAGCTCACAGTTAAGTAACTTAGACTCGTCAAAGATAACATGAACAGATTCTTCTACAACTTGTGTAGTTGAGTTATAGATCCTATATGCTCTACTATTGTTGATGTACCCAACAAATATCCCTTCTTGGGACTTGACAGCAATCTTAGTCAAATGAGACTTACCATTGTTTAGTACATAACACTTGTTACCAAAAATTTTAAAATAGGATAAGTTTGGTTTTCTGCCTTTCAGAATCTCATAGGGAGTCTTTTTGTGGCTTTTAGTGATGGAAGCTCTATTGAAAACATGACAAGCAGTATTTACTGCCTCAGCCCAGAAATATTCTGGGAGAGAGGTGTCATTTAACAAAATCCTACCTGCCTCAATTAGAGTTCTATTCTTCCTTTCAGCAATTTCATTTTGCTGGCG
Organism: Platanthera guangdongensis; assembly: GCA_039583875.1. Classification (NCBI taxonomy): domain Eukaryota; kingdom Viridiplantae; phylum Streptophyta; class Magnoliopsida; order Asparagales; family Orchidaceae; genus Platanthera; species Platanthera guangdongensis. Next base: position 68,968,920 of record CM077150.1, on the reverse strand, counting down.
AGTTTTAGGTGAGGAGAATTCTTGATGAATCTCAAGCCCTTCACAGAACTTTTCCATGCATTCAAACTGAAACTCAGTCCCATGATCACTTCTGATCTTGACCACAAAACTATTAAATTCATTCTAAATTTGCTTGACAAAAGTCTGGATATTTGGGATTTCAGATTTTCTCCACAAGAAGAATATCCAAGCAAACCTTGAAAAGTCATCAACCACCACAAAAGTATAGACTTTCCTACCTAGACTATGAACTGACATATGACCAAATAGATCCATATGCAGGAGATATATACACCTCATTGAGTCCTTGGTAAAAAGACTTTAGAAGGAAGCCTGGTCTGCTTGCCCTCTTGACAAGCTGAGCAAATTCCCTCCTTAATGCACTTAACTTCAGGACCATTAATTGCCAATTCTTCACCAAAGAGTCCACCTATGGCCTTGTAGTTTAGGTGAGGTTGCCTCTTGTGCCATTTGACATAATGATAAACTTTCTCATTTGTAACTAGGCATATGGGAGTGTCCTTACTCTCACACTCAAAGTCTAGACAGTAAACATTTCCTCTCCTAGTGTCAGTCAAGATAACTCCTTGATCACTTGACCTTCTAATTTGACACTCATCATTGAGAAAAGAAATGTCATAGCCCAAATCACATAGTTGAGTTATGCTTATAAGGTTATGTTTCAAACCTTTCACATAAGCTACTTGTGTGATAGTTACTATACCATTAGTTATCTTACCAAACCTTTAGTTACCCCTTTTTCTGAGCCCCCAAAGGTAACTCTGGGACCATTCTTAATAGGAGTGTATTCCTTTAGTATGCTCCTTATTCCAGTCATGTGCCTGGAACATCCACTGTCCAAGTACCATGTAGGGGTATGGCCACTTGGACTTACCTGCAACAAATATATTATCTAACCTTAGGACCCCAAATCTGATTGGGTCCTAGGTTTAAGTTAGATTTAAACTGAACATGCCTATCTGCAGTTCTTCTGACAGGTAAGCCACCTATACTTCTCTGGACATTCTCATTGTGCCAGCAATCAATGGCATAGTTGCCTACCTTGCCATAACATCAACACTCATGCACATTGTACCTTATTTTAAGAACTAGCTTCAATGCAATGTGGTTTATAGTTCTCAACCCTGCTGGTACATCACCTCTTTTCTTAGGTCTTTCAGCTACAGCTTACTTAGGAACGTGTCTGGCAGTAGAAGTACTTGGGATATCCTGAACCCTATCTGTAGCTGCCTTCTTTTCAGAAAGCATACTCCTGATAGCTTCAGATATACCTAAGTCTGTTTGGCTAACGGACTTTCCCTTAGCTTGCAATTGAGCTGACAGACCTTGTAAGTCAGCTGGCACCTTGTTCTTGAGTGTTGGGGTTGGTACACCAAACACCAATGGTCCACTTTGAGCCATTTAGGTTTTCTCACGGGCTGCCCAATAGGCACTAGCACTCTTGCCATTTCTACTACCTTGCTCACAGTGACCATAAATACTATCATGGTCATACCTATTAGAAGGTTGTACCACCTTTTTAAAATAAATTTGAGACTTATAAGCAAGTGGCTGAGTTGGAGCTTTGTCTTTCCTTTTGGAATTGGCAGCTCTTGTTCTTCCTTTGAAACCTAAACCCTTCCTACCATTTTGGGAAGAGAAGGAATCTATCAAAGGTAACACAGAACTAGGTTTAAAAAACTTGGCCACTAGTTCCCTGTCCTTTTGGAGTCTACATTCAAGATTCATAATATGATTATTCTTGAAAGTAATGGTATCCATCTGAATAATAGTTATGTTCTTTAATTTACTAATTTCTTTAAGCTTCAGATCCAGCACTTTTGTTGTGTCTAAGGCAACCAACTTCAGACTGGCGTTTTCCTTTGCCAGCTGTTTGGCTAGGAGCTTGCTTTCCTTAAAGGCTTTCAGGAGCTATCCATAGTCATCAATCAGTTGATTGATGTCTCCTTCAGATTTAGAGTCATCTTTATCTCTTGAAGAAGATGCTTCTGACTCGGGGCTTGTAACGTAATCTGGCACTGAAGGTGAAGACTGTACCTTACTAGGACCAGACAGCTCCTGGTTGTGTCTATCCTCAGCTATATACATCAACCCTATACATTGGTTGTCTTCTACTTTATTGATATCATCCAGCATCTGCAAGAATTCTGTTTCTATAGAATCTTCCTCAGCAGAGAACAGCCCAATGTAGGCCTTAACATCCTCTTCATTTTCTGACTCTGATGAAGAGGAGTCAGTCCATCTTTTCTCCTTCTTGGCCACAAAAGATTTCTCCTTTTTGACTTTATGCTAGAGTTTCTTTTTCACACCAGACTCCTTTCTTTTGATAGGACAGTCTGTTATAACATGTCCTGGCTTGCTGCAACAATAACAAACAATTTTAGTAGAAGTTTGTTTACCAGGTTTAGAGTCATACCTTTCCTCCTTAGAGGTTTTCTTCTTTCCCTTGTAGTTGTCATCCTTGGAGTAAGAAGAAGAGGAAGGCCTTCTCCTCCAGTTCTTTTTCTTTAGAAACTTCTGGAATTGCCTAGAGAAGGCAACAAGATCCTCATCAGAATTATGTCCATCTGTTGTGCTAGTGTCTGAACTTTCTGACTTAGTATCAACAACGTTTTTGGTAGGAGAAGGAGTCTTTCTCCTGCCCTTCTTTGGAGCTTCAACTTTGAAGGCCACAGACTTATCTTTGCCATAAAACCTGCTGGACTTTTCCTCTTCCTTTCTGGCAATCAACTGCATCTCATAGGACAACAATTTTCCAAACAAAGTTGATGGAGGAGTATCTACAAGTCTGGCCACTTCTCTGCTAGCACATACTTTGGTATCCCAATCCATGGTTAATGATCTGAGAAACTTGCCATTAAGTTCATAAGTGTTGAAAACTCTTCCATAAGTCATCAGCTTATTGACAATTCTAAAGAACTTTTCATAACATGTAACTATGCTATCTGTCTTGGCTTGTCTGAAACTCTCATATTCTTGATTGAGCATGGATTTCCTATCCTCTCTTACTTCTTCAGTCCCCTCCATGTAGACAATTAAGGTGTCCCACATTTCCTTTGAAGTTTTGTAGTGGACTAAATTCTGAAATGTAGAATCATCTATGGCACTAACAATTATGTTATGTGCTCTCTTATCCAAAGTGGCTAAGATGATCTCATCTTTGGTCATCTCAGAATATCTCTTTGGAGTTTTTAGATTTGCATCTAGAACAAATGTCTTCATAGGGATGAAAGGCCCTTCTTGAACTGTGATGTAAATTCTTGGATAAGATGCTTCCATTAATAATATGATCCTCTCTTTCCATATGTCAAAGGTTTCTTTTCTACAAATGGGAAGTTTCATGGATCCAACTTCTTTGTAATTTTCACCTGAACCTATCTTGGCTATCTTATTACTGTCTTGGAGATACACTCAGACTGTTAAGTCAAATTTTGAGCAACCTCGCTCTGATACCACTTGATAGAATTGGTTTCAAGATTGACTAAACATCTAGATGGGGGGTGAATAGGTTCAATCCTTATTCTACTTCGAAAGTTAATAATTTGATCACAGCACAAATAAAATCTACAGTTATCACAGCACATAATCATTCAATCACAGCATACACACAGTTTTTGTAGTGGTTCCACAAATGATGGGTACATCCACTTTCCCCCCTTCGCCTATCTAGCAGTATACTAGATTTGGCCTAACTTTCTTCCACCTTCACAGATCCTCAGATCTTACAACTTAGAACCCAAACTGGTTTTTACAGCTCACACTTTAACAAGTGCTACAACTCAGGATTATCCCAAGAACCCTACCTTAGAGTGAATCCACACTCCTACCACTCAGGCAATTAATCCCTACCTCAGCCTTTATCAGCAGGCCTACAACTCAGAGAACTTAATCTCCTACCTCAGGCAAACAGCCATACTTCAGCTTTTATAGTTATAAGCTTACAACTCAGAGAACTTAATCTCCTACACTCAGATCTAAAATAGATCCTACAAAAAATTGATTAAGAAGATGATCCTTCCTTCACTCAGAGAGAGATGAGGGAATCTTGGTCAGATCTTGATGGATCTGCTTTCTATTATTCTTTGTAGTAATGAATCTGATTCAACCTGACTTAGCTTATTCAAAGCTTATTGAAAGAGAGAATCTAGGTTGAATCTTTTTGAGAAGTTGGTGTAGATCTAGCTTCTTCCACCTTGTAGAATTAAATCTGCAATCTATAATAGATCTGCTGTAAAGCAATCCCCTTCTCTGATTTTGAATCAGAATCTTCTTGCTGTACTGGAATCCGTGAATTTTCCTAGAGAATTCCACTTTAATTTCTCTCTCACTTCTGTTGTTTTTTTTTTCTGATAGCTCGGTCTATTTATAGTTTGTATCAGATGCAATCGATTGATCCGGTAGTTTACCAACATCTGACAGTTCTAACATGACTAATAAGCCGTGACAATTCTGGCAGCTGATAAGTCTTTAGTCTTGAGATTTGGCACTTAGAGTTATTCAACTCAGTTAAATGTGTCAAGACATAAGGACAGTATGTGTCGACACAAATGAAGTATGTGTCGACACTAATACCCGGATGTCGACACACTTCCTTTTGGTGTTGTCGACAAACTACAGAAACTGTCGACATAGCTCTTCATTCAGTCTCAACACTGCCTTTGTAGGATCTGTAGACATACTTCAAAAAATAGTCGACACAGCTCTTCATGAAGTTCTCGACACATAGCCTTTGTAGAATGTGTCGACATACTTCAGCAACTGTTGACACAACTCTTTATCAAGTTCTGGACAAAACCTTTGTAGAATGTATCGACACAAGTCCTGTGTGTCGACACAGCCTCTCCAAATGTCGACCCAAGTCCTAGATGTCGACATAGCTGCTTCTTTATAATCGTCAATACAACAATTTCTAAATGTGTCGACACAAATTATGAGTGTCGACACAGTTGATGTCGACTTCAACTCTGGATGTCAACACAAGTCCTGTGTGTCGACACAAACTTGCTTCTTGTCTCGACACAGCTCCTTCAAAGGTGTCGACACAAAATAATTTTCTCGACACTTTTGTACTTAGAATATTTTCTGCATTCTTCTGCCTGCACAAATAAACTCAATACACCATCAAATACACCATGATGTATATCATTGAGTCAGGTGAGGCTTCTCCAAATCAGGTACACAATTTCCAATGTACCCAACACCTTCCCTGTAGACATAACATTTTCACAAGCAGATATGTCACAAGAACGTGCACTCACGCATAGTTCAATATATCACAAATGAATGCCTCAACAACCAAACATTCTATGCACTCAGGGAAGATTTTCGGTGTACCTATTGCCAGGGACCCACCACCGATCAGAGGTCCCAGACATAACGGTTAACTTTGAGCATTTATAGTCTCTACGGCCCCCGGCCTGAGACTTTATTCTTGACGGCATACAGCCTAAGACTCTTATTATGTGATCCTAACGAACACCAATAACTTAGGCACTCGAGTTAGACAACCATAATGCGGATACAGTTTAGCAATTGTTCATTGCTCAAGTCATCAATTCAATGTCTAGTCTGACGCTGGTCAGCTTCCCCTTGTCTATTCGGCTCACTAGAATTTAGGAGCTTGCAGTCTACTGATTAGCCTCACAGTCTTCTAGTGATAGGCTTTACAATCAAAATGGAGTTATTGCCAGCGTTCATCACGATCGCAGGCTGGACCAACATAAGTTCTCTTTCTGCGCCCAAATTCAACCGAAAACCCTGCAGCATTCTGCAGTGCCAGAAACACTAGACTTTTACAACACACAGCATAAATAGCTCACCAAGAGCTATCACTGTTGGCGATACTCACTGTCTCCCGGCGATATCCAAGAGACATTCAAATTGTGGTATTTCGTGGGTATTTTCCTGGAGTGCAACTCTAGTACTTCCTGCTACTTTCAGTTCACAGGTACAACCCCGTAGACCCCGTAAACTACTCGTTTTTACTCAGAGTCTTCTCGGGCATGCAAAATAAACATCACCAATCCAAACCAACCTGTCCAGATGGGCTTCATGTAGTATGACTATTTGGTACTACATATTTTCGGATCTATATGCAAGACTCACTGGGGATTTCACAAATCGACCTAAAGGAATTCCCTTCGCAATTCTATCTTTTGGCGGGGGATTCCATGCATATGTCAAAAGAAGGACTTCACTTGTCCAAGAAGGAAGATCATTACCCTTGTAGTTTTCTTCGGAGCCATGACCTCTTTTTTGTCCGATTGGAAAGGAGCACCGCGCTTTCCTCTTCACAAACCAAGATCGGATCTTGCTTCCGACTACTGGATCTCCTTCACCAAGCTATTCAAGCTCTGCTCCAGTCCTTAGCTATTTCTTTCAAGAACTTAGATGAAAGAAGGAGAGAGAGAGTGAGAAAACGAGAATGACTTCTCATTCCTCTACTCCTCTGCATAAGTGGCCTTGGGATTAATCCCACCCACATGATCATTTCCTCAAAAGGGAGCAATGGACATGATTTTGGTTGAAAAGTCAAACAAAAGGATATCGCTAAGCGATATCGGCTATCGTCTGGCGATAGCGACAGTAACAACCTTGACCCTAATCAACCACCGCTCATTGGCCGCCGTCCGACCATCTGACACGTATCTAGCAGACATGGCCCTATCGCATGGCGATATCCACTGTCGCTGTTCGGATAGCTCACTCAATGCTTTACGGAATCGAGTGTGTCTAGTTCATTCAACACTTCATGGATTTGAGTGTGTGAAGCTCATTCAATGCTTCAAGGCGTTGAGAGTGTTAAGAGCATTAAGAGCTGGGTTATTACCATGCGATACCCACTATCACCACGCGATAGTCTCTTACTCAACGATTCGTCGAAAGGCGTCGAGTGTTAAGCTCAATCAATGCTTCAAGGCATCGAGTGCTATTACAATCGCTGCTGGCGATACCCACTATCGCCCGACTATAGCGACCAAAGTTCTGCTATGAAATTTGGGGTGTTACATGTTTTTCATTAACTACTCAAGGTACACATTCACCTTACCAAAATATTATCACCAAAATTGTTGATACCAACTCGATGGTAGAGGGAAAGAGTCTTGTTGTCCAAACTGAAGGAAGGTGGTCTTGAGTAGTTGGTTACTTTGGGTCACGATTGAAGTGGTTTTCAGTTAGAAATAGGAGGTCGTGACTAGGCAAGGGAGTTCGCCCAGGTTGCTTAAAGGACGTCGTACAGTCAGATAATAGAGTTCGCACAGTTCTCCTAAAGAAGGTTGCACAAACAACAAAAAGTGATCATACGGTCGCTCAGGTCATGCGGTCTCACAAAACTTAACCACAGGCTTGCCCTGCGACTTCTTACCCTTATACTCCTTACTAATTAGAGGATTTTGAGCCATATTTATAGGAAATGGGGGGTGCCCTGATGGGCATCCTCAGGAATCTCGGGCGTCCCGGAAAGGTAGGTTACCGGTGTTAGTAAATGCCTAACTGCGGTCACCACTTCTAACCACACGACTAACATGTCTAACCGTGTGGCTAGCTACTAGGGTCTCCTGGAGAGAACTTCTAACAGTGCATCTAGCACGTGTAACCGTGCGGCTAGTTACTGGGGTCGCCTTGTGAGAATTTCTAACCGTATGGCCAGCACATCTAACTGTGTGACTAGTTGTTGGGTTTGCCTTGCGAGAACTTCTAACTGTCCGACAAGCACGTCTAACTGCATGGCTAGATTTTGCGATCGCCTAGCAAGAACTTCTAACTGTGCAAGTAGAACGTCTAACTATGCGGCTAGATGTTGGGGTCGCCATGCTAGAAGGGTCTTGCGACAACCGAGGAAAGGGCAACACACAAGCAACATACTTCTAACTGCTTGGCTAGAAAATCTAAATGCGTGGCTAGCCCTGTGGTTATTGCGGCTTCTAAAAGGCTGATTGTGAGTTCTCTAGAAGGGGAAGATCTTGCGGTCACCGCGATTAGGTAAAAGGCTGACATCCAGGAACTTGAACTTGTCAACTTGGAGAGGATTGCTGATTTTTGGGTAAACATGGAGAATATGATTACATAAATGAGATGCTAGGTGAATACTCCATTAAGGTAGGAGGTCAGTCATGATAGTGACAAAGCTGACTACATAGATGAGCATATTTGATGAATATTCTAAGATATGATATACCAACCTTATATCAAATGCCCATACTAAGAGTTTTGGGGTTTTTGAGATCCTAATATTATATCAAATGACCCTACACAGAGTTTTTGGGGTTTCACAACAATCTTGTGTAAAATACTTCTTCCTAAGAGGTTTTGAGTGTTCCACTGATCCGTGGACAAGAATCAAGTGAGCAATGCCCCTGCAGGGTCCGAGGTCAGTGTCTTGGGCCCAAATTTTGTTTGTATATTAACTTTGCATTTGAAAGAGCTCCCTTTTTAATCTGATCTCGTCATTAAAATATAAGGATTAATATACATGAAAATATTAAAAATATGAAGGAAAATTAAAACCTTTTCCCCCAAATTTACTTAGCACTTAATATATTCCCTAAATTCAATCTATCTTCTCCAACACCGCCTCATATTTAATCTTGCATCCAACTGTGCCTCTTCACTCTTCGGTCTTTCGGAGAGAACTGTAAACTCTTTCAACCATCTTCAGAGGGAACAATGAGCATCTTTGACCATCTTCACAGAGAACGGTGAGCATTCTACCATGTGCAAGTGTACCCACCTTAAGACACATCCTGGCGTGCTCAGGTATTAATTTTGATAGAAATGGTGGGGAATCGCGCGATTCTCTTCTTCCATCTCTTAGTGCGACCAATAATTCTTGCCTCCATCGATTTGCTTACAGTTTAGAGCCTTTGCTGCATTGTAACACGCAATTTCCTATGTTAAGGAATAAATAGAAAAAGAGTTGGTTGTGTCGATGAGAATACTTGGTTGTGTCGATGAGAATACTTGGTTGTGTCGATGAGAAGAGTTGACCTGTTTGTTGTTGTTGGGAAAACAAACTCTGCATTGATGAAAAGAAAGATACAAGTGCTCACGTGTCCACCTTCGCGACTTATTCTTCAAGACGGAAATAAGGAAAACAGTAAATAGTAGGGGGCATGCCGGCTTAGGCATCGCTCAAACTTACATGTCCTTGGTCCTGGTTTGGGTGCACCTACTTAATGTATTAGAGTCGTGCTACCTCCTGATCGCCTTGTGTGACACCTATCCCATCCGGGGTGTCAAGCTTTAGCGCTAGGTGTGGTATGGAGGGGATTGCCTCGAAGAGTGCTTGGAGCGGATGCACGAAAATCGTGTTATATGTCGAGCTGGAGTCGACTACTATGAATTGGACGTCCTGGGTTGCTTGCCTTGGGAACTCCCTTAGAGTAAAGGGGAGGATGATCATTCCCCATACGGATATGGGTGCGTTATCGAAGCCGTATAGCGGCCCGGTTGCTGGTTCGAGCTGCTCTCGAGGGACCTTCATACTGAGTAGTGTAAATTCGAACAAGATGTATATACTGAGCTCCCACCGTCAACCATTATCCACCTGAACCGAAAGCAGTGATCGTCAATTCCTACCCTGATGATGGGGGGATCATGGTGTGGTGTGCACACACCTTTTAAGTCGTCGTCCCTAAAGATAATGGCGGTATCCACTTCTGGCCTCAGGTCTTCTAGGCTCTTCTTATCGTGAACTATGGGGAGGATTTGGAAGGGCGATCCAGTGATGGTTCCGACCTACCCCAACCATTTGTCTGCCCTCCTGCGCGCATTGACATGGTGGGGCTGGTCTCAGCTTGGTTAGTGTGATGGGGGCAGATTGGGTACTTGATTTTGCAAGTATCTCCCCAAATGCCCCTGTCGGATGAGGCTCTCTATCTCCTCCTTCACCCGGGTGTAGTCCTCCATGCTATGCCTTTTCCCGTGGTGAAATTCACAGTACTGCGTCTGGTCTCCTCGGTTTGGGGGCAATGACTTCTGGCATCGGAGCATGTCGGAGACTTGGATGGCCATTAGTACCTACGCCCCGGGCGGTATTTAGCTAGGTGAATTCCCAGTGTTGGCGAGGGCCTTAGTCCTAAAAACAATTATTGTAACGTTCGTCATTTTGTCAGTGTGTTGGAGGCACGGGTTCCGAATCCCTCTTCCGCTTGGTAGACCATTCAAATCATTTGTGTAGGCTTTGACAGCCTAGTCTGCCATGATTTGTGTTTCGACCCGGTGAACGAGGTCGGCGTAGCTGAGGACTGTTTCCCTCATCGAGGCATAGTAGAATCCACTCGGGCAGAGTCCTTTGGGAATAAACCGCAAAGAAGCTCCGTGTCGACCCGCTGGATCTGTCGCGCCTCGGAGGTGAAGAGGTGGAAGAACTCCATGAGCGACTCTCCCTCATTTTGTTGGATTCCAGAAAGGTGTGAAGGATCTCTGTTGATTAGTCGGTTGGCTATAAACTGGCCAACAAAGAGATGCGTGAACTCTCTAAAGTTGTCAGTTTCCCCGATCATAAGGAGTGGAACCACATGCGTGCCTGTCCCATCAAAGTCGTGGGGAACACTTGGCACAATAGTTGATCAGGCGTACTGAAGAGGCGCATGATTGTCTCGAAGAGATTTATGTGCTCTAGTGGGTCCTCCATCACATTAAAGGCCTCAAAGTGTGGTAGCTTGAATCCATGGGATACGGGTTGTGCCATAACTTGAGGGGCTAGTGGGGACCCGTGGTGAAAGGGGTGTCGTGCGTTCATGGGGTGGCGCCACTCCTAAGCATATCCTTCCCCGAGCATATCCCTAACCTCTTGGCGGGTGAGTCTATGGTCGCCTCGTTAGGCATCCACTTTCATTGGTCGAGGGTCAGGGTGAGTGTGTTCCTGGGGCTCCGCCTTCAGACAGTATGCATCGAGCTTGCTTCGTCGGAGAGTTCTTTGGCGGGGGATCTTCTGGGAGAACCGCGCCCTGACGAGGGGTCGTGCTCTAGCGCTACCACCGGTAGTGCCTCATGTAATACCCCCCCCCCCCAAAAAAAAAAACTTTGCCCAGGACGGGTCGGAGGGGATATTACTTACCCACTCTACAAAGCACTAGTTTGCCTCCTTGCTCGGCATGAATCACAACATACACATCACAAAGTATTGCAGAGGCATTAACAGGAAGCCACGACATATATATATATATATATAACCATATATCCTTAAGGAGAATAAAAAGATAGTAGCCATTGTTTGTATAGGAGGCCCGTAGGATATAAAGTATATCTACTCCAAACCCTCATACTCTAAATCCTGCTCGCTAGTACTCACATCTCGAAACTCTAGAGACGACGGGGGTACCTCTACTCGGGTAGTCTTATCAGCCGGCATATTGTCCTGCGACAGTTGGTCCTTACTATGCTCTGTCTCCTGTGAATGGCTATTAAAATAACTGTTAGTCACACAACTACGTGGAAATAAATCTCCTCCTCAGTTCCATATTCTGGGGGCGAGCTCACACACCCAACAAAATAGATAGTTGAAGCTAGAGAGAGTTATTACAACATTTCATATAAAAGCTAGGAGCAACCATAAAAAGGAGGTGTAACATAGTATAACTGGAATAGCAGCAATAATATACATCAGTTACAATTAAAGCTCCACTAGCACATCAGCACATCAAGTATTCACAACTTGTACTTATACCGCAGACATTCAAAACCGCGCACACACCACAGACATTCACAACCGCTCAAAAGACCCTATGTCGACATAGTATGAACTGCTTCATTTCAAGCAGGGTAGCTAGCCGCGCGGGCCTCACTTATGCGGCCGTCGGTGATAGTCGCCAGTCCTGCCACATCTAGGGGTGGTCGTACTGCACAGCCCATGCCCCAACGTACAACCCTGTGTACTCTTGGATGTGAGTGACATTCGGCAATTCACCATTTTGGCTAACTAGCGGAGGAAACCTATCAGGGAAAAATATAACGGTCGGTCACCCGTGGTACTCAACTCCATGTCGCTTTGATTCGTTGAACTTCCTACACCAGTACAAACATACTACGAAAGTGACTGACCCGCCACAATTCACCGCGGGCAATTTACAAGCAAAAAACCTAATCAATTTTGCTAGCACGCACCAGGTCTACAGCGGCCTGCTCGATTTTTCGACAAGGCACATAAGAGCACTTTATTTGAGGCTAATTTAGGAGGAGCACCTTAACTCCTGTTATCCCCATATAAGGCTCAACCTATAAAATAATTATTCTTCAGAGCAAGACACATACTTAAACTAGTAAATTGGAGAAACAAAAGTGCGAAAATAAAGGTTGTTGATATTATAAGCTGTAGAATTGAAATGCGGAAATGAAATAGGACTAGTACGGAACTAGAGCAATATTGATCTGAAAGCAAGTATTGAAAGGAACTTGACTAGTATGAGACTGGAATAGTACTTAAAAGAAATGAACTGAACTGAAAGCAAGTACTAAAGTGAACTTCACCAGTACGAGACTGGAATAGTACTTAAAAGAAATGAACTGAACTGAAATTAAATAAGCAGGACCAGTATGAGACTGGAGTACTAGAAAGGAAGTACTGAACTGAGAGTAAAGGAACAAGACCATTGCAGGACTGGAATAAATCATAAAGAAAATGGTTAGTAGTCCAATCACTTCTTTTAGGAGGCTTCAGTTCCATCTCCATTCTAACGAGGCATGTTCAGTTTTATCTTCATTCTCAGGAGGCATGTTTAGTTGTGTCTTCGTAATTAGGAGGCATGTTCAGTTCCATTTCAATCTTTAGAAGGCTTCTTGGGGTTTCACCCATTATTAAGATTCGATAATAATTCAGTTGCTCCTTTGTAATTTACGATTTTATCAGATCAGGGGGCTTATTTAGGAGTTACATCTTTATTATTCGTCGAGAATAATTAGCAATTCAATTACTCATACTTTCATCTTTCGAGTTTGATGAATTACCCAAGAGTCTTTTAAAAATGAGGCGCACGACAGTTTCACTAAACCTAAGAATACTCAGAGCTTGGACACTTGCCTCGATTACTCTCGTCAATAAAATATTTGAACTTATTATTTAATTTACAAAGGTGGTCGTGCGCTCAAATTTTCATTTCCGAGGAAATTAAGCATACCAATTTCTGAGCGCGGCCCTAATCTCCAAGAAATCAGAAAATCTTTAATTTTTATCCCAAGTTTCTCAAATTTTAATACAACCTTTAAGAGGGTATAAAAAGAGCATAATAATTTTTTTTTCAAAAAAATTCGTGCAATTTTGGGTCTTTAGTTTGGCCAAATAACTATTATTTAGATTTTTAAAAATATCAAATCTAATCCAAAAATTCTAAAAATTTTTTGGAGGAAGCCCTCACCAAGGTGAAAAATTTTCATGTTCAACACTTTTTCTCTATGAGCCTTGATTTTTCTTAAACAATCACCAAAATATAAGTTAAAATTTAGGCGACAATTAGCCAGATCAAGTTGGATCATGCGGCCATGATTGAGCTGGACGGGCGAATAGCCGAACTTTCCCCCACAATGGATTGATCATGAATCCGATGTGGGGGCGATGATGTCGAGTCAGTGGTGGCAATACAGATTACTTGGTCAGTCTGATCTTCATCATGAAGATTGGACGGTGGCTGCTGCTCCCTGGTGGTGCAGTGAGTGGCCGCTTCCACCACCACCGGCCGACAGCAGACAGCAGCCGACTCTGCCCCCGATTGACTCATCGAGGGCCGGCGATCGTCTAGGTGGTGGTCTGGCGGCCTGTCGGCGGCGACCACCGGAAATCCCATCCTAAGTGCGGTGGTGGCACGACGCTCTATTTTTGGCGATGTCGTGCCACCCTGCCCCTCTGGTGCCCCCGGCCATGAAACCACCCCCGGCCGACGCATCGGGGGTTGAGTTCTTCTCTAGTGGTGGTCGGGCAGCCTGGCGCCGCCGACCGCCGCCGTAGAAAATAATACAGTGTTTAGCTCTAGTTTTGGGTGTCGCCGAAGTGGCGATTTCTAGCGGCACCTCGACCCTCTGCCGCGTGGGAAGGCTATCCTCGATGGTATAACACTTCTCCAGTGCCACCGCTGGCGCTGGGCAAGGAGCACCACTGGCTGCCAGAACCCGACCTGGAGCTTGGCTTGAGTGGCGCCGGCGGCGCTCCAGCCGCCGGGTGGCACATACAGGTTGTCGGAAAGATAAGGAAAGGGAAATGTAAGATGTTCCACCTGTGGTGGTGCGGCTCGGGAGGTGCTGGGAAAAGATATCATTGGAGGTGGTGGTGGAGCTCGGGTGTTGGAAGATTTTCCGGCGAGCTGGTGCTCCGGCAGCGGGGGCTCTGACTTATTTGGGTTTGTGAGGAGGAAGGCAAGGGTAGTATAGACTTATATAGGACAGAGGGAGGATGGCCAACCCTTCTCTGCCTGATGTGGAACTAACCCGATAGGAGGAGGAGCTCCTCTCCTCTACTCCACTTGCTCTGGCCAGGTGGCACCATTAGGGGGGGGAGGGGGGCAGTACACCTAGGTCGCAGCCATCCAAGTGGAGAGGCTTGGTAGGCTTGGGCCTTGGTTTTTAAGAAGAAAAGGGAGGAGGGTTGGTGGGCTTTTGCCAAGGGCCCACTCACCATCCCCTCGCTGGTTTGGTGGCCCAAGGGTGAGAAAGAAAAGTCCCTAACCATCAATAAAGAGGATTTGTACACCTCCCATGAGAAAAATTCCAAAAATGGACTTTTTAGGGAGTTTGACCAAAGTCAACCCTAAGGAGGGTCCCCCATGATTGTCAAAGTCAAAGTAGGTCCAACTCTTCGAGAGTTAGTTCAAAGTTGGGGTGTCGTGTCAAAATTTGTGTGCGCACGCGTTTTGGTGAACGTCGACTCTGGTTTGATCCCGGATTGACTACTCGTCCTCGAAATTGACCAAAATGCACTCAGTTGATTTTGTATTGACCATACGAATCCAATGCTACTGACCGGGGTCGAATCGGAGGTCATTTGCCAAATATTCAGAATTTTTGCGTTGTAGCGCGCTAAAATAATCAAAACGCTTATAATCGTCGTTAGACTTCGAATTGCGACACAACGAATTCTGATGCATTTGTATTGACTATATGACGTCATACGTACTGACAGAACTCAAATCAGAGTTTGCTCGGTCAATATCCAAAAAACTTGTTTTCGCGATGTGCTACTAGAAATGGCCATATCACTTCTATGACATTGGAATTCAACGGGACGAGTTCCAACATACTAATATTGATTATATGAGGCCATATGAACTGACAGTACTCAAATCGGAGTTTTCTAGCACTATATCCCATTATAGGGTTACCTCCTACCTTGTTTTGTGCCACGGGTTGAGGTTTAGGTCACTTTTATTGGGTCCATTAGTGTTTTGGTGACCCAATAAAAGTCGGGATGTTACAATCTAATAAAAATAAAAGGATTTTCATCCTCAAAAATTTGATTAAAGTATGGGGAAAAAGTAATATACCTAAGGAAAGAGCTTTGGGTGTTTTTCTCGGCCGAGTGCTTCAGGTTCTCATATATACTCCTCTCGTCCGTAATTTGACCACAATATTATGACCATCTGAATGGTCTTGTTGCATTGATTCCTTACTTTATATTCCACAATTCTAACCGGTTCAAGCTAGACGGATCTATCTAACTATAGTTGCACTAACGGTGTAGGGAGTGGCTGTTCTTGTTGCCGGAGCACTCGCCTCAAGAATGAGACATGGAATACATCATGGATATTTCCTAACTCTGGGGTCAGGGCTAATCGATAGGCAATAGGGCCAACCCGCTCTATCACCTGATAGGGGCCCAAATAGCGGGGATCTAATTTCTTTTGCTTCCTCAACCGGGTGACACCATGCATGGGCTTTTTCTCCCAAGCTAAACTCTACCGGTCGGTGTCGGGCATCATAATATTTGGCTTATCAGCTTTGTGCTTCCCGCATTCACTCATGGATTAGTTATATCGCTGTCGTAGTATCATTAATATAAGCCACTCCTAATGCTTTTGGGTCCTCATCTTGAGTCCAAGTCAACGGAGTTCGACAACGCCTTCCATAAAATGACTCGTATGGTGTCATCTTAGTGTTGGCCTGAGAGATGTTATTATAAGAAAACTCGACTAAAGACAACAGTCTCGATGTGCTCTACAATGTAAAGTCAGAGTAGATCCTTCATTGTACGGTTCATCCTTTCTGTCTGTCCATCTGTCTGCAGGTGGAAGGCATTGTTAAAGGCCAATTTGGTCCCTAAGTATACTTGCACCCGCCTCCACTCCTTGGATGTAAAGCGCCCATCTCAGTCCGATACAATGGAGTTAGGCACTCCGTGGAACCGAACCACTTGCTCTATGAATAATCAGGCAAGAATATCAACTCCATCACCTTGTTGATTCGGGATAAACCATGCTCCTTGATAAGTTGATCCATGACAACCCATATAGAGTCGTTTCCAGCATGAGATCGAGGTAAGTCGTGGACAAAATCCATGGAAATATCCTTAAACTTCAACTCTAGTATCGGCAGGGGTTGCAGCAGACCTCCTGGGTTGCAGTATTTAGCTTTAAACTGTTGACATGTCTGGCATGAGGCCACAAAGTTAGTGGTGTCTCTTTTCATTCCGTGCCAATAAATGATCCTGCGTCGATCAACATACATCTTAATCACACCATGGTGAATAGAATACCTTGACTTGTGTGCTTCTCTAATAATCTCGTATCGGATTCCTCCGGTAGAGGGAAAAAATATGTGGGCCTCAACTGCAAGATTCCATCATGCATGTTGAACACCTCTTGTGATCCATCTTGTAGGGATTGGATGATCAGGACCACTTTCGGATCAACCTTCTTGGCCTCTCGTATTCGATCTCGGATGTTGCATTATATCTCCATCGAGTATAACTGGGACTAGTACTCTTCCGGATCCCCACAAGCAACAAGAGTAATCTCCAAGTCTAACAAAGACTGAAACAATTCTTTTGGAATATGCTCCATCTAGCTCCCAGTTATCGATGGCTAGCAGTTCAATGCGTCAACAACTTTATTAGCCTTCCTTGGGTGGTACTGGAGTGTGAAATCATAATCACATAAAAATTCCAACCATCGGCATTGCCAAAGGTTCAACTCCTTTTAAGTAAAGATGTATTTGAGACTCTTATGCCGGATAAGATCTCGCGTCTTACTCCGTACAAGTAATGTCTCCAAATCTTGAGAGCAAAGACGACAACACCCAATTCTAGATCATGGGGTGCGTAATTTAACTCATGTGGATTTAATTGAAAAAATGCGTAAGACACCACCTTACCATGCTTCATTAAAACAGCTCCCAATCCTTTCAGGGAGACATCAGTATAGATCTGGAATCCCTCGGTCCTTGAGAGAATCGTAAGGATTGGGGCGGAAGTTAGTCATTTCTTTAATTTGACGAATGCGGTCTCACATTCCGGTGTCCACCGAAACATAACATCCTTCCTCGCAAGGGCAGTGATGGGTAATGCAATCTTAGAGCAACCTTCAACGAATTTCTTGTAATACCCGGCAAGACCAAAGAAACTTCGTACATTTGCTGCTGTCTTAAGAGGCGGCCAGCTTTGAACCGCCTGGATCTTTGCCTGATCTACTGCTACTCCATTTTTATTGATAATGTGGCCCAAGAATCTGACTTCCTCTAACCAGAATTCACACTTACTGAACTTGGTGAGGAGAGAGTGCTCTCTAAATTTAAGTTACACCATCTGTAGGTATCTAAAATGGTCTACCCTAGTCTTCGAGTAGATCAAAATGTCGTCGATATAGACAGTCACAAAGTGATCTAGGAAGGGTTCGAATATTATATTCATCAGAGCCATAAAGACAGAGGGGGCGTTAGTGAGTCCAAAAGGCATTACCATAAACTTGTATAGGCCATAGAGAGTGCTAAAGGCAGTTTTAGGGATATCCACATCTCAGATCCAAAGTTGATAGTAGCCTGACATTAGGTCCATCTTGGAGAATACAGACGCACCTTGCAATTAATTGAACAACTCGTCAATCCTTCGAAGTGGATATGTATTTTGTATAGTAAGTTTATTTAGTTCCATGTAATCTATGCACAAGTGTAGTGTCCCATCCTTCTTCTTTACGAACAGTACAAGGGCTCCTTAGGACGAGGAAATTGGGCGGACGAATCCAACATCTATCAGTTCATGAATCTGAATCTTCAGCTCGGCCAATTCCTTAGGGGCCATTCGATAGGGTGCTCGGGAAACTGGTCGATCTACGGTCACGAGCTTGATTCGAAAGTCAATCTCTCGTTGTGGGGGCAGACCTAGGAGGGACTTAAGGAAAACATCTAAAAAATCTTGCACCACTGGAACCTTGGCTAGCACTTGAATTTTATTCTCCATTTCAAAGTAGATAAGAAAAACTTCATTCTTCTGCTGGATTGACCTTATAGTCTGAGCAGAGGTCAAAATGATGCGAGAGACGGAGGGTATACCTGCCAGCGTAATGACCTGTTTGCATGGGTGCTAAAGTTTGACCTCTCGGGTTGAACTGTTTATTTGGGCCTTATGCTCGACCAGCCAATCTATTCCTAGTATAAGGTCGAACTCCGTTATTTTCAGGATTGTTGGGTAAATCTCAAATTACATGTCTTGTAGCATGGCCTGAAATGAGCATTTCTCCACAGACATCATATCTGATCTATCTGGTAGACGAATCTGTATAGATAGTCTGGACGAGCGAAAAACATTTTCCTTAGTCACAATGAAGTCTTGGGATACAATGGAGTGTATCGCTCCAGTATTGAAGAGAGTTTTTGCGGGGTGTCCTTCTATCAAAAGTATTTCTAAAGAGTTAAGTAGTATATACATATCGTACAAAAAAACACCCATCTGATATAGACATACATATGTGTATAGAATATAACATCGGTGTCCATCTCCATTGTATATCTAGTATCTAAGATATATACCTATCACTACATTGGGTGCTGGTCCATGTTGAAGGTCCGCCGCATAAGCCTTCAAGGGCACTGCTCGGCCTGCAGACCTCTCCTTCCATCTCTAACCTTTGCGGCCTCTCTGGCCCTGTCCTCACACTACCTGCCCTCCTTGCACTGCTCCTTACCCTGGCCTTCCTGCCGCCTGCGGGAAGAAGACTCTCGTGTGTCCCGGCTGCTAGCACAAAAAGCAGTTCCCTATAAAGGGAACGTCTCATCGGGCTGCTGGCACGGGCTGTGGTACTAGAGCTGGCCTAGGGTCCTGCTGTGGTGTTAGGAGTGCTGGTGGGAGCCTATAAGGCTGCCTATGTTGTATCTGTATGCGCTCTCTCTCCCGTCGGTGAGGAGTAGCTCCTCTATCTCATCCCTGACCTATAGGGATCTCGACCTGTCCTCGGCACTGCTGGGCCACCAACTTCTAGTCTAACTCCAACGTCATGTCGTGAGTTGCTATAGTGTGGAAGGTGGACTGAGAGATCATGATCAAGGCTTATCTCAGGTCATCTCGCATGCCTCGATAGAAGCAAGCAACCCTATCTCTATTTGTGGCTGCTAGGTTCCTAGCAAAGCCTACCAGGCGAATGAAATCTTTGTCGTAGTATAGCACCATCTGGTCACCTAATCAGATGTATAAGAACCTCTCATGTAGTGCATCTCGGTCGGCGTCCGAGATGAATTGCTCTAGAAAAGCCTCTGAGAACTCCCCTAACAGGATAGTGCTCAATGGTCGTCCTCTGAACATTGAGCGGCTGGCTGCTCTCCACCAATCTCTAGCATACCCCTCTAACAAGGTTACCACTAGTGATACTACAGTTACTGTCTGGCACATCATTCCTACTAGCAGCTTGTAACACCGTCTATCCGTCACATAGCATATAGCAGTAGGTCCGGCCGGGGCCCGGCGCCATAAACCACAGACAGACCGGGTGGTTACTCATGGAAACCATCCAACCAATCATAACGTCCTACACAGAGCATTCTAGCGGCAGCAGATTAATAAGTTGTAACAAAGAACCCAACACTAAATCATGAATGTCCACTAATACCAAAATAGGAATGTTATACATACACCAGTACAATCCTTAAGGCCTTACAAATTAGTTCACTAGATATTACATGTTTTACAAACCTCGGCACGCAGGCCGGTCATACATAAATAAAAACAGTAAACACTTCCAATTAGGCCTTCGAGGGCCGGCTTCGCATTTAGGGCTTTAGCCCGCTATTGACCGCTTGGTCCAGCAGTACCTGCAAGCAATAAACCACCGCACGGTGGAAAAATAAGGCAACGGTCAACAATGCTGACCAAATTATAACGATCTCGCCCCCAACTCGGGGCGGCGATGCTCCTTCCCTGCATTTCATTAGCATAAGAGAGCAATATATATAACCATTTCATCACAGACATTGGCTCGCACGGCCACACGCCCCGTGCTCTCAGGGCACATTCTCGGTGAACCGGTCGATGTCACGTCAATTAAAGCCATAGACATTCCGGACTCACCACGGCCACTTTGACGGCCAAACCTATGAGCAATTTTGTCTTCCTGGCATGGGTCACGACAATTTAAGTCATAGACTGCCAAAGACTCTCATCTATGCCAACGACAAGTGCCACGTAACTTTAGGTCTCTTTAACCCAAACGACATAGAAGTGGGTACAGTTCCATCTAACCCGTGCTCACGTCGCAACGACAATTTAAGCCATATGCGCAGGTCAAACTTCTCCCGAGTCCCATTTTCGTCACACAATTTCACATAACCCGGTTATGTTCAAGTTGGCTCTCGGGCCTCCAAGTTGGCAAGATCACGCATCCGCCCAGTTTTCCGGATGCACCTTTGGGTTAATCCCCAAGGCTCCCTGCTACAATCTACCGTGTAGAAAACCCGAAAAACAACCAATAGCACGGAGTCTTCTCCAGCATTTATGCAATGCAACATCACTGATCCAGACCAACATGTCCGGGTAGGCTTCACACATCATGCCTATGTCCGTTCTCGCTTACGGACTCTAAACAACGGGGACTATTCATGTCTACCCGTAGGAACGCCTCCAACTCACCGCAAACTCACGAGAGCGGGCTTCCTATGCAAAAGAAGGAGAGCTACTCATGCTCAAGAAGAGAATCGTTATCCTTGCATTCTTCTTTGGTGTCATGGAAAAGTAAGCGGATGAAAAGCACCGCACTAGCTTTGCCTCCGTGGATCTGGAGTCGGCTCGCGATTTGGAGCTTCGAAGCTCCTCCAATGGCCGGATCTAGCTCCTTCTTCCTTCCTTGGCTCTCCTCTCTCTCTAAGTTTTAGAAAGACAACCGCTCATGAAAAGTGAGGGTTTCTAAGGCCCAATCCTGGGTATATCCCATCAGGAACAACCCCCAGCCATTGGATCACCAATTAAAGAAACGAACGGCTTTGATTCGGGACTGAAAGGCCTAATCTAGACTACACACGGCCTGGCACACGCCCGTGTCCAGGGCCGTGTGCCTCATTCGCCGTCAAAATCAACGCGCCTGGATCAACACACGGGCATCGAACACGGCCGTGTTCGACCTGACACGCCCGTGTTCCACCTGACACGGTCGTGTGGCCGGCCGTGTACCCCCATTGATTTTCCCTGAAAACAACCCGAGAACTACACGGGTTCTTGGACACGCCTGTGTCCTTGCCCGTGTCACCTTAACACAAACAATACAATCAGCCAGGTCATATTGGACTTCAGTCCAATTCAGTACTACTTCAGCACTTGATTGCCTATCCACACAAACAATCTCCAACGCCTCCAACTCCCGCACCAACCGCTCGTCATGCACCGATAGCCAATTTTCTTGAGCTGGGGCTCGGTGACTCAACGCGTTCGCAACCGCATTCCCTTTATCGGGCACGCAGTGGATCTTGAATGTATAGTCCCCCAGGAACTCCATCTATCTATGCTGCCGCATATTCAGATCTTTCTGATCTATCAGATACTTCAGGATCTTGTGATCGGTGTAGATATCAATCTTCACACCGTACAAATAGTGTCTCCACAGCTTCAAGGCAAAAATCATGGCCACTAACTCCAAGTCATGGACCGTATAGTTCCTCTCGTGCACTTTTAGCTGTCTCGAGCCATAAGCTATTACACTTCCATGCTGCAGTAGCACGCAACCCAAACCGCTGCCCGAAGCATCACTGTAAGTCTCATAGCCTTCGGTCCCACATGGAGAACTCAGCACAGGCGCCGTGGTCAACCGACACTTCAACTCCTCAAAAGCTCGCGCGCACTCCGGCGTCCAAACGAACTTATGCTCCTTCCTCGTCAAAGTAGTGAGAGGTAACGCTATCCGCGAGAAGTTCTCTACGAAGCGCCTATAATAGCCGGCAAGCCCCAAAAAGCTCCGGACTTCCGCTACCGTAGCAAGCTCAGGCCACTCGCGTATCGCAACAATATTTGCCAGATCCACAGCAATACCCTCTCCACTCACTATATGACCGAGGAAAGCCACTGAGGATAGCAAAAACTCGCATTTCGAGAACTTGGCATACAACTGATTTCTCCTTAGCATCTCCATAACCAAATGAAGATGCCTGAAGTGATCTTCCTCACTTTGCGAGTACACCAAAATATCGTTGATGAAGACGATCACGAAATGGTCCAAGTACTCCCTGAAAGTCCTGTTCATCAAATCCATGAACACTGACGGCGGATTAGTCAGCCCAAATGGCACGACCGTAAATTCGTAATGCCCGTACCTCGTACTGAACGGTGTCTTCGGGATATCACTCTCCCTTATTCGCAGCTGATAGTACCCAGACTTGAGATCTAACTTTGAGTACACCGTCGACCCAACCAACTGATCAAAAAGATCATCGATCCGGTGGATCGGGTACTTGTTCTTCTCCGTCAACTTGTTGAGCTCCCGATAATCAATACATAGCCTCAAGCTTCCGTCCTTCTTCTTAACAAAGAGGACCGGCGCGCTCCAAGGCGAAGAACTCGGGCACACATACCCTTGCTCCAACAACTCTTGCAGTTGAACTTTCATCTCCACCATTTCCTTAGGCGCTAGCCGATACGGAGATCGTGACATAGGCTTTGCACCTGGCACTAGCTCAATCGTGAAATCTATCTCCCGTTGAGGCGGGGCTCCAGGAAGATCTCTACAGAACACATTAGGGTATTCTGATACCACTGAAATACAATCCAATGTGGGCTTTGTCTTTACAACCTCCACTAGTGTAAAGAACAGTTCTGCACCGGCACGAACCGCCTTGACCACCTGAAGAGCAGATATCAATGTCTTGCTCGAACCCTTTAAGCCCGTAAAAGTCGTTTCACTACTTGCTCCCAGATTGACTTCCTTGCTACCGCAATCTATATGGGCTTGCTGCTCCGAGAGCCAGTCCATGCCAAATATGACGTCGAACTCCACCAACGGAAGTAACGACGCCTGCAGATTGAACTCCTGATTCCCAATACGAATCTTAACATCGCAGATTCTATCCGCGCGCATCGAACACCCATTGAGCAACAACACATCCAACTTATCCTTTGTCATCGAAGAAGGGACTCCGATGCGTGATATAAATCCTTCGGACAAGAAGGAGTGTGAAGCTCCCGTATCGAAGAGTGCTCTTGCCGGATTTTCACAAATCAAAACAAATCCTAAACAAGCAATGGTAAGGTAACATATGCATAACAAGTATTTAAAGAAATCGACTTGCTATAATTTAAACCGTACATGTCACCACATCCGCCTGTTTAATGGCCTCCTGTTGGCCAAGATTATAAACCCTCGGTTGGACCGGAGCATAGTGGGACGCGGTCGAGTCCACCGCCTTGCCATTCTCTTCGTAAGTTGCTCCCGGCTTTCTTTCGGACTTGGGACGTCCGCTCCAACAATCACGGGCAAAGTGCCCCGTCTTTCCACAAGTAAAACATGCGCCCGGGATCCGACCCGTAGTCGCCCTAGAGGAACCAGAAGGAGCTGGACCTGAAGTCCTATGCTTCTTGAAGGACCTTCGATAGCCAGACTTTGAAGTAGTCGACACTTTGAATTCAGATTTCCTATCACCCAAAATTTTCTTTGCTTGTACATTCTTCATGTCCTTCTCCAAGGACCGGGCAGTGTTCACCAAGGTTAAGAAACCCTGCATCATCGGCCCCGAGAGTAGTAACCTCAACTCATCTCTCAACCCTTCATAGAAGCGATTAGTCTTGCGCTCCTCATCCACAATAGTGCAGCTAGCATAATGACTCAAACGGGTAAACTCATGA
The DNA here is from genome assembly GCA_039583875.1 of Platanthera guangdongensis. Classification (NCBI taxonomy): domain Eukaryota; kingdom Viridiplantae; phylum Streptophyta; class Magnoliopsida; order Asparagales; family Orchidaceae; genus Platanthera; species Platanthera guangdongensis. The sequence continues at coordinate 68,944,670 of CM077150.1, read as the reverse complement.
AGATATTCATCCACGCTCTTCTCACCCTGAACCAACTTCAGAAACTCATTCTCCAACGCTATCTTCTACGTCGAAGGGAGGTATCTAGCAAAGAACAATCTCAAGAACTCCTCCATCGAGACATAACCAAGTTGCCTACCTCAAAATAGGTGCAGCTCCAATCCCTCCTACCACATTCTCGCTTCACCGTCCCGAAGGAACGTAGAGATGGTGGTCATTTGCCACTCCTCCATCTCCATCACTGTCATGACTCTCTTCACCCTGGAGAGCCAGTCTTCAGCCTGAGATGGGGTTCCCAACCCCGAGAATACTGGAGGGTTAAAGCTCATAACATGCTTAAGCTGTCTCTCGGTTGCCCTCCTTGGCATCACCGGCTCCACAACTACCTGTTCCACCCTCCTCGGCTCAGCCTCTTGAAGAGGTTCCTGCTCCATCGCAGGAGCGGGCTGCTGCGTTTGCCTTGCAGGTTGCGCATTTATCATGGCCAACACTGCTTCGGCCACCAATCGTAAGTTCTCAGCCGAAAGAGGTGTTGCAGGAGCAACATCTAGTGCACTACTAGCCTCAGAAACTCGACGTTCCGACGGTCCAGCACCACTTCTGGTCCCCCATAGTGGTACAAAACACTGTTAGGCGACCAAATAAAATTGCAAATAGCAATTATAGGAACACGCAGGTTCCCAAAACACGTGTATTTTCATTCCTAAGTGGACATTCATGGGTTATTTTACTGTTATAACGATGACGCACACACATTTGCTCACCACCCCTTAAAAGAATTCGTCCACGAATTCATTTTAAGCCCGACCAAAACTAGTAGTCTGATACCAAATTGTAACACCCCCTATCCGTCACATAGCATATAGCAGTAGGTCCGGCCGGGGCCCGACGCCATAAACCACAGACAGACCGGGTGGTTACTCATGGAAACCATCCAACCAATCATAACGTCCTACACAGAGCATTCTAGCGGAAGCAGATTAATAAGTTGTAACAAAGAACCCAACACTAAAGCATGAATGTCCACTAATACCAAAATAGGAAAGTTATACATACACCAGTACAAGCCTTATGGCCTTACAAATTAGTTCACTAGATATTACATGTTTTACAAACCTCGGCACGTAGGCCGGTCATACATGAATAAAAACAGTAAACACTTCCAATTAGGCCTTCGAGGACAGGCTTCGCATTTCTGGCTTTAGCCCGCTATTGACCGCTTGGTCCAGCAGCACCTACAAGCAATAAACCACCACACGGTGGCAAAACAAGGCAACGGTCAGCAATGCTGACCAAATTATAACGATCCCGCCCCCAACTCGGGGCGGCGATGCTCCTTCCCTGCATTTCATTAGCATAAGCGAGCAATATATATAACCATTTCATCACAGACGTTGGCTCGCACGGCCACACTCCCCGTGCTCTCAGGGCACATTCTCAGTGAACCGGTCGATGTCACGTCAATTAAAGCCATAGACATTCCGAACTCACCACCGCCACTTTGACGGCCAAACCTATGAGCAATTTTGTCTTCCTGGCATGGGTCACGATAATTTAGGCCATAGACCGCCGAAGACTCTCATCTATGCCAACGGCAAGTGCCACATAACTTTAGGTCTCTTTAACCCGAACAACATAGAAGTGGGTACGGTTCCATCTAACCCGTGCTCACGTCGCAACGACAATTTAAGCCATATGCGCAGGTTAAACTTCTCCCGAGTCAGATTTTCATCACACAATTTCACATAACCCGGTTATGTTCAAGTTGGCTCTCAGGCCTCCAAGTTGCCAAGATCACGCATCCGCCCAGTTTTTCGGGTGCACCTTTGGGTTAATCCCCAAGGCTCCCTGTTGCAATCTACCATGTAGAAAACCCGAATAACAACCAATAGCATGGAGTCTTCTCCGGCATTTATGCAATGCAACATCACCGATCCAGACCAACATGTCCGGGTAGGCTTCACACATCATGCCTATGTTCGTTCTCGCTTACGGACTCTAAACAACGGGGACTATTCATGTCTACCCGTAGGAACGCCTCCAACTCACCGCAAACTCGCGAGAGCGGGCTTCCTATGCAAAAGAAGGAGAGCTACTCATGCTCAAGAAGAGAATCATTACCCTTGCATTCTTCTTTGGCTCCATGGAAAAGTAAGTGGATGAAAAGCACCGCACTAGCTTTGCCTCCATGGATCTGGAGTCGGCTCGCGATTTGGAGATTCGAAGCTCCTCCAATGGCCGGATCTAGCTCCTTCTTCCTTCCTTGGCTCTCCTCTCTCTCTAAGTTTTAGAAAGACAACCACTCATGAAAAGTGAGGGTTTCTAAGGCCCAATCTTGGGTATATCCCATCAGGAACAACCCCCAGCCATTGGATCACCAATTAAAGAAACGAACGGCTTTGATTCGGGACTGAAATGCCCAATCTGGACTGCACACGGCCTGGCACACGCCCGTGTCCAGGGCCGTGTGCCTCATTCGCCATCAAAATCAACGCGCCTGGATCAACACACGGGCATCGAACACGTCCATGTTCGACCTGACACGCCCGTGTTCCACCTGACATGGCCGTGTGGCCGGCCGTGTACCCACATCGATTTTCCCCGAAAACAACCCGAGAACTACACGGGTTCTTGGACATGCCCGTGTCCTTGCCCGTGGCACCTTAACACGCCTGGGCTCCAGGCCATGTACACGGCCTCGACACTCGACACTTCGTCGAGCTCACGACACGGCCTCGGACACGCCCGTGTCCTAGGCCGTGTGCCTTGTCTCGACACATCGTAGAGCGAAATGTCGACTCCCCGGGACGAGTGTCGACACGGGTCGACACGCCTTGCGACACGCCCGTGTCGCAGGCCGTGTCCCATGTCTCGACACCTCATCGAGCGCAGGACGTCGACTTCGCGACTAAGTGTCGACACAGGTCGACACGCCCTGCAACACGCTCGTGTTGCAGGCCGTGTGCCATGTCTCGACACTTCGTCGAGTGAAGTTCGTCGACCTCTCGACCAACTCGACGACACAAGCCTGACACGCCCTGGGACACACCCGTGTCCCAGGCCGTGTTCCTCCTGCCAGAACCCAAAACTGGCCCAAAACGTCACCCGTCGCTCCTTTGAGTTTCGGGGTGTTACACAGCTCCTCTATACGCTCCACCCACTCTTCTGTCTGTATGGTTGTCTCTGTAACTCTAAAGATGGGAGGCCTCCTCCTCCAGAAATTCATTAGTGGGTCAGTGGGTACCAACAATTGCTGTTGTGGCTGCTCCAAGGTTGTCTGGAACATCGCCAGGATAGCTGTCAACATTTGCCCCAAGTCGGTCTCAATAAATGGTGTAACTGTAGGGTTAACTATGTCTGGAGGTGGGGTGGCGAGGACATATCCTCTAGATGAGGATCTTCCGTTACTGTACTCCGATATCTGGAGAAATAAAAGGAAACAAGTGCCAGTATTTTGTAAAAGTAGGGGAAATTTGCAAGAATTGCTATAGTGGAAACAATGGTGTGTGGGTGCACTATCGTATAATCAAGAATCTCCAAGCTTCTACACTAGGGTTTACCAGGCTTCTGCTACATGGTTCATCCCGAACCAAAAAATGAAATGAGGGATAGAGGGATCTTGAGACTGCTCCACGAGGACTGATCGTGATCGCTCTTATCCATTTGTAAGACCTCCAAAACTTTGCCCGGGTCGGGCCGGTGGGGATCTTACTTGCCCAAGACATCCACCCAATGTTCCTTAAGGGGTGATAACCCACACTACTAAGAACTAGTTAGTTGCCTTGCTCGACATGAATCACAACATACACATCACATCACAGAGTATTACCACTATTTGTATAGGAGGACCGTAGGCTATGATGTATATCTATTCCATACCCTCATACTCTCAAACATGCTTGTTAGTACTCAGGTCTCAAAACTCCGGGGACGACGAGGGTGCCTCTGCTCGAGTAGTCCTATCAGCTGGCATATCATCCTATGACAGCTGGTCCTTACGGTGCTCCATCTCCGGTGAATGGTTATTAAAATAACGGTTAATCACAGAGCTAAGTGAAAACAAATCTCCTCCCCAGATCCATATGCTGGGGGAGAGATCACGCATCCAACAGAATATATAGCCGAAGAAGGATTGAGTTAGTACAGCATTTCATGTATAAGCTATGAGCAACCATAAAAAGGATGTGGGACATAGTATAACTAGAATAGCAACAGTGATATACATCAGTTACAATTAAAGCGCCAATAGCACATAAACACATCAGGTATTCACAACCTGTATTCATACCACTGGCATTCAAAGCCGCGCAGACACCATATGCATACACAGCTGCACAAAAGACCCTATGTTGACATAGTGTGGATCGCTTCTTTTCAAGCAGGGTAGCGAGCCCCGCGGGCCTCATCGATGCGGTAATCATTGATAGTGGCCAGTCCTGTCACTTCTGGGGGTGGTCGTACTGCATAGCCCAGACCCCCAACATACAACCATGTGTACTCTTGGATGTGAGCAACATCCGAAGATTCACCATTTTGGTCAAGTAGCGAAGGAAACCTATCAAGGAAAATATAACGGTCAGTCACCCGTGGTACTCATCTCCCTGTCACCTTGAGTCATCGAACTTCCTGCATCGGCATGAACAGTCTAAGGAAGTGACTGACCCGGCACAATTCTCCGCAAGCAATTTACAAGCAAACAACTAAATCAATTTTGCTAGCACACACTCGGTCTATAGCGGCCTGCACTACTATGCTTTAAATCATTAGTGCAAACTACACTTGGCTCGACTTTCGACAAGCAACATGAGTACTTTATTTGGGGATAATTTATGAGGAGCATCCAAACTCCTGTTATCCCCATATAAAGCTCAACCTAGCAAATAACTACGCGTCAGAGTTGGGCCCGTGCTTAAATTATTAAATTATAGATACAAAAAGTGCGGTAATAAAGGTTGCTGATAATATAAGCTGTAGAATTGAAATGCTGAAATAAACTAGGACCAGTATGGAACTGGGGCAACACTGATCTAAAAGTAAGTACTGAAATGAACTTGATCAGTGCGAGATTGGAATAGTACTTAAAAGAAATGAACTGAACTAAAAGCAAGTACCAAAGGGAACTTGATTAGTATGAGACTAAAATAGTACTTAAAAGAAATGAACTTAACTGAAATTAAATAAGCAGGACCAGTATGAGACTGGAGTACTTGAAAGGAAGTACTGAACTGCAAGTAAAGGAACTGAACCAGTACAGTACTGGAATAAATCATAACGAAAAAGGTTAGTAGTACAATCACTCCTTTTAGGAGGCTTCAGTTCCATCTCCGTTCTCAGGAGGCATGTTCAGTTCTATCTCCGTTCTCAGGAGCCATGTTCAGTTACGTCTCCGTTCTCATGAGGCATGTCTAGTTCCATTTCAATCTTTATAAGGCTTCTTGGGGTTTCACCCATTATTAAGATCTAATAATAATTCAGTTGTGGCTTTTTAATTTACAACTTAATTGGATCAGGGGGCTTATTTAGGAGTTATATCTTTATTATTGGCTAAAAATAATTAGCAACTCAATTACTCGTGCTTTCATCTTCCAAGTATGCATGAATTACCCGAGAGTCTTTTTAAAATGAGAAGCTCGACGGTTTCACTAAACCTCGATATACTCAAAGCTTGGACACTTGCCTCGATTACTTTCATCAATAAAATAATTGAACTTATTATTTAATTTACAAAGGTGGTCGCATGCTCAAATTTTCATTTTCGAGGAAATTGAGTGAATCAGTTTCCGAGTGCGGCTACACTCCAAGAAATCAGAAAATCTTTAATTTTTACCTTAAGCTTCCTAAATTTTAACACAACCTTTAAGAGGGCCTAAAAAGATTCGAGTAATTTTTTTTCCAAATTTTTTGAGCAATTTTGGGCTTTTAATTTGGCCAAATAAATATTATTTAGATTTTTAAAAATATCAAATCTATGCCAAAAATTCTCAAAAGTTTTGTGAAGGAAGCCCTCACCAAGAGGAACAATTTTCATGTTCAACACTTTTTCACTAGTAGGCTATATTTTTCTTAAAAAATCACAAAATTATAAGTTAAAATTTGGGCTGCAATTAGCCAGATCAAGCAGGATCATGCAGTCATGATTGCGCTGGACGGGCAGATAGTCGAACTTTCCCCCACAGCCGATCATCCACAAATCCAATGTTGGGGGCACTGATGCTGAGGCAGTGGCGGCAATCGAAATTATCTGGTCCGTCAGATCTTCATCATGAAGATCGAGCGGTGGCTGCTGCACCCCGGTGGTGCAGGGAGTGGCGGCTTCTACCACCACCGGTCGACAGCAGCCTGCCGCCGCCGCCGCCGGTTGACTTGCCAGAGGCCGGCGATCTTCTAGGTGGTGGTCCGGTGGCCTGTCGGCGCTGGCTACCACCAAAAATCCTATCCCGAGAGCGGTGGTGGCGCGACGCTCTATTTTCGGCGATACCGCGCCACCCCGCCCCTCCGGTGGCCGCTCGACCACGAAACCAACCCCAGCCGACGTGCCAGGGGGTTAAACTCTTTATCTGCCGGTGATCTGGCAGCTTGGCACTGCCGGCCGCCACCGCAGAAAAACAATACAATGTTTACCTCTATTTTCGGTTGCCTCCGGAGCGGCAATTTCAAGCTGCACGTCAGCCCTCCGCCGGCAGGGAAGGCTATCCCACATGGTGTAGCACATCCCTAGTGCCACGACTTGGCAAGGCTCACCACCCACGACCACCACCCGACCTGGAGCTTGTCTCGGGTGGCGCTATCGGCGCTCCGGCCACCGGGAGGCACATGCAGGTCGTCAAAAAGATGAGGAAGGGGAACATGTTCCACCTGTGGTGGTGTAACACCCTCATCTGTCACATAGCATACAACAGAAGGTCCGACCTGTTGGATCCCGAGTTGATTTGGGCTAGGTTCACTAACTTAGGATGTGACCCATCATGCATAGCCAGGGTCAAAGTTTGTGTCCTAGAGTCTAGGTCAAGTCCTTAGAGACATCTTCAGATGGACCAGCTATCATTAAGACCATCAGAGACTCCAGACTTACAAGTTTTCAAAGCTAAGTAAAGCGAGTTCGACGTTCATCGAACTCAGCTCGACGAAAGGAGTTCTGCGCTCGACGATCGTGAGACAATTCTTAGTGCTGAGCTCGACGATCTGTGTTCTTTGTTCGACGAAGACTGAGATACTTCATCAAGCTAAAGTCAGGACAACTTCATAATTTTTATAAGTCCAGCTTCAGACTTTGGTCGACGAATTAGCTTCTGAGCTCGATCAACTTGGACCTCAAGTTCTCAGCTTCTCAGGTCGACGAAGTCAGTTTCTCAGGTCAACGAATGCAGCACTCTACTCGACGAATTCTGGACTCAGAGGATTTGTGTCGACACTTAGGTCATGTGTCGACATCAGAAAATTTATGTCGATACCAGAGGATTTGTGTCGACACAAGGATATCAGTCAACACCAGCTCATGTCGACACAAGAAGATTTGAGTCGACACCAAGATCAATCAGTCGACACTAACTTATGTCAACACTGAATTTCAGTAGATACAGAATTTTTGACTAAGTCTAGAACTGTTCTCAGCTCGACGAATTTGGTTCTCAGTTCGACTAATGAAGATTGTCTGTTCGACGAATGAAGATTGTCTTGTCGACGAACTCTCTCAAGCTCAGCTCGACGAACTCAAGCTCAGCTCGACGAACTCAAACTCAGCTCAACGAATTGTGTTCTTCGTTCGACGATTCCAGACTAGGTCTTCTTCAGTTTCCCGTCCCGTTTTTTGGCGATGATTCCCGAACATTTAATGCCAGATCTTCTCGAATTGTTACCGCTGGAACGCGCATTGACTATGGATTATTTCATGCCGTTTTTCCATGGGACAGTTAGGGAAATTATTGATTGCCGATTCTTTCAAAGGCCGACTGCGATTACTGCTAAACATTCAAATTTTTAATGTTCCTCAGTCAGAGAGAGACAGATACACAGAAAAGAAAGTATCAAGCACCACTACACAGACAGGCAAGCAATACAGTCAAACAGACAGACAATCAGATTGCACAGAAGAACAATCATACTCAAATCAAAAGTTCTACTGCAATCAGTCTTGGCCAGAGGAAAACCTCATCAAGAAGAAGAAGAACACCACATCACTATCAAGAGTCTTCTTCTATCAATTCTCAGGATACTTCAAAGGACAAAAAATCTTAATCTGTCAAAGAAGTTCCTGAAGCATCTTTGGTCCATGCACTCTAGGTCTTTGAAGACCTATCATCCTGAAGCAGTGCTCCAGCATTCCTGATACATTCAAGATCTCAGGGGGAGCAAGCTGTTTACATCAATCCACAAGTCTTCTCAGTTGCTTTGAGAAAGAGAAGACCCCATCACCTTATTTCCAATTCCTGTACAGGGCTTAAATTCCCTTCAAAATTATTTCTGGTTGCAAGTCTCCTTCCGAAAGACTTGAGGTTTTGGTTTTTGAGCACCTGAACAAAAGCACATTGGTGTCAGGCACCTGATCAAAAACCTGAGTGGATTCCTACCAGGGTGGTAGAAGAGTGGATGTACCCAGGTTGGGGAACCACTATAAAATTTCTTGTGTCATCTGGTTGCCCTTTTCTTTTGTTTGTGGCTGTGTTATGTGATTGCTCTGTGTTGTTCTGTGATTAATAGGTTGATGTGCTTAGTTTATTTTATTTGCTTCCCTGTTCACTTAGGAATACAACAAAAGTTGTAAAAAGTTTTTAGTGAGCACTATACTCTATTCACCCCCCCCCCCTCTAGAGTATTTCAGATCTAACCTGCACTTTCAATTGGTATCAGAGAGAGGTTGGTTAAAATACCATACCTTATTGGTTGCACAGGCTAACACCTGAACCACAAAGATCCCTCTAGTTAGATCTGTTTGTTTTGATTTTGTTATTAGATTTATTGCTTCACAAACATGGCCCAAAACAAAGACTATGCAAGCATCCGACCTCCAGTATGCAATCTCAACAAGTTTGCCATCTGGAAGGCAAGAATCAGGTTATACATGAATTATATTGATGAGGATATTTTTTTTGTTATCTTGACAGGTGTACCTCCAGCACCTGCAGCCTCTACAAGCACTTCTACCAACATGATTGCAGTTCCTCCTCCAGAAAACAATGATGCCTACAAGAAAGCCAAAATGGCAGATGTAAAGGCAATGAATATCTTAGCTCAGACTATGTCAGATGACATATTTCAAAAGGTGGTTGAGTGCACCTCAGCCAAGGCCATTTGGGATTCCCTCAACCAAATGGTAGCTGGCTCAGCAGATGTAAGAAAAGACAGAAGATCCAATCTCATTTCCCAGTATGAGAACTTCAAAAAGGATGAGAATGAATCAGTGGCTGATATGTACAATAGGTTTAGTTCAATCATCAATGAGCTCAAAACCCTGGATAAGGACATCACCTTGACAGAGGTGAATGATAAGAGATTGATGTGCTTCCCTAGCTCTTGGGACTCCAGAATCTGACCAACCAAAGAAGCCAGAAGTCTAAATGAGATATCAACTGAATCTCTACTAGGCAAATTAAAATCCTATGAGCAGCTGATCAAGTAAAGAGAGGTAGCAGAACAGAAGGAAACAAATCCAGTTAGAAAGGAGCACAACATAGCCTTCAAAGCATCAGAGGAAAATGAGACATAAACATCCAATGAGGAACTCATGAGCCTCTTTGCTAAAAGATTCTACAAGATAGCCAGGAAAGATTTCAGAAGGAAATCATCCAGACAAGATGATAAACCCAAGTTTGACAAGACACCAACCAAGGAGGTTGTGTGCTTTGGGTGCAGAAAGCCTGAACATTACATCTCAGAATGTTCAGAAAACCAGAAGAAGGACAAGAGCAGAGAAAAGGACTCCAGAAGAAGACACAACAGCAGACCCTCATCCAGCAAATACAAAAAGAAAGATAAGGGTTTTGTTGCTGAGACAAGGAGTGATACAGAAGAAGAAACATCTTCCTCCAGTTCAAGTGAAGAAGAGGAAGAAGCCAGATCCAAGGAGGTTTGCCTAATGGCAATTGATGCCTCCAGGAGCTGTTCTGGATCAGAAGAAGAATCTGAAGATGAAGCAGCCTCAGACTCAGAGGCAGATCAGGTTATTTCTAGTTTTGATTTTAGTTCTGATTTATTTAAAACTAAATTCAAAACTATGTGCTTAGACTTAATCAACTCAGAAAAAGAAATAAAAGCTCTTAGAGAAAGATTAGGAAATCTTGAATCAGTTAACTCAAAAAACATAAAGCTAACAGATCAATTAACCTTAGCTAATGAACAAATAATTAAACTAAAATCTGAATTATGTGAGGCCAAACAACTTGAGCAATCTCTCAATGGGAGAAGCCTCAAGCTGATGGACATCACAAGCACAGTTAATGCCAGATTAAATGACAAGCTGGGCTTGGGTGCTTCATCAAGTTTACCCCCCGTAATAAAGAAAAATATTCTTACAACCCCCATCAAGTTTATTTCTGCAAAGGGAAAAGAAATGTTAATAGACAAACCATTGTCTGAAAACAATCCTAAACCTATAGACAAAAGAAACATAAAACAGAAAACAGGTAATAAAAATAAAGTTCAGCAGCATTCGTCGAACTCAGATCGACGAAATGTGGCCAGTTCGTCGAACCCAGATCGACGATCGCTAAACGCAAACTTCAAGTATAATAATTCATCTAACTGCGATCGACGAACTGTGTATGGTTCGTCGAGCAGAGGTCGACGAACTTGGGGCGCAGAAAATGACTATTGTCATTCTTTGAGCAGAGGTCGACGATCTCAGCCCTATTCGTCGAACTCTGGTCGACGAACTTACAACAATTCGTCGAACCCAGAAAGACCAAACCTAAACTATTTCTCTTACAGAAATTTTAAACCAACTAATAAGACATTCAATCCAGTAGCTGATTGGGTAATTCCACCTAGGAGATATCATCCCTTAGGTTATAAATCACAACCTGCACTATCAGTTATTTCCAGTTTTTCTTTTCAACCAAATCAAGGACCCAAGGTAACCTGGGTCAAGAACAATTGAGTTTTGTTTTTCATTGCAGGTACAGGTGAAGAGCTGTCCAAGGGTCAGTCAGACCTGGTACTTGGACAGTGGTTTCTCCAAACACATGACAAGCAGCAAGGAAAATTTATCCAATTACAAGTCCAAGCTAGGACCAAAGGTGATTTTTGGAGATTCAAAAAGTGGCCAGTCAGAAGGATATGGAGCAGTGAGAATTGGAGCAGTGACCTTCAAGAAAGTGACATATGTAAGAGGACTTAAACATAACCTTATATCCATAAGTCAATTATGTGATGAAGGTTATCAGGTACATTTTAACTCTACTTCTTGCTCTATTATTAATGATAAAAACCAAACTGTTTTAATTGGACTTAGACAAGGCAACATATATCTAGTAGATTTTATTTCTGCCCAAACTGATGTTTGTTTACTCAATATCACTAGTAATCAAAATGAGTTATGGCATAAAAGATTAGGACATGTAAATTTTAAGAATATAGCTAGGTTATTTAAAGACAACCTTGTTAGAGGTTTACCTTCTGGCCCCTACAAGAAGGAAAGCCTATGCAGGGCTTGTCAATTAGGCAAGCAAACCAAAACTAGTTTTAAATCCATTAATAAAAGTGATTCACCTAGGATATTGTATGTAGTACCCCCCCCCCCCAACCTTTTGCCCGGGTCGGGCCGGAGGGGTACTACTGGCCCAAGACGTCCACCCAGGGCTCATAGGGGAAACAATCCACCCTATTCAAGCACTAGATGGTCGTCTTGAGTGGTTCGAATCATAACATTCACAACCCATCAGAATATAGCGGAAGCATTAACAGGAAACCACTACATATATATATAACATATCATATTAATACAGAGGTTCTAGGGCCGAAGCCTTATGCGTTTATAAAAGCCCGTGGGCTATACATGTACTACATAAGTCTCTCACACACTCTCTCTTCTAAACTGCTCGGCGGTACTCACGTCTTTAAACACCGGAGACGGCGGGGGTGCATCTGCTCGAGTAGACCTAGCTGCTGGCGTAATCTCCTGCGGCAGCGGGTCACTACGGTGCTCCACCTCCTGTGAATGGTTAATCAAATAACCGTTAGTCACAGAGCTAAGTGGAAACAAATCTCCTCCCCGGATCCACATCCTGGGGACGAGCACACACTCACCCAACAAAAGTAAACAGCCGAAGCAAGAGAGGGTTATCACAACATTTCATATATGAACAACTAGGAGCAATTATAAAAGAGTGCAGTATAACCAGAAAAAGCAGCAATAACATAAAACGGTTATAGCAAGGCTCTACTAGCTCATCAGCACAACAGGTTTTCATATCTTGAATTCTATCGCAGGCATTCACAGCCGCGCACACAAACCGCAGGCATTCATAGCCGCGCACACAAACCGCAGGCATTCATAGCCGCGCACACAAACCCTATGTCGATATAGTTTGGACCGCTTCTATTCCAGCAGGGTAGCGAGCCCCGCGGGCCTCACCGATGTGGCCGTCGGTGACAGTGGCCAGTCCTGCCACTTCTGGGGGTGATCGTACCGCACAACCCCAGGCCCTCACGTACAACCTTGTGTACTCTTGGATGTGAGCGACATCCAGCGAATCATTTTGGCCGACCAGCGGAGGAAAACCCGACGGGGAATATAACGGCCGGTCACCCGTGGTACTCATCTCCCTGTCGCCTTGAGTCGTCAACCTTGCTGCACCGGTACGAACGGTCTGCGGAAGGGACTGACCCGCCACCATTTCACCGCAAGCAATTTACAATCAATCAAACAATTGCAAACAATATAACATCGGGTCTACGACGGCCTGCCTTACTAGGCTTACACTTCGGGCATCGGCACTTTGCTCTACTTTCGACAAGGAGCGTGGGAGCGCTTTATTTGGGGCTAGACCTGGAGGACTACCTCAACTCCGGTTATCCCCAACTAAGACTCAACCTAAACAACAACTGCTCGTCAGAGCAGGACCCGGGAATATAAAAGTAAATTGCGATAAGATCAAGTGCGGTGGTTATGCTGCTTATTTAAAGTGCTGGAAAGAAATGTGACCAGTACAAGACTGGAGTAGTATTGAAATAAGCTTGACCAGTACGAGACTAGAGTAGTACTGAAATGAAAGTAATGAAATAATCTTGACCAGTACGAGACTGGAGTAGTACTGAATTGAAAGTACTGAACTGAAAATAATAAAGGAACTGGACCAGTGCAAAACTGGAATAATCATAAAGAAAATGGTTAGTAGTCCAATCACTCCATACAGGAGGTTTCAGTTCCATCTCCGTTCTCAGGAGAGATTTTTCAGTTTCATCCCAGTTTTTAATAAGGTTTCCTTGGGTTACACCTTTATTAAGATCCGATTATGAGTTGGTTGCGCCTTATTAACCACGGCTTAATCGGATTGGAGCTTATCAGGTGTTATACTTTCATTATTCATCAAGAATAATTCATAACTCACCACTCGTGCTCTCATCTTCCGAGCGTGCCCAAATCGCCCGAGAGACGAGGCGCTCGACAGTTTTCATGAAATCTCGAAACACCCGGAGCTTGGTCACTTGCCTCGGCCACTCTCGTCGATATGAAACTTATTCAAATTAGAGAGGATAGTCGCGTGCTCCAATTTTCATTTTCGAAGAAAATGAGCGTAATAATATCGAGCGCGGTCCTAGGCTTCCATATTTTGGGAAAAATATCAAAACTTATCCCCATGAGCTCAAATTTTGATACAACCCTTATATGGATATAAAATGAGCATAGAAAAATTTTCATAATTTTTCAAAGAGTTTTGGCCCTTTAATTTGGCCAAATAAAGTTTAATCGGGCTTTTAAAAATACCAAATCAACACCAAAAATTCTCAAAATTTTTGTGGAGGAAGCCCTTAGCAAAGGGGACATTTTTCATGTTCAACACCTTTTTCCTAGGAGCATATGTTAGTCTCTTAAAAATCAAACCCCTTATGAATTATAATATTATAAATATTTATTATAAATATAATATTAATAATAATATAATATATAATATATATTATTATAAAAACTCCTGTACATCTTCTCCCCCCGCGCAGTACAGGAATTCCGCCCTTACGGGCTTCTCCAGCCGCCGGCCGGCCACCGGCCAACCCGCCGGTGGTGGGCGCTCCCTCCGCCGGTGGTCCGGCGGCCTGCCGCCGCCGGCCGCCGCCGGAGCATTTTTTTTTTAAAAAGGACGGGAGGGGAGGGGGTGACGGCGGCGGCACTCCGGCCGCCGGGAGCGCCATGCACGACGTCAGAAATGGGGAGGGGGAGGAAGAGAGGGTTCCACCTGAGTTTGGTGGGCTCGGGAGGGGCCGGCTTGGTCGGACATGGCTCAAGGTGGTGGAGGAGGGGAGGAGGAGCTCCGGCTTGGCTTTTTCCGGCCACCTGAGCTCCGGCAGAGGGGGAGAAGGGGGAGGGGAATGCTCTGAGAGCTGTGAGGGAAAGAGAGGGGGTGGGGTCCTTTTATAGGGAGGGGGAGGGGGAGCTTCCTCCCTTTGGGCAAGGTGGGATTAATCCCTCCTTATGGAGGGATTAAATCCCCACCCTCCAGCTGTCCAAGGACAGCTGGAGGCCCTCTCCTCTTTTCCACATGTGGGGAAATGGAAAAGCCTCATGGGCTTGGGCCTCCATGGTGAAGAAAGAGAGGGGGAGAGTGGGAGAAGGAGTAGGTGGGCCTCCATTTGCTTTAGGTTAGGGGCTTGATGGTTGGGGGCCCATGGAAAGTGAGGGGGAGTATGGGTCATCCTCCTTTGGAGAGGAGGTGAGCCCTTCACTTGGAGAAAAATCCAAAAAGTGTATTTTTATGAGGGTTTGACCAAGTCAACCCTAGGTTGGGTCCCCCTTGCTGGTCAAAGTCAAAGTGGGTCCAAGTCGTCGGGGTCGGGTCAAAGTTCGGGTGTCGTGTCATAATTGGTGTGCGCACGCTTTTCGGTGCACAACTATGCTTGATTTGACCACGGGTTGACCAATCGTCATCGAAATTGACCGGGACAACTTCCGTTGACTTCGTATTGACCACACGAGTCTAACGCCACTGACTGGGGTTGAATCGGAGTTCGTTTGACGAAAGTCCGAAATTTGCGCGTCGCAGCGCGCTAAAATGGTCGAAATGTGTAAAATTGTCGTTAGACCTCGGAGTCCAACTGAACGAGTTCCGATGCGCTTGTATTGACTATACGAGGCCACAGGAACTAACAGAACTCAATTCAGAGTTCTCTAGCTCTATTTCCCGCTTAGGGTTATTTCCCACAGGGTCATGGGTAGGGTTCGGGCCACTTTTATTGGGCCCACTAAGGCTCTGGTGGCCCAATAAAAGGCGGGATGTTACAATCCAATAAAAATAAAAGGATTTTCGTCCCCGAAAATTTGCTTGAAGTAGGGGGAAAAATTAACATACCTGGGGAAAGGGCTCTGAGTGCTTTTCTCGGAGGAGTGCTTCAGGTTCCCATGTGAACTCTTCTCGTCCACAGTTTGACCATAGCACCTTAACCATCGGAATGGTTTTGTTCCGTAGTGTCTTCACCTTGTAATCTATTACTCTGACGGATTCGAGCAGGACGGATCTATCTGACAGTAGTTGCGCCGGAGGGGTAGTAAGGTACTGCTCTGGTTGCCGGAGGACTCGTCTCAAGGAAGAGACATGAAACACATTATGAAGATTCCCCAACTCTAGGGGTAAGGCTAAACGATAGGCGACGGGGCCAACACGCTCTATCACCGGATAGGGGCCCAAGAAGCGGGGATCTAACTTTTTCTGCTTCCTCAACCGGGAGACACCATGCATGGGTTTTATTTTCAGAAACACCATTTCCCCCACGCTGAACTCCACCGGTAGGTGTCGCGCATCATAGTACTTAGCCTGCCGGCTCTGCGCTTCCCACATTCGCTCCTGAATCAGCCGTATCGCTGCCGTAGCGTCATCGATGTAAGCCACTCCCAAGGCTTCCGGGTCCTCTTCCTGAGCCCAAGTCAACGGTGTTCGTCAACGCCTTCCATACAATGCCTCGTACGGAGCCATCTTAATACTAGCCTGGTAGCTGTTATTGTACGAAAATTCGACTAACGGCAACAGCTGCTCCCACGGCTCATTGTGCTCCACTATGCACAGTCGAAGAAGATCCTCCATCGTCCGGTTCGTCCTCTCCGTCTGTCCGTCTGTCTGCGGGTGGAAGGCAGTGCTGAAGGCCAACTTGGTTCCCAAATATGCCTGCACCCGCCTCCATTCCTTAGATGTGAAACGACCGTCACGATCAGACACGATGGACTTTGGTACTTCGTGAAATCGTACCACTTGTTCTAGGAACATCCTGGCCAGGATATCTACTCCGTCACCCTGTCGGTTTGGAATGAACCACGCTACCTTGGTGAGTCGATCTACGACCACCCATATTGAGTCATTCCCAGCACGGGATTGAGGTAGGCTGTGGACGAAGTCCATGGAGATGTCTTCGAACTTCCATTCTGGTATCGGCAGGGGCTGCAATAGGCCTCCTGGACTGCGGCATTCAGCTTTGACCTTCTGACAGGTCTGGCACCGGGCCATGAAGTCGGTGACATCTCTCTTCATTCCGGGCCAGTAAATGGTCCTACGCAAGTCCACGTACATCTTAACTACGCCAGGGTGAATCGAGTACCTCGACTGATGGGCCTCTTGCAAAATTTCCACACGAATCCCTCCAGTAGCGGGAATAAATATGCGATGCTTGAATTGTAGAATCCCATCATGCAAGTTATAATCCTCCTGTGCCCCTCCTTGCAGAGATCGGATGATCGACATTACCTCTGGGTCGATCTACTGGGCTTCTCGTATCCGGTCCCGGATATCGCATTGGATCTCCATCCAATACAGCTGAGAATAGTACTCTTCCGGATCTCTTCGGGCAACCAGGGTAATCTCCAAGTCTATCAAAGACTGGAAAAGTTCCTTAGGGATCTGCTCCATCCAACTCCCGACTATCGCAGGCTGGCGGCTCAAGGCGTCAGCGACTCTATTAGCCTTCCCGGGGTGATATTGGAGAGTGAAGTCGTAATCGCATAAGAATTCCAACCATCGGCGCTGCCGGAGATTCAGCTCTTTCTGCGTGAAAATATACTTGAGGCTCTTGTGGTCGGAGAAGATCTCACATTTTACTCCGTACAGATAATGCCTCCAGATTTTAAGGGCGAAGACGACGGCGCCCAACTCTAAATCGTGTGCTGCGTAGTTTAATTCATGCGGCTTTAATTGCCGCGAAGCGTAGGCCACTACCTTACCATGCTGCATTAGGACTGCTCCCAATCCTTTCAGGGAGGCATCAGTGTAGATTTGAAATCCCTCGGTCCCTGAAGGAATCGTAAGGATTGGCGCGGAAGTCAGACGCTTCTTCAGTTCGATGAACGCAGCCTCGCACTCCGGCGTCCATCGAAATACGGCGTCCTTCTTGGTGAGAGCAGTCAGGGGTAGGGCAATCTTGGAAAATCCCTCGACAAACTTCCTGTAGTATCCGGCAAGGCCGAGGAAACTCCAGATATCCGCAGCCGTCCTGAGTGGCCGCCAATTTTGTACTGCCTGGATCTTGGCTTGGTCCACTGCCATGAAAGTCCACCTAGTGTCGGCTATGTGCACCTATGGGGGGGGGGATAGGTGACGTGTGGTTCTTTTGCGGAATTTACAGATGTACCTGCACAATAAAAACAACAAACACAGCACACAGAAAACACAGCAAATTTATAGTGGTTCCCCGACTTGGGTACATCCACTTTCCCCCTTCGAGTAGATTAGGACCTATCTCCCCAACAAGGGACGACTCGGTCACTTCACCAACGGGATTGAAATCCAATCCCTTCACTAACGGAAGGAGCCCTTCCACACGTGAGAGTCAACACTCCCACAAATCGGGTTGCACCCAACCCTTACAACACGGAACAAAAGACCGTATCGGGAGCTGAAGGCAGTCATAGGAATATCTTCCTCTCGGATCCGAAGCTGATAATAGCCGGACCTCATGTCCATTTTGGAGAATACCGAAGCACCTTGTAACTGATCGAACAGTTCGTCGATCCTAGGAAGGGGATACGTATTGCGTACAGTAAGCTTATTTAGCTCCCTATAGTCGATACACAGTCGCAGAGTCCCGTCCTTCTTCTTGACGAAAAGTACCGGGGCTCCCCAGGGCGAGGAACTTGGACGGATGAATCCAGCATCTATTAGTTCTTGTAGCTGGATCTTTAGTTCAGTCAGCTCCCTTGGGGCCATCCGGTAGGGGGCTCGCGATACTGCCCGTGCTCCGGACACGAGCTCGATCTGGAAGTCGATCTCTCGCTGAGGTGGCAATCCTGGGAGGGACTCAGGGAAGATATCTGGAAAGTCTCGGACTACTGGGACCTTGGCGAGCGCCTGGGTCTTATCTTCCATCTCGAAATAAATAAGGAATACTTCATCCTTCTGACGGACTGACTTTACCATCTGTGTAGAAGTCAAGATAATACGAGAGACAAATGGCACACCTGTCAACGCGACGCTCTGGCCATTTGGATTCTGTAGCCGGAATTCTCGCGTGGAACAGTTTATCTGGGCTTGGTGCTCAGCCAGCCAGTCCATTCCCAGAATTATGTCAAACCCAGTTATAGCTAGGATGGTTGCGTAGACTTCAAACTCTACCTCTCCCAGCGTAGCCTGGAACGAACACTTTTCGGTGGATGTCATATCTGACCCGTCTGGTAAACGGATTCGTATAGACAGTCCGGTTGAGCGAATAACATTTCCCTTTGTTGCGATGAAATCGTGGGAGACGAAAGAATGAGTCACTCCTGTGTCAAAAAGGGTTTTGGCAGGGTGACCTTCTACCAACAAGATTCCTGACGTCATAGGAAAACATATAGATATATATCATCCAACTAATATACATATATATATATATATATATGAAATATACAACAATAGTGGAAGATCTGATATCTTCTATCGCCTAAGATATATACCTATGACTACGTCAGGGGCTGGTCCATGCTGCAGGTCCAGTGCATAGGCCTCCTGGGGAGCTGCTCGGCCCTGCTGGCCTCTCCTGCCAGCTCGGCCTCTACGGCCTCTTTGACCCTGTCCCCGTGCCGGCTGTCCACCCTGGACTGCTCCTAGTCCTGGTCTCCCTATCGCCTGAGGGCAGAAGGCCCTCATATGTCCCGGCTGCTGACACAAGAAGCAGTTCCCTGCGAAGGGAACATCTCGTCGGGCCACTAGTGGGGGCTGTGGAGCTGGAGCTGGTCTACTGTCTTGCTGTGCAGCTGGGGGTGCTGGGGGTGCTGGTGGGCGCCTATAAGGCAGCCTGCGGTGTCACTGTCTGCTTTCTCTATCCTGTCTATGGGGAGCGACTCCAACGTCTCGCCTCTAGTCTCGAGGAAGCTCTACTTGACCTCTGCGCCGCTGAGCCACCATCTGCTGGTCCAACTCTAGAGCTGCCGCATGGGTGGCTATGGTGTGGAAGGTGGCCTGAGAGAGCATAATCAAGGACTGCCTCAGGTCGTCTCGTAGTCCTCGGTAGAACCGAGAAGCCCTATCCCTGTCGGAGGCAGCCAGGTTCCCGGCGAAGCGTGCCAGGTGTATGAACTCTCTCTCATACTCTGCCACAGTGCGGTTGCCCTGTCGAATGAGCAGGAACCTCTCTTGCAGCGCGGTTCGGTCTGCATCTGTGATGAAAAATTCTAGCAGAGCCACGGAGAACTCCCCCCAAAGGATCGTGCTCATCGGCCGACCTCGGAAGGTAGAGTGACTAGACGCTCTCCACCAATCCCTCGCATATCCCTCCAAGAGGGTCACCACCAAAGAGACTGCTGCTACAGCTGGGCACATCATCCCTACCAACAGCTCCTCCACTCGCTCCACCCACTCCTCTACCTGAATGGCCATCTCTGTACCCCTGAAAGGGGGAGGCCTCAGTCCTCAAAAAGTCGTCAGCAGATCTGTGGGTGCGGTCATCTCCCGCGGTGGCTTTGCCAGGGCATCTCGGAAAGTCGCTAGTATAGCCGTCAGTGTCTGCCCTATATCTGACTCGGCAAACGGTACGGCTGCGGGAGCAACCGGTTCTGGTGGTGGGGTGGCTGGAACGTATCCTCTGGACGAGGATCCCCCATTACTGTACTCCGGTATCTGGAGAAGTAACATGAAAGAGTGTCAGTATTTTGCAAAAGTAAGGGAATTTGCAAAAGCGACAACCCAAGTGGAAAACAATGGTGTATGGGCGTACTAATGCACAGTCTAGAATCCCTAAGCCTCTACACTAGGGTCCACCAGGCTTCCACTGCAAGGTTCGTCCCGAACCTAGAACGAAGCGAGGGACGGAGGGATCCGGAGACCGCTCCACAAGGACGAATCGTGATCGCTCTGATCTATTTGTAGTACCCCCCCCCCCCCCAACCTTTTGCCCGGGTCGGGCCGGAGGGGTACTACTGGCCCAAGACGTCCACCCAGGGCTCATAGGGGAAACAATCCACCCTATTCAAGCACTAGATGGCCGTCTTGAGTGGTTCGAATCATAACATTCACAACCCATAAGAATATAGCGGAAGCATTAATAGAAAACCACTACATATATATATAACATATCATATTAATACAGAGGTTCTAGGGCTGAAGCCTTATGCGTTTATAAAAGCCCGTGGGCTATACATGTACTACATAAGTCTCTCACACACTCTCTCTTCTAAACTGCTCGGCGGTACTCACGTCTCTAAACACCGGAGACGGCGAGGGTGCATCTGCTCGAGTAGACCTAGCTGATGGCGTAATCTCCTGCGGCAGCGGGTCACTACGATGCTCCACCTCCTGTGAATGGTTAATCAAATAACCGTTAGTCATAGAGCTAAGTGGAAACAAATCTCCTCCCCGGATCCACATCCTAGGGACGAGCACACACTCACCCAACAAAAGTAAATAGCCGAAGCAAGAGAGGGTTATCACAACATTTCATATATGAACAACTAGGAGCAATTATAAAAGAGTGCAGTATAACCGGAAAAAGCAGCAATAACATAAAACGGTTATAATAAGGCTCTACTAGCTCATCAGCACAACATGTTTTCATATCTTGAATTCTATCGCAGGCATTCACAGCCGCGCACACAAACCGCAGGCATTCATAGCCGCGCACACAAACCGCAGGCATTCATAGCCGCGCACACAAACCCTATGTCGACATAGTTTGGACCGCTTCTGTTCCAGCAGGGTAGCGAGCCCCGCGGGCCTCACCGATGTGGCCGTCGGTGACAGTGGCCAGTCCTGCCACCTCTGGGGTTGATCGTACCGCACAACACCAGGCCCTCACGTACAACCTTGTGTACTCTTGGATGTGAGCGACATCCGGCGAATCATTTTGGCCGACCAGCGGAGGAAAACCTGACGGGGAATATAACGGCCGGTCACCCGTGGTACTCATCTCCCTGTCGCCTTGAGTCGTCAACCTTGCCGCACCGGTACGAACGGTCTGCGGAACGGACTGACCCGCCACCATTTCACCGCAAGCAATTTACAATCAATCAAACAATTGCAAACAATATAACATCGGGTCTACGACGGCCTGCCTTACTAGGCTTATACTTCGGGCATCGGCACTTTGCTCTATGAAAGATATGGTACTTAAACACCTAGAGGGGGGGTGAATAGGTGATCTAATCCTTTTTAAACTTTAATGGCAGCAATCAGTTATATCACAGATTACTAACTATTTTATCACAGCAAATACACAGCATACACAACAATAATCACAGCACAGCACAGCAGACACAATGGTTTATAGTGGTTCCCCAAGATATGGGTACATCCACTTTCCCCCTTCGCCTATCTAGCAGTGTACTAGATTCGGCCAAACTCCTCCACTGTCTCAGAACCCAAATTGGTTCCTACACCTCAGGCTCAAAGCCTTACAACTATCTCCCCCTATTTGGAGAAGTCATAACCCTTAGTCAATGATATACACCATTCATAATTAAAAATTACAAAATGATGTAAAGCAGGTTATATTCAGCAGGGTAAACATAAACATGTATTAATTCACACATGTATACACATACATCAACACAGAACAAATAAGAAATAGACACATTCACAGAACAACCATGAAATATATTGATCATATATTGTTCTAACATTTGTCTTATACATTTTCAGTAGTTTACAAAAATGTTTTACATTTAAAAGATTACAAAATAATCTTCAAGTAAATTCTTAATCTATTTCTGATCTGGTTCCTTGATAACTATTCCCTTGCCAGCTTGAACTTGAGCTTTGACAGGGGCATCAACAGTTTCAGCATCAGCAGGCTTCTTGCCTTTTAGATCTTTCTTTTTGAGCTCTTCAGCTTTGATCTTCTGCCTCTCAAAATAGTGATATGGCTTAGGAAAGTACTTGCTAGGCTCCTGAGATATAGGAGGTAGCTTTCCCATCTTTGCCTTCCTTCTGAATTGAACAATGACTTCTTGTCTGATCTCATGTTTCCTCCATTCAGCTTCAGAAAACCATTTGTTCCTGTCATGAGTATTGTCCTTGGCAGCTTTCCAGGCAGTTAAAATTATATTCCTAGAGGTAGGGCTCCACTGTTCAAAGTCTGGCCTTTGTTCTGCTTGTTCCCTAAACCTCTTTTTGGACAACCTTGTCTCTTCTTCCTTCTGTAAAGCCTCTTGCATGGCTTCAGATATAGGTTGAACAACCTTTTTAATATGGACATTGTCTTTGCCCTCAGGTGGGCTATACATTGTGCTCACATCTGCTTGAGTCATTTCAAAATCTAGAGGTGGATAAATGACCTAAGCTACTTCTGGTTGCTCACCTCCAAGATATGCAGTTTGAATCCCAGATTCAGCAACATTGTCATCATCACAGAGTGGAGGATAGCCCAGTGTAGCTCTGATGGAATTAGATATCCATTCGGCATGATCAGAGCTAGCTTTGACTAAAACTCTCTCCCCCTTTATGACTTCTCTAGCCATATGATCTCTGACATCATCCTTTTGAAATCTGATTTGACTGTCCAAGTATCTGATTCCCTCTTTAAAGAATGGTTTCAGCTTTTGAAGTTGATCAGATATAGCTTTTTGGGATGCTTGGATAGCAGTCTTTACAGCAGTAATTTCTTCTTGAAAGGCTTTGTCAAAGGTAGATTTTACAGCAGCAGCAGAGGTAGAAGGTTCAGCAGCCTTGTTCTGTAAATCAGTGACAATAGCATTGTGGGAAGCAGTCAAATTGTCATTCATTCTTATTTAATTTTCCAGTACATACCCTTGCTTCAATGCTATGTCATCCACTTGTTCTTTGATCTTCTCCTGGTGGGTTGCCAAGTATACCACTGCATTCCCACCCTTGTGGAAGCATTCATTCATCTCCTTCTTGTTAAGGTTCATTTCAAACCTTATAGACTTTATATCTTGGGCCAGATCAAATTGTAATGACTTCTGCCCTTCATCCACATAAGCCTCTATAGCTTTTCTTTGTTCATCTAGTTTTATCTGTATTGCAATCATTAATGCACTATAATCAATAGTTGGAGCTTGTTGAACTATAGGCTGTGGGGCTAGAGATTGCAGAGCTTTCTTATAATTTTGACTTCTCCTTTTGAAGACATACAATTTCTTCTTCTTTTCCCTAGCACTCTCCTATCTTCAGAGGCAGAAGTGCTGGTTATGTCAACCCTATCCTTAGGGCTTGGAGGTCTTTCAGCTTGCACATCAGGTGACTTCTCAGTTTCTGGCCTTAAAGGCTCTTCCATAAGTTGCACTTGCTCCCCCTCAATAGCAGCATCATCAGTTTCCTTATCAAAATCTGCTTGATCCAGATTGAGGAACAAATCTTCCATGGTGTATTCTTGTGGTGATGGAGCAGGAGAAATTCTGGGCTCTTCAACTACTAGATCAGGAACCACTTCTAGTACAACAGATGTGTCTTTGATAACAACATCTGGTTCTTGGCTATTCAGCGGAGTATGCTGATTAACAGCAGACAAATCAGCATCCTCTATAATAAAATCTAAAGTGTGTAGTTCAGTGAGTACCTCTTGTATGATGGTGGTGGCTTGCTCACTGTCCAGTGTAGAGGGTTCTTCTACAACTGGAGGCTCCCCGTGGCTGTGATCCTTATGGATGGGGCTAGCTTGAGGCAGCTCCCCCTGGATCTCAGCAATCTCTTGAGCAGCAGGAGATTTCACTGCAGGCTCTTCCTCATGCTCATCTGGAGTGAAGACAACATGTTCTTCACTCCCAGAACTGCTAGTGGACACTTGTTCCACAGGAGCTGTTTTCCTTTTCTTCTTTGGAGGAGTGTCTTTCTCAGCAACTGTCTTCTCTGGGGTTGGCATTTCCTTGGACAATACCCTGTCCCATTTAGAAAAGATCCTTTGATCCATCTTCCTCATGTGGTTTATCTTGCTTCCTGCAGCAGTACTCATTACCTCTGGTATCACACCAGCTAGGTAGAGGCTTAAGATTCTGCCCAGATTGGGCTTCTTCAGACTTTCCTTGATTTTGTCAAATACTATTACTGACCAATCTGTTCTTAAAGTGAAGATTATCCTGGTCATTAAATTGAACATGGAGGCAGACACTCTGTCATGCCCTCCTGGCTTACTTAAGATCACCTTGCCAACTATCTCAGACATGAACTTTCCTTGATTATTCATGCCTTTTCTGTTAAACACAGAGCCCAGCTTCATCTTTGGATCAAGACCACACCAGGTAAGAGCTTCCCTGGTCTTGGATGCAGTAATTTCTTCTTCATCTGGAGTTCTTGATAGCTGGAGCACCTTCCTCAAGCTCTTTGGTGATACCTTGACCTTAGTTCCATGAACTATGGATTTGATTCGGTATCCAGACTCATCTACTGCAGCTCCATTTATGAATTCAAGAACCTCTTTCTTCCATATCTTAGTAGGTTCTGAAACTAAGTACTCTAACCCAGAGTCAGCGACTAGGGTTACTACTGCCTGAATTTCTTGATCAGCATCGTCGAAAGCGCCGCGCACTAGCTCATATCCTTCGTTAACGTTCTCCTCAAGCTTAGGTGCCATTAGGGTTTGTAGAAGTTGTCTTTAGAAAAGAGAGGTGTCGATACAGTAGTTTTGGTCTCGAAACTTTGAAAGGGTGTCGACAAACAAAGACAAAACCCTATTTATACCTTTCTGATTTTGATGATGAACAGGTGGGACAACTAACTTAAAATGTGTCGACACTGGCAATAAGTGTCGACACTGACTTATAATGTCTCGACACACATGTGTCGACACAAGTTTAGTCAACAGATTTTATGTGTCGACACTTGTTTATCTGTCGACACAACATAACTCGACACATTGTCGAGACTTTACTTAGAAAATTCTGAGTAAAACATAAGTGTCGACACCACTTTGGATGTGTCGACACCTACTGGACATGTGTCGACACTAACATTCTGAAGTGTCGACACCAATATCCTAAATGTGTCGACACCTTTTTACTGAAGTGTCGACACCACTATTCTGTGTCGACATAGACTTGTCTATGTGTCGACACCTTTTTACTTAGCCAATTTTAATTCTGTAAACTTACTCTAAGTTTATCATTCCTAGTTCAATTTTGAATCTATTGAACTTAGCTTCTTCTAGGGGCTTAGTAAACATATCAGCTATTTGATTATCAGTTTTAACATATTCTAATAAAATATCTTCTCTTTCTACATGCTCCCTAAAAAAATGATATTTAATTTCAATATATTTTGTTCTACTATGTGATACAGGGTTATTAGCTATTGAAATAGAACTTGTAGAATCACAGAAAAGTGGAGTTCTACTTACCTGAAATCCATAGTCCTTTAGCTGATGTTGTATCCACAGAAGTTGAGCACAGCAACTTCCTGCAGCCACATACTCTGACTCTGCAGTGGAGATAACCACACTGGTTTGCTTCTTGCTACTCCATGAAATTAGTCTCCCACCTAGGAATTGACAGGTTCCAGTAGTGCTCTTTCTATCCTCTTTGCATCCTGCAAAGTCTGCATCTGAATAACTTGTTAGATCAAAATCTCCATTCCTAGGGTACCAGAGGCCTAGATAGGGAGTGCCCTTTAGATATCTCAATATTCTTTTGACTGCTGTCAAATGAGACTCTTTAGGGCAGACTTGATACCTGGCACAAACACATGTAGCATACAAGATGTCAGGTCTACTAGCAGTCAAGTATAATAGAGAGCCAACTATCCCTCTATACAAGGTTTCATCTACAGGTTTCCCTGCATCATCCTTGCTAAGAGACATACTTGACCCCATAGGAGTCTTCATGGTACTGGATGAATCCATACCATACTTCCTTATGAGTTCTAGGGTGAACTTGGACTGACATATGGATAAACCACTTTCAGTCTGTTTAACTTGGAGACCCAAGAAAAACTTCAGCTCTCCCATACTACTCATCTCAAACTGACCTTGCATAAGTTTTGCAAACGTTTTGCAAAGGCTGCTTTCAGTAGACCCAAATATAATGTCATCTACATATATTTGGACTAGTATAACTTTGCCTCTAGATTCCCTAAGGAATAGAGTCTTATCTATTTTCCCCTTTGAGAACTTGTTCTCAATGAGGAAACTAGATATGGTTTCATACCAAGCCCTAGGGGCTTGCTTTAACCCATATAAAGCTATCCTAAGTCTATAGACATGATGAGGTAGAGTTGGATCAATAAAACCTGAAGGCTGCTCCACATAGACTTCTTCTTTAAGATTACCATTTAGGAATGCTGACTTGACATCCATTTGGTATACCTTGAATCCTTGATAGGTTGCATAGGCCAAGAACATTCTTATGGCTTCCAGTCTGGCTACTGGAGCAAAGGTTTGATCAAAATCAATACCTTCTTCTTGCCTATATCCTTTAGCAACCAGTCTAGCCTTATTCTTAATGATGACCCTTGTTCATCCATCTTATTCCTGTAGATCCACTTAGTTCCTATTATATTGTGGTCTTTAGGTTTAGGAACTAATTCCCAGACCTTGCACCTCTTGAACTGATTAAGCTCTTCTTGCATTGCTTCAGTCCATTGTGGATCTTGTATTGCTTCTTCAAACTTTTTAGGTTCAACTTGAGACAGAAAACTGGAATAGATTGCAGCATTCTGATTTCTGCTCCTTGTTTGAACTCCTTGTCTTGGATCTCCAATAATCAGCTCTACTGGATGATCTTTAAGATGCCTGTGGGCTGGAGGCATCCTAACTTCTGGTTGAACCACTTCAGCATCTGCATCATGATGTACTCCTTGTATTTCTTCAGCAATTGGCACATGTAGTTCTCCCCCTGGACAACAGCTACTGTCTTCTACTTGCTGTCTTGTAGCAGACACTTCTTCTATAGTAAGCTTGTCCATTTTCTTTGTCAAACCTGTGGGGCTGCATACACTACTAGACAACTCATTGTTAATAAGTTTAGTTTCATTAAAAACTACATGCACTGATTCTTCTACAACTTGTGTAGTCAAGTTGTAGACTCTATAAGCCTTACTATTATTGCTGTACCCAACAAAAATTCCCTCTTGGGACTTGGCAGCAAACTTAGTTAAGTAAGACTTCACATTGTTAAGTATGAAGCATTTACAACCAAAGATCCTAAAATAGGATAGGTTTGGTTTCCTGCCTTTCACAACTTCATAGGGGGTCTTGTTAAGCCTTTTAGTGATGGTAGCCCTATTTATAACATGGCATGCAGTATTAACTGCTTTAGCCCAGAAATATTCTGGCAGTGATGTATCACTTATTAGGGTCCTACCAGCCTCTATCAAGGTTCTATTCTTCCTCTCAGCAATGCCATTTTGCTGAGGTGTTCTAGGTGAAGAGAATTCTTGAAATATCCAAAGTCTTCACACAGTTTTGTCATGCTATCAGACTGAAATTCAGTACCTTGGTCACTTCTAATTTTGACCACTGTACTATTTAGTTCATTCTGAATTTGCTTGACAAAGCTATAGAAGACACTAGGTGTTTCAGATTTCTGTCTTAAGAAGAACACCCAGGAAAACCTTGAGTAGTCATCTACAACTACAAAGTATAGACCTTCCTACCTAAGCTGTGAACTGGCATTGGACCAAAGAGATCCATATGCAAGAGGTATAAACACCTCACAGCATCTTTGTTTTCTATGCTTCTAAAGGTGGATTTAGTCTGCTTGCCCTTTTGACAAGCTGAGCAAATACCATCTTTAACACACTTAACTTGAAGACCATTCCTCACTAACTCTTTGCTAAAGAGTTTGCTAATAGTCTTGTAGTTAAGATGGGCAAGCCTCTTGTGCCATTTGACAAAATGAGAGACTGTCTCATCAGCTACAAGACAAACTGGAGAACCATTGTTCTCAATCATAATGTCTAGGCAGTAGACATTCCTCTTCCTTATAACCTGTCAAAATGATCTCTTGATCACTTGACCTCTTGATATGACAACCATTTTTAACAAATGAGATGTCATACCCTACATCACTTAATTGACTTATACTTATTAGGTTGTGTTTCAACCCTTTAACATAAGCCACTTGAGTAATGGTAACTAAGTTTGTAGAAATGTTACCAAATCCTTTGATGATTCCTTTTTCAGAACCACCAAAGGTTACTTTTGGACCATCTTTTATTGGAATATAGTCCTTTAGTAATCCTCTTGTTCCAGTCATATGTCTGGAACATCCACTGTCCAAGTACCATGTAGGGGTATGGCCACTTGGACTCACCTGCAAAACAGATTAATGAACCTTAGAACCCAAAGAATTCTTGGGTCCTTGGTACTTGTTAGTCTGCAACTTGACAAAACTACCTACTGGCTTTCCACCAGGTAGCTTGCTACTCACTTTGGCACTAACATTGTGCCAACAGTCCACTGCAAAGTGGCCAACCTTGCCACAGCACCAGCATTCAAACTTATTGTACCTTTGCTTAGATACAGCCTTTGCTGTCTTATCTACAGCAGACTTGTTGAATGCTGGGGCTTTGCCCTTGGACTTGGACTTGGACTGCTCAGTCCTTGCAGGTCTAATAAAGCCCAGTCCAGCCTTGCCTTTATGATGAACTAAATCATCAATTAAAGGTAACACTGACTTAGGTTTAGAAAACCTAGCAACTAAGTCCTTCTCCTTCTGAAGATTGATCTCCAGACTCTTAATTTGATCATTCTTAAAGGTGATAGTCCCCATCTGAATCACTGTTATGTGTTTCAGTCTGGCTATCTCATTCAGCTTTTGATCAAATTGCTTCTCAAAATCTGTTGCAGCAGCTTTAAGATCAGCAATTTCCTTTGCCTGACTTTTGGCTAGGGACTTGCTTTTCTTGTAAGCTTGCAACAGCACCTTATATTCATCTATAAGCTGATGAATATCATCCTCAGACTCAGATACATTCTCATCACTTGATGATGATGAATCTGATTCTGAACTAGAACAAGAAACTGAATTTAAACTTGAACTTTGTACCTGACTGGGTCCTGGCTGCTCCAGGATTTTGGCACTCTCTGTCAAAGCCATTAGCCCTTGGTATTGACTGTCTTCTTGTTCATAAATAGACTCCATGATCTGCATGAATTCTTCCTCTTCTTCTTCAGCAAACAGCCCTATGTAGGCTTCAGCCTCAGACTCAGTTTCTGAAGAAGAGATATCTGATAGAGTCTTCTCTTTCTTGGCTACAAAAGACTTCTCTTTCTTGCCTTTGAAGTGAGTCTTTTTCCTGTCACCAGATTCCTTTCTTTTCTCAGGACAATCTGCAATAACATGGCCCTGTCTATTGCAGCAATAGCACACTATCTTTGATCCAGTTGCCTTGCTTGACTTTGTCCTCTTCCTGTCTTTCTTTGAAGGCTTTTTCTCCTGATAAAAGACTTCCTTTCCCTTTGAAGTAGAAGGTCTTGACCTCCATTGTTTCTTCTTCAAGAATTTCTGAAAGTGTCTAGTGAAGGCAGCAAAGTCTTCATCACTTTCACTGCTCTCAGTCTTTGTGCTGACTGACTCATCTGATTCTGATTCAACTACCTCTGGAGGTGGAGTTGATGACTTATTCCTGCACTTTCTGGGGACTTCTGTCTTGAAAGCAACTGATCTTTCCTTGTGTTCAATTCTTGTTGACTTCTCCTCCTCTTTCCTCACTGTCAATTGCATTTCATAAGACAATAACTTGCCAAACAGTGTAGGAGGAGGAATTTCCCCCAACTTAGCCATTTCTCTTATGACACAGATCTTGGTGTCCCAATCTTTGGTTAGGGACCTTAAGAACTTGTCATTTAGTTCATAGTTACTGAACTCTCTTCCATAAGACATGAGTTTATTCACTATTCTGTAGAACTTCTTATAGCACTCAGTTATGCTATCACCCTTTCCTTGTCTAAAACTCTCATACTCCTGATTTAGCAAGGATTTTCTATCTTGTCTAACTTCTTCAGATCCTTCCATATACACTATAAGAGTGTCCCACATCTCCTTGGCTGTCTTACAGTGTATATGATTCTGAAAAGTTGCATCATCAATGGCACTCACTATTATGTTCTGTGCCCTCTTGTCCATTGTGGCTAGGACAATCTCATCCTTAGTCATCTCAGAGAAATCCTTTGGAGTTCTCTGATTTGCATCCAAAACTGAAATCTTCATGGGCACATAAGGCCCTTCCTTTACTGTGATGTAGATTCTAGGGTCTGAGGCCTCCATAAACAGCCTTACCCTTTCCTTCCAGATCCCAAAGATCTCTTTCCTGCATATGGGTAATTTCATGGAACCTAATTCCTTGTGATTCTCAGAGGAACCCATGTTTCTTGATTTTCTTGAATTTCTTGAATCTGTGTTTTGCCTTACACTGAATCTGCCAAATAGGATCTCCTTAGACTGTTAGTCCTTTTTGAGGAACCTGCTTCTGATACCACTTGAAAGATATGGTACCTAAACACCTAGAGGGGGGGTGAATAGGTGATCTAATCCTTTTTAAACTTTAATGGCAGCAATCAGTTATATCACAGATTACTAACTATTTTATCACAGCAAATACACAGCATACACAGCAATAATCACAGCACAGCACATCAGACACAATGGTTTATAGTGGTTCCCCAAGATATGGGTACATCCACTTTCCCCCTTCGCCTATCTAGCAGTGTACTAGATTCGGCCAAACTCCTCCACTATCTCAGAACCCAAATTGGTTCCTACACCTCAGTCTCAAAGCCTTACAACTCAGCTTTATCCCAAAGCCTACACTCAGCCACAAAGGCCTACACTCAGCCACCCAGGCCTACACTCAGCCAATCAAGGCCTACACTCAGAGATAACAATCTCCTACACTCAGGCCAAAGGCCCTACCCTCAGCCTTTATAATTATAGGCTTACAATTCACTCAGATCCAATGGATCCTACAAGTTAAAAATGTATTACAAATATTAACTCAACAACTCAGAAATAAAAGAGGGGAGTTGAGAGTTTCTTGATGAGTTCTTAGAAGAACTCAGCTGGATTCAATCTGACTTAGCTTTCTTCAAAGCTTCTTGAGTAGAACTGAATAAGACTGAATCCTCCTGCAGTTGTTCCTTGACCTCTGCCACTTAAGATCCAGAATGAATCTGAATCCTTCTTCTCAGCCTAGTTCCAACGGCTGATTTCTTGGATGGAGCCCTCTCTCTCCAACTTCTTAGATCTGCACTTGGACTGCAAGATCTTCTTGTGTTGATACTCTATGTACCACTTTTATAACTTGTTTTTCAACAAACTGAACTCTCTGTTTCTATAAACTGTAGGTGCCTATTTATAGGCCTTCTTCATGGTAACTGGCTGGTCCGGTCCATAACTGACTTCTGATATCTCTGACAGGTGCTGTAGACCGGCTGGAACGGCAGCTGTCAAGTCATCCAGTCATTTCTTGAAAATCTCTAACTGTCTGAAAGTGTCGAGACTTTCTGTCTTTAAGTGTCGACACTTATAGACCAAGTGTCGACACATGCTGTGTAAGTGTCGACACTAGTCTACAAGGTGTCGACACAACTCCTTGTATGTCTCGACACAGATTCTTCTTCAGGTGTCGACACTAAAATTGAGTGTCGACACAAGTACTTGATCTTCTATCTGTAGCTGAATTCTTCTAAGTGTCGACACATCACCTTTGTATCGACACAACTTCTTGTGTTGAATCTGTCAAGTGTCGACACTGCTTCTTGGTGTCGACACATAGTCTTTAATGTCGATACATGCTGAGTGTCGATACAGCTTCTTGTGTCGACACACCTTCTTCTTGTTGAGACTTCAGCTGAGTGTCGACACATTCCCTTAGTGTCGACACTTGTACTTAGAATATTTTGTTGATAATTCCGTTCTTTGCTAAGTGTCGACACAGCTTCATGTGTCGACACTTTCTTCAAGTGTAGAGTCTTCAGCTGAGTGTCGACACATTGTGCTGGGTGTCGACACTTACTTCATGTGTTGACTCTTCTGGTTGTGTGTCGACACATTGTGCTGGGTGTCGACACATACTTCAAGTGCTGACTCTTCTGTTGAGTGTCGACACATTGTTCTGAGTGTCGACACTTACTTCAAGTGCTGACTCTTCTGTTGAGTGTCGACACATTGTTCTGAGTGTCGACACTTACTTCAAGTGCTGACTCTTCTGTTGAGTGTCGACACATTGTTCTGAGTGTCGACACTTTAACTTAGTCTCTGCAGACTTTTGCTGAGTGTCGACACAGCTCCAAGTGTCGACACTTTTCTGGTGTAGACACAGCTTCACTGGGTGTCGACACAGCTCCTTGTGTCGACACTTTCTGTCTGCACTTTTCTTCACTGAGTGTCGACACAGCTCCAAGTGTCGACATTTTCTGTCTGGTGTCGACTCTGCATCCCAGGTGTCGACACAATGACTCCATGTGTCGACACTGCTTGTCTGAGTGTCGACACAAGCTTTCTTAAGTGTCGACACTTTCCCTTTGGGTGTCGACACATGGACTTAGAAACTTTTTGCTTCAGTCCAGTAATTTCATAACCTGCACAAGTAAACTCAACATACATCAAATACATTATGATGTATATCATTGAGTTGGGTGAGGCTTCTTCAAATCAGGTACATTTGACCAATGTACCCAACACTCTACTTTCGACAAGGAGCGTGGGAGCGCTTTATTTGGGGCTAGACCTGGAGGACTACCTCAACTCCGGTTATCCCCAACTAAGGCTCAACCTAAACAACAACTGCTCGTCAGAGCAGGACCCGAGAATATAAAAGTAAATTGCGATAAGATCAAGTGCGGTGGTTATGCTGCTTATTTAAAGTGCTGGAAAGAAATGTGACCAGTACAAGACTGGAGTAGTATTGAAATAAGCTTGACCAGTACGAGACTGGAGTAGTACTGAAATGAAAGTAATGAAATAATCTTGACCAGTACGAGACTGGAGTAGTACTGAATTGAAAGTACTGAACTGAAAAGAATAAAGGAACTGGACCAGTGCAAAACTGGAATAATCATAAAGAAAATGGTTAGTAGTCCAATCACTCCATACAGGAGGCTTCAGTTCCATCTCCGTTCTCAGGAGAGATTTTTCAGTTCCATCCCAGTTTTTAATAAGGTTTCCTTGGTTACACCTTTATTAAGATCCGATTATGAGTTGGTTGCGCCTTATTAACTACGGCTTAATCGGATTGGGGCTTATCAGGAGTTATACTCTCATTATTCGTCAAGAATAATTCATAACTCACCACTCGTGCTCTCATGTTCCGAGCGTGCCCAAATCGCCCGAGAGACGAGGCGCTCGACAGTTTTCATGAAATCTCGAAACACCCGGAGCTTGGTCACTTGCCTCGGTCACTCTCGTCGATATGAAACTTATTCAAATTAGAGAGGATAGTCGCGCGCTCCAATTTTCATTTTCGAAGAAAACGAGCGTAATAATATCTAGTGCGGTCCTAGGCTTCCATATTTTGGGAAAAATATCAAAACTTATCCCCATGAGCTCAAATTTTGATACAACCCTTATATGGATATAAAATGAGCATAGAAACATTTTCATAATTTTTCAAAGAGTTTTGGCCCTTTAATTTGGCCAAATAAAGTTTAATCGGGCTTTTAAAAATATCAAATCAACACCAAAAATTCTCAAACTTTTTGTGGAGGAAGCCCTTAGCAAAGGGGACATTTTTCATGTTCAACACCTTTTTCCTAGAAGCCTATTTTAGTCTCTTAAAAATCAAACCCCTTATGAATTATAATATTGTAAATATTTATTATAAATATAATATTAATAATAATATAATATATAATATATATAATTATAAAAACTCCTGTACATCTTCTCCCCCCGCGCAGTACAGGAATTCCGCCCTTACGGGCTTCTCCAGCCGCCGGCCGGCCGTGACTCCACCACCGGCCAACCCACCGGTGGTGGGCGCTCCCTCCGGCGGTGGTCCGGCGGCCTGCCGCCGCCGGCCGCCGCCGGAGCATTTTTTTTTAAAAAAAGGACGGGAGGGGAGGGGGTGACGGCGGCGGCACTCCGGCCGCCGGGAGCGCCATGCACGACGTCAGAAATGGGGAGGGGGAGGAAGAGAGGGTTCCACCTGAGTTTGGTGGGCTCGGGAGGGGCCGGCTTGGTCGGACATGGCTCAAGGTGGTGGAGGAGGGGAGGAGGAGCTCCGGCTTGGCTTTTTCCGGCCACCTGAGCTCCGGCAGAGGGGGAGAAGGGGGAGGGGAATGCTCTGAGAGCTGTGAGGGAAAGAGATGGGGTGGGGTCCTTTTATAGGGAGGGGGAGGGGGAGCTTCCTCCCTTTGGGCAAGGTGGGATTAATCCCTCCTTATGGAGGGATTAAATCCCCACCCTCCAGCTGTCCAAGGACAGCTGGAGGCCCTCTCCTCTTTTCCCCATGTGGGGAAATGGAAAAGCCTCATAGGCTTGGGCCTCCATGGTGAAGAAAGAGAGGGGGAGAGTGAGAGAAGGAGTAGGTGGGCCTCCATTTGCTTTAGGTTAGGGGCTTGATGGTTGGGGGCCCATGGAAAGTGAGGGGGAGTATGGGTCATCCTCCTTGTGGAGAGGAGGTGAGCCCTTCACTTGGAGAAAAATCCAAAAAGTGGATTTTTATGAGGGTTTGACCAAGTCAACCCTAGGTTGGGTCCCCCTTGCTGGTCAAAGTCAAAGTGGGTCCATGTCGTCGTGGTCGGGTCAAAGTTCGGGTGTCGTGTCATAATTGGTGTGCGCACGCTTTTCGGTGCACAACTATGCTTGATTTGACCACGGGTTGACCAATCGTCATCGAAATTGACCGGGACGACTTCCGTTGACTTCGTATTGACCACACGAGTCTAACGCCACTGACTGGGGTTGAATTGGAGTTCGTTTGACGAAAGTCCGAAATTTGCGCGTCGTAGCGCGCTAAAATGGTCGAAATGTGTAAAATTGTCGTTAGACCTCGGAGTCCAACTGAACGAGTTCCGATGCGCTCGTATTGACTATACGAGGCCACAGGAACTGACAGAACTCAATTCAGAGTTCTATAGCTCTATTTCCCGCTTAGGGTTATTTCCCACCGGGTCATGGGTAGGGTTCGGGCCACTTTTATTGGGCCCACTAAGGCTCTGGTGGCCCAATAAAAGGCGGGATGTTACATTGTATTTGCTTCATGTGGATCTATTTGGACCCATTGCAGTACATAGTGTAGGAGGGAAGTCTTATACTTTAGTGATTGTTGATGACTTCTCCAGATTCAGTTTGGTAGCCTTTTTGAGAGCTAAGTCAGATACATTCAAGGTTCTTACAGATTTTCTCAGGACCATACAGATTGAGTTCTCAGGACCATACAGATAGAGATTGTTGGATCCCTAGTTGATTTGGGCTAGGTTCACTGACTTAGGATGTGACCCATCATATATAACCAGGGTCAAAGTTTGTGTCCTAGAGTCTAGGACAAGTCCTTAGAGAAATCTTCAAATGGACCGGCTATCAACAAGACCATCAGAGACTCCAGACTTACAAGTTTTCAAAGCTAAGTAAAGCGAGTTCGACGTTCGTCAAACTCAGCTCGACGAAAGGAGTTCTGCGCTCGAGATCGTGAGACAATTCTTAGTGCTGAGCTTGACGATCTGTGTTCTTTGTTCGACGAAGACTGAGATACTTCATCAAGCTAAAGTCAGGACAACTTCAGAATTTTTCTAAGTCCAGCTTCAGACTTTGGTCGACGAATTATCTTCTGAGCTCGACGAACTTGGACCTCAAGTTCTCAGCTTCTCAGGTTGACGAAGTCAGTTTCTCAGGTCGACGAATGCAGCACTCTACTCGACGAATTCTGGACTCTGAGGATTTCTGTCGACACTTAGGTCATGTGTCGACACCAGAGGATTTGTGTCGATATAAGGATATCAGTCAACACCAGCTCATGTCGACACCAGAAGATTTGTGTCGTCACCAAGATAAATCAGTCGACACTAACTTATGTCGACACTGAATTTAAGTATATGAAGAATTTTTGACTAAGTCCAGAACTGTTCTCAGCTCGACGAATTTGGTTCTCAGTTCAACTAATGAAGATTATTTGTTCGACGAATGAAGATTGTCTGGTCGACGAACTCTCTCAAGCTCAGCTCGACGAACTCAAGCTCAGCTCGACGAACTCAAGCTCAGCTCGACGAACTCAAATTTGCTCAACGAATTGTGTTCTTCGTTCGACGATTCCAGACTAGGTCTTCTTCAGTTTCCTGTCCCGTTTCTTGGCACTGATTCCTGAAAATTTAATGCCAGATCTTCTCTGAATATTACCGTTGGAACGCGCATTGACTATGGATTATTTCATGCCATTTTTCCATGGGGCAGTTAGGGAAATTATTGATTGCCGCTTCTTTCCAAGGCCGACTGCAATTACTGCTAAACATTCAAATTTTGAATGTTCCTCAGTCAGAGAGAGACAGATACACAGAAAATAAAGTATCAAGCACCACTACACAGACAGACAAGCAATACAGTCAATCAGACAGACACTCAGATTGCACAGAAGAACAATCATACTCAAATCAAAAGATCTACTGCAATCAGCCTTGGCCAGAGGAAAACCTCATCAAGAAGAAGAAGAACACCACTTCACTATCAAGAGTCTTCTTCTATCAATTCTCAGGATACTTCAAAGGACAAAAAATCTTAATCTGTCAAAGATGTTCCTGAAGCAACTCTGATCCAGGCACTCTAGGTCTTTGAAGACCTATCACCCTGAAGCAGTGCTCCAGCATTCCTGATACATTCAAGATCTCAGGGGGAGCAAGCTATTTACATCAATCCACAAGTCTTCTCAGTTGCTTCGAGAAAGAGAAGACTCCATCACCTTATTTCCAATTCCTGTACAGGGTTTTAATTCCCTTCAAAATTATTCCTGGTTACAAGTCTCCTTCCAAAAGACTTGAGGTTTTGATTTTTGAGCACCTGAACAAAAGCTCATTGGTGTCAGGCACCAGATCAAAAACCTGATTGGATTCCTACCAGGGTGGTAGAAGAGTGGATGTACCCAGGTTGAGGAACCACTATAAAATTTCTTGTGTCGTCTGGTTGCCCTTTTCTTTTGTTTGTTGTTGTGCTCTGTGATTGCTCTGTGTTGTTCTGTGATTAATAGGTTGTTGTGCTTAGTTTATTTTATTTGCTTCCCTGTTCACATAGGAATACAACAAAAGTTGTAAAAAGTTTTTAGTGAGCACCATACTCTATTCACCCCCCCCCCTCTAGAGTATTTCAGATCTAACCTGCACTTTCACGGCCGGCGCCCGACATCATGTACTTTGGACAGTTAGTGGAGTTACTTATTAAGACCATAATCCATAAACGTGTCCTAACTCAGAGTGCATTCTAGCAGAAGTAATTTAAGATTACAATTATAACCCAACCAACTGAATGTAGACTAATACAAAATAGGAATGATAAACCAAATACACAAATAGTATTGACCTTATGCCCTTACAATGTTCAACTTAGAATAAATTGCCTTGTATACATCAGCACGCAGGCCAGTTACACATGAATGATAAAGTAAACTGCTAATTCGCTTTGTCTTTCAAGGGCCAGCTTACCAATCCTGGGCTCCAGCCCGTTATTTCCCACTTGGCTCGTACTTGCATGAAACATTCCACCGCAATAGTGGCAAAAAATAGCAATGGTCAGCATTAGCTGACCAAATTATAACGACCCCACCCCTTACCTAGGGTGGCAGTGCTCCTTCCCCACAGTCATTAGCTTATACAAATATTGGCAATCAGAACGTGCAAATTAAGCACCATTTGCCACATATATTGGACCAACGCCCAATGCCCCGTGCTCTCAGGGCACACTCTTGGTGAATAGGACCTCATGGGTCACACCTCCATTCTTTGCGACGGTAATCAACCTTTTAGCTTTTAGTATTTCAGAACCATAGTCGAAGACAATGCCCCTAATCTTCGACAAAGTCATGATGATCTCAAGATATACACTTTGACTCACTCCAAGTCGAACGACTAGGGTTGGGTACAGTTCAACTATTTACCATGCTCAGATCATCAGGTGCATCAGCTACGATGCGGGTTAGCATCTCCTTTCCCATTATATATGATCCATAACCCCATTATGATCGTAGTTTAGTACTCAGGCTGCCAAAGCTGGGCCACAAAGGCTCTCAGCACCACAAATTTGCCCCCAGGTCTTCAAAAGACATGCCTTAACAATCAATAGCCCTCATATCTCCTAGCGATAGGCTTCAACAATCAATAACCCTCAGGTTTCACAGAGACATGCTTTTCAAACAAACATAGCTCACTGGGAGCTATCGCCAGCGGTAGCGCTACCGCCGCGCGGTAGAGAATACATTATCGGTTCTTCCCCCTTTCAGGTGTTTTCCTAGAGACCACCTACAGTACTCTCTACAGCCATCAGCACACCCCGTGATTCAAAAATCTAAGCAAATACCACAGAGTCATCACCGACATAGAAAACATACAAACATCAACAATCCAGACCAACCTGTTCGGATTGGCTTCAAACAACATGCATATTTCGTACTTGGATTCTGGATCTAAATGCAACACTAACAAGGATACACGAATCTACCCATTAGGAGAACCACTTCCACATGTTCCTAGAGCATCTACCCTCACATGCCAAAAAGAAGGACATAATATGTCCAAGGAAGAGGATCGTTACCCTAGAAGTCTGTTTCGGCGCCATATGAGAGATTACAGCCGGTTGGAAATGACCACTTCGGCTTTGCCTCTGTAGATCCTAACTCAACTCACGAATCCGAACTCCAAAAATCCAACGGCGGCAAGATATCTTTCGAACGAATCCCCTTCTTCCTTCTCCAGCCGCTTAACCCTAAAACTCCAAAAGAATGAAATGAAAACGGTACTTCCATGGCGTTAAACCCAGCTACCACCGCGCTGTAACTAGCTACCGCCGTACGGTATGTAACACCCCAGTTTTTGCAAGAGGTTCAGTCTGCAGTTCTGAACATTTTTTTTGGGTTTCTGGCAGGAGGCACACGGCCTGTGACACGGGCGTGTCGCAGGGCGTGTCGAGGCCGTGTCGACACTCGGCCCAAGTGTCGACACTTTCGCTCGACAAAGGGTCGAGAGTGGGGCACACGGCCTGCGACACGGGCGTGTCGCAGGGCGTGTCGAGGCCGTGTCGGCACTCGGCCCAAGTGTCGACACTTTCGCTCGACAAAGGGTCGAGAGTGGGGCACACGGCCTGCGACACGGGCGTGTCGCAGGGCGTGTCGAGGCCGTGTCGACACTCGGCCCAAGTGTCGACACATTCGCTCGACAAAGTGTCGAGACTGGGGCACACGGCCTGTGACACGGGCATGTCACAGGGCGTGTCCCGCTTGGTCGACGATCTTCGCTCGACGTTTTTCCGCGGTGTCGACACAAAGCCTGTCGACGGGTGTCGAGACTTGGCACACGGCTTGGGACACGGGCGTGTCCCAGGACGTGTCAGCTCTCGGGTTGGTTTCGGGGCCGTGTTGTTGGAGGCACACGGCCGGCCACACGGCCGTGTCACTGGGGACACGGGCGTGTCGGGTTGAACACGGGCGTGTTGGATGCCCGTGTGCGGTTCCAGGCGCGTCGATTTGAGACGATGAATGAGGCACACGGCCCTGGACACGGGCGTGTGCCAGACCGTGTTCGGCCCAGGTCTTTTATTTTCCAGGCGAATCGTGGCCATTCTTTCCCAGATTTTGGGATCTGACGGCTCAGGACTGTTCTTGGGAAGTTAAGTCCGATTCTAGGGTTGGAAACCCTCATTTGTTTTCCAAGTCTTCTCTTTCTAAGTTCTTGAGAAAAACTAGAGCAAGTAGGAAGAAGAAGAAGGTCTTGGGCTGTAGGAAGGGTTTCGGAGCTCCAAATCGCGAGCCGAGTCCGGATCCGTGAAGCTTGGAGCGTTGCGAAGATTTCCATCCGGCTATTTTGCCATGGAAAGGAAGAGGAGTCGGAAGGTAACGACATCTCTCCTCTCGGTCCTTAGGATGCACGTATTAGCATCATTTAGTTTTCTTCCTCTCTAATTTGTGGGCACCAAACTCTCAAATGAGAGGGTTTTGGTTTGCCAAGTTTCAAGAGGAACTTCCGGGTTGATTGAGTCCGTCCCCGGCATAGTTTGCATTAGAGATCCGCTTCGCTAGTGGATTAGGCATGGTGGGTGAAGCCGTAGTCGCGACCGTTAGTCCGACTCGGTGATGTTGCATACGAACTTAGGGATTCGTAGAGATTTTCCGTTGCGGCAAGATGCCGTTTGTGTTGTGGTGGTGATTGTCCCGTTTGCTTGAAAGGTACGTGTAGTCGGACCCGGACAAGGTTAGCTCCTCGTGGCGGTAGATGGTTTCCTTCAGGGACAAGGTTAGCTCCGCGCGAGTTGGAGATGGTTTCCTTGGTGCGCGGGAACGCTGCAATACATTGAGGGATTATGATGTGTTTAGTCTTGGTTT
Source organism: Platanthera guangdongensis (assembly GCA_039583875.1). NCBI lineage: Eukaryota > Viridiplantae > Streptophyta > Magnoliopsida > Asparagales > Orchidaceae > Platanthera > Platanthera guangdongensis. Next base: position 68,903,670 of record CM077150.1, on the reverse strand, counting down.
GTGTTGTGCCAAGGCGTGGCTATGTCTCTGTGGTCGGCTGGCTATCCCGTGACATGTGCGTCATGTGTGGAGAGTGTCCCGGCGAGACTAGTCCCCTTCTGTGAGACTGACGAGAATGCCAAGCTTGGGGCAAGCCCGGGCAAAGAGGCCATGAGCGGGTGGGGTCCAGCAAGTCTTCTTAGAATCGGTCGGTCTGTGTTTGTTGGAATCCTGACATGAGACGTCAGAGCTTGCAGGCAAGCCCGGGGCTAAGCCCACGAGCGGGTGGGGCCTTGGCAAGAATTCCTTGTGGCGGCCTGTGCGCCGTTTGAGGGAGAGGTGTCTCCCTTAGTGTTTGCGGCTTTATGCCAATGGGGAAATGTGAGTACCCAAATGATGTGATGTTGTGCTAGATGCATACGCAGTAGGGTACCTTGGGTGAAGCCCGGGTGTTGCATTCATGTTGCACAGTAGGCCCTTTCTTTATATGCGCAACCAATAGAGAACATGTTTGATGATTGAGACATCCAAGCCTGTTTTAATGCTTTTCTATTTATAGATGTTTATATTGCATATGAAGTGCTGACTTGCAGGTTGAAGGGTTCCCCGGGGTCCGTTAGGGGCGGCCGGGAGGAGATGTGTTGTTACACAGTTTGAGGTCAGCCTTTGCTGACCCACGTTACTAATAATTTTTACAGGTCAAGGATCGCATGCAGTAGCTAGCACGCCGGCCAGAAAGGCCTAAGCCCCATGAAGTGTTTTTCCCTCTTTTGTAGCACTTCAGTTATGATGATGTTTGTTTGAGACTATTTTGTCCGGCTTGCATGCCGAGGTAGACTAGGAGTGCTGAGCACAATCATGTTTGATGTACTACTCTTCTTTGGACACTTGATGTAGGCCTTATGGCCATTTGTTTTACTCTTTAGTGGTGGATAACTTCTAGTCTTGTTCTGTTTCCGCTATGTTGTGCAAAGTGTTTTGAGTTTGGGTAGCTATATCAACTTATAATGCTAAAGCTGTGGCGCTCATATGTTGTGGGGCCCCGGCCGGACCCATACTATACGCTCACTACAGTGGAGGTGTTACAATTTGGTATCAGAGCCAGGTTAGATTCAAGGTCAGTGCGTAGAGAAGTTATCCACAAAAGAGTAATGCGGGACCGTGAGTGTCCTTATGTTTTAGTCTTGCGATTGGAGACTAATCCCTTATTTCTTGTTTTCCTGAAGAGTGCAAGCAACGAGGCGGGCACTTCAAGAGCAAGGGATGATCTCTCGGCGAGCAGTGCTACTGCTCCAGGTCTTCTGGGCACGGGTGTAAACCCGGCTGACTTCTGCCGTATGCTTGCAGAAGCGATGGTGGCAGCGCAAGCGGCGGCTGCAGCCCAAGTAGCAACCCCTACTACACCGGACACGACGACGGCCGTGCCAGGCGGAGAAGCCAGGCGAGTGGAGCCTTTGGCAGAAAGGGTGGTGGTAGGGCATGGAGACCGACACATGAAGTATTTCCTGAGTTTCCATCCCCCGTCTTTCAAGGGTTTTGGAACGCCAACGGATGCGGAGGATTGGTGGGTTCGTATTCAAGAACTGTTAAGGGCGGCAGAGACGCCAGAGGAAAAGAAAGCTGAGTATGCGGCGTTCATGTTGGAAGGAGACGCCAAATTGTGGTGGGTGAGCCATAGCGGCCGCCTGTTCCCGGGGCGCACCCCGTCAGTGGAAGAGTTTGGGGACGCTGTTCTTAAGAGGTATATTCCAGTTTCAACACGGTTGGCCCTACAGAGGCAGTTTCTGCATCTAATGCAGCGAGACAAGACAGTGGATGAGTACGTGCAAGAGTTCACCCGTTTGGGTCGTTATGCAGGAACGACAATGGCGGATGATGTAGAGAGGGATAACCTCTTCTACCAAGGTTTGAGGGAGAATCTGAGACAGCCCCTCATCTCCATGAAGAGGGAGGGATTTAATGAGCTAGTTGAAGCCGCCAGGAGTTTGGAGAGTGATCTGGAGCGGACCCAGCGTCGGAAGGGTTTTACTCCCAAGCACGGGGAAGGGAAACCCTCCCAATCTCATGTAAAGTCTGATGGGAGCAGGTGGAGGAGGAAGCCTCACCCTTCCAGGTCGGGTGAGAGGAGCTCTTGGACGCCTGGGGGTTCTCACTCTAGGGGACCGCCGACGTGTTACAACTGCGGGAAGGTTGGGCACATAGCCCGTGCTTGTCAGCAAGGGGGAGCGGGGCAAGAGTTAAAGCTGGAGCAGTCTGTGCGCTCGGGCCCCAGTGCTGCAGAGAAAGGAAAGATGGCGGAGTCGAGCGCTTCTCGGTTCCAACCGGTGCAACCAAGGGCTTACAACCTTGGACAGCAAGAAGCGATCCGCCAAACCGATGTGGTGACAGGTATGAAGAAAAGTTAAGTTTGCATTTGTGCTTCATACTTTTAGACCCCCTTTCCGTGTGTTGTCTTGTTGTAGGCTTCGTGTTAGTTTCTGGATACCCCGCTAGGGTATTGTTCGATACTGGGGCTTCGCACTCTTTTCTTGCGGAGAGTTTCATCCGAAGGGTAGGAGTCGAGACTTTCTCAGCGGACGCGGAACTGAAAGTGCGCATGCCCAATGGGTCATCTATGACCACCGGGGCTAAAGGGCGCATCGGTTGGGAGCTAGACGGAGTTGATTTCGTTTTGGAAGCGGCAGTGTTGCCGTTAGTAGAGTTCGATGTCATTTTGGGCATGGACTGGCTTGCAGAGCAGCGCGCCAGCATTGATTGTTTATCCAAGGTAGTGACCCTAAAGAGTAAGGGGCAAGCGGAAGTCAAGTTTATGGGCCTTTGTGGAGTAGCCCATTCCCTAATTACGGCCATGCAAATGATGCGGGCGGTTAACCAGGGAGGTGTGGCGCTGGTAGCATTGTTGGAGGTTCATCTCTCCCAACTTTCGATTGAGGAAGTGCCTGTGGTGGCAGAGTTCAAGGATGTGTTTCCGGATGAACTTCCTGGAGCGCCTCCTCGGCGGGAGATCGACTTCTCGATCGAGTTAATGCCGGAGGCTAGACCGGTGTCGCGTCCCCCATTTAGGATGGCACCAAAGGAGTTAGCGGAACTTAAGGTACAATTACAGGAACTGTTGGAGCAAGGGTATATTAGACCCAGTTCTTCACCGTGGAGCGCACCGGTGTTGTTTGTTAAGAAGAAAGACGGTAGCATGCGCCTATGCATAGACTACCGAGAGCTGAATAAATTGACCGTCAAGAATAAGTATCCGATTCCTCGGATAGACGATTTGTTTGACCAATTGGTGGGGTCAATGGTATATTCGAAGTTGGACTTGAAGTCAGGCTACTATCAGCTGCGAATTCGGGATGACGACATACCCAAGACTGCTTTTGGGACAAGGTACGGACACTTTGAGTTTACGGTGATGTCGTTCGGGTTGACGAACGCACCATCGGTGTTCATGGATCTGATGAATCGAGTATTTCGGGATTACTTGGATTCGTTTATGGTTGTCTTCATTGATGACATCTTAGTGTACTCAAAGTCTGAAGTGGAGCATGAGACCCACTTGAGAGTGGTCCTGCAAGTGTTGAGGGAGAACCAATTGTTTGCAAAGTTCTCAAAGTGCGAGTTCTGGTTGGCCAAGGTGGCGTTTTTGGGCCACGTGATTAGTGGTGATGGGGTGGCAGTGGATCCAGCGAAAGTGGAGGCCATCAGAGATTGGCCGGTGTTGAGGACCGTGGCGGAAGTCCGAAGTTTTCTTGGACTAGCCGGGTATTATAGGAGATTCGTGGAGAATTTCTCGAAGATAGCTCTACCCCTTACCTCACTCACTCGCAAAGACCATAATTTTGTGTGGACCCAAGAGTGCAGTCAAGTATTCGAGGCACTGAAGGAGAGGCTTATGATGGCTCCAATCCTGAGTTTACCGCAAGGGACCGATGGATTTCATATTTTCAGTGACGCATCGGGATGCGGTTTGGGTTGCGTGTTGGTGCAACATGGCAAGGTAATAGCTTTTGGGTCTCGACAGCTGAAACCTCATGAGAGGAATTACCCCGTCCATGACTTGGAGTTGGCGGCGGTAATCTTCGCGTTGAAAATTTGGCGACACTATGTGTATGGCGCAAGGGTGGAGATCTTCACGGACCATAAAAGCCTGAAGTATCTCTTGGATCAGAAGGACTTGAACATGCGGCAACGCAGATGGGTTGAATTTTTTGGAGACTACGAAGTGGCGATTCAGTATACGCCGGGTAAGGCCAATGTGGTGGCGGATGCGTTGAGTAGGAAGTACTCGGGGCAAGGAAATTGGATCGAAGCTCATGATGAGCGGTTGGTTCGGGAATGGGAGTCCCTTGGGTTGGAATGTGTTGCGAGAGGCGAGTCTAGCGTGGCTCGGTTGAACTGGATTGAAGTGCAAAGCGACTTGTCCGATCGTATTCGGGAAGCGACTCGATTGGATGTGGAGTTTCAACCTTTTGTGTTGGAGGCTCAAAAGGGCGAGAGCAGCGCCTGGGAGATGATTGGGGGAATCTTGAGAAAGGATGGAAGGGTTTGTGTACCGCAGTTTGGCAATCTCTGTGAGGAGTTGATGTTTGAGGCTCACTTCTCAAAGTACTCCATTCACCCGGGCAGTACAAAGATGTACTTGGATATGAAGAAATCCTTTTGGTGGCCGGGGTTGAAGCGAGATGTAGCTTTGTATGTGAGTCGTTGCCAAACATGTGCCTTGGTGAAGGCCGAGTGTCAGAAACCGGGCGGGTTCCTGAAGCCCCTTCCAATTCCTGAATGGAAATTTGAGGACATCTCCATGGACTTTGTGCATGGTTTGCCTAGATCGCAGCATGGTAATGATGCTATTTGGGTGATCGTGGATCGCCTAACCAAGGTGGCTCACTTCATCCCAAATCGGAAAGAGGACAGCGTGGAGAAGCTGGTGGAGTTGTATGTTCGCAACATTGTGCGACTGCACGGAGTTCCTAAGAGCATAGTCAGTGATCGAGATGGACGATTTACGTCCAAGGACTAGAGATTGGTTCAGAAGAGCTTGGGCACGAAGCTAAAGTTTAGTACGGCGTTCCATCCTCAAACTGATGGGCAAACGGAGAGAACGAACCGTACTATGGAGGACATGTTGAGGATGTGCGTTCTTGATTTTGGCAAGAGGTGGGAGGATCACCTCTTCATGGTAGAATTTGCGTACAACAACAGTTTTCAAGCTAGTATAAAGATGGCGCCATACAAAGCTTTGTATGGGAGGCGGTGTCGAACGCCAATGTCTTGGGCAGAGGCGGGAGACACCAAACTTTTGGGAAAGGATGCGGTAGTTGACGCTTGTGAGTTGGTACGGACCATCCAAGAGCGTATGAAGGTGGCGCAAGACAGGCAAGCAAAATATTTTAATGCTCGTCACCGGAAGTTGGAATTTACAGTTGGTGATTGGGTTTATCTGTAGGTCAAGCCGTTCAAAGGCGTCTCACGGATTCGCCGACTCAAGAAGTTGAGTCCAAGGTTTTTGGGGCCTTTTGAAATTGTTGAGCGGGTAGGAGAAGCAGCATATCGGTTGGCATTGTCCGCAGACTTGAGTGGATTACATGACGTCTTCCACGTCTCGGCTTTGAGGAAAGCCTTGGTGGAGGCTAGCGTGGTGATAGAGCCGGCATCGGTGCCGATTGAGGAAGACTTGAGGACGCGAGTCCTCCCAATCGCTATAGAGGATTCGGAGACTCGGCAGTTGCGGAATAAAGAAGTCAAACTCGTGAAAGTTCGATGGGACAACTGCGGTCGTGAGGAGTTCTCTTGGGAACGAGAACAGGCCGTGCTAGAAGATTATCCAGAACTTTTCATGTCAGGTACAATTTAAGTTTTGTACCCTTTTGTTTTGAAATTTCGGGACGAAATTCTGTTAAGTGGGGGATGTTGGGTTTCTCTATAGGGTTGGCACAACGCTTGTGCACGCAGCGGAAAAGTAAAACATCAAGAAAAACCCAAAGAGATGTGGATCGGGCCATGAACGTTGAATCAAGAAGTTAGCAAAACTAGGCAAAAATTACCTCAGTGGCGTTGAGTCACAACTCAACGGAGGAGCTCCAAACTTTATCTTCTTGCTAGTGGCGAGTCCTACGTGGAATAGTGTCCACGTTTCTGCAGAAGTCCACACGAGCGGGAGAACGCCGAGCTTTCCGTCGCACGGAAGATCGGGATGGAGAAGACCGCACCTCGGCTAATCCACGGACTGCTAGGTCCGCGCCAGGAAGAGCAGCACCAGCGACAGTCGCCGGAGAAGAGGTGGCAGCGGAGCGAACGCGGCGGCGGAACACTTTCCGGCGGCGGGATCGGGATCGGCGGAGCGAGAGGCGGAACAGCTTCCGTCGGGTCTCGATTTGCTACAGGAGAAAATCGCGAGCCGAATGCTTAAGTCCCGATAAACCCTAAGGGTCCTATTTATACCAAGGTATAAATAAACCCAGGAAAATCGCTATCCGCAGACCACCCAGAACTAAGGTTCAGAATCGAGGAGTATTAATCGGTGAGAATCGGCGACAATCGGCGAGAATCACTGAGCAGGTTCGGCGAGAATCACTCGACGAGTATCATACAGGATCGGCGAGAATCAGAGTACAATACTCGACGATTCTCGCAGATCGTCGAGCTGCGCTCGACGATTCATAATGATACTCGACGATCGTCGAGCCGCGGTCGACGACAATTGTCAAGGTAGTCGATCGTCGAGAATCAACAATTGATTCTCGACGATTCTCGTCGATCGGCGAGAATCAGGGAGACGATTCTCGCCGATCGGCGGGAATCAGAAGATGATTCTCGACTAAAGTCATTGACCCTCGGACGACAAACCTAACCAGCCCTTCAAGGCAACATTTGCCCAACCCGATGATCTTTTAAGGCAACACTTTGCCCATAACCCTATTCAGGTCGGTGATTGGTAACCTTTACCAACACAGTCAGTCATCCAACTTCTCCACATCTCTTATGTGCGACCCTGCAGGCTCATATTGCGTTGGCAGTGAGATTACATGTTTGACCACTTCCAGATCATCATGGTAACTCCAACAGACTCCCACTTGATCTCGAAAGTATCAAACCAAAAACCTCACAAACAATGAGCGGCATCTAGCAATGCATCATTGCTCCCCAAGCAATAAGAGTTCATAACTCATAAGCCTTTATGACCAATGTATCAGCGTTGTCTTTGTCCCTTTGTCCCTTACATCCGGATAGAACTAGAGGCATGGACCGTGTCACCCTCGTAATAGCTCAATCCAAATTTCTTGATCCAGGACGGACTTCCAGAGAATGGTGAGTCCAATATCACATATTGACTCAACCAAGCATGGCCATGCATTTCTCAGTCCATATCCATCAAGGGGCCCATGGATGCAACTCCTGTCATACAGGAGGACAAATTCCATATCTGCTCACACACAAACACCCAAATGATTCGTAACATGCCCAACAACCACCCTTATCATCAACCTTTCTCAAGGAAGACTTTAGATGGCATCAAAGCACGCTCTTCCTCACTTGATGAATGTTGTGACTTCAGGTCAAAGGACCACAACACCATTGTCAATTGAGACCTACTCGTGACACAATTGGATGACAATCCACAGAGTAGTCTCAGGTTGGGTCTGTCCAGTACAACTTGTTCACTAACAAGTACCCACGTGATGACTTGATATCACAATATCATGACCTGTGAGAACCAGTCATCAGTCAACACACGTGTTGGTCTTCATGTACCATCATCACCCTTAGCTTCTATGATGATACTCGACCAGGGACCTTTAAGAATGAAGCTTCAAATAAATCATAGGCTCTCACATTCAAGTCACGTACTTGATGTCCCATGGAAGCGAACATTCTAAGGGTATCTATTATGTTAACATTTAACTATCATATAGAAAAACTCATAATAAAAGAATTTGCCATTAATTATAAAAGAAAAACTAGGTACACAGTTCATCATATGAACAAACAGCCAACAAAATACATATTTACATGCAATCCACAAGATCCTCGCTAGAGTTGATCATTTAGGTATCGTATACCCATCGATCTAGTATGACCATCATGCTTTCTCTGCGCGAGAGGCTTTGTCAGCGGATCCGCAATATTTTCCTCAGTCGGCACTCTGCAAATGTTTACATCTCCTCGTTCGACAATCTCACGAATAAGATGAAACCGCCGGAGTATGTGCTTGGAGCGCTAATGAGATCTAGGTTCCTTAGATTGTGCAATTGCACCATTGTTATCACAGTAGAGAACTACGGGACCAACAATGCTAGGAACTACATCAAGCTCGCCGATGAATTTCCTAATCCATACAGCCTCCTTCGCCGCATTAGCTGCTGCGATATACTCGGCCTCAGTTGTAGAATCAGCAACTGTCTCTTGCTTGGAACTCTTCCAGCTTACAGCTCCTCCATTCAGGCAAAACACAAAACCTGACTGAGACTTGGAGTCGTCTCTATCAGTTTGGAAGCTAGCATCCGTGTAACCGCTTACAACGAGCTCTTCCTCTCCACCATACACCAAGAACACGTCCTTAGTCCTTCTCAAGTACTTCAGGACATTCTTGACTGCAATCCAGTGACACTCACCGGGGTCTGACTGATACCTGCTAGTCATGCTCAAAGCAAAGGAGACATCGGGTCGAGTACAGAACATCGCGTACATGATTGATCCAATTGCTGAAGCATATGGAATCAACTTCATGCGGTCCTTGTCTTCACAAGACTTTGGACACTGGTCCTTAGAGAGATTCACACCATGAGACATGGGCAAAAATCCTTTCTTGGACTCAAGCATGTTGAACCGCTTCAACACCTTTTCGATGTACGTACTCTGGGTCAAACCCAGCAACTTCTTCGATCTATCTCTATAGATCTTAATACCAAGTATATAAGTCGCTTCACCCAAATCCTTCATTGAAAAGCAGTTCCCTAGGTTGTTCTTAACAACTTTCAGGGTAGGAATGTCATTCCCAATCAACAGTATGTCATCTACATACAATATCAGGAAGACAACAATACTCCCACTGATTCGCTTGTAAACACAAGGCTCATCTTCATTCTTGATGAAACCAAACTCTTTGATTTTCTCATCAAAATGAAGATTCCAACTTCGAGAGGCCTGTTTCAGTCCATAAATGGACTTATTCAGCTTGCATATTTTAGTGGCTTCATCTGGGGATACAAAACCCTCGGGTTGTGTCATATACACTTCCTCAAGGAGGTTTCCATTAAGGAAAGCCGTTTTGACATCCATCTGCCAGATCTCGTAGTCATAATACGCAGCAATAGCAAGCAATATCCTTATGGACTTTACCATAGCAACGGGGGAAAAGGTCTCATCATAGTCAATACCATGAATTTGCTTGAAACCTTTAGCCACCAGTCGCCCTTTGAATGTCTGTACATTCCCATCCATGTCGGTCTTCTTCTTGAAGACCCACTTGCACCCTATGGGTTGTACCCCTTCAGGTGGTTCCACCAAGTTCCAAACTTGGTTTGCATACATGGAGTCCATTTCGGATTTCATAGTCTCAAGCCATTTGTCGGAGTCCGGTCCATTCATAGCCTCTTGGTAGGTTGCTGGCTCATCATCATGATCCATAAGCAACACATTACCTATTTGAGACACGAGAAATCCATATCTCTCTGGCTCAAACCTCGGTCTACCAGATCTACGTAGGACTTGTGTTCCCTGAGCAGGTTCTCTAGCTACAACATCTTGTAGTCCTGACTCAGAATCCAATTCCGGTTCATTCACTACATGTGGTTCTTGAACTTCTTCAAGCTCTACCTTTTCAGTCTTTCTTGATAAGAACTCTTTCTTCAAGAAGACACCAGTCCTTGCGACAAACACTTTGCCCTCGGATGGTAGGTAAAAGTAATACCCTTTCGTTTCCTTAGGATATCCCACCAGATAACATTTATCCGATTTGGGTTCCAGCTTGTCAGGCATTTGACGTCTCACGTATGCCTCACAGCCCCAAATTTTAATGAACGACATACTAGGACGCTTCCTAGTCCATATCTCATATGGTGTCTTCAGAACCGTTTTCGTTGGAGCGTGATTCAATGTCATTGCAGCAGTCTCTAAAGCAAAACCCCAAAAGGAAACAGGCAAGTCTGCATGACTCATCATCGAACGTACCATGTCTAACAGAGTACGATTTCTCCTCTCAGACACACCATTATGTTGTGGCGTTCTAGGTGGAGTGAGCTGTGATACAATACCACACTCTTTCAGATGATCACGGAACTCATGACTCAGGTATTTGCCACCTCGATCAGATCGGAGTGCTTTAACCCTTTTACCCAACTGGTTTTCTACTTCATTTTTGAACTCTTTGAACTTTTCAAAGGTCTCGGATTTGCACTTCATAAGATACACATATCTGTATCTACTGAAATCATCAGTAAATGTAACAAAGTAGAAATACCCACCTCTAGCCATGGAACTCATGGGTCCGCATACATCACTATGTACAACACCCAAGAGATCCTCAGCCCTCTCAGTATAACCAGTGAAAGGAGCTTTAGTCATCTTGCCTAACAAACAAGACTCGCATCGCTCAAATGATTCATAATCAAATGAGTCCAAAGTCCATCTTTATGGAGTTTGGATATGCGCTTCTCGTTGATATGGCCCAAACGATAATGCCAGAGAAACGTAGGGTTCGAGTCATTTGTTCTTAGTCTTTTATTATTTTCTACATTATAGATCAGATGGTCCAAGTTCAAAACGTAAAGACCATTAAACAATTGGGCTACAACATAACAAACATCATTCTTAAATATTGAACAACAATTGTTCTTAATTATAAAAGAAAATCCAATCATGTCCAAACATGAAATAGATATAATGTTTCTAGTTATCGCCGGAACAAAATAATAGTTATCAAGTTCTATTACAAGCCCACTGGGCAAAGAAAGACGGTAAACTCCTACGGCTACAGCAGCAACTCTTGCTCCATTGCCGACGCGGAGGTCCACCTCCCCTTTACTCAGCAATCTTCTCCTTCCCAGTTCCTGCACATTTGTACAAATGTGAGAACCACATCCGGTATCCAATACCCAAGATGAAGGAGCAGAAAGATTTATCTCTATAACGTAAATATTAGAAGCGGAAGTCATACCTCCCTTCAATTTCTGCAGACCCTCAATATACGAAGGACAATTCCTCCGCCAATGACCAGCCTTGCCACAGTGGTGGCATTTCCCATCCTTCACCGTGCTCTTCTTCTTGATCAGTGCTGAAGACTTGGGCTCAAGATATGACTTAGGTCCTACCTTCATCTTCTTAGAGCCCTTGGCTTTGCCCTTGCCCTTATGCACCATCATTATGGGGCTGACAGGCTTGGCCTTCTTCATGTTGATCTCGACAGTTCTTAACATGCCTAGGAGTTCGGGCAGTGTCTTGTCTATCTCATTCATGTTGTAGTTCAAGACAAACTGCTCATAACTGTCCGGCAACGATTGCAGGATCAGATCCGTGGCCAACTCTTGACTAAGAGGAAAACCCAGCCTTTCAAGGTTCTCTATATACCCAATCATCTTGAGTACGTGAGTCCCTACTGAGTCTCGAACTCCCATCTTGCACTGAAACAACGCTTTAGTGATGTCGAACCTCTCTTGACGAGCCTGCCCTTGAAACATTTTCTTGAGATGCTCGTCAATCTCCTTGCACCCCATGTTCTCATGTTGCTTCTGAAGCTCAGAGTTCATGGTGACAAGCATAAGGCACTTGACATCCAAAGCATCGTCAGTATACTTCTTATAAGTATCCTTCTCAGCATGGGAAGAGTTCCCGGTCGGCACCTCGGGGGGTTCTTCTTCCAAGACATAGAGCTTTCGCTCTTGCCTGAGAACAATTCTCAGGTTCCTATACCAGTCCATATAATTTGTCCCACTGAGCTTATCCTTCTCAAGGATGGCTCTCAGAGACAGCGTGGAGTGCGCAACGCTTGCCATGGAATTCTACAAGAATTTATGCAGAATAAAATCAGTACCTAAATTTCAATTACAATTTATTCTAATTAGGATTTCAATTTAAATACTCCCACTATTTTATTCGAAATGATAGCCCTCACTAACAATTCGGAGAGTTCATGCGAGCTACTCTCTTAGTGGACAAGATCCGTATATCACCAACACAATGAGTCCGCTTTGGCGTTCCTCTCACGATGCGGTTATTTAGGTAGGCAATGCTTGCCAATTGCATCCTCATGCAATTCTTGTATGGTTGGTGAATAACTCCTTATTCGCACCCATCATATGGTGCATGCCAACCCTATGCCTCTAGGCACTCAACCTTTGAGGTCACCTAGTTAAGCTGGACCCGATGTCGACAGTGGGATATCACAATTATCCGCTCGCACCCTTACCAAGATAGATTAATGCACCTTGCTTTGGCAAGCCCATATTTCATCGATCGAGGCAGGAAGAGTGTCATCCATCGGAAGGCATCCGAACACTTAATATTAAAAGAAGGGATTTCAATTTTAGGTTAACAGTTAACCATGATCAACATTTGATCTATGTGCACATCCAAAGAAAAACAATTCTACACCACATGCATCCCTTATGTGCACATCCTTACACCATCAACAATTTGATAGAAGGAAGGGCTAAATCTGAACATCCGGAAATTTCCAAATCCTCAGATTTACAACATGCATTGGACAGAAGGCAAAGACAACTCAACTTAAGCAGTAGACAAGCTCATCTCTCTACGTTGGATTCAAAATCCAAAACATACTCGAGGGATGGTTACTGCTAAGGAGGCAACAATTTCTAACACTTAGAAATTCCACCGAAATTCCAATCGTTCTTGGCGAAGTGCCAAGACTAAATCTAGACATTTAGAACGCTTCTAAATCTCTAGGTTTACACGCACTGGAATGACCAAACTTCCAAAACAACAGTCATGGCCGAACCTGGCTCTGATACCACTGTTGGGTTTCTCTATAGGGTTGGCACAACGCTTGTGCACGCAGCGGAAAAGTAAAACATCAAGAAAAACCCAAAGAGATGTGGATCGGGCCATGAACGTTGAATCAAGAAGTTAGCAAAACTAGGCAAAAATTACCTCGGTGGCGTTGAGTCACAACTCAACGGAGGAGCTCCAAACTTTATCTTCTTGCTAGTGGCGAGTCCTACGTGGAATATTGTCCACGTTTCTGCAGAAGTCCACACGAGCGGGAGAACGCCGAGCTTTCCGTCGCACGGAAGATCGGGATGGAGAAGACCGCACCTCGGCTAATCCACGGACTGCTAGGTCCGCGCCAGGAAGAGCAGCACCAGCGACAGTCGCCGGAGAAGAGGTGGCAGCGGAGCGAACGCGGCGGCGGAACACTTTCCGGCGGCGGGATCGGGATCGGCGGAGCGAGAGGCGGAACAGCTTCCGTCGGGTCTCGATTTGCTACAGGAGAAAATCGCGAGCCGAATGCTTAAGTCCCGATAAACCCTAAGGGTCCTATTTATACCAAGGTATAAATAAACCCAGGAAAATCGCTATCCGCAGACCACCCAGAACTAGGGTTCAGAATCGGCGAGTATTAATCGGCGAGAATCGGCGACAATCGGCGAGAATCACTGAGCAGGTTCGGCGAGAATCACTCGACGAGTATCATACAGGATCGGCGAGAATCAGAGTACAATACTCGACGATTCTCGCCGATCGTCGAGCTGCGCTCGACGATTCACAATGATACTCGACGATCGTCGAGCCGCGGTAGACGACAATTGTCAAGGTAGTCGATCGTCGAGAATCAACAATTGATTCTCGACGATTCTCGTCGATCGGCGAGAATCAGGGAGACGATTCTCGCCGATCGGCGGGAATCAGAAGACGATTCTCGAATAAAGTCATTGACCCTCGGACGACAAACCTAACCAGCCCTTCAAGGCAACATTTGCCCAACCCGATGATCCTTTAAGGCAACACTTTGCCCATAACCCTATTCAGGTCGGTGATTGGTAACCTTTACCAACACAGTCAGTCATCCAACTTCTCCACATCTCTTATGTGCGACCCTGCAGGCTCATATTGCGTTGGCAGTGAGATTACATGTTTGACCACTTCCAGATCATCATGGTAACTCCAACAGGGGAGAGTTGTAACACCCCAGTTTTTGCAAGAGGTTCAGTCTGCAGTTCTGAACATTTTTTTTGGGTTTCTGGCAGGAGGCACACGGCCTGTGATACGGGCGTGTCGCAGGGCGTGTCGAGGTCGTGTCGACACTCGGCCCAAGTGTCGACACTTTCGCTCGACAAAGGGTCGAGAGTGGGGCACTCGGCCTGTGACACGGGCGTGTCGTAGGGCGTGTCGAGGCCGTGTCGACACTCGGCCCAAGTGTCGACACTTTCGCTCGACAAAGGGTCGAGAGTGGGGCACACGGCCTGCGACACGGGCGTGTCGCAGGGCGTGTCGAGGCCGTGTCGACACTCGGCCCAAGTGTCGACACTTTCGCTCGACAAAGTGTCGAGACTGGGGCACACGGCCTGTGACACGGGCGTGTCACAGGGCGTGTCCTGCTTGGTCGACGATCTTCGCTCGACGTTTTTCCGCGGTGTCGACACAAAGCCTGTCGACGGGTGTCGAGACTTGGAACACGGCTTGGGACACGGGCGTGTCCCAGGCCGTGTCAGCTCTCGGGTTGGTTTCGGGGCCGTGTTGTTGGAGAAACATGGCCGGCCACACGGTCGTGTCACTGGGGATACGGGCGTGTCGGGTTGAACACGGGCGTGTTGGATGCCCGTGTGCGGTTCCAGGCGCGTCGATTTGAGACGGCGAATGAGGCACACGGCCCTGGCGTGTGCCAGGCCGTGTTCGGCCCAGGTCTTTTATTTTCCAGGCGAATCGTGGCCATTCTTTCCCAGATTTTGGGATCTGACGGCTCAGGACTGTTCTTGGGAAGTTAAGTCTGATTCTAGGGTTGGAAACCCTCATTTGTTTTCCAAGTCTTCTCTTTCTAAGTTCTTGAGAAAAACTAGAGCAAGGAGGAAGAAGAAGAAGGTCTTGGGCTGTAGGAAGGGTTTCGGAGCTCCAAATCGCGAGCCGAGTCCGGATCCGTGAAGCTTGGAGCGTTGCGAAGATTTCCATCCGGATATTTTGCCATGGCAAGGAAGAGGAGTCAGAAGGTAACGACATCTCTCCTCTCGGTCCTTAGGATGCACGTATTAACATCATTTAGTTTTCTTCCTCTCTAATTTGTGGGCACCAAACTCTCAAATGAGAGGGGTTTTGGTTTGCCAAGTTTCAAGAGGAACTTCCGGGTTGATTGAGTCCGTCCCCGGCATATTTTGCATTAGAGATCTGCTTCGCTAGTGGATTAGGCATGGTGGGTGAAGCCGTAGTCGCGACCGTTAGTCCGACTCGGTGATGTTGCATACGAACTTAGGGATTCATAGAGATTTTTCGTTGCGGCAAGATGTCGTTTGTGTTGTGGTGGTGATTGTCCCGTTTGCTTGAAAGGTATGTGTAGTCGGACCCGGACAAGGTTAGCTCCTCGTGGCGGTAGATGGTTTCCTTGAGGGACAAGGTTAGCTCCGCACGAGTTGGAGATGGTTTCCTTGGTGCGCGGGAATGCTGCAGTACATTGAGGGATTATGATGTGTTTAGTCTTGGTTTGTGTTGTGCCAAGGCGTGGCTATGTCTCTGTGGTCGGCTGGCTATCCCGTGACATGTGCGTCATGTGTGGAGAGTGTCCCGGCGAGACTAGTCCCCTTCTGTGAGACTGACGAGAATGCCAAGCTTGGGGCAAGCCCGGGCAAAGAGGCCATGAGCGGGTGGGGTCCAGCAAGGCTTCTTAGAATCGGTCGGTCTGTGTTTGTTGGAATCCTGACATGAGACGTCAGAGCTTGCAGGCAAGCCCGGGGCTAAGCCCACGAGCGGGTGGGGCCTTGGCAAGAATTCCTTGTGGCGGCCTGTGCGCCGTTTGAGGGAGAGGTGTCTCCCTTAGTGTTTGCAGCTTTATGCCAATGGGGAAATGTGAGTACCCAAATGATGTGATGTTGTGCTAGATGCATACGCAGTAGGGTACCTTGGGTGAAGCCCGGGTGTTGCATTCATGTTGCACAGTAGGCCCTTTCTTTATATGCTCAACCAATAGAGAACATGTTTGATGATTGAGACATCCAAGCCTGTTTTAATGCTTTTCTATTTATAGATGTTTATATTGCATATGAAGTGCTGACTTGCAGGTTGAAGGGTTCCCCGGGGTCCGTTAGGGGCGGCCGGGAGGAGATGTGTTGTTACACAGTTTGAGGTCAGCCTTTGCTGACCCACGTTACTAATAATTTTTACAGGTCAAGGATCGCATGCAGGAGCTAGCACGCCGGCCAGAAAGTCCTAAGCCCCATGAAGTGTTTTTCCCTCTTTTGTAGCACTTCAGTTATGATGATGTTTGTTTGAGACTATTTTGTCCGGCTTGCATGCCGAGGTAGACTAGGAGTGCTGAGCACATTCATGTTTGATGTACTACTCTTCTTTGGACACTTGATGTAGGCCTTATGGCCATTTGTTTTACTCTTTAGTGGTGGATAACTTCTAGTCCTGTTCTGTTTCCGCTGTGTTGTGCAAAGTGTTTTGAGTTTGGGTAGCTATATCAACTTATAATGCTAAAGCTGTGGCGCTCGTATGTTGTGGGGCCCCGGCCGGACCCATACTATACGCTCACTACATGGGAGGTGTTACACGGTAACTAGCTACCATCGCGTGGTATCGTTAATCAACGCCTCGGTTCGTGAGCCATCACCCAGGCCCTCCAATCACAGGCCGATACGTGGACATGCTATTACAGTTTTGCTATCTCCGTGCGATAGGATACTACTGCCACGAGATAACTAGCGTTGGTTACGAAACGACTGCTACCGTTATCGTCGCACGATAGCTGCTACTACCGCGCGACAGCTGCTACCGCGGCACGGTAGCGACCCGAGAGCTTTGCCAATAAATTGACAAAGATACCTCCAGCAGTATCTCTACCGTTAGGCAGTATCTTCCCGAGAGTGCTGCCACTATATTCACGTAGCTACCACTGGAGATAACCCTACCACCGGGCGGTATCTCCCAAAAATCATTTTCCCACTTTGGGAAGGTTGGGGCTTTACAAATCTCCCCCACTTAAAGAATTTTATCCCGAAATTAAGTCATGCAGGAAAACTTTAGAAGTAAACAACATCAAAATGTGTACCTCAAATAAATAACTCAGGGAACTCAGACTTTATGGTTTGCTACTGCTCCCACGATAGTTCCTCTTAGCCATAGTTATCCGAACAGACCTTTACCATCCTGATAGATATATTGTGAAGTGGCTTGACTTCCACATCCTCAATATGAATGGGCTTGACCCTCGATGTCAACCCAACCTCGATCAGTACCTGATCTGCAGTCACAACTTACGTAGGCTCTTGCACCGCCTTCTGCAATACCGATATGTGGAATATGTCGTGTATACTGTAACATCCCGACTTTTATTGAGGCACTAGAACCCTAGTGGGACCAATAAAAGTGATCCAAACCTCTACCCATGACCCAAACTCGGGTAGAAGGTAACCCTAGGTAGGTTATATAGAGCTAGAAAACTCTGATTGGAGTTCTGTCAGCTCCTCTGGCTTTGTATAATCGATACAAATGCATTCCGATTTGAGTTCTGTCAGCTTCTTTGGAGTTCTGTCAGCTCCTTTGGAACTCGTTATGTTGAACTCCGAGGTCATATGGTAAGTAGGGCCATTCCTCGTAAAACGTCACGAAAACGAGATTTTCGGATAATGACCTAAAGAACTCCGATTTGAGTTCTGTCAGTTCTTATGGATTCGTATAGTCAATACGGAGCCACTGAAACTTGTTGTGTCGCATTTCGAAGTCTAACGATGATTACACGCATTTTGACCGTTTTAGCGCGCTGCGACGCAAAAATTTTAAATAGCTAGCAAATGAACTCTAACTCAACCCTGGTCAGTGGCATTAGACTCGAATGATCAATATGAAGTCAACCAAGTGTCTCCCGGTCAATTTTTGTGACAAGTAGTCAACCCATGGTCAAATCAAGCATAGTCTTGACCCAAAAAGCGTGCGCACACAATTATGACAAGACACCCCAATTTTGACTCGACACACGATATCATAGACTTACTTTGACTTTGACCAGTATGGGGGGACCCACCTAGGGTTGACTTTGGTCAAAGCCCCTAGAAATCTTTTTTTAGAAATTTTTAAAAGGAGGTTCAACACCTCCTTTTCATGGATGGTTAAGGCCGTACCCCTACCCTTGTGTAACGTCCCTGATTTTTCGGTATTTATTTTTATTCTCGTAGTGGCCTAATTTTGACTTCAGGGCATTATGTTAATGCGTATTTGGCATGTACCGTGGTTAGAGCATGATTTTTTCTCTTTAGGTTTTTAGTGTGGCTGGGTTTAGCCTGTTTGCAAGATTCCCTTGCGAGCCGGGTCTGTTTTGGTGACTAAGTGGAGCCTTTTTGGGAATGCTTGTGTTTTGGCCTCGGGTGGTGTTTGCCCGAGTTTGGTTCGTCGGTTTTGAATTTTGACTTCACCGTTGGATTCGTAGCGTCGGTATTTTGCTACGGTGCGGATTTTGTTAAAATCCGAGTTGTTTTTGATTTCAGACCGTTTTGGGATTAAATAATATTTTGAATATAATGTGTTATTATTATATTATAAATAATTATATGCATATATAAGTAGCCGAAATTAGGTCACGTGGTTACTATTCACCTTCTTCCCCATCCGACGACGGACATTTCACAGAAGTCGAGCGGCGGTCACGGCTTGTTTTGGCCGGCGATTTCCGGTGATTTGTTGGTCGGATCAGTCATTTGAGTAGAGATTTGGAAAGCTCTTGGCAAGGGCTTCACGATTGTGGTAAGCTTTCCCTAATTCCTCTAATTTTGTATTTTAGGGTTAGCATTTTTGACAATTTTCCCCCTCCAAAAGTTTCAGGAAAAGTTGCTTAGGGCTTTCTACGGCCGATCCTTGTTGCGGTGCGAGCGGGAGGCGTTTTTTTCGAAGGTTCAAGGCAAGTGGATCTTTCCCCGTTGCATGTCTATTACTTACTTGATTTTTCTTCCCGTTTTCCTCCTTCCTTAGAGAATAGGAGTAGTATAGGTGAATCATGAGAAAAACCCCGAGGTTAGGGTTCGATTTCGGGCCAAGCCATAGAAAGTAGGTTTAGTGTTCAAGGAAAATTCGGCGAGTGTAGTAGTCTATCCTAAGAGAAATTCATCGAGTAATGTGGGTCAATTCGTCCTGTATTGGGTTAGAGTTCGGTGATTAAAGGTTAGAAATTTGTTAAGGCCGGTTCGTCAAATATCGTAGGCCAGTTCGTCGATTATCGACGATAGGGATTCGTCGAGTGTTGTTGACAATCATCGGGTTTGGGTTGGTTAGTCTAAGTTAATTTCGGCATGTATCACTGAGTAATTCGTTGAGTATACACGATGAATCGTGCCGATTCATCGAGTATCGTCAGGTAAATTTTCGTCGCCAAGTCTTTTTCGCCAATTCGACGAGTATCATCGTGTGTGTCGAGTATACTCGCGGAACAATCACCGAACTTGGTGATTTTCGCCGAATTTGGACAAGACATAGAATTATTTTTTGTTTTTGGCCTAATTCATTGTGCTCGGTCCTTTGAGTGGTTTTAGGACTTGTTTAAGCTTTCTAGGGGTTTAGACTTGGGATTTGGCTAGGGTTTAATGTTTCTTCGACTGTGAAGGTTGGCAGTGGATAAAGGACCACCAACTGGATGTCGGTTTGTGGATTAATACACTTGGTGGTTGTTTGGTCTCTATTTTGAGGACTGTTGGTTGGGTTAGGACAAATGGTCACCACAACAGGGCCTTCTTTTTTATTGAGACATTTGGGTATGTGAGCCTGGTATGGGACAATTGGTCACCGACTCCGGCCCGGTTGATATTACCATGTGTTAATGATTCACGGTTTCGAGATGTTTTTGCTCAGTTTGCTTCTTATATCAGTCTATGCTATTCATGCTAATACTTGCAGATTTTATCGAGGCTTGACTTCGTTCCACACTAGTGCATTTATTTAATTGACTCCTTTATTACAGACATTTACTGTACTTGTAGTTATTTGTCTAGTCCGCTGTGGATTTTCAGCATTCCTTATACTCAGGTTTGGTAAAACCTTCCTTGTCCTTGTACTTACTACCTGATTATTTTCCTTTGCCACTTGTATTTTCTTGTTGAGGTGTTATTCTTTTGAATGCCTCAGGTTCAGGGCTATAGCCGATTGAGCGGCTAGTTTTGGGAGTTTTCTAGCAGACTGCTTGGTTGCAGCGGTTTTCCTCACCATTTTGAGGTAGTGCTTGGTTGTTTACTTGTAAATACAGACATACATACCTTCAGTGGGTTCGTGTCAGGCTGTTGACACTCACTAGTGGTTTTTCTTTTGGATTATTAAGTACTTTGCTAAGCTGCTTAGTTTGCCTTTTTTGGTTGTATATACTTGCTCTCTGGGAAGGCTTAATGTTAGGTTGCACTGTTAGGTGTTTTAAAATATAAAAACTACTATTACTACTTCATGCATGCCATGTTTGAAAACCTAAATCACTATATTTAAACAGTCATAAAAGCTACTTGTGCTACTACCATAAATCTAGTGTCTTGCATATCATGAGTTGTCCTCCGAGAACGTTTATACTCATGTAGGATGTTAAATTAATATAGCAAAAGTATTTTTGCTGCGTATAACTATATTTTTCCTAAGTGGGCTAGTTGAGCTACTAAGCCGAGCGATACGGCTGATCATTTAACTTGAACTAGATTTTTATTAATTAATTTATAAATCTTTCGTAAAGGTGTTCAGTTGGAGTTTGGCTTGAGCGTCTGCAGTTATCCCCCGCTGACATGAGATCATGACACGCATTTTCCTTACTCTGATATCCCCTTTAATGCGGCGAAAATGTGGGTTGTGACAGTTGGTATCAGAGGGAGGTTGTTTGACAATCGGTCGAACAACTATCTCTAGTTAATGTTGGTTGTCCAGTGTCGTTTCATACACACACTGATGTGTCATCATTATATCTTGGATGAAGCATGAACACTACACTCATAGCATGATAAGAAGTATACAGGGCATATTATGTAGTATTGGATGCATAATATGTGTTTTTATATGGATCCACCATAGGTGGAAATATGTTATGGTTATGTAGTATGGGATGCATAACCATCATCACATTGGTGCCCAATATCACGTTTTCTTTTTCATTGCATGCGATGTTATGTAGTATGGGATGCATAACATTTCATGTGTACACCGCTCATAACATGCATTAAGGCCTTTTAAGATTGTATAGCACAACTTGCATAACATAACACTGCATCAGCACACGTGCCAAGCTAAAGATCTACATGATGGCATATGTACACACATGGTTTTGAGTCAAAAAGAATTAGAAATTCATGCATTCATGGTTAGGCACAAGAGTGATACGCCTGAAACGTAAATATAAAATAACGCAAGTGCACGTGCCGGTTCAAGTAATATAAAGTGAGAAAAGAATCGTTCCCTTGAGGAGATGGTGGATTCAATGCTTGCAATTATTAGTTATGCCTTTTCTTTAAATTCAAGTAGATTAAGATGATGGTTTCAGAATACTAAAATCTTAAAACACAATTTCTAATTAATGGAAATAAGCTAAAGAATCGGAAGGAGAATACTTTGTGTTAGTGATTAAAGATAATCTCGTATCATGATTTCCTAAGTCTAGTGTGACAACCTTTTGAACATAGTTTCTGTGAGGACGAGTGGTGAAACGTCTTGCAACAATTTTAGAGCAGAAATCCGTACCTCTCGATATCGGAAGTTCCTTGTTCTCTATTACCCCGTAGGTGAAATAAGAACCGCTTAAAGATTGAAAACCCAAGTTGCTAACACCAAGGGGAATTCTCTTTCTCCCTTCAAATGCTATACCGAATCTACGATATACTTACGCAACTCCTCTCTCAATTTATGAAGCGTAGTAAAAAGTTGAGATCTTGGCCAAAAACCTCGAATTAAAGATCATAAATTCAGTACAAACATTCACCAAGCATTCACAAATTAGGAAAAGTTAATAAATTGTCATCACGAGAGACGAAGTATTCTCACAATACAAGATTAAAGCAAGTTAGTTCATCACGAGGGAGGGAGCACACCAACAAACAAGAAAGATCTTACAGCGCATGATGGAGGAAAAGCAAAATAATGCAGGAATTCGTTCTTCGAAGTGTGTTGAACCAGTCCGTCTTCAAGATCAGACGTGCCCTAATCCTTCTTCTTCAAGATAAGTTCTCCCCTTTCTCTCCTCCCTTCCTTCTCTTTTCTGGTCGAATTTCTCCCCTTGAAGAGGTGTAACCGTCCATATTTGAAAAGGTTTAACCGCCCATATTTGAAAAGGCGGCAGTTTTTATTTAAAAGTCTGAATTTTCGGAACAAATAATGTTGCAACATCGAAAACAGATTGTTGCAACGACTTCCTTAGGCAAAAATGAGAATTTCATCTTTTCTTTTCCAAATCAATTTCCTTGGTGTCACCTGCATGGAAACTATAGAATATGATCAAATAAGTAAAATATTTTTTAAATATAGATTTTCATTATATTTTTATTAATTAACTTCAATTTGTTCTCCTTTTTAATAAATATTAGTAGAAATAATGAGCTTAGATAACTTCTATTAAGAAGTTATCACACCCCCACACTTGAGTCGTTGCTAGTCCCTAGCAACGATAATTCTTGATACTCATATGGATGGAGAAATCGTGACACAATACGAATCCGGATGGTTCTCCTGCCTTAGACACCAAAAGCAAAGTTTACTCAAAAATTTTGCTTTACTCAACTGATATGCCTACCAATCAGCACGAGTTCAATCATGCACAAATTCATTAGTTAGATGGATAATAAAGCTCAAGTAAGTCACTCAGTGTAGTGCATGGTTTTCTCGAAAATAGGTAATTTACTTCCAAGCAATACCTCTTGTTGAACTCCTGCAAGTTTAGGAAAGGATGAGAGTAAGCTAAGTTTCTGATTTAGCCATCACAAGAGATTCTAGTACAATTGAAAGTAGGATAGGAACAAGCTTTGTTAGGAATTGTGGATCGACGTTAATATCATATTTATATTCCCTAGTTAGTAATCATAATAATTCACTCAGTTATGGGGTTCATCATCACACACATTTTTATATATCATAGTTGGGATCATTCCAAATATAAGTGCACATACCTCGGCCACATATCACTATGATCTTTAAACATTCTTCTTTTCATTGTTTTGTTTTTTTCTTATTGTTGATCATAGTAGGGATCATTCAAAGTATGTAGACATATATCCAGGCCGCATATCACTATGAATTTCATCTATTCTTTTATAATGAAACACCCATAACCGGCTAACTTATTAAGATAAAACTAATGGGAACATCGGGAATGTTGAACATGTAATGATGTGACTGAAAAGGTTCAAACTCAAAAGATTGAGTGGATGATCGAAATGGTGTGACTAACTGAACTCATACTTAGCTTATATCTTTCACTCCACTCTCACTCACCCCTCCTCGTTACTTTTAGAGGTCAATAACCAAGAATTGTAATGGAAGTAAACCAACAAAAAATTTTGTGCATAAAACATAGGCTTAAATGAGCTTTATAGTATATATGCTTCAGATTCATTGATTGAACTCCTAGGATGTTCAGCTATACCAATCGATTTTCATTGAAAAATCAGAATAACCTATTGATTAAGTATTTCAGACATCAAGACCATTAAATCCGTGATCGATCAAAGTATCCTCACCCAATATGCAAGGGCTATACCACCCCCACACTTTAGTTCGTTGCTAGGCCCTAGCAATTCTACACCTTGAGTCATGAGAAGTCATTTATATATATTTACAACAGAGCAAGTTCAAATAAAGTAGAAGAAACTTGGAAGTTCAAATTACTCCCTTGAAATCGACTGTGCAGGCGTTGTGTTTTCAGCGCGGCCGCAACTCCTTAAGGTTTTATTCCACCCCTTTATTTGACAAGTTCCATCGTTAGAATTCCTTCAGCACCTGCAAACAAATTGTACTATGCCATTTTTTTAAGTCAACTGCGCAATTTAGAATTTAAGAGAAGATGAAATTTTAGCATCATGTAACATATTGATGTATGAGTACTCATCTAGAGATAGTACCAAGTACGGAGCAGATGATAAGAATGAAGAAATAGCAGTTCAGCAAATATAACATCTCATAATATGCCAGCCCAAATAAAGTCAGATCAAACATAATATAATTGCAGCGCTAAAAGATGTGATTGGTGCAACAAAAAGTTATATACGACTCCAAAATAAACAGTCGTTATAATTTGGTCAGCTGAACGCTGACCGTTGCTTTTGTTTGCCACCGGTGGGTGGATTGTCCCTTTACAGGTGCTGGAGAGCCGAGCGTGACGCATAGAGGTTGATGTTCCTGCTGGTGTTGCTGCTACTGTTGTTAGCCCTTGAAGGCTATAGCTTATGTTGTGTGGTTTCTTTTATTGTGGCCGGCCTGCGCGCCAATTTGTTTAGGCCACTGTTTGATAGCCATGTAAGGCCATAAGGACAACTCTTTTGACTTGTTGTAAGACATTCCTATAGTTTATAAAATGTGGAGTTTTATGTTTGGACATTCATGAGGAGTTCCAGTTGTAGTCTAGGCTTCCGCTAGAATGCTTTGTGTTAGGTGCGATGCGCGACTCTGGTATCATCCTGTACCTTCACCGACTGTTTTGTGCTATATCCTGTGGGGCCCCGGCCGGACCTTCTAGAATATATCATATGAACGGATGGGGTTGTTATATTTTTTGTATCAGTCATCTTGGTCTTTCCCTCTCGAAGTCATGGGCGACTTCTTTTGTTGGGCGGCGAGCACGTGTTTGTGCACACCAAAGTCTACGAATGAACTCCTGAATGTCCATGATAGGAATGCAAACTTGATGTGTTTGAGGAACCTGTGTGTTCTGATTTTGTGTTGATTGCTTGGGTACGACCGCTAATGTGTGTGTCTTGTCCACCTTTAGGTGACACGAAGTGGAGCTTGGCCGTCTGAGTCCCAGCATTCTGATGAAAGTACGACACCAGCCGCGGTGCCTACACCTCCACCGTCTGCGGAACATGTGTGTTTAGTTGCGGAGGCTTTATTTACCATAATCCAAGGCCAGCCCCTTAGGCAGGAGCAAGCGGCTGTGAGGCCAGAACAGGTGGCGGCAAGGCATGAACCTGTCGTGGATGTGGCTCCTCGAGCAGCTGAGAAGAAACTAACGCGGTTTATGAGTTTCCATCCGCCTACGTTCTCGGGAGCGGGAACCCCGATGCAGGCTGAGGATTGGCTATCGCGCGTCAAGCGAGTGATGACGGCGATAGGAACGGCGGAGCATCAGAAAGTTACTTTAGTTACCTTTTTGCTAGAAGGAGAAGCTCGATTATGGTGGGATGAGATGGAGTTGCATCACTTGGCGGGTTGTCCGTTAACCCAAGTATCGATGGAAGAATTCTCCCGGCTCTTCCTAGCGAAGCACCTTCCTGCGGCTCAACGGATAGCCATGGAAAATGAATTCCAACGGTTGACACAAGGTGATGGTAGTGTTGACGCATGCTTGCATGAATTTACTCGCTTGGGGCGGTATGCGGGTTCTATTTTTGCTGATGAGCAGAGGAAGACTAATCGGTTCTATGAAGGACTGAGGGACGAGTTGAGGTTCCTTGTGTCAAGTTCTATGAACCAAGGTTTCCAAGTGTTGGTTGACACTGCGACCGTGTTGGAAAAGGATATGAAAATGGTGTAAGGGAAGAGAGCTTTGGCTGTGACGCAACCGGAGTGGAAGGCGCCCCGATCGGGAAAACCATTTTATAAGAAGATATGGGGCAAGAAGTCCAAGCCTAGTGGACAAGCTCCTTCATTAGTTGCAACGTGAGCAACATCAGGGACGACCTCCAAGCCAGACACTCGTATCTGCTTCAATTGTGGCTGAATGGGGCATATTGCGCGAGATTGTCGGATGCCGCCAAAGAGTGAAAAGAAGACGGGAGCATCTTATGCGGAAAAAGGAAAGGCGGTGGTGGATTCCTCTGCCTCGCAGGCGCAACCCCGGGTCTACAATCTTGTCCTGCAAGAGGCCATCAAGCAGAGTGACGTTGTCACAAGTATGAGTTTAGTTTTGCATCTGCTATTTGTTTGTATGTTTTGCTTAGTACTCCTATGTTTGCGGTTTGTGTGTGTGACATGTTTGTCATAGGCTTTGTGATGATTCGGGACACGCTGGCGCGAGCACTGTTTGATACAGGTGCATCGCATTCTTTTCTGTCTAGTGAGTTTATTACGCGGCTTGGGATACCCAGTCGTGCAAAGACAGATAGCGTCAGAGTGGTGTTGCCGAATGGCTGTTGGATGCTTGCGGATCAAGCTTGCGATGTGGCGGTTCAGTTAGGAAGTCGGGATTTTCGTTTAACAGCATTTGTTTTGCCAATATCGGAATTCGATGTGATTTTTGGGATGGATTGGCTTGCGGAGCAGCATGCTATGATTGATTGCCAGTCCAAAGAAATCACGTTGGGACAGAATGCCGAACAGGAGACCAAGTTCGCGGGTCTGCGAGGAGTGGGCGGGACGTTGATGTCTGCACTCCAGGTAGTCAAAGCTGTTCGGAAGGGTGTGGAGTGTTACTTTGCACTAATTCAGGCTGTTGAGCCTAAGGCCGCATTGTGCGAGGTTCCGATTGTGGCAGAATTTACAGATGTGTTTCCCGCGGATCTCCCTGGGCTACCACCCCAGTGAGAGATTGACTTCACGATCGAGTTGGTGCCGGGTGCGAAACCTGTGGCCCGCTCTCCATATCGCATTGCGCCTAAAGAGATGGCTGAGTTGAAGGTTCAACTACAAGAAATGCTAGAGCAAGGTTATATCCGCCCAAGTATGTCACCTTGGAGCGCGCCTGTGCTTTTTGTAAAGAAGAAAGATGGTGGGTTGCGGTTGTGTATTGATTACCGTGAACTGAATAAGCTGACCGAGAAGAATAAGTATCCTATACCCCGGATTGATGAGTTATTCGATCAGCTGGTGGGCTCGACCGTCTATTCAAAGTTGGACCTGAAGTCTGGTTATTACCAGTTAAGAATTCGGGAAGGTGACATTCCCAAAACCGCATTTGGAACACGTTATGGGCACTATGAGTTTACAGTCATGCCCTTTGGACTATGCAATGCGCCCTCGGTGTTTATGGATCTGATGCACCGTATTTTTCGTGAGTACCTGGATCTGTTTGTGATAGTGTTCATTGATGACATCCTGGTGTACTCGAAGTCCAAAGCCGAGCATGAGATTCACTTGCGGTTGGTGTTGAACACGTTAAGGCAAAATCAGCTATATGCCAAGTTCTCGAAGTGCGAGTTTTGGCTATCGTCAGTGGCATTTTTGGGCCATGTGGCGAGTGGAGCGGGCATTGCAGTGGATCCAGCAAAGATAAGAGCCATACAAGAGTGGCCAATATTGTCTTCCGTGGCCGAGGTCAGGAGTTTTCTTGGACTGGCGGGCTATTATAGGAGATTTGTGGAAAATTTCTCGCGGATCGCTTTGCCGCTAACCACACTGACGCGAAAAGATCAGAGGTTCGTTTGGACGCCAGATTGAGCACGAGCTTTTGAAGAGCTGAAGGTTCGGTTGACCACGGCACCGGTGTTGTCTTCTCCATGTGGAACCGATGGATTTGTGATTTATAGTGATGCCTTAGGGAGCGGCTTAGGCTGCGTTCTTCTGCAAAAGGAAAAGGTGATTGCTTATGGCTCACGCCAGCTAAAGGTGCACGAGCGAAACTATCCCGTCCATGATTTGGAATTAGCGGCGGTGATTTTTGCACTCAAGTTGTGGCGACACTACCTTTATGGAGTGAAGGTGGAGATCTATACCGATCATAAGAGCCTAAAGTATCTTTTGGAGCAGAAAGACTTGAATATGCAACAACGAAGGTGGTTGGAGTTCCTTGGGGACTACACTTTCGAGATTCACTATACGCCCGGGAAGGGGAATGTTGTCGCGGATGCCTTGAGTCGGCGAGTTCCGGCTAGAGCAAATTGGTTACAAAGGCATGATGAACGTCTTATCCAGGAGCTGGAGGCGTTAGAGATCTATTGTGTTGACAAGAATTCCATTGCCATTGCATGTTTGAACTGGACTGAGGTGCAATGTGACCTTGCAGACCGAGTTCGACGGGCAACGGAGTTGGATGAAGATTTCTTGCACTATGTGAATGAAGGGCCAGAAGGCAAATTCACCTGGAATGACGGTCTTTTGCGAAAAGAGGGCCGTTTGTGCGTCCTGAATGTGGGGAAATTGAGGGAAAAACTGCTGTATGAAGCGCATTATACTAAATTTTTCATTCACCCCGGGAGCACAAAGATGTTCAACGATATGAAGAAGCTTTTCTGGTGGCCAGGGCTCAAGAAAGATGTTGCCCTCTATGTCTCTAAATGCCAAACATGTGCGATGCTGAAGGCGGAATGCCAAAAGCCGGGCGGTTACTTGAAATCACTACCGATCCCAGAGTGGAAATTTGATGATATTTCCATGGATTTTGTGCATGGGTTGCCAAGATCGCAGCGAGGAAATGATTCCATTTGGGTGATTGTTGATCGGCTAACGAAAGTGGCACATTTTCTCCCGAACAGACGGGATGATTCAGTTGAAAGTTTGGCAAAGTTATATGTTGATCAGATTGTGCGACTTCACGGTGTTCCTCGGAGCATCGTAAGTGATCGAGATGGGCGATTCACGTCAAATGATTGGAGGCTAGTTCACCGACTGTTGGGCACAAAATTGATTTTTAGTACGTCCTTTCATCCCCAAACGGATGGCCAAACTGAACGTACCAACAGAACAATGGAGGACATGCTCCGAATGTGCGCCATTGACTTCGAAAAGAGATGGGAAGATCATCTCTATATGGTAGAGTTTGCATATAATAACAGCTACCAGGCGAGCATTGGGATGGAACCATTTGAAGCTCTATATGGAAGGAAGTGTCGTACTCCCTTGGCTTGGGTAGAAGCAGGCGAAGCCCGTGTTTTTAAACCAAATGAGGTTGATGAAGCAAACTCAACCATTCGGACGATTCGAGCGAGATTGCTTATTGCTCAAGATCGATAAGCGAAGTACTACAATGCCAAGCACCGGAACGTAGAATTTGCGGTTGGCGATTGGGCCTACTTGAAGATCAAGCCATTCAAAGGTGTCTCCAGGATTCGACGATTGAAAAAGTTGAGTCCACGATATTTGGGTCCTTTTGAAGTGGTTGAGCGAGCGGGCGAAGCGGCTTATCGGCTAGCTCTGTCGGCGGACTTGGGTGGGTTACATGATGTCTTTCACATCTCGGTGCTTCGGAAGGCCGTGCAAGATCCAGCTCAAGTGATCGCGGCTGATCGTGTGCCGGTGGAGTATGGGCTAACAACGAAAGTTAGACCCATTCAGATCGAAGATCGAGCCGAAAAACAGTTGCGGAACAAGACGGTCGGTATGGTAAAAGTCTGGTGGGACAACTGCAGCCGTGCAGAACTGTCATGGGAGCGAGAGCAAACCATGCGAGAAGAGTTCCCTGAGCTGTTTTTGTAATCTCTAGAGAGGATGTTGTAACAGGAAATTGTGCATGTTGTCACATTTTTCTTGCTGATTTCTGTTGTCTTCCTGTATCTGAATTTCGAGAACGAAATTTCTTGTAGAAGGGGAGGATTGTAACAGTCCAAATTTCTGAAACAAGAATTTTTGGGTGACACGGCCTGGGACACGGGCGTGTCCCAGGGCGTGTCAGCTGACACGGCCTGCGACACGGGCGTGTCGCAGGGCGTGTCGAGGTTGTGTAGACGATCGGCCTTTGTGTCGATGATTTTTCGCTCGACGATGCGTCGAGAGGGGGCACACGGACCAGGACACGGGCGTGTCCAAGGCTGTGTCGTGTGCTCGACGATTTTTACTCGACGATCGTCGAGTGTTGAGACGTGAGTGTTGAGTGTCGAGAGGTTGAACACGGCCTGTGACACGGGCGTGTCATAGGGCGTGTCAAATCAGGTCGACGAACTCAGCCCGCCGAAGGATTTCGACAGGGCGTGTCTTTGTGCCGTGTCTGGGCACACGGCCTGGGACACGGGCGTGTCACAGGCCGTGTGAAGTCTCGGGATGTTTTGGGATTTTTTTCACCCAGGCACACGGCCACAGACACGGGCGTGTCTGAAGGCGTGTTGGTGAAACGGCCCATGACACGGGCGTGTCCCATGGGCGTGTCACTGGTTTGGATAAGTCGGTTGACCACCGCTTGAGGCACACGGCCTGGCATATGGCCTGGCACACGGCCGTGTCAGAGGCCGTGTCGGGTCAAAATCAGTGTTTTTGGCAGAATCGTGGCCGTCCATTCCTTCAGCCTGGATCCAATGGCTGAAGCTTCTTTCCTCTTCTCCTAAAGGCCGAAATCTGAGAAGTTATTCTCAATTACTTGGCCTTGATCTTTCTTCAAGTTAAGAGAGAAAGAGAGAGAGAAAGGAGGAGGAAGAGGGAAAGGGGGCTGCTACTGGTGGTGTTGCGGTTTACCGACGAGAAATCCGAAGCCGGCGTTGCGGAGGAAACGTTCTTGCGAGTCTTGCAAGCAAGCTTTGAGTTCATGGCACCGAAGCGGTCGTCAAGGGTAACGACTTTTCTTTCTAGCCATGTGAAGGCTTCCTTTTGGCATATCTTGTGATTTCCCCGACCAAGATGTGGTTGATTTTGGGAATCTTTGGGTGGATGCTTGAAACCCCCTTTTGTTAGCATATAGATCTGGAAATGGAGTACGGAATAGGCATGCTGTGTGAAACCCATCTGGACAGGTTGGTATGGATTGGTGATGTTGCATATGAACCGGAGAAGACTCCGTGATAACGTGTAGTGTAAAGAGTCTACGAGTTCTACCTGCGAAAAAGAGTAGCAGGAAGTACTGGAGTGGTAGCCCAGGAAAAATAGCCATGTGATGTTTTGGGTTCAACCTGTGAATGAGGCACAAGAAGTACTGGTGTGACCAGGAAAGGCCCTTTTGTGATGCTTGATGTCGTAGGGTGTCCACCTGAGAAGCGAGTAATAGGAAGTACTTGCATGATAGCTAGGAAAGACCCCTGACATTTGTGCTTGTGCGGTGTCCACCTGTGGAGAGAGTCACAGGAAGTACTGGGAGGCCCAGGAAAGACCCGCTGTTGTGCTAAAGAAATGGGTATAGAGAAATACCCAGGCTTGAATGCCAAGAACAGGATTGGTGAGACCGACCCGCGCGTTTGATATAGCCATGAGTACGCTGTACTCGGAGAAGGCAAGGCGATTTGAGCAACGGGGGGTGGAGGATCCGACCTGCACTATGTCCGTCCGACGTGAGACCAAAAGGTGCAGTCTGTTGGAGCGCATAGCAAGAGTCTTCGGCCTGCGCGCCATGACACAATGGGAGGCTACGGGCCATCCCGGTGTAGGAAGACTAACTCCGGCTGCACGCCATGGAGTAAATGCTCAAGAGATTTACCGTTGGGTGATGACCCTGATACGGTGGTGGGCAAGAGATTTGCCAGAACACCAAGAATGTGCCCTGAGTGCACGGACCGTTGGGCCAGGTGGCGAACGGTTGTGATGGCTTGTGTGCGTGAAAGCACATTTTGATGATATATTGTCATACTTATGATATGATATGCCTGCAGGGAAGAATACGGCTGCCCCGAGAGAAGGGGTAGGGTCGTTATAATTTGGTCAGCTGAACGCTGGCTGTTGCTTTTGTTTGCCACCGGTGGGTGGATTGTCCCTTTACAGGTGCTAGAGAGCCGAGCGGGATGCATAGAGGTTGATGTTCCTGCTGGTGTTGCTGCTACTGTTGTTAGCCCTCGAAGGCTATAGCTTATGTTGTGTGGTTTCTTTTATTGTGGCCGGCCTGCGCACCAATTTGTTTAGGCCACTGTTTGATAGCCATGTAAGGCCATAAGGCCAACTCTTTTGACTTGTTGTAAGACATTCCTATAGTTTATAAAATGTGGAGTTTTATGTTTGGACATTCATGAGGAGTTCCAGTTGTAGTCTAGGCTTCCGCTAGAATGCTTTGTGTTAGGTGCGATGCGCGACTCTGGTATCATCCTGTACCTTCACCGACTGTTTTGTGCTATATCCTGTGGGGCCCCGGCCGGACCTTCTAGAATATATCATATGAATGGATGGGGTTGTTACATCCTTCTCGTGATCCTCCCCCGCCCCCTTCTCTTGCTCCGAGTCAATGAACTCTGTGGGGTCAAGGAGGCTTCGGTCAGCGTTTAAAAGGTTCCCGAGCTCATCAAACTGCCACTGGTACTTGAACTGTGGCTTCTCAATCGGTAACTTAGCCTTCTAAAATAGTATGTCTTGTCTCCTTTATATGTAGTCGAGCCTGGAGCGGAAGTAATAGTGCTGGCACCGGAGATAAGCCTTTATATACTCAACACTATTCATCACCTCTGCCAAAGATGCTCCTTCCCCGCTTGGGATGTTCACCGTCTCTGGCCTGCCACCCGATGAAGAGATGGAGCCTCTCCTGCCCCTCTTTGGTGGTGTATCCTCAAGCTCCTGTCCCACTTTTATATTTACCTCCACCATGGTTTCGGTAATGTGGTGCTTCAATTTCTTCACCAAGTCCTCCTCCTCTTCCTTGACTCCCACAATCCGACACGGCTCAGTCACAAGTGCAGGGAACCATAGTTCTTTAAGCTTTTCCTCTTGGATCTTCTACCTCAATTGTGTTGCAATGATTGTTCCCAGGTCGAATTTTATTCCTTGTAAAATGCAATAAATCAAGGCAATCTTGTGAAGGGGCACACTATTCAGGTCCCGAGTTGGCATGATCGTAGAATTGATAAATAAAAGCCACAACTTCGTGTTCCAATTCAAACATGTGACCTTCATTGCCTTAGCCCTCTTGATAATCGACTCCGGTTCCGGTGTACAGCAAACAACCGCCGCCATTTCCTGCGGTGTTACCCTATTTAGCACGGTGGTGTAATCCTCTTCTCCTTCATCCTCTAACTCAAACAGGGCAGAAATCTTTTCCGACGAAAACTCCACTGTTTTCCCGCGTACTATCACGACATCCCCCTCTGCATTTCTAGCGTTCGCATAAAATTCGTAGACTAGGGTTAGGTTAACCTCAGACCGAGGGTGACAGAACACCTCCCATTTTAGGGCTGCAATCTGTTCAACATACTCTACGCTCCAGGCCTTTTTTCCATTGTGAAACCCCTTTCGAAGATGAACAGAATCAATCTGAGAAGCTTAAACCGTTCCCATGCCTCATCAATCTGAAATTTCCTGCCCTCCTGATCGATTTCCTTCCCTTTCCTCTTACTTTTCCTCTTTGAAGACATTCCTAATATAACAAAAATGCCTATGAAGATTCATTCTTGAGTAGACTAGGGCACGGAGGCTAGATCGATTTACCTGAAGTTTCGGGTTTTGTTTCGAACGACTACTGCCGTCTTCCGCTCCAGGTATGAATCGTCACTCTTTTCTCGACGCTGCCGCTCGACGTTCCCCGCCTGAAGCTCCGGTTGACATTCGCCGCCTGATGCTGCCGCTCGACGTTCGAAGCCTGATGTTGTCGCTCAACATTAAACCTAATGCGGGATCAGGATCGGGATTTGATAGGGTGTGCGATGACCCGTCTTCGAACTTAAAGAAATAGAAAGGGTTGGCCGGGTACGCGTTAAACCAGAATAAGAAATAAACTGATCTAATTGGACCGGCCAGCTCTTCCGGAAGAATTAAAGGCAGACAAAGAATAAGAAACTGCAACAATGTTTTTTGTGCGTTGCAACAACCTTCTGGGGCTCGGTTCAGTTGAACCGCGCTTAACCCGCCGCCTACTTTCTCCTATACGCGCAAACAGTAAGTTTGGAGTTGCAACATCATTTTTGCTATGTTGCAACAACAACCAGTTCTTGCTATTTTTGATCTAATTTTCCCAGAATTTTTCCTGCATCACCAAGCCTAAGACAACTCATGTAACTACAAATACCACTTCACACATTACTAAATAACATATTAGATAAACATGTTGCTAAAAAAATAAAATAAAAAATTTAAACGATCGGTTGCCTCCCACCCACCGCCTAATTTCAAGTCCCGGCAGGACGTTCATCCCTACTAAATTATTTCAACGTAATGAATGACGCCAGTCGTTCATTATCGCCGCCTAGAAATAACTTCAACTGTTCTCCATTGACTTTAAACTCTATCCCATCCTTATCGTTCCGAATAGTCACTGCTCCATACAGATGCACCTCCTTAACCCTAAACGGTCCCGACCATCGTGATTGAAGTTTTCCCGAAAATAATTTCAAATGGGAATTAAACAGTAAAACCAATTTATCTTGCTCAAAGTTTTTTCAACCACACGTTGGTCGTGCCATTTATTTGTTCTTTCTTTATAAATTCTCGCATTCTCGTAAGCATTCATTCGTATTTCTTCCAATTCGTTGAGTTGCAAAAATCTTTTCTTACCGGCATCTTGAAAATCATAATTTATTTGTTTTATAGCCCAATAAGCAGGATGCTCTAACTCTAAAGGTAAATGACATGTCTTCCCGTAGACCATTCTATATGGTGTAAGACCAAGGGGCGTTTTGTAAGCAGTTCGATATGCTCATAATGCATCTTTGAGCTTCTGCGACCAATCCTTACGATTTGTGCTAACCGTCTTTTCGAGTATTCTTTTGATCTCCTGATTGGACACCTCGGCTAACCCATTTGTTTGGGGATGGTAGGCTAATGCAACTTTATGTGTGATCCCATATTTTCTTAGCAAGGCTGTGAAGTGGGCATTACAAAAGTGGCTCCCCTCATCACTAATGATAGCTCGCGGCGTTCCAAATCGATTAAAAATGTAGTTTTTCAAGAAATGCGAGACGACTTTAGCATCATTTTTAGTTGTGGCTATTGCTTCCACCCACTTAGACACATAGTCTACGGCCAATAATATATATAAATTTCCTTTCGAGTTGATAAATGGTCCCATGAAATCTATGCCCATACGTCAAATAATTCAACCTCAAGCATTGTATTCATGGGCATTGATTCATTCTTCTGTATATTCTCACTTCTTTGGCACCGATCACATTGTTAAACGAATTCCTTAGAGTCTCGGAATAATGTGGGCCAAAAGAACCCGGTGTCTAACACTTTCATCGTCGTTCTTTTTCCCATAAAGTGCCCCCCATATGGAGAGTTATGACATTTTTCTAGCACAGACCTCATTTCCTCTTCAGGCACACAACGTCTAATCACCCCATCAGCACCAATCTTGAAAAGGTAAGGCTCATCCCACATGTATGAGCGTACCTGATATAAAAATCTTTTTCTTTGCTGGTAGTTTAACTCAGGGGGCATAATATTGCTAACTATATAATTTACATAGTTTGCATACCATGGTGTCGGAGTCTCAGATATTGCCAATAACCATTCATCGGGGAATCACTCATCAATTTCAGTATGTAACGTTGATTGCAAGCCCTCGATCCTAGAGAGATGATCGGCTACCGGGTTGTCCGCACCCTTCCTATCTCTGATCTCTACATCAAATTCTTGAAATAGGAGCACCCAACGAATGAGACGAGGTGTTGCATCTTTATTGTCCATGAGATAACGAATTGTGGCGTGATCCGTGTAAACAATGACCCTTGTACATAAGAGATATGACCTATACTTATCAAACGCATAGACTAATACTAGCAACTCTTTTTCTGTGGTGGTGTAATTAAACTGAGCGTCCACCAATGTTTTGCTAGCATAGGGTATGGTGCGGAAGACCTTCTCTCTCACCTGCCCTAAGACTACTCCCACCGCGTAATCACTCGCATCACACATCAACACAAATGGTTCTTCCCAATTGGGAGTCACCACAATAGGAGCCGAGATTAACCTATTCTTTAATTCGTCAAAGGCAAGTACACAAGTGTCGGCAAAATGAAATTTTACATCTTTTTCTAAAAGACCACGTAACGGTTTCGCTATCTTCGCAAAGTCTTTAATAAATCTCCTATAGAACCCAGCATGCCCTAGGAAACTTCGCAGCATTTTAACGTTTTTAGGTGGTGGTAGCTTTTCAATTACATCAATTTTAGCCCTATCCACTCCTAGGCATTTCCTAGACACATGGTGTCCAAGTACTATTCCTTCCCTAACCATGAAATGACATTTTTCCCAGTTAAGCACCAGGTTAGTATCTATGCACCTAACTAGGACTTTCTCCAAGCACTCTAAACATTCTTCAAATGTTTTTCCAAGGATGGAAAAGTCATCCATAAAGATCTCAATGCCGTGTTCCATAATATGAGAGAATATTGCGATCTTGCATCGTTGGAACGTGGCCGGGGCATTACACAGACCGAAGGTCATCCTCCTAAATGCAAAGGTTCCGTAAGGACAAGTAAAGGTCGTCTTTTCCTGATCTTCTGGGTCTGCAGTGATCTGAATGTAGCCTGAGTATCCATCTAGAAAGCAGAAAAAATCATTCCCCGCTAATTTATCTAAGACTTGATCAATGAAGGGTAAGGGAAAATGGTCTTTTCTCGTGGCCTTATTAAGCTTCCGATAATCCATACAGATTCGCCACCAGGTGATCGTTCTAGTGGAAATCATCTCATTCTTTTCATTTCTTACAACCGTCAGTCCTCCCTTCTTGGGGACACACTGCACTGGTGATACCCAAGAGCTATCTGAAATGGGGTATATTATACCGACATCTAACCATTTAATAATCTCTTTCTTCACCACCTCTTTCATTGGTGGGTGCAGACGACGTTGGGGCTCTATAGATCCTGTACAAGATTCTTCTAAAAGAATCTTGTGCATGCACAATGATGGACTTATGCCTCGAATATCAGCGATAGTCCACCCTATAGCCAACTTATATTGCTTTATTAGTTCAATCAGTTTTTGATGTTGATTAGGGTGTAATTTTGATTTGATAATGATCGGTAGAGTGTTATTCTCTTCTAGATACTCATAAGTAAGATGTTCGGGTAGAGGCTTTAATTTTATTGTCGGTGGACCAAGGATAGAAGGTTTGACCGCTAAAGACTTATCCGACATCTCAAGTGGTTCCAGCTTCCTAAGCATAGTGGCTTGCTTTTCAAAAACTTGTAAACTGTCAAGAGTTTCATCCTCATCATCAGTTAACTCATCATGAGTCAAAAATTGGTTTAAGATTTCATTTTGATTCTCAGATTTACTCTTAGCATTAAACTCAAAAACTGATATACTATGCACTTCTTCCATATTATCTTCCTCTCTATGGGGAAATCTCATTACTTTTACAAGGTTAAACGTTACATGCTCATCATTCACCCTCATAGTCAATTCACCTTTTTGAACTTCAATCAAGGTTCTCCCAATTGCTAAGAATGGTCTTCCAACGATGATGGGGACCTCTCTATCGTCCTCCATATCTAGTACCACAAATTCCGCGGGAAAGATGAACTTATCTACCTTAACCAAAACAACTTCCACTATCCCTTTGGGGAATGCTAGAGTTCTATCACCTAGTTGTAGGGTAATTGAGGTTTTCTAGATTTCCCCCATCCCCAACTTCTTATATATTGATAGGGGCATTAAGTTGATACTTGCTCATAGATCACACAAAGTCTTTCCTTCGAAGCGATATCCTATGGAGCACGGTATCGTGAAGCTTCCCGGATCTTTTAATTTACGGGGGAGTTGTTTCTGAAGAATTGCACTACACTCTTGAGTGAGTGCTACCGTTTCATTGACTCCAAATTTTCTCTTCTTAGAGAGAATATCCTTCATGAACTTCACATAGCTTGGCATTTGTTCTAAGGCTTCGGCAAAGGGAATATTTATTTGCAATTTCTTAAAGATTTCTACGAATTTTTGAAATTGCTGATCTAACATACTTTTTTTAGTCTTTGTGGAAATGGTGGTGGGTGGTAGACGATCGTCTTCTCCTTACTTCTTCCCTCTTCATCGCTAGGCTTTCCAGTCTTTCCTCCTAACACTTCTACCTCCTTTTTCTTACTCTCAATGTCTTGTTTTACATCTTCATTATTAGAACAAGGCCTTATGTCTTCTAAAACATTTTCTATGATGTTTTCTGTAGCTGGTTTATTCGTCAACTCGCTCTCAAGCTCTCTCCAACTTTGTAGGGTGACAGCCTTGCATTGTGGGTTGTCTCCCTTAGGGTTTGGAGAGGTGTCAGTTGGGAGTGTGCCCGGTGGCCTAAGACTCAAGGCGTTGGCAATTTGCCCTAATTGGGATTCTATCATGCGTAATGACCCTTCCAGATTCGCAATGCGTACATCTCTCTTTTGCATTGATTCCATAATCATCTCATCAGTCAGTTTCCTAAAGGTACTCGGTGGATTAAAAAAATTATTATGTTGTGGATGTGAGTTATTCAGATTAAATCCGGGTGGATGGGTCACTCCTGCATTATTCTTCCAAGAGAAATTTGGATGATTTCTCCAGTCGGGATGGTAGTGATTTGCAAAACCGGGTGGTACTTGCCTTGGTTGGCCTCCAATATAGTTTGCCTCCTCAGTTATTTGATTTAGCTGTTTTACCGTTAGTGGTGTATTAGGAGTAGGAGTAGATAACGAGTCTAATCTCTTGTTGATCAAATTAAATTATGATGTCATTTGTGCAGCTAACGATGTGAATTGGTCCACTTGATGGACTCCAGGCGGCTGAGTATTTCCCTGTCTCTCATAAGCCTGATAATTATTAGAAGTAAGATCTTCTAATATTGCATAGGCGTCTTCGGGATATTTTTTCATTAAGGAACCGCCCGCGGCTCCATCCACTAAAATCATGGTTGTCGTTTGCAAACCATTGTAAAATATAGAGACTTGTTGGTGTTGGTGCAAACCGTGGTGTGGACATTTTCGTAATAACTCTTTAAACCACTCCCACGCATCATAAAGAGTCTCCCCATGATTTTCCATGAAAGTCGTTATGTCCCTAATGAGTTTTGCAGTCTTCGAGGGTGGGAAATACTTATTTAGAAATTTGTCTACCAGTTGATCCCACGTGGTAATAGAGTCCTTGGGTAAGGAGTCTAACCAGTCCTTCGCTCGTCCCTCCAACGAAAATGGAAAGAGCCTCAACAAAATTGCATTTTCAGACGCTCCATTAAATTTGAAGATGTCACAGATCGCTAAGAATGTACGTAGGTGAGAGTTCGCATCTTCATGACTAAGACCCCCAAATTTGTTATATTGTACTTGTTGCATAATTAATGGGTCCATTTTGAAGTTGTTAGCCGCAATTGCGGGCTGTGCAATGCTAAAGTACAAACCTGCTCTTAAAGGTATATTATAGTCGCTACACGTCATTCGTGGCACAGCGTCTGGACCATTTTGGTCTACTTGACCTTCTTGTGCTAAAACCTCCTGAGGATTTTCATTGGGAGCATTTCTATTATTGGTATTCATAGTGGCAACGTTGTTATGTTCTAATCGACACATCCTTCTATTCTGTCTACACGTCCGTACGATTTCTAAGTTCAAAGGCAGTAATTCGGGTGATCGATATCTGGACATAAATTATGCACCGAAATAGTTGACAGTTGACAATAATCCCACAAGCAAAGCAGTTACACAACACCCAAAATTGCAATAAAAAGTAACAGTAACACAAACAAAAAACTTGAGCTCAAAATACTGGGGATTCACTAATATCACAAGAAAGAAACACTAAATTTTCCGCACCTCCCTGGCAACGGCGCCAAAAACTTGATACGCCTGAAACGTATATATAAAATAACGCAAGTTCACGTACCGGTTCAAGTAATATAAAGTGAGAAAAGAATCGTTCCCTCGAGGAAATGGTGGATTCAGCGCTTGCAATTATTAGTTATGCCTTTTCTTTAAATTAGAGTAGATTAAGATGATGGTTTTAGAATACTAAAATCTTAAAACACAATTTCTAATTAATGGAAATAAGCTAAAGAACCGGAAGGAGAATACTTTGTGTTAGTGATTAAAGATAATCTCGTATCATGATTTCCTAAGTCTAGTGTGACAACCTTTTGAATATAGTTTTTGTGAGGATGAGTGGTGAAACGTCTTGCAATGATTTTAGAGCAGAAATCCGTACCTCTCGATATCAGAAGTTCCTAGTTCTCTATTACCCCGTAGGTGAAATAAGAACTGCTTAAAGATTGAAAACCCAAGTTGCTAACACCAAGGGGAAATCTCTTTCTCCCTTCAAATGCTATACTGAATCTACGATATACTTACGCAACTCCTCTCTCGATTTATGAAGCGTAGTAAAAAGTTGAGATCTTGGCCAAAAACCTCGAATTAAATATCATAAATTCAGTACAAACATTCACCAAGCATTCACAAATTAGGAAAAGTTAATAAATTGTCATCACAAGAGACGAAGTATTCTCACAATACAAGATTAAAGCAAGTTAGTTCATCACGATGGAGGGAGCACACCAACAAACAAGAAA
This sequence comes from Platanthera guangdongensis, assembly GCA_039583875.1. Taxonomy (NCBI): domain Eukaryota; kingdom Viridiplantae; phylum Streptophyta; class Magnoliopsida; order Asparagales; family Orchidaceae; genus Platanthera; species Platanthera guangdongensis. The sequence continues at coordinate 68,863,145 of CM077150.1, read as the reverse complement.
GATCTTACAGCGCGTGATGGAGGAAACACAAAATAATGCAGGAATTCGTTCTCCGAAGTGTGTTGAACCGGTCCGTCTTCAAGATCCGACGTGCCCTAATCCTTCTTCTTCAAGATAAGTTCTCCCCTTTCTCTCCTCCCTTCCTTCTCTTTTCTGATCGAATTTCTCCCCTTCAAGAGGTGTAACCGTCCATATTTGAAAAGGTGTAACCACCCATATTTGAAAAGGCGGCAGTTTTTATTTAAAACTCTGAATTTTCGGAACAGATAATGTTGCAACATCAAAAACAGGTTGTTGCAACAACTTCCTTAGGCAAAAATGAGAATTTTATCTTTTCTTTTCCAAATCAATTTCCTTGCTGTCACCTGCATGGGAACTATGGAATATGATCAAATAAGTAAAATATTTCTTAAATATAGATTTTAATCATATTTTTATCAATTAACTTTAATTTGTTCTCCTTTTTAATAAATATCAGTAGAAATAATGGGCTTAGATAACTTCTATTAAGAAGTTATCAATGAGTTAGTAGGATGATGGTATATCATCATACATTTAGGCATGACATCATAATTGGTATCCCAGAGCAATTTAGCAGCATGAGCAAGTACTTAAGTATGTTTTGTCTGGACTATGTTGTTGGTGCTAGCGGTTGGGCTAGGTTTTGATTAGTGTTCGTTTTTTTATTAGAATGACGCCTAAGCGTGTGGCGACTAGGTCAACTCCCCAGTCGGAGGGCAAGTCTTCAGGTGCGCAGAGTCAAGCAATGATTGAAAGTCTATAATAGAGTAATGAGACTTTGTCCAGATAGATGGTGTAGATGCAGTTGCAGATCCAAGCGTTGTTATCGGTTGTGTTAGGGCAGCTGCCGTGAGTGTAGAACCTAGTTGTGGGCCAGACTATTACTATTCTTGTTCCCCCTTCTACTCTGGTCCCCGCGGTATTGTTGCCACCAGAGATGATGTTTATCTCGCATTTCCGGAGACTGAGAATATCATCACACATTATTTCATCCTGCATGAGACGGGCTGCATGTTTATAGTGGCTTTAGAAAAATAAATCATAAAACAAGCAAGCAGCAGACTAATAAAGACAGGCTACAAGGAGTAATTAAACAGGCGAGACACTTAAACCGGCAAGACGATTAAGTGGGCGAGACGGAGCCAAGGTCCCTCAATTCTTGTGCCACTTCCAACGGCCACCGCGAGATACCGCGCATGGAGGGCGACAAGGTAGATGAAAGGTGCGAATGACATCTAGACTACGACGCGCAAGATGGAGATGCTGGTCGGTCTCGCTAATGATGGCCTGGGGCTCTGTCCCATCTATCTCAGCATCGGCATTGACCTTGGCAGAGAGACGAGCGCACTCAGTTTCCAGCAAGTCAATGCGTCGATCGGTAGCTTGCTTCTCTCATTCCATCTCGCAGATGAAGTGTGTATATTTTCAAAACATCTTGGTCGTCTGGCGCTTCATCTCCAGAGGATCCATAAGATCGCTCTGGTAGTATTCAATCTCATCTGGCCGAGGAAGAGGCGAGAGGGGAGACGGCGCGGGGGAATCCTGAGTACCCGAGTCGAGCTGGATACATACGCACAAAAAAGTGGAAGATCATAATGAAGGGTGGTTTCGTAAGAAGGCTAGCGGCCATGAGCTACAAAGACTAGCCCCGTATTCTCGAATGCACCGGGTAAGGGAATAAGAATCTGTATGAAGTGAAAGGACAAGATGAGTTTACTTACTTGGGATGCGAGAGTTCCCCACAAGCCGCTAGAGGTCTTCTTTCCTAGTGATAGGGGGAGAGGATTCCTGAGGCAAGTCAGAGCGTTGATAATGTTGGTCGGTAATGTCAGGAGGATTCGTAGGCATGGAGGAATCAGCTAGGTTTCCCTGAACGAGGATGGTCAATAAGCGAGACAATAAAAGAAAAGAGAGGCAAGAGGAGTCAATAATCACTTATCTCTCCCCAGAGGATGCGGGAGGAAGTGTATCGGCTGTCGAAGGTGCCGAAGTGGTTGTGTCGGCCGAGAATGGACGACCGGCATTTTTGTCTTCTTCAGGCGAGACGATGAAGGTGCTGAAGCAGTGGTGCGGACCAGAGATGAGATCGGGGCAGCTATATTGGCTTTGTTTTGCTTCCAGACCATCGCGAGACGCTCATGAAAGCTCTGGCTGTGAGACATGTTGAGCGTAGAAGAGAGGTGGAAATGAGAAAGGGGGCACTCCATGATGAGGTGGGGTCTTATATTTATAGGCACTAGGGGGGGCCTGCAAAAAATTCTCATAAATGAATCCGCAAGATGCGAGCCTCGGTTGGACTTTCTTTCCGAGTTTGGGGAAACCTCAAAAAGAGTGGGAATTATGTACAACCATGGGCTCACGGGAGGCGGCTCAGGAAGCAGGGAGGAGAAGTCGGCAAGAGGGATTGGCTAGGCGAGTGGGACCAAGTTGTCCACTCACAGGAGGCGAGACGGGGCTCGACGCTGTAGGCGAGACGTCCTTTGGGGCGCGAGCTAAATAGGTTTGCTCGTCTCGCCTGCTGGTCATTTCCCCACTCGCCATATAGAACAAAGGTTTTTTTTACCTTCTTACCCCCAAGGGGGATTTTACTCGTCTACCCCGGACAATTTTACCATTCTACGCGATGTGGTCTGCATATTGCCCTTTAGAACAACGGAGTTTGGCTATTGCCAGACCTAACCTAGGGCATTTTGGTAATTTTAAGTCGGTTCAGTATGGTTATTTGCAGATCAAACTCAGAGTCCTATAAATAGACCGATACGGTGTCTTGAAGAGGTTGTTGAACCTTTTTATATTCTTCCACAGAGGAACCTAGCTCAGCATTGGCTAGGGAGGGGGAGAACTTCAGATTCTTCCGGGTAACAGGTGGGACCTCCGAGCTAAGACCATCGGTCTGTTTCTGGTCCTGTAACTCACGTTGGGATGGTTGTTCGAGAAGAGTAAGTGTGTGTTGCAGATTCAGGTCCGAACTCTAGGTGGAACTGGGCGACTGGTTTCAACACTTGCATGTCCGTTTCTTACTTGATTTTCTTCCCTTTTCCTCCTTCCTTAGAGAATAGGAGTAGTATAGGTGAATCATGATAAAAACCCATATGTTAGGGTTCAATTTCTGGCCAAGTCATAGAAAGTAGGTTTAGTGTTCAAGGAAACTTTGGCGGGTATCGAGTTGAAATTCGTCGAGTATAGGTTTCGGGATTCAGCGAGTGTAGTAGTCTAGCCAAAAAGAAATTCGTCGAGTAATGTGGGTCAATTCGTCATGTATTGGGTTAGAGTTCGACGAGTCAAGGTTAGAAATTCGTTAAGGCCGATTCGTCGAATATCATAGGCCAGTTCGTCGATTATCGATGATAGGGATTTGTCGAGTGTTATTGACAATCGTCGGGTTTGGGTTGGTTAGTCTAAGTTAATTTCAGTGTGTATCGCTGGCTAATTCGTGGAGTATGCACAACGAATCGTGCCGATTCGTCGAGTATCATCGGGAATATTTTCGTCGCCAAGTCTTTTTCGCTGATTCGGCGAGTATCATCATGTGTGTCAATTATACTCGCCGAATTATCGCTGGACTTGGTTATTTTCGCCGAATTTGGCCAGGACTTAGAATTATTTTCATTGTTTTTGGCCCAATTCATCATGTTTGGTCCTTAGAGCGGTTTTAGGACTTGTTTAAGTTTTTTGGGGGTTTAAACTTGGGATTTGGTTAGGGTTTGATGTTTCTTCAGCTGTGAAGGTTGGCAGTGGATAAAGGACCGACAACTGGATGTCGGTTTGTGGATTAATACACTTTGTGGTTGTTTGGTCTCTGTTTTGAGGACCGTTGGTTAGGTTGGGACAAATGGTCACCACTGTAGGGCCTTCTTTTTTATTGACACATTTGGGTCTGGGAGCCTTGTATAGGACAATTTGTCACCGACTCTGACCTGATTGATATTACCAAGTGTTAATGATTCACAGTTTCGAGTTGTTTTATGCTTAGTTTGCTTCTTATATCAGTCTATGTTATTCATGCTAATACTTGCAGAATTTGTCGAGGCTTGGCTTCATTCCTCACTTGGTGCATTAATTTAATTGACTCCTTTATTACATACTTTTACTATACTTGTATTTATTTGGCTAGTCTGCTGTGGATTTTCAGCATTCCTTATACTCGGGTATGGTATACCCTTCCTTGTCCTTGTACTTACTACATGATTATTTTCTATTGCCGCTAGTATTTTTTGTAGAGGTATTCTTCTTTTGAATGCCTCAAGTTCAGGGCTGCAGCCAGTTGAGAGAATAGTTTTGAGAGTTTGCTAGTGGATTGCTTGGTTGTAGAGGTTTTCCACACCCTTGTGAGGTAGTGCTTGGTTGTTTCCTTGTCAGTACAGACATACATACCTTCAGTGGGTTCGTGTCAGGTTGTTGACGCCCACTGATTGTTTTTCTTTTGGATTATTAAGCACTTTGCTAAGCTGCTGAGTTTGCTTTTTTTGGTTTTATATACTTGCTCTCTGGGAAGGCTTTATGTTAGGTTGCACTGTTAGGTATTTTAAAAAATAAAACTACTATTACTACTTCATGCATGCCATATTTGAAAACCTAAATCACTATATTTAAACAGTCGTAATAGCTACTTTTGCTACTACTATAAATCTATGGTCATGCATATCATGAGAAGTCCTCCGAGAATGTTTATACTCACGTAGGATGTTAAATTAATATAACCAAAGTTATTCCACAGCGTATAACTATAGTTTTCCCAATGGACTATTTGAGCCAATAAGCCAAGGGATACGGTTAACCGTTTAACTTAAACTGGATTTTTATTAATTAATTTATAAATCTTTCATAAAGATGTTCGGTTGGAGTTTGACTTGAGCATCTGCAGTTATCCCCTGCTGATGTAGCATCATGACGCACATTTTTCCTTACTCTGTTATCCCCTTTAATGCGGTGAAAATGCGGGTTGTGACATTGTTGGAACGCCATATTACTGATTTGGGCAAGGATCACTATGTCCTTAGGAAAATTGTTTTGACCTCCTTGTATAGTTTTTAAGGTCAATTAGATTGAGTCTAAGGGTTATAATTTAGGTCTGAAAGCTGCCCCCAAGACCCTCAGATCAGATATTCAAATTCAGGAGACTAAGTCATTTTCGTCGAGCTCATGTCGATGAATCGTCAAACTCAGTTCGACAATCTCAGTTCGACTATCTCAGTTCGACTATCTCTGAGCTCAGTTCAACGAGTCGTCGAACTCCGCTCGACGATCTTCGAGCTCAGATCGACGTTTATGTCTCTAGCGGTTTTCCCTGTCTCTAAGCTCAGGTCGACGATAGTTGAGCTCAGATCGACGATTTCTGTTTCCAGTCTAGTTCCAGTCTCTGAGCTCAAGTCGACGATAGTTGAGCTTAGGTCGACGATTTTCTGGAGAGATCGACGATTCTCAAGATTCAAATTCAGACAGTTATGGAATTCTATCTTATTTATTCCTAGCATTTATTTCAAGGATTTTGTAGCCGTTTTAATTAATCTGGAGCAAGTTTCAAGGGAGATTTAAAGGAATGTTTTCTAGGACTTTCCTCTAGAGACAAAACTCATTTAAGGAAGTCATTAATGAGTGGCTAACGACTATCTTGGAGATAGAGAATCAATTCATTCTTTTCGGATCTAAGGAATAAAAGAGGATATTCATTCTGCTCTCCATATAGAGTAACAGTTACACAGAAAGAGAACAGTCACAGAAAGACACACAGACAGAATTCTTTCAGAACACACAACTGAAGGAGATCAACATACAGAAAAGGAGATTTTCTAGATATCTTTTGAAAAAAGTGTTCAGAGGCTTCATCCATCAAGACTCCAGACACTACACATTTCAGCAACTAATGGAATCATCCTTTGCTGGAGATCACATCTACTGAAGGCCTATCACCCTAGTGCAAAGCTTCTTTTCCTGAACAACTTCCAGATCCCAGGGGGAGCTTTGACAACATCATCCACTAATCTTCTCTCTGATTGTTGACAGAGAAGAACATCTCACCTCTTTCTTTTTTGCTGTAAAAGGGTTTCTCAAAACTCCCTTCAAAAGTTTTATGCTAGTTTCTGAGACCTTGTCAAAACTCAGTGGTGGCAAGACACCTGATCAAAAAATCTAGTTTGGTTTTTGAGCACCTTATCAAAAGCTCATTGGTGCCCAGGACACCTGATTAACTCATCCTACAATGGATTCCTACCTAGGGTGGTAGAAGAGTGGATGTACCCAGATTGATTGTGGAACCACTATAGCTCCTTGTGTCTTCTGGTTGCTATATTTTGTTTGCTGTGTGCTGTGTTTTTATTTCTTGCTTTCATAATTTATATTTACTGAAAGCATATTACACATATATTTAAATTAAGTCTTCCACTACAAAATAATTTTTAACTTGAGAATTATTTTAATATACTCTATTCACCGCCCCCCCCCCCCTCTAGAGTTAAGGTAGATCTTATCCCCACTTTCAATTGGTATCAGAGCCAGGTTGGTTAAAATCACCAGGTTGGTTAAAATACCACACCTTGTTGGTTGTTATTCAACTAAATATTCATCAGATTAGTTGTTCCTACAGGCTAACACCTGAACCAAAAGATCTCTGATAAGATCAATCTTTTATAGAGGGTTTTTATTTTTTATTATTTGTATTATATTTATCTTTATATAAAACCATGGCACAGAACAAAGATTATGCTAGCACCAGACCTCCAGTGTGCAATCTATCTAAGTTTGCACTTTGGAAGGCAAGGATAAGATTGTACATGAATTCTATTGATGAAGATATCTTTAATTCTATTTTGACAGTATGTCCAAGACCCCCAGGAAATACAAGTACAAGTGTTGTTCCACCTCCATCAGGAACAGATGCAGAAATCAAAAAATGGAAAGTTGCAGATGCCAAAGCAATGAACATTTTGGCACAAACCATGACTGATGAAATATTTCAAAAAGTAGCTGAATGCAACTCAGCAAAAGAGATATGTGACAAACTATCTAAAATAGTGTCAGGATCTACAGATGAAAGGAAAGATAGAAGATCTCATCTCATAACTCAATATGAGAACTTCAAGAAAGGAGAAACTGAGTCAGTTGCTGATATGTATAATAGACACAGTCTTATAGTCAATGAACTGAAAACCTTGGACAAGGAGATTGTAACACCTCCCCTGTAATGACCGTATAATATGGGTCCGGCCGGGGCCCCACAACATACGAACGCCACAGCTTTAGTATTATAAGTTGATATAGCTACCCAAACTCAAAACACTTGCACAACACAGCGGAAACAAAGCACAACTAGAAGTTATCCACTAACCAAAAGAGTTACAACTAAGGCCTTAAGGCCTACCACAAAAGTCCATACTCAATTAAAATTACAATCATGAATGTGCATAGCACTCCTAGTCTACCTCGGCATGCAAGCCGGACAAAAGAGTCTCAAACAAACATCATCATAAATGTAGTGCTACAAAAGAGGGAAAAACACTTCATGGGGCTTAGGCTTTTTTGGCCGGCGTGCTAGCTCCTGCATGCGATCCTTGCCCTGTAAAAATTATTAGTAACGTGGGTCAGCAAAGGCTGACCTCAAACTGTGTAACAACACATCTCCTCCCGGCCGCCCCTAACGGACCCCGGGGAACCCTCCAACCTGCAAGTCAGCACTTAATATGCAATATAAATAGCTATAAAGAGAAAAACATTAAAACAGGCTTGGATGTCTCAATCATCAAACATGTTCTTTATTGGTTGAGCATATAATAAAAGGGCCTACTATGCAACATGAATGCAACACCCGGGCTTCACCCAAGGTACCCTACTGCGTATGCATCTAGCACAACATCACATCATTTGGGTACTCACATTTCCCCATTGGCATAAAGCCGCAAACACTGAGGGAGACACATCTCCCTCAAACGGCGCACAGGCCGCCACAAGGAATTCTTGCCAAGGCCCCACCCGTTCGTGGGCTTAGCCCCGGGCTTGCCTGCAAGCTCTGACGTCTCATGTCAAGATTCCAACAAAAACAGACTGACCGATTCTAAGAAGCCTTGCTGGACCCCACCCGCTCATGGCCTCATTGCCCGGGCTTGCCCCGAGCTTGGCATTCTCTTCAGTCTCACAGAAGGGGACTAGTCTCGTCGGGACACTCTCCACACATGACGCACATGTCACGGGATAGCCAGCCGACCACGGAGACATAGCCATGCCTTGGCACATCACAATCCAAGACTAAAAATCACCATAATCCCTCATTTGTACTGCAGCGTTCCCGCGCACCAAGGAAACCATCTCCAACTCGTGCGGAGCTAACCTTGTCCACAAAGGAAACCATCTCCAACTCATACGGAGCTAACCTTGTCCCTCAAGGAAACCATCTACCGCCACGAGGAGATAACCTTGTCCGATTCCGACTACACGTACCTTTTCAAACAAAAGGGAAATTCACCACCACAACACAAACGGCATCTTGCCGCAACGGAATCTCTACGAATCCCTAAGTTCGTATGCAACATCACCGAGTCAGACTAACGGTCGCGACTACGGCTTCACCCACCATGCCTAATCCACTAGCGAAGCGGATCTCTAATGCAAAATATGCCGGGGACGGACTCAATCAACCCGGAGGTTCCTCTTGAACCTTGGCAAACCAAAACCACTCTCATTTGAGAGTTTGGTGCCCAAAAATTAGAAAGAAAGAAAATAAATGATGCTAAGACATGCATCCTAAGGACCGAGAGGAGAGATGTCGTTACCTTCCGACTCCTCTTCCTTGCCATGGCAAAAAATAGCCGGATGGAAATCTTCGCAACGATCTAAGCTTCACGGATCCGGACTCGGCTCGCAATTTGGAGCACCGAAACTCTCCCTACAACCCAAACTCTCCTCCTCCTTCTTCCTTGCTCTCACTTGGCTCTAGATCTAGAAAGAAAAGCTTGGAGAAGAAAAATGAGGGTTTTCAACCCTATTCTCGGACTTAACTCCCCAAGAACAGTCCTGAGTCGTCAGATCCCAAAATCTGGGAAAGAATGGCCACGATTCGCCTGGAAAATAAAATACCTGGGTCGAACACGGCCTGGCACACGCCCGTGTCCAGGGCCGTGTGCCTCATTCGCCGTCTCAAATCGACGCGACTGGAACCGCACACGGGCATCCGACACGCCCGTGTTCAATCCGACACGCCCGTGTCCCCAGTGACACGGCCAAGTGGCCAGCCGTGTGCCTCCATCGACACGGCCCCGAAACCAACCCGAGAGGTGACACGGCCTGGGACACGCCCGTGTCCCAAGCCATGTGCCAAGTCTCGACACCCGTCGACAGGCTTTGTGTCGACACCGCGGAAAAACGTCGAGCGAAGATCGTCGACCAAGCCGGACACGCCCTGTGACACGCCCGTGTCACAGGCCGTGTGCCCCAGTCTCAACACCCTGTCGAGCAAAAGTGTCGACACTTGGGCCGAGTGTCGACACGGCCTCGACACGCCCTGCGACACGCCCGTGTCGCAGGCCGTGTGCCCCACTCTCGACACTTTGTCGAGCGAAAGTGTCGACACTTGGGCCGAGTGTCGACACGGCCTCGACACTCCCTGCGACACGCCCGTGTCGCAGGCCGTGTGCCCCACTCTCGACACTTTGTCGAGCAAAAGTGTCGACACTTGGGCCGAGTGTCGACACGGCCTCGACACGCCCTGCGACACGCCCGTGTCGCAGGCCGTGTGCCCCACTCTCGACACTTTGTCGAGCGAAAGTGTCGACACTTGGGCCGAGTGTCGACACGCCCTCGACACGCCCTGCGACACGCCCGTGTCGCAGGCCGTGTGCCTCCTGCCAGAAACCCAAAAATTTTCCAGAACTGGAGACTGAACCTCTTGCAAAACTGGGGTGTTACAACTCTCCCCCACTTAACAGAATTTCGTCCCGAAATTTCAAAACAAAAGTGTACAAAACTTAAATTGTACCTGACATGAAGAGTTCTGGATAATCTTCTACCATGGCCTGTTCTCGTTCCCAAGAGAACTCCTCACGACCGCAGTTGTCCCATCGAACTTTTACGAGTTTGACTTCTTTATTCCGCAACTACCGAGTCTCCGAATCCTCTATAGCAATTAGAAGGACTCGCGTCCTCAAGTCTTCCTCAATCGGCACCGATGCCGGCTCAATCACTCTGCTAGCCTCCACCAAGGCTTTCCTCAAAATGGAGACGTGGAAGACGTTATACAATCCACTCAAATCCGCGGACAACGCCAACCGATAAGCTGTTTCTCCTACCCGCTCAACTACTTCAAAAGGCCCCAAAAACCTTGGACTCAACTTCTTGAGCCGGCGAATACGTGAGACGTCTTTGAACAGCTTGATCTTCAAGTAGACCCAATCGCCTACCGCGAACTCCATCTTCCGGTGACGAGCATTAAAGTATTTAGCTTGACGGTCCTGCGCCACCTTCATACGTTCTTGGATGGTCCGTACCAACTCACAAGAGTCAACCACCACGTCCTTTCCCAACAGTTTGGTGTCTCCCTCCTCTGCCCAAGACATTGGCGTTCGACACCGCCTCCCATACAAAGCTTCGTATGGCGCCATCTTTATACTAGCTTGAAAACTGTTATTGTACGCGAATTCTACCATGAAGAGGTGATCCTCCCACTTCTTGCCGAAATCAAGAACGCACATTCTCAACATATCCTCTATAGTACAGTTCGTTCTCTCCGTTTGCCCATCAGTTTGAGGATGGAACGCCGTACTAAACTTTAGCTTCGTGCCCAAGCTCTTCTGAACCAATCTCCAGTCCTTAGACGTAAACCGTCCATCTCGATCACTGACTATGCTCTTAGGAATTCCGTGCAGTCGCACAATGTTGCGAACATACAACTCCACCAGCTTCTCCACGTTGTCCTCTTTCCGATTTGGGATGAAGTGAGCCACCTTGGTTAGGCGATCCACGATCACCCAAATAGCATCATTACCATGCTGCGATCTAGGCAAACCATGCACAAAGTCCATGGAGATGTCCTCAAATTTCCACTCAGGAAATGGAAGGGGATTCAGGAACCCGCCCGGTTTCTGACATTCGGCCTTCACCAAGGCACATGTTTGGCAACGATTCACATACAAAGCTACATCTCGCTTCAACCCCGGCCACCAAAAGGATTTCTTCATATCCAAGTACATCTTTGTACTGCCCGGGTGAATGGAGTACTTTGAGAAGTGAGCCTCAAACATCAACTCCTCACGGAGATTGCCAAACTGCGGTACACAAACCCTTCCATCCTTTCTCAAGATTCCACCAATCATCTCCCAGGCGCTGCTCTCGCCCTTTTGAGCCTCCAACACAAAAGGTTGAAACTCCACATCCAATCGAGTCGCTTCCCGAATACGATCGGACAAGTTGTTTTGCACTTCAATCCAGTTCAACTGAGCCATGCTAGACTCACCTCTCGCAACACATTCCAATCCAAGGGACTCCCATTACCGTACCAACCGCTCATCATGAGCTTCGATCCAATTTCCTTGACCCGAGTACTTTCTACTCAAAGCGTCCGCCACCACATTGGCTTTACCCGGCGTATACTGAATCGCCACTTCGTAGTCTCCAAGGAACTCAACCCATCTGCGTTGCCGCATGTTCAAGTCCTTCTGATCCAAGAGATACTTCAGGCTTTTATGGTCCGTGAAGATCTCCACCCTTGCGCCATACACATAGTGTCGCCATATTTTCAACGCGAAGATTACCGCCGCCAACTCCAAGTCATGGACGGGGTAATTCCTCTCATGAGGTTTCAGCTGTCTAGACCCAAAAGCTATCACCTTGCCATGTTGCACCAACACGCAATCCAAATCGCATCCCGATGCGTCACTGAAAATCTGAAATCCATCGGTCCCTTGCGGTAAACTCAGGATTGGAGCCATCATAAGCCTCTCCTTCAGGGCCTCAAATGCTTGACTGCACTCTTGGGTCCACACAACCTTATGGTCTTTGCGAGTGAGTGAGGTGAGGGGTAGAGCTATCCTCGAGAAATTCTCCACGAATCTCCTATAGTACCCGGCTAGTCCAAGAAAACTTCGGACTTCCGCCACGGTCCTCAACACCGGCCAATCTCTGATGGCCTCCACTTTCGCTGGATCCACTGCCACCCCATCACCACTAATCACGTGGCCCAAAAACGCCACCCTGGCTAACCAGAACTCGCACTTTGAGAACTTCGCAAACAACTGGTTCTCCCTCAACACTTGCAGGACCACTCTCAAGTGGGTCTCATGCTCCACTTCAGACTTGGAGTACACCAAGATGTCATCAATGAAGACAACCACAAACGAATCCAAGTAATCCCGAAATACTCGATTCATCAGATCCATGAACACCGATGGTACGTTCGTCAACCCGAATGGCATCACCGTAAACTCAAAGTGTCCGTACCTTGTCCCAAAAGCAGTCTTGGGTATGTCCTCTTCCCGAATTCGCAGCTGATAGTAGCCTGACTTCAAGTCCAACTTCGAATATACCACTGACCCCACCAATTGGTCGAACAAATCGTCTATCCGAGGGATCGAATACTTATTCTTGACGGTCAATTTATTCAGCTCTCGGTAGTCTATGCATAGGCGCATGCTACTGTCTTTCTTCTTTACAAACAACACCGGTGCGCTCCACGGTGAGGAACTGGGTCTAATATACCCTTGCTCCAACAGTTCTTGTAATTGTACCTTAAGTTCCGCTAACTCCTTTGGTGCCATCCTAAATGGGGGACGCGACACCGGTCTAGCCTCCGGCACTAACTCGATCGAGAAGTCGATCTCCCGCCGAGGAGGCGCTCCGGGAAGTTCATCCGGAAACACATCCTTGAACTTTGCCACCACAGGCACTTCCTCAATAGATAGCTGTGAGAGACGAACCTCCAACAACGCTACCAGCGCCACACCTCCCTGGCTAACCGCCCGCATCATTTGCATGGCCGTAATTAGGGAATGGGCTACTCCATAAAGGCCCACAAATTTGACTTCCTCTTGCCCCTTACTCTTTAGGGTCACTACCTTGGATAAACAATCAATGCTGGCGCGCTGCTCTGCAAGCCAGTCCATGCCCAAAATGATATCGAACTCTACTAACGGCAACACTGCTGCTTCCAAAACGAAGTCAACTCCGTCTAGCTCCCAACAGATGTGCCATTTAGCCCGGTGGTCATAGATGACCCATTGGGCATGCGCACTTTCAGTTCCGCGTCCGCCGAGAAAGACTCGACTCCTACCCTTCGGATGAAACTCTCCGCAAGAAAAGAGTGTGAAGCACCCGTATCAAACAATACCCTAGCGGGGTATCCAGAAACTAACACGAACCCTACAACAAGACAACACACGGAAAGGGGGGTCTAAAAGTATGAAGCATAAATACAAACTTAAATTTTCTCCATACCTGTCACCACATCGGTTTGACGGATCGCTTCTTGCTGTCCAAGGTTGTAAGCCCTTGGTTGCACCGGTTGGAACCGAGAAGCTCTCGACTCCGCCATCTTTCCTTTCTCTACAGCACTGGGGCCCGAGCGCACAGACTGCTCCTGCTTTGTATCTTGCCCCACTCCCCCTTGCTGACAAGCACGGGCTATGTGCCCAACCTTTCCGCAGTTGTAACATGTCGGCGGTCCCCTAGAGTAAGAACCCCCAGGCGTCCAATTGCTCCTCTCACCCGATCTGGAAGTGTGAGGCTTCCTCCTCCACCTACTCCCATCAGACTTTACATGAGATTGGGAGGGCTTCCCTTCCCCATGCTTGGGAGTAAAACCCTTTCGACGCTGGGTTCGCTCCAGATCATTCTCCAAACTCCTGGCGGCTTCAACTAGCTCATTAAATCCCACCCTCTTCATGGAGATGAGGGGTTGTCTCAGATTCTCCCTCAACCCTTGGTAGAAGAGGTTATCCCTCTCTACATCATCTGCCATTGTCGTTCCTGCATAACGACCCAAACGGGTGAACTCTTGCACGTACTCATCCACTGTCTTGTCTCGCTGCATTAGATGCAGAAACTGCCTCTGCAGGGCCAACCGTGTTGAAACTGGAATATACCTCTTAAGAAAAGCGTCCCCAAACTCTTCCACTGACGGGGTGCGTCTCGGGAACTGGCGGCCGCTATGTCTCACCCACCACAACTTGGCGTCTCCTTCTAACATGAACGCCGCATACTCGGATTTCTTCTCCTCTGGCGTCTCTGCCGCCCTTAACAGTTCTTGAATGCGAACCCACCAGTCCTCCGCATCCGTTGGCGTTCCAACACCCTTGAAGGACGGGGGATGGAAACTCAGGAAATACTTCATGTGCCGGTCTCCATGTCCTACCACCACCCTTTCTGCCAAAGGCTCCACTCGCCTGGCTTCTCCGCCTGGCACGGCCGTCGCCGTGTCCGGTGTAGCAGGGGTTGCTACCTGGGCTGCAGCCGCCGCTTGCGCTGCCACCATCGCTTCTGCAAGCATACGGCAGAAGTCAGCCTGGTTTACACCCGTGCCCAAAAGGCCTGGAGCAGTGGCACTGCTCGCCGAGAGATCATCCCTTGCTCTTGAAGTGCCCGCCTCGTTGCTTGCACTCTTCAGGAAAACAAGAAATAAGGGATTAGTCTCCAATCTCAAGACTAAAACATAAGGACACTCACGGTCCCGCGTTACTCTTATGTGGATAACTTCTCTACGCACTGACCTTGAATCTAACCTCGCTTTGATACCAAATTGTAACACCTCCCCTGTAATGACCGTATAATATGGGTCCGGCCGGGGCCCCACAACATACGAACGCCACAGCTTTAGTATTACAAGTTGATATAGCTACCCAAACTCAAAACACTTGCACAACACAGCGGAAACAAAGCACAACTAGAAGTTATCCACTAACCAAAAGAGTTACAACTAAGGCCTTAAGGCCTACCACAAAAGTCCATACTCAAGTAAAATTACAATCTTGAATGTGCATAGCACTCCTAGTCTACCTCAGCATGCAAGCCGGACAAAAGAGTCTCAAACAAACATCATCATAAATGTAGTGCTACAAAAGAGGGAAAACACTTCATGGGGCTTAGGCCTTTTTGGCCGGCGTGCTAGCTCCTGCATGCGATCCTTGCCCTGTAAAAATTATTAGTAACGTGGGTCAGCAAAGGCTGACCTCAAACTGTGTAACAACACATCTCCTCCGGGCCACCCCTAACGGACCCCGGGGAACCCTCCAACCTGCAAGTCAGCACTTAATATGCAATATAAATAGCTATAAAGAGAAAAACATTAAAACAGGCTTGGATGTCTCAATCATCAAACATGTTCTCTATTGGTTGAGCATATAATAAAAGGGCCTACTATGCAACATGAATGCAACACCCGGGCTTCACCCAAGGTACCCTACTGCGTATGCATCTAGCACAACATCACATCATTTGGGTACTCACATTTCCCCATTGGCATAAAGCCGCAAACACTGAGGGAGACACATCTCCCTCAAATGGCGCACAGGCCGCCACAAGGAATTCTTGCCAAGGCCCCACCCGCTCGTGGGCTTAGCCCCGGGCTTGCATGCAAGCTCTGACGTCTCATGTCAGGATTCCAACAAAAACAGAGTGACCGATTCTAAGAAGCCTTGCTGGACCCCACCCGCTCATGGCCTCATTGCCCGGGCTTGCCCCGAGCTTGGCATTCTCGTCAGTCTCACAGAAGGGGACTAGTCTCACCGAGACACTCTCCACACATGACGCACATGTCACGGGATAGCTAGCCGACCACGGAGACATAGCCACGCCTTGGCACATCACAATCCAAGACTAAAAATCACCATAATCCCTCATTTGTACTGCAGCGTTCCCGCGCACCAAGGAAACCATCTACAACTCGTGCGGAGCTAACCTTGTCCACCAAGGAAACCATCTCCAACTCATACTAAGCTAACCTTGTCCCTTAAGGAAACCATCTACCGCCACGAGGAGCTAACCTTGTCCGGTTCCGACTACACGTACCTTTTCAAACAAAAGGGAAATTCACCACCACAACACAAACGGCATCTTGCCGCAACAGAATCTCTACGAATCCCTAAGTTCGTATGCAACATCACCGAGTCGGACTAACGGTCGCGACTACGGCTTCACCCACCATGTCTAATCCACTAGCGAAGCGGATCTCTAATGCAAAATATGCCGGGGACGGACTCAATCAACCCGGAGGTTCCTCTTGAACCTTGGCAAACCAAAACCCCTCTCATTTGAGAGTTTGGTGCCCAAAAATTAGAAAGAAAGAAAATAAATGATGCTAAGACATGCATCCTAAGGACCGAGAGGAGAGATGTCGTTACCTTCCAACTCCTCTTCCTTGCCATGGCAAAAAATAGCCGGATGGAAATCTTCGCAACGATCTAAGCTTCACGGATCCGAACTCGGCTCGCGATTTGGAGCACCGAAACTCTCCCTATAGCCCAAACTCTCCTCCTCCTTCTTCCTTGCTCTCACTTGGCTCTAGATCTAGAAAGAAAAGCTTGGAGAAGAAAAATAAGGGTTTTCAACCCTATTCTCGGACTTAACTCCCCAAGAACAGTCCTGAGCCGTCAGATCCCAAAATCTGGGAAAGAATGGCCACGATTTGCCTGGAAAATAAAAGACCTGGGCCGAACACGGCCTGGCACACGCCCGTGTCCAGGGCCGTGTGCCTCATTCGCCGTCTCAAATCGACGCGCCTGGAACCGCACACGGGCATCCGACACGCCCGTGTTCAATCCGACACGCCCGTGTCCCCAGTGAGACGGCCGTGTGGCCGGCCGTGTGCCTCCATCGACACGGCCCCGAAACCAACCCGAGAGGTGACACGGCCTGGGACACGCCCGTGTCCCAAGCCGTGTGCCAAGTCTCGACACCCGTCGACAGGCTTTGTGTCGACACCGCGGAAAAAACGTCGAGCGAAGATCGTCGACCAAGACGGACACGCCCTGTGACACGCCCGTGTCACAGGCCGTGTGCCCCAGTCTCGACACCCTGTCGAGCAAAAGTGTCGACACTTGGGCCGAGTGTCGACACGCCCTTGACACGCCCTGCGACACGCCCGTATCGCAGGCCATGTGCCCCACTCTCGACACTTTGTCGAGCGAAAGTGTCGACACTTGGGCCGAGTGTCGACACGGCCTCTACACGCCCTGCGACACGCCCGTGTCGCAGGCCGTGTGCCCCCACTTGGGCCGAGTGTCTACACGGCCTCGACATGCCCTGCGACACACCCGTGTCCCAGGCCGTGTGCCCCACTCTCGACACTTTGTCGAGCAAAAGTGTCGACACTTGGGCCGAGTGTCGACACGCCCTGCGACACGCCCGTGTCGCAGGCCGTGTGCCTCCTGCCAGAAACCCAAAAAATTTCCAGAACTGCAGACTGAACCTCTTGCAAAACTGGGGTGTTACAGAGATCTCATTGACTGAACTCAATGACAAAATCCTAATGTGCTTCCCCAGCACTTGGGACTCAAGGATCTGGCCAATCAAGGATGCGAGAAGCCTAAATGAGATCACCACTAAGGCTCTTTTGGGCAAGCTCAAGTCTTATGAGCTGCTCATCAAGAACAGAGAAGAAGAGCTGAAGGCTGCTTCACCAGCAATCAGAAAAGAGAAATCAATAACATTCAAAGCTATTGAAAATCAGCCTGAAGACAAGGTCACAGGCAATGAAGAGATGTTAAGCTTACTGGCCAAAAGGTTTTATAAAATGGCCAGGAAGGACTTCAGGAAAAAGTCATTCAGAGGGCATGAAAAGCCAAGGTATGATAAGTCCAATAACAAAGAAATTATTTGTTTTGGATGCAGGAAACCAGGCCGCATTGTGCCCGACTGTCCAGAAAATCGGAATAAGGACAAGAAGGACAGGAAAGAAAGGAGAAGAGATAAAGACTTCAGGAAAAATAGCAATGACAAACCCTCCTCCAGCACGAACAAACATACCAGGAAGGGGTTTGTAGCTGAAACCTGGAGTGAAACAGAAGAAGAATCAGAAGCTTCATCCAGCTCAAGTGATGATGAAGATGATGCTGAAGAAAAGGAGTTCTGCATGATGGCTATCAATGCCTCTCAACACAATACTGATGCAGAACAAGAGTCAGAGTCTGAATCAGAAACTCAATCTGAAGAGGATCAGGTAATAGACTCATTTGATTTTAATTCAGAGGACTTCAAATGTGAATTTAAGGCACTTTGTTTAGATCTATTAAAATCTGAGAAAGAAATTATTTCTCTCAGAAATCAACTGTCTGAACAAAGTACCTTAAAATCAGATAACCTCAAACTCTCTGAGGAGTTGGAATGTTGTAGGGAGCAGATAGCCTCACTGAAAAGTGAACTATCAGAGGCCAAGAAGTTTGAAGAATCCCTCAATGGGAGAAGTATCAAACTAATGGACATCACAAGCATAGTGAACTCAAGATTCAATAGTACACTGGGCTTGGGTGATTCATCCAGCCAACCTATAGTATTAACAACCCCAATCAAGTTTATCTCAGATAAAGGTAAGGGAGTTGTAGAGGTGGCTAGGAAGAATTCTGATTTACCTAAGAAAACAAAAGTTCAATATAAAACGTCGAACGGAGCTCGACGATCGCCGAATGGAGCTCAACGATCTCAGGCTGAATCGTCGAACTCAGGTCGACGTTCTCTGAACCCTGAACTCTGGCATAGTCGATCTTCGAACGGATCTCAACGATCTGACCCAAGATCGTCGAACTCAGCTCAGAGATCTTCGAACATAGCTCAGAGCTTTGAAAAATCTTTCAGAGGTAAATCAAACTTCAATCCTAGAGGTCCTACATCTCAGAGGTTTAACCCTTATGCTGAATGGATACTACCTCCTAGGAGATATCATCCTGAAGGCTATAAGGGTCAACCAAGGATGTCTTTTATTTCAGAATTTAAAGGTTATCAACCTAGGCCCAAGGTAAACTGGGTCAAAAACAAATAAATTGTTTTATGTGCAGGTGAAGACCTATCCAACATCAAACCAGCAATGGTATCTGGATAGTGGGTGTTCAAAGCACATGACAGGAAACAAGGAGAATTTCACATCCTTCAAAGCCAAACTTGGACTCAAAGTAATATTTGGTGATTCAAACTTTGGACTAACAAAAGGATATTGTGCAGTCCAGATTGGCTCAGTCACATTCAAGAAAGTAGCTTATGTAGAAGGACTGAAGCACAACTTAATCAGCATCAGTCAACTGTGTGATGAAGGCTACCAAGTGACTTTCAACAAATCCTCATGCAAAATAAATCAGAGGACAACAGAACTGTGTTGACAGGTAAAAGGAAAGGTAACATTTATCTTGTAGATTTTCTTTCAACTAAGGTAGATATATGCTTGTTCAATTCCATTTGTAGACTTAATGAACTATGGCATAAAAGATTAGGACATATAAACCTTAGAACCATTGCTAGGCTATCCAAGGACAACCTTGTTAGAGGACTACCTTCTAGTCCCTAAGGAAGGAAGGACTTTGCAGGGCTTGTCAATTAGGCAAGCAAACCAAAAATAGCTTCAAGTCACTTAATAAGAGTGATTCACCTAGGATTTTGTATCTGTTACACATGGATTTCTTTGGACCCATTACAGTACAAAGCTTAGGAGGGAAATCTTATATACTTTAGTACTTGTAGATGACTTCTCTAGATTCACATGGGTGTTCTTTTTGAGGAAGAAGTCTGATAACTTTAAGTGTTTGACAGAGTTTCTCAAATGCATACAGAGTGAGTTCAATACTCACATTGCCCTGATCAGAAGTGATCACGGGATAGAGTTTGACTCTCTTCTTATGCAAGAGTTCTGTCAGAGTGAAGGGATCAAGCACACTTTCTCAGCTCCTAGAACTCCTCAACAAAATGGGGTAGCTGAAAGGAAAAATAGAACCCTTATTGAATCTGCTACTACATTGTTGTCAGATGCTCACCTTCCTCTAACCTTTTGGGCAGAGGCAGTGAACACCTCCAACTATGTGTTGAATAGAAGTTTGATACATAAACTGAAGGGCAAGACTCCCTATGAATTACTCAAAGAGAAGAAACCTAAAGTAGATTATTTTAAAATTTTTGGTTGCATTTGTTACATTCACAATAATGACAAGAAATACATAGCAAAATTTCAAGCTAAAGTTGATGAAGGAGTGTTTCTGGGATATTCCATGATCAGTAAAGCTTATAGGGTGTATAACAAATCTACTCTTAAAATTGAAGAATCTGTTCATGTATCCTTTGATGAATCTAACATGTCTTTTAAGGAGAAGAATGCTTCTACCATATAATCTTTGCAGGTACACTCTCTTGCTGAAAATTTTGACAGGTTACATATTATACAAAAGGATAAGAGTAGTGAAGATGAAGAAGATATTCAACACCTTGGAGAGAATCTTCTTGAAGAGCCAGTTGTTGTTCCACAAGAGGAAACAACAACACAGGTTGGTGAATAATCAACACCCCCTGTTGATTTAGTAACATCAAGAGACCATCCAATCTCCCAAGTGATTGGAGACATCTCAGCTGGTGTGCAAACCAGAAATCAGGTCAACCAAAACCTGATGCATACCTGCTTTCTTTCTCAAATTGAACCTCAATCCATTCAAGATGCAGAACAAGATCCACACTGGATCATTGCAATGCAAGAGGAATTACATCAATTTGAAAGGAACAAAGTTTGGGAACTAGTGCCAAGGCCAAAAGATCACTCCATTGTTGGAACAAAATGGGTGTTCAGAAATAAATTGGATGATCAAGGAGTCATTGTAAGGAACAAGGCAAGGGTAGTTGCTCAAGGATACTCTCAAGAAGAAGGGATAGACTATGACCAGACCTTTGCACTAATTGCAAGGTTAGAGGCCATAAGAATCTTCTTAGCTTATGCAGCACACAAAGGATTCAAATTATATCAAATGGATATAAAAAGTGCTTTTCTCAATGGAGACATCAAGGAAGAAGTCTATGATAGACAACCCCTATGTAAAAATGGCTGTTTCTGTTGCAGTTTTGGCAGCAATGAAATTTGACACTGGATTCGATATCGATATGGACTCGTTTGAGAATAGTGATCAGATTTTTAAGGATATTCTGGATTTATTGAAAGACCAACAGCTAGTATACATCATGACCACAAGGATAAAACTGGCTACCGATGAAATCAAAGAATGGGTGTATACTGCTCACAATCAAGATCAAACTACAGTGATTGGAACTATATCAGGAAATCAGGTATCTTTTACTCTTGCTATAGTAACAGAAGTTTTTCAACTAAGTACTGGTCAAGATTCTCTTGAGTTATCTGGAGAAGAGTTTTCAAGTATGCTTGATAGGATGGGTCATTCAGCAGCAAACCCTAACAAGCTGCTTAAGAAAAATCTGTCAGTGGAATACAGGTTTCTAGCAGATGTTGTTGGAAAGGTCCTGTTAGCAAAACATTCTGCCCATGATACCATATCCAGGTATCAATTCTGTTTAATGGGTGCTTTGGTGGATAAGAAACAGTTGAATTGGGGAGAAGTTTTCTTTGACCTAATTAAGAAGAAAGTGAATAAGAACTTTGTCAACTTTGGAAGCATTCTAGGGCTATTTCTTCATAGCAGATGCCCTGAGCTGCTTGTTCAAGTGGGATGCATATCAATGCCTCTAAGAGGTTAACCTATGACCTTTTTGGCAAATGGGACAGACAAATTGCAAAGCCAAGCAGAGCCTCTGCAGTCATCTCATCTTCAGGCACCAGGACTGATCCAGTCACTTCCCCTCAGGCAACTGCCCCATCAGAAAAACTACCTGCCTCCTCATCTCCACCTTCTCCACCTATTGTTCCCTCAATAATGATCACATCCAACATAACCATCTCAATTTCATCCCCCATATCCATTCCATCACCAAACTCAATTCCTTCACCTACACCAATATCCAATGAAGATGTTTTCCATCCATTACATCATCATCCACACATAGCCATTGACTCATCATCTCACCTTCTATCCTTCACTCTCTTAGATGATTCCTATATGGATGATTCTCCCACCTTACCCCTTGATCCACCATCTTCTTCTACATCATATCAACAACTACTACAAGAAATCCATGCTCAACCATCCTTCACTCCATCTATCTCCATTCCATTAACTTCCATTTCCACCATTCCTATATCTCAACCATCAATTATACCATCCACATTACCACTTTCTCCACCCACATCTACAGCTCCTCCTACATCCATCTCTGCCACACTCATCTCTACCTCTACTCAAGCACCACTTGAGCAAGTAGATCTCTCAGCCATTGCAGATAAGCTCTATGAGATGTTAGCTCCAAGGCTATCACTTCTGCTGGAGACCTCCCTGGCTCCACTTCTGAAATCAGTTCAGGAGTTATCTGACAGGCTTTCTTCCCTGTATCCTCCTCAGGCAATCCCTTCTGTTGGGTGCCTTGATCCAGTATCTACTAAATCTAGGCAGGGGGAGATGCCATGTAAAGTAGAGAGATTGCATGCTTCAGAGATTCCAGTTCCAGCTCCAGTTCCAGTTATAACAGTTGACCTCAGGTCACTGTTCTCAGAGTTTGATACTGTTTACCTCAGCTGTCTTCCAGATCAGAAAAGTGAAGATCTTACTAATGCCATTGTGCCTATTTCTAGCTGTGAGCCCAGCATAATATATTCTTATATAAATTCTTTCAAGGCTGTGGACAGTGCTCCTTCAGTTTCTGTTGTTCCTGCTGCTGCAAATGAGGCTGTTTTAGTTTCTGATGATGTGCTTATGACAGAGGATAATGACTCTGAGCCTACTGTTTCTGCTATTTTTGATGTTGTTACATCTGTTAGTGTTGTTCTTGTTACTGCTGCTGCTGCTGTTGTTTCTTCTGTTCAATCCCAACAACAAAGAGATTACATCAAAAGGATTGATGAACTATATGACAATCCTCAGAGCTCAGATAGTGATCAATTTAAAACTGATTCTGATGATTCCTCTACAACCATTGCAAGGAAGAGGAAAGCTAGAAGCAAGGCCCTAAAGAAAGTTCCCCGGGAGAAAATTAAAGATGTAAATGATATTCCATACTATATTTTGCATGATTGTCCAATTACAGAACCATGGATGCAGTTTTCCAAGAATCAACTAAAGGCAATGAAGAAAAAGAGGAAATATGATAAAGGATCATCTCACTTCAATCCTCCTCCTCCTCCTCCTTCACCAGATGTAGGTACTGGTGGAAGTTCTGCTTATCAGTCATCTGTTGCTAAAAGTCAAAGCACCTCTCAGTTTCAAGGAAGATCTCAATCAATAGGATGTCAATCAAGAGGCTACCAGTCCAAAAGAGGACAATATAGGGGAAATCAAAGAGAATTCAGAGTTTATTCCAAAGGTTATTCTAGGCAGCATCCTTATCATAGGGTAGGACAAGGTCCCACTGACACTACATTTGGTCCTTTCCCTTATAAGTTAAGAGATCTAGTTTCTTCCAGAGCTACTCCTGATGATTCATCAAACAGATACGAACCTCTTGTTCCATTTGAAGACCCAGAGAATAATCCTAAAAGGCAAGAGAACAAGGAAAAGATACATCAAATTTCACCACTCTATCAGAACAGAGAAAGAAAGAACTTGAAAGATATTCTTCCAGAAAATTCTTTGACTCAGAAAGTTATATGAAGCTGCACCCAGAAGTTGTAGTCCCCAGGACAAAACATCAAACTTTTCTAGGTACAGATGATGACAGAAGATCCAAGAAAGAAGCTCTTAACCCTAACAGGGAAATAGTTCTCAAAAAGAGCAAGGAAAAGGAATGATTATGTAAGCTGACAGTGTTATCTATTCTGACTTTCTGATGTGATTTTATTTGTGTTTCTGCAATGTTGTTTTTGATTTTATATCTGCATTGTATGCTTTTATTTCTTATGTCATGTAAATAGTAATCCTAACCCAAATAGTGGGAGATTGTTGGAACACCCTATTACTGATTTGGGCAAGAATCACTTTGTCCTTAGGAAAATTGTTTTGACCTCCTTGTATAGTTTTTAGGGTCAATTAGATTGAGTTTAAGGGTTAGAATTTAGGCCTGAAAGCTGCCCCCAAGACCCTCAGATCAGATATTCAAATTCAGGAGACTAAGTCATTTTCGTCGAGCTCAGGTCGACGAATCGTCGAACTCAGTTCGACTATCTCAGTTCGACTATCTTTGAGCTTAGTTCCACGAGTCGTCGAACTCTGTTCGACGATATTCGAGCTCAGATCGACATTTCTGTCTCTAGTTGTTTTCCCTGTCTCTGAGCTCAGGTCGATGATAGTTGAGCTCAGATCGACGATTTCTGTTTCCAATCTAGTTCCAGTCTCTAAGCTCAGGTCGACGGTAGTTGAGCTCAGGTCGACGATTTTCTGGAGAGATCAACGATTCTCAAGATTCAAATTCAGACAGTTATGGAATTCTATCTTATTTATTCCTAGCATTTATTTTAATCATCTTGTAGCCGTTTTAATTAATCTGGAGCAAGTTTCAAGGGAGATTTAAAGGAATGTTTTCTAGGACTTTCCTCCAGAGACAAAACTCATTTAAGGAAGTCTTTAATGAGTGGCTAACGGCTATCTTGGAGACAGAGAATCAATTCATTCTTTTCAGATCTAAAGAATAAAATAGGATATTCATTCTGCTCTCCATATAGAGTAACAGTTACATAGAAAGAGAACAGTCACAGAAAGACACACAGACAGAATTCTTTCAGAACACACCACTGAAGGAGATCAACATACAAAAAAGAAGATTTTCTAGATCTCTTTTGAAAAAAGTGTTCAGAGGCTTCATCCATCAAGACTCCAGACACTACACATTTCAGCAACTGCTGGAATCATCCTTTGCTGGAGATCTCATCTACTGAAGGCCTATCACCCTAGTGCAAAGCTTCTTTTCCTGAACAACTTCCAGATCTCAGGGGGAGCTTTGACAACATCATCCACTAATCTTCTCTCTGATTGTTGATAGAGAAGAACATCTCACCTCTTTCTTTTTCTGCTGTAAAAGGGTTTCTCAAAACTCCCTTCAAAAGTTTTGTGTTGGTTTCTGAGACCTTGTCAAAACTCAGTGGTGGCAAGACACCTGATCAAAAAATCTAGTTTGGTTTTTGAGCACCTTATCAAAAGCTCATTGGTGCCCAGGACACCTGATCAACTCATCCTGCAGTGGATTCCTACCTAAGGTGGTAGAAGAGTGGATGTATCCAGATTGATTGGGGAACCACTATAGGTCCTTGTGTCTTCTGGTTGGTATATTTTGTTTGTTGTGTGCTGTGTTTTTATTTCTTGCTTTCATAATTTTTATTTACTGCAAGCACCTTACACATATATTTAAATTAAGTCTTCCACTGCAAAATAATTTTTAACTTGAGAATTATTTTAATATACTCTATTCACCCCCCCCCCCCCCTCTAGAGTTAAGGTAGATCTTATCCCCACTTTCAGACACCTTGGGCCACCAAAAGCAGTCCACACAAGGAGGCTAGATGGGCCATTGCTCAATGTAGGCCCAACTCCCCTCTTCCCCTCCCCTCTTCCTCACTACCAATCCCAAGCCCAAGGCCCTTTAGGCCTTTACTCCATCCCCCTTCCCCATGCAGCAAAACGTATCAACCTCCAGTTGTCCATGGACAGCTGGTGGGTGGTGATTAATCCCTCTCTAAGAGGGATTAATCCCAAACTGATAAGGGAGGGGAGGTGACCCCCTTCCTTGGTTATTTATATCCTTCTCCCTCCCCAACACCTCACAGCCCTAGTGAGCCCTCCCCCCTCACCGGAGCTGCCCCCGCCGAAAAACTTTCCCACCCGAGCTCTGCCACCACCTCCAATGGCGGTTCAGTCGGGACCCTCCCAAGCCCCCTCTGCACAGGTGGAACTTCTTCCCCTCCCCCTTCCTTATTTTTTGGATGATTTGCATGTGCCTCCCGGCGGCCGGAGTGCCACCGACACCACCTGACCCAAGCTATATGCAGACCATTATTTAAAACAGATTTTGTATAATTTTTATAAAAAACATCTAGGCTCCTCGGGGAAGAGTGTTGAACATGAAAGTTGTTCCCCTCAATGAGGGCTTTCTCCACAAAAACTTTGAGAAATTTTGGAGTTAATTTGGTATTTTTAAAAACCTAAATGAGTTTTAATTGTCCAAATTAAGGGCCCAAAATTGATCAAGAAATTTTGAGAGAAATTGTGTGCTAATTTTAGGCCTCTCTAAGGGTTGTATTAAAATTTGGGAACCTTTGGACAAAAACTAAAGCTCTTTCCAATTTAATGAAGCATAGGATTGCACTCAAAAATTTATACGTCTGATTTTCTCAAAACAAAAATTTAAGCGCCCGACCATCCTTTTGTGTTTAATAATATGTCCAAATTATTTTATTAGCGAGAGTGTCTGAGGAAAATTCCCAAGTTCTGAGTATTCTGTAGTTTTGTTGAACCACTGAGTGCCTCATCATTATCTATTATAATGCTCTCAAAGTAACTTGGGCAAGTTTGAAAAATGCAAATGCAAGCATTCATGCTCGACGAATAAAAATAATGTAACCCTCAATAACTCCTTCAGGATTGATTAAGCCACAATAATAAAGGATGCAATAAAATTATTATCAGACTGGATTAATGGGTGAAGCCCCAAACTATACCTCCTGAGAACGGAGATGGAGCTGAACAAAACCTCCTGAGAACGGAGGTTGAACTGTACTTAAAACTCCTGAAAATGAAAATGGAACTGAACTAAAAATCCTAAGAACAGAGATGGATCTAAACTAAAACTCCGAGAATGGAGAAGGAACTGAAGCCTCCTAAATGGAGTGATTGAACTACTAACCCTTTCTTTATGATTTATTTCCAGTCTCGTACTGATCCAGTTCATTTCAGTTCAGGATTTTTATTTCAGTACTCCAGTCTCGTACTTGTCCTATTTTAGTTCAAGTATTATTTCCAGTCTCGTACTGGTCCTATTTCAGTTCAAGTGTTATTTCCAGTCTCGTACTGGTCATGTTTCAATTCAGTTATTTAGGTACTATTCCAGTTTCGTACTGGTCAAGTTCTTTTTAGTACTTGCTTTCAATTCTGTTCTTTCAGTTCAATATTATTCCAGTTTCATGTTGGTCCTATTTATTTTCATTAAGTTCTGTTTATTTATTTTAAGTATTATTCTAGTCGCGTACTGGTCCAGTTCCTTTTCATACTTACTTTCAGTTCAATACTACTTCAGTGTCCTACTGGTCCTATTTCTTTATAGCATTTTAATTTTACAGCTTATACTAAAATCAGCTTTTATTACCGCACTTTGTATCTGCAATTTACTATTTTAAGTACGGGTCTTGCCCTAACAGGTAGTGATTTGATAGGTTGAGCACTAGTTGGGGATAACAAGATTTGAGATGTTCCTCCTAAGTTAACCCTAAATAAATTGCTCCTACACTCCTTGTCAAAAGTCAAGCCAAGTGTCGTTTGCCCGAATTATTTAAAGCACAGTAGGTCAATTCGTTATAGACCTGGTGCATGCTAAAAAAATTAATAAATTTGACTGCTTGTAAATTGCTTGCGATAAATTGTGGCAGGTCAGTCACTTCCGCAGACCGATTTTACCGGTGCGGGAAGTTCGACGACTCAGGGTGATAGGGAGATGGGTACCACGAGAGACCGGCCGTTATATGTTTCAACCATTAGGTTTCCTCCGCTGGTCGACCAAAATTTTGAATTGCTGGATGTCGCTCACATCCAAGAATATACAGGGTTGTACGTAAGGGCCTGGGTTGTGTAGTACGATCACTCAAAGAAGTAGCAGGACTGACCACTATCACTGATGACCACATCGGTGAGGCCCGCATGGCTTGCTACCCTTCTTGAAAAGAAGCGGTCCATACTTTGTCGAGATAGGTTATTTTGCGTGGCTGTGAATGCCTGCGATGTGTCCGTGGCTTGAAGGCATGCGAAGTTCGTTCAAGTTTTGAATACCCACTGTGTTGCTGTGCTAGTGGAGTCGAAATTATAACTGATATAATTTAGTACTGTTAATCTAGTTATATCGCATTGTACATCTTTTAATTGCTCCTAGCCTACTTATGAAATGCTATGCTAACTGATAATTTGTAAATATATGTATTTTACGTGCATTATTTAAGTCGTTTTAATTTATTTTCATTATTTTTAGTTATTTTTCTTCAATAAAATATTTTGTTTTGTAAATATTGTTGTTACTTATCTTATTTTTCAAAAAAATTCAGAAAACTGTCAAAATTTCAAAGTACACACCCGTGTACTTTTCGGTCACGCCCGTGACCTGGGCATGTGACTTTGATTCCAACAAAAGTTGGCATATTTACAGAAAAATTCAAGTACACGCCCGTGTCCGATAATGACACACCTGTGTTCAGTCTGACACACCCCGTGTCACGCCGACGACGTTTGTCGATCTCAAGTCGACGATGGGCATTCGATGATTTGTTGAACACACCCATGACACGCCCATGACACGCCCCGACACGCCCATGTCAAATCTGGTTCATCGAGCTCAACTCGATGCCAGCCAACCACTCGACGCCATCGCCACTCAACATCATCGCCAATCAATGCTTCCAACTCGACTTCACTGTTCGAAGTTTGTTGAACCCACATACACGCCCGTGTCAATATTCGACACGCCCGTGACCTCTCCACCTATCCCAGACAAGACAGTGTTGATGATGAAATGACATGACGCCTTCCCCAGATAAACCTCCCAGACATGCCTCCCCTATACGCCCGTGACAGTAGGGTCACGCCTGTGACTTGCACGTGTACAACCCCAAAGTCAAACCAGCAATAAATGCACAACATCAACTCAGCAATAGTACTGACATACCCCCCTACACGCCCGTGACCTAGGGCGTGTAACCCGAAATTTTTGACTATAAATAGATCTTCTCTGTAAGATCAAATGTTCTATTTTTCGAACCATTTTGCTTAAGGGTTGGGCTACTTAGGTGATTTCCACGCCTGGTAAGGAGATTTTCTCCGCCTCTCTTTTATGTTTAGCTTTGTAATCAACTTTTCTCTTAATAAAATTTGTAGCTTTTTCCTCCTTATATTATTCTGGACTTCATCTATGTGCCCCACCTTAAGTAATCTTATTTTTATTTGTTTTATCTTTGTTTTTGTTCTTTTAATATGGGTGTATGTGTGTGTGAGTATAGTTTGCTAATTTTATGTTTTTCTTAATTCATTTTACTTAGTTCTTTTAGATTTTATGCTTTTTAATAGCTTTCTTTTCATTCTTATAAATCCATAAAAGTGTTTTCAAAGTGAATTCTATTTTTCTTTAACTTAGATTTTCTCGTTTAGTTTGTAAAATTTTTTGTTCTTTTTTACTTTATTTCCACTTTTTACACACTTTTACGAAGTTATACGAATGGATTTATAATCGTTTTAATTTTTCAAACACTTCAATTTTTGCTTTTAATTTCAAAAAACTTTTGCTCATTTAATTTTTCTTTCTTCTCTTTATGCATTACTATCATATTTTTGGAGTAGAAATATAGTTGGTTTAATTTTTCAGTCACTTAGTTTTTCTTGTTTTTGCTTGTGTGTGTGAGTGTATGAGTTAGGTTTTATTTATGTAGAGTGTGTGTGTTTTATTTTATGTAGAGTGTGTGCGTTTTATTCCTGTAGAGTGTGTGCATCTATTTTCTCCTACTCATTTGAGTAGGGCTCGCTTTAATTTCCCACATACTCGTTTGAGTAGGACTTGTCATTTCCCGCCTACTCGTTTGCGTAGGACTTGTCATTTCCCGCCTACTCGTTTGAGTAGAACTTGTCATTTTATCGCTTTCATTTCCCGCTTACTCGTTTGAGTAGGACTTGCAATTTTATCGCTTTCATTTCCTGCCTACTCGTTTGAGTAGGACTCACACTTTTCTGTCACAACCCGCATTTTCTCAACGATAAAATCGTATCAGAGCTAGAGAAAATGCGTGCCGTGATGCCACGTCGTGCAGGGGATAACTGCACACGCTCAGGCAAAACTCCACACCTTAAATTTAAAGGAAAATCGCTGATTAATTATGAAAGGAAAGCAGTTATGTTGATTGGTCGTATCCCTCGGCACGGTGGATCAGCTAGTCCACAATTAAAAGTATAAGTATACGCAGCAGAAAATAGTTTGGTTCAATTAAGTTGACACCCTAGTGAGCATGAGTGTCCCCGAGGGACAACTCATGGTAAGCACGACTCTAAAGTGGATATAATAGATATAAAAAGGTAGTCTTTTTACGCTAAGGAAATATAGTGTCTTTGTTTTATAATTATGCTATGCATGATATACATATAATAATGCTTTTAGGGTTCAAAATATCTAACATGCAACCTAGCAAAAATCCTTCCCAGAAGCAAGTAAACAACCACTAATAGGCAAAAACAGCAGTTTAAGTTCATACCCAGCATCGAAAGAAGCCACCAGTGGGCGCCAACAACCTGACACGAACCCACTGGTGAGTATGTATGTCTATACAGAAAAGTAAAGAACTACCTCACAGAATCGGGATCAGCTGTCTCAGCTACCCAAGAGGCCGCAAACCAGCCCCTCCAAAAGAACTAGCCGCTGAACCGGCTACAACCTGGACCTGAGGCATTCAAGAAAAGAACACCTCAGCAAGGAAATAATCAAAAGTGTAAATAAAGCATTAGAGTTAAGAGCAAAAAGAAGGGTTTACCAACCCGACAACAAGCTGCTATAAGCAAAAGAAAGAGCATGACAGTAAGAAAAGAGCACTGTCTAAAGCACAGCAAAGCACACCAGGTGCGAGCAATAAAAGCAACATGCTCAACGAAAGAGTCTAACATTCCTAATACGTGGGTAAGTGGCAGTGGTCAAAATATGGATCTGAATTCATAACCAGAATCAGATCCAAAAAGGGCTAAGGGGTCGCCAGTGGCAGCTTTAGGGTCCCACACCAACCCAAACCAGGGAAAACAGGTCGTGGCCACAGCTCTCCACATCAATATCCACCCCTCTTAGAGGCCACTAAACATTGCACCACCTGCCACAACCCAAGAGTCGGCAAGAAAAAATTTGCCGAACACCCAACACCACCCCCTAAAGGAAGGGAAAAGTCACACTAACAATCCTAAGGTACACATGAACTCAAGACAGAAAATGTCGAGCCCACTCGACGCAGCGTTGAGTAAACTCCACTCACCTGACGCCTAAAAATACTTAGCCGCAAGTCCTAAGCTAGGTGACGGCGTTGAGTGAGCTCGGTTCACTCGACGCTGTCAGCGCTTTCCACTTAGGGTAAACGTAAGTCTCGTTAAAAATCGCAGCCTAAGATCTCTCATTGCGAGCAAGCAGAGAGTTGGAAATTTAATCCCAACCCTCTGTTCCGTCCTAACTACTCGGGACTATCGCAACCAAACCTGAACCACCTCTACCGCAGCCTCACCCTAACTCTAGCTACCCACAGAACACCAAACCTCCGACAAAAAGAGAACATGATTAAAATTCCAGAAAAGAAAATAATGGATCAGCACTTGATTAGAAGCTTGATGAAATAATTCAAGCTGCTGCCCTAGGGAGGAAAAACAAGGAGAACAGAGCTTATGCACAAGAAATAAAAACAGATCATGGGTTAGAAATAAATTTGGCAAGGGCAAGGGGCCACTTGCCTCTACCTCTTCGAAAAAACAAACAACAGCCGCACCACGGCTTGGCTCCGGCGGCAAGATCGGCCACCTAGAAGACCAAAGCTGAAACTTGAGGGAAGAAAGAAATCAGATATTTAGAAATTCCTAGAATCGAACCCTAAATCAAGAAAAACTTACATGGAAGGGAAGATCTAGCCGAGAGCAAGCCGAATCCGCTATCACACGAGAAAAACAGGCTCTAACCTTCCCGAAATCGCCGGCCAAAACAACCACCGCCTCCTCTCAAAACCCTTCCGCTGGAAGCTCTCCAGACTCGGGAATGATGAAAAATGAGGAGGAAAAGCAGTTCACGGCAACAAAAGATGATTTCAGGAAAAAGTACGGAACACGCCCAAGACACGCCCGTGACACGGCCCGACACGCCGTGTCACGGGGCGTGTACTCACACACTCGACGAACGTCAATCTCTACTCGACGAAAACACGGGACACGCCCCCCAGACACGCCCGTGACACGGCCCGACACGCCTGTGGCACGGGGCGTGTACTCACGCACCTACCCACTCGACGAAAGTCGATCTCCGCTCGACGAAGCAAGGGACACGCCCTGTGACACGCCTGTGTCACAGGCCATGTACCAACTCGAACACCGCCCGACGATCGTGGAGCGCCGATCGTCGAACAGAGAGACACGCCCCAATGTCACGCCCGTGTTCGAGACGACACGCCCGTGACAGGGCCGTGTTCTCACTAAAACACCGCCCGACGACCATCGAGCGCAGCTCGACGAACCGAAGGGGGACACGCCCGTGACACGCCCGTGTCACGGCCGTGTTCCTACAAAAAAAACCCTGTCGACCAAAAATTCGTCGACCGGAGAAACGGGAGCTCTACCCGAGCACGACACGCCCTGGGTCACGGGCGTGACCCAGGCCGTGTCACCCAAACTTACACAGAAAAAGAAACCTGCTAATACCTAGCCAACAAGAGACAAGGCATCTGCCTACAATCTCAGCCACAACGGCCACGCACAGCACAGCAAACATTACAAACATGCAGCTAACAAAACAACGCCGAAATGACGCGAAGGCAAACGATCTCGGATTTCGACCAAAACTCGCACCGTAGCTAAACAACCAAGCCACGAAAACAACGGCGCGGTCGAAAACAACATCCGACGATCGAACACTCGGGCTAACACCTCCCGAAGCCAAAACACAAGCATTTCCCTAAGAGGCCCAACCGAGTCACCAAAACAGACCCCGGCTAGCTGGGGAAACTTGCCAACTGGCTACAATCAGGCTACACAAGGGACCTACAGAGCTAGGACCATGCTCTACAACGGCGAAGGGCCGGAAAAGCGTCATCGTAACGCCAATCCAAAATCAAGCAAAACACAGAAAAAACCGGGGCGTTACAGCCACTCCCCCTAAAAGAAAGTTTCGCCTCGAAACTTTACTCACAACACTCCTATGAAGAAGGAGAGAGAAAGAGCCAGGAAAGGACTATATAATCATAAATAAAACAAAACATACCATTCACAAGCTCAGGGAAACAGGTGAGGGTGAGCCTCCCTCATAGCCGACTCCAACTCCCAAGTCGCGCTTTCTACATCCTGATTCCTCCATAAAACTTTAACCATCGGAATAGACTTCTTCCGCAGCGCACGAACCTGAGAATCCAGAATGCGGACAGGCACCTCCACATAAGAAAGATTCGGCTCCAACTGAGGCACAAAATCCAAAACCTGCCTGCCATTCGATACACATCTCCGCAGCTGACTGACGTGGAAGATATTATGCACGCCA
This sequence comes from Platanthera guangdongensis, assembly GCA_039583875.1. Lineage (NCBI taxonomy): Eukaryota > Viridiplantae > Streptophyta > Magnoliopsida > Asparagales > Orchidaceae > Platanthera > Platanthera guangdongensis. Next base: position 68,829,689 of record CM077150.1, on the reverse strand, counting down.
GGGAAGTTTGCGGGCAAAGCCAGCCTATAAGCTGATATCCCAATCCGCTCAACAATCGGAAACGGCCCCACGAACCTCGGGTCCAACTTCCTGCTCTTGCCAAAACGCTTGACTCCGATCAACGGGGAGACCTTTAAGAACACGGAGTCCCCCACCAAAAACTCCAAATCCGATCTACGCCGATTGGCATTTTTCTCATATCTCTCCTGGGCTATCCGAAGCTTTTCCCGAACAAGCTTCACAGCAGTTTCCATCTCCTCGAGTGCTTCTGGACCCAACAAAGGTCTCTCGCCAACCTCAGCCCAAAACAAGGGAGTCCTGCAGCGCCTCCCATACAAAGCTTCAAAAGGAGCCATTTGCAAGCTTTCTTGATAACTGTTGTTATACGCAAATTCCATAAGCCGCAAGCGCTCATCCCACGCTCCTCCGTGCTCCAGAACATAGCATCGGATCATATCTTCCACAATCTGATTTACTCGCTCCGTCTGACCATTGGTCTGGGGATGATAGGCTGTGGAATATCTCAAATCTGTACCCAACCCTTCTTGAAGGCTCTTCCAAAAACGAGACGTAAACCTGGAGTCTCGATCTGATATGATACTCACGGGTACACCATGCAATCTAATAACCTCATCCAAATACAGCTCGGCTATCTTCCTCATCGGATAATCGATCTTAAATGGTACGAAGTGAGCACTCTTCGTCAATCTGTCTACGATCACCCAAACTGAATCATGCCCTTTAGGAGATCTCGGTAAGCCTGTGATGAAATCCATCGAGATACTCTCCCACTTCCACATCGGAATCTCTAAGGGAGTTAGCTTGCCACCAGGCCTCCCATGGTCGGCCTTCACACGCCTGCAAGTGAAGCACTCAGAAACAAATTTGGCTACGTCCTTCTTCATCCCATACCACCACGCAATCTGCTTTAAATCATGGTACATTTTGGTAGACCCTGGATGGTAGGCAACACTAGATCCGTGGGCTTCCCTGCACACCATATCCCGGATATCCTCAACTGTGGGAATGCAAAACCTGCCACGATACTTCAAGGTACCCGCATCATCTATAGAGAAATCTGGTAATTCACCTTTTTTTCCAGCTCGAAGGTACAAATGCAAAAGATCGGGATCATCTTTCTGATGCAGTCGCGTAAGCGCAATCCACGAAGGTTCTGCCACTGCCAAGCTACTCTGCGAATCGCCGCTTCCCGCAGAAATGTCCAAAAAAAGGAACTCTTCCGCTAGACGCTCGGCGGAGAGATTGACATCTTCCCTGACTTCCGACTCACTTCCGACTCAGGGCATCGGCCACCATATTCGCCTTACCCGGATGGTACTGGATTTCAACATCATAGTCGGCCACGTACTCCAACCACCGCCGCTGGCGCAGATTTAATTCCTTCTGAGTGAAGACATACTTCAAACTCTTATGATCCGTGAAAATCTTGCACTGCGCGCCATATAGCAAATGCCTCCACAATTTCAACGCATAGATCACAGCTGCAAACTCCAGGTCATGCGTAGGGTAATTCCTCTCATGAGTCTTTAGCTGCCTCGACCCGTACGCAATCACCTTCAGATCTGCCTTGGCTAGAAAATCCCCCAACAAGATCGGACAATCAAGGACACCCAGGTCCGTAACCACAGAGTCACCAGAGGGGAACTTAACGCAAAAGCACCACCAACACGATCTAGGCCCAGACCGAACTGCTCCACGAAGGCTCTAGCCACAAACGAGTGGGTAGCGCCTGAATCGAAGAGAACGCGCGCCCAGCGGTTCTTTACCTTAAATCGTCCTACTAATAGCGCGCGCATCTAAGGTAATAAACGCTAAAATGAAAACTATAACCACAAAGGGATCATAACGAAACGACTGAGGAGAAGTCAAACCTGTGATAACCTAGGTCGAAGTCTGCGCTTCGTCTGCCGAAAGCACATTCAGCTTCCCCTTTCCTCTATCCAAATGTTGAGGCGGTGGCAAAGCTTGGAGGAGTACTGGCTGCATAATAGGCTGGGACTGCGGGCACTTTGCCTTGAGATGACCCTTCTGCCCCCACTGAAAACAGACCTTATCTTTTAACCAGCAACGGGCAGCCTCATGCCCCTTCCTACCACAAAAGGCACACACCAAGCCTCCTTTGGGGGCACCCTGAATCGCGTGCACCTGTTCCTTCTTTTGTGCTCCCAACCTTTTGAAACACCTCTCCAAGGGGTGGCCTGGACGGCCACAGAAACTACAACCCCCTTTATTCTTCTTTCTCGAGACAACATCAGGTTCCGGAGGGCTCTTCCCTTTACTGGACTTCCGCTTATCCTTCCTCAACCGCTGGCCTCTATTCTTGGCATTCTCAAAGGCCTCAACTCTCAAGGCAGCTTCAACCACGCTGGCATAACTGATTGCTCCGCAAGCGTTTACTAACTGCTGAATGTCGCTTCTTATTTCACCCAGAAATTGCTTAACTCGATCTGCTTCAACACTCCCCAAACCAGGAGCAAACTGACTCAACTTATTAGACTCAATCTCATGCTCATCACCTGTAAGTTCCCTCTGCTTCCAATGAAGGAAGTCATTCATCAGCCGGTCCCTCTCGACTGAAGGCAGAAACTTACTCAACAGCATCGACTTAAATGACTCCCAAGAGCATCCTGCCATCACTGTTACAAGAGATTGAATCTGAGCCTGCATAGCCACCACCTGCCTCGATAAGGTCTCATTACTCTGCCGCAGGTTTTCTACCAATGCCTCGCTCTGCGCTCCTGACGTCTCACCCTCGGATTGGGGGGTCGATCTCGTCGCGGGGCATCTCGCCATCCTATAATCGCACAAGCTTTAGACAAAACCTAGCCCAACTTAGACAAAACCTAGCCCAACAGCTAGAACAAGACTACCTGGTACAGACAAACACACTTAAATATGAACTTCAACTGCAAAACTTGCTCTGGGAGTTGTTTTATCATGATGATGTTATGCTTAACCTAAGATGGTTCACCACCATCACACTAACTCAGGTGCCTAAACCATGAATGCATGTATTTGTATTTTTCTTTTGACTCAAAACCATGTGTGTACATATGTCATCTTGCAAATCTTTAGCTTAACACGTTGTGCTTATGAAATGTTATGCTATGCATGATGTGCTATGCATTCTAAAAAAAAGGCCTTAATGCATGCCATGGGCGGTGTACACATGAAAATGTTATGCATCCCATACTACATAACATTCCCATGCAACGAAAAAAGAAAACGTGCTAGCCGCATTCATGTGGTGAGGTTATGCATCCCATACTACATAACCCTCACATGTTGCCTCCTATGGTGGATCCATATACAAACACATATTATGCATCCCATACTACATAATATGCCCCGTATACTTCTTTATGCTCATGAGTGTAGTGTTCGTGCTTTAGCCAAGACGTGCTGATGACATATCGGTGTGTGTATGGTATGACGCTAACCACAAATGCAAACAAGGGAAAGGTTGCCCGACCATTTGTCAAGCAACCTGGCTCTGATACCAACTATCACAACCCGCATTTTCTCAACGATAAAATCGTATCAGAGCTAGAGAAAATGCGTGCCGTGATGCCACGTCGTGCAGGGGATAACTGCACACGCTCAGGCAAAACTCCACACCTTAAATTTTAAGGAAAATCGCTGATTAATTATGAAAGGAAAGCAGTTATGTTGATTGGCCGTATCCCTCGGCACGGTGGATCAGCTAGTCCACAATTAAAAGTATAAGTATACGCAGCAGAAAATAGTTTGGTTCAATTAAGTTGACACCCTAGTGAGCATGAGTGTCCCCGAGGGACAACTCATGGTAAGCACGACTCTAAAGTGGATATAATAGATATAAAAAGGTAGTCTTTTTACGCTAAGGAAATATAGTGTCTTTGTTTTATAATTATGCTATGCATGATATACATATAATAATGCTTTTAGGGTTCAAAATATCTAACATGCAACCTAGCAAAAATCCTTCCCAGAAGCAAGTAAACAACCACTAATAGGCAAAAACAGCAGTTTAAGTTCATACCCAGCATCGCAAGAAGCCACCAGTGGGCGCCAACAACCTGACACGAACCCACTGGTGAGTATGTATGTCTATACAGAAAAGTAAAGAACTACCTCCCAGAATCGGGATCAGCTGTCTCAGCTACCCAAGAGGCCGCAAACCAGCCCCTCCAAAAGAACTAGCCGCTGAACCGGCTACAACCTGGACCTGAGGCATTCAAGAAAAGAACACCTCAGCAAGGAAATAATCAAAAGTGTAAATAAAGCATTAGAGTTAAGAGCAAAAAGAAGGGTTTACCAACCCGACAACAAGCTGCTATAAGCAAAAGAAAGAGCATGACAGTAAGAAAAGAGCACTGTCTAAAGCACAGCAAAGCACACCAGGTGCGAGCAATAAAAGCAACATGCTCAACGAAAGAGTCTAACATTCCTAATACGTGGGTAAGTGGCAGTGGTCAAAACATGGATCTGAATTCATAACCAGAATCAGATCCAAAAAGGGCTAAGGAGTCGCCAGTGGTAGCTTTAGGGTCCCACACCAACCCAAACCAGGGCAAACAGGTCGTGGCCACAGCTCTCCACATCAATATCCACCCCTCTTAGAGGCCACTAAACATTGCACCACCTGCCACCACCCAAAAGTCGGCAAGCAAAAATTTGCCGAACACCCAATACCACCCCCTAAAGGAAGGGAAAAGTCACACTAACAATCCTAAGGTACACATGAACTCAAGACAGAAAATGTCGAGCCCACTCGACGCAGCGTTGAGTAAACTCCACTCACCTGACGCCTAAAAATACTTAGCCGCAAGTTCTAAGCTAGGTGACGGCGTTGAGTGAGCTCGGCTCACTCGACGCTGTCAGCGCTTTCCACTTAGGGTAAACGTAAGTCTCGTTAAAAATCGCAGCCTAAGCTCTCTCATTGCGAGCAAGCAGAGAGTTGGAAATTTAATCCCAACCCTCCGTTCCGTCCTAACTACTCGGGACTATCGCAACCAAACCTGAACCACCTCTACCGCAGCCTCACCCTAACTCTAGCTACCCACAGAACACCAAACCTCCGAAAAAAAGAGAACATGATTAAAATTCCAGAAAAGAAAATAATGGATCAACACTTGATTAGAAGCTTGATGAAATAATTCAACCTGCTGCCCTAGGGAGGAAAAACAAGGAGAACAGAGCTTATGCACAAGAAATAAAAACAGATCATGGGTTAGAAATAAATTTGGCAAGGGCAAGGGGCCACTTGCCTCTACCTCTTCGGAAAAACAAACAACAGCCGCACCACGGCTTGGCTCCGGCGGCAAGATCGGCCACCTAGAAGACCAAAGCTGAAACTTGAGGGAAGAAAGAAATCAGATATTTAGAAATTCCTGGAATCGAACCCTAAATCAAGAAAAATTTACATGGAAGGGAAGATCTAGCCGAGAGCAAGCCGAATCCGCTATCACACGAGAAAAACAGGCTCTAACCTTCCCGAAATCGCCGGCCAAAACAACCACCGCCTCCTCTCAAAACCCTTCCGCTGGAAGCTCTCCAGACTCGGGAATGATGAAAAATGAGGAGGAAAAGCAGTTCACGGCAACAAAAGATGATTTCAGGAAAAAGTACGGAACACGCCCAAGACACGCCCGTGACACGGCCCGACACGGCCGTGTCACGGGGCGTGTACTCACACACTCGATGAACGTCGATCTCTACTCGACGAAAACACGGGACACGCCCCCCAGACACGCCCGTGACACGGCCCGACACGCCCGTGGCACGGGGCGTGTACTCACGCACCTACCCACTCGACGAAAGTCGATCTCCGCTCGACGAAGCAAGGGACACGCCCTGTGACACGCTCGTGTCACAGGCCGTGTACCAACTCGAACACCGCCCGACGATCATGGAGCACCGATCGTCGAACAGAGAGACACGCCCCAATGTCATGCCCGTGTTCGAGACGACACGCCCGTGACAGGGCCGTGTTCTCACTAAAACACCGCCCGACGACCATCGAGCGCAGCTCGACGAACCGAAGGGGGACACGCCCGTGACACGCCCGTGTCACGGCCGTGTTCCTACAAAAAAAACCCTGTCGACCACAAATTCGTCGACCGGAGAAACGGGAGCTCTACCCGAGCACGACACGCCCTGGGTCACGGGCGTGACCCAGGCCGTGTCACCCAAACTTACACAGAAAAAGAAACCTGCTAATACCTAGCCAACAAGAGACAAGGCACCTGCCTACAAGCTCAGCCACAACGGCCACGCACAGCACAGCAAACATTACAAACATGCAGCTAACAAAACAACGCCGAAACGACGCGAAGGCAAACGTTCTCGGATTTCGACCAAAACTCAGACCGCAGCTAAACAACCAAGCCACGAAAACAACGGCGCGGTCGAAAACAACATCCGACGATCGAACACTCGGGCTAACACCTCCCGAAGCCAAAACACAAGCATTTCCCTAAGAGGCCCAACCGAGTCACCAAAACAGACCCCGGCTAGCTGGGGAAACTTGCCAACTGGCTACAATCAGGCTACACAAGGGACCTACAGAGCTAGGACCGCGCTCTACAACGACGAAGGGCCGGAAAAGCGTCATCGTAACGCCAATCCAAAATCAAGCAAAACACAGAAAAAACCTGGGCGTTACACTTTTCAATTATGCAATTTTCTTTTCGCAAGCAGTCTCCATTCCGATGAGTGGCTAACCGCTCTTAGCCCTTAGTATCTAAGAGCATTGGGACAGATCAAATCGCTTTAAATAATTAAAGGTCCTCTTTTTTTCGTTAATTAAATTACTCAAGGTTTGCCCCGGGTTTACGACGTGTAGAACCAAATATCGATGTGTGGGCTCTATTTCCGTAGTCCATACGTTAGCTAGCCGAGAGGCCGAGCATATGGACTGATCACCCGATGGTAAATGGAGTTCTGCACTAACCCTCAAGAGAGGAGGCACGGAATTCTACCGGATTTGGTTCCCCACCCAATAGCGGTGTTCTTAGCATATTGCGGGCATTAAGAGGAATCCTTCGTCGGACGAGAGCCCGGTCAAATAGTCTAAATGTTCAGGTGAGCAATAGTCCTAGAAATAGGTGAGCTCTTGTTTGTGGAACCTCCACGGCCAAGTCTCCCCCTTAATTAATTTGAAATTTAGGATCACTCTTTATTAAAAGTTATTTTAGTTCAAATACATTTCGATGCCGTTGCTCTATTTCGTCATCGGCTTTTTAATGTTTATTTTCCATTTATATATATAAATAATAACACGACAAGTTATTTTTGGTAGAATAATAGTTCCCTCCAGGGAAGATTAAAAATAATCAACCCGTCCCCGAGAATAATACAACTTCGATATTCCTCAACGGAATATCATGTACTACACGTGATAGGTGCACTTGCCTCCTTTCGTTAAAACTCAGTTTCAACTTTTTTTATAGATAATAAATATTCGTGCCCCGTCCTTCCAAAATAAAATCAATCGCTTTTCCAAAAAATAAACCCGCGGGGCATCGCGAGTTTTAACCATCACTAACCCTCTCTTGCTTTGGCTATTTCATATTGTTGGATGCGTACGTTCATCCCTAGGATATAGATCCGGTGAGGAGATTTGATTCCACTTAGCTTTGTGAATAACAGTTATCTTAATAACCATTCAAAGGTGATCGAGCACCATAGGGATCAATTGCTACAAGACGACACCACAATTGATATGACTACTCGAGCAGAAGCATCCCTATCATCTCCTGAGTTTCGAGACGTGAGTACTAGCTGGCAAAGTTGAGAGAGAGTGGAGTTGCTAATAGTAATACTATTATAGCCTACGGGCTCTATGTACAAACAGTGGCTACGGTCTTTTGCATTTTCATATATATATATATATATATATATATATATATATATATATATATATATATATATATATATATATATATATATATATATATATATATATATATATATATATATTGTGATCCCCTATTAATGCTTCCACAATACTCTATGATGTGATGTGAATGTTATGATTCAAGTCGAGCAAGGCGGTTAACTAGTGCTTAGTAGTGCGGGTTGTTGCCCATTAAGGAGCACTGGGTAGACGTCTTGGGCAAGTAAGATACCCTATGGCCTGACCTGAGGAAAAGGTTGGCGGCCTTATAAATGGATCAATGCGATCACGATCCGTCCTTGTGGAGCATTCTAAGGATCCCTCTATGCCTCGCTCCGTTCTTTGGTTCGGGACGAACCATACAGTAGAACCTGGTAGAACTTGTATAGAGGCTTAGGGATTTTGGACCATACGATAGCACACCCACTCACCTTTGTTTCCGCTTTGTCAGCATTTTGCAAATTTCCCCTATTTTTGCAAAATACTGATACTTGTTTCATATTACTTCTCCAGATACCAGAGTTGAGTAACAGGAGATCCTATTCCAGAGTATATGTCCCTGCCACCCCACTACCAGACCCAGTTGCTCCTGCAACTGTACCATTCGATGAGACAGACTTGGGGCAAACGTTGACAGTTATTTTAGTGACAGTAAAAAGTGAGAGAGAAAAAGAACAAGATGTAAATAAACCGCAAATTTTATTACTCCAAAAAGGTAATCATTACATAGTTATGTCCCCTTATTTATAGAAAATGGGGGAGGTGAGAGAATACAATACACGATGTGGGACTAACTTAAGCCAGGCGGCCTGTGCTGTTTGACATATACAAACGACACACTATATAATACAACTATTTGTTTGGCGACCACTAGGGAAGACCGCCAATATCAATGGAAGACCGCCTGGCTAGCCGCCTAAGCGCGCATGCGGGTTGCCATCAAACCGAAGCTACTGTAAGCCACCTGACTGCATACTGCGGGTTGCCACCAGACCGTAGTTACGGCTATCCACAAGACCACTGTCGCGGCATCAAGCAGACCGCTATAACTTCTCAAGACCGCTGCGGCTTACACATAAGCCGCAGCTACGACCTCCGACCAAACCGATGTAGCTTAACTCCAGATTACAGTTGTGGCTTCACCATAACGTTGAGGCTTCAATTTAGACCACTATTGTGACCTCCTTATAGACTACTACGACTTATAACCAATGCACTACTGTGGCCTCAAACTAGCCCGCTGGAGAACCAACCCAATAGTCTGCTGTGCAAAATCGCCCGAAGGCTGACGGGACATGCCGCGACGGCGAGTTCGACTAACTGCCCGAACTGAGTTCCAACACTACCCCTCAAGATGGAGCATATATGTCAACCATACCCAGCTTGCTACAAACCTTTGTGAACGAAGTAACCGGTTTGGTGAAGAAATTAGCTAGCTCCTTATCCACAATAACCCTGATTTGAAGAAAAGCTCAGTCAAGCTAAGATGAATTGAGTTTGTATTTGATGTTGTGTTCTAGTTATGTACTTGTAGGTTCACATTGCTAAGTACACACCAATGTCAGGTTACAATGGGTCAGTAAAAATAGGACTACACAATGTAATCCATCATTATATAGGTCATCGTGTTGACTCATGTGTAATCTCTCTATAAGGTTGTACTTCTATCCCAATTGCAGGGGAAGGATCAAGGAAGGCCAATGTACCGGACCCATAAAATTGGAATTTTACCTAAGTAAAATTCGACGAGTATGGTCAGTCATATATGTCGAATTCGTCGAGTATCCCCTTGATACTCGTCGAATTCGTCGTGCATGCTTCCCGATACCCGTCGAATTCATCGTATATACTTAGGGAAAATTCACAGAAAAGCAGAAAATTAGCCAAGGAAAATTCGTCGAGTATCATTGGCGATACTCGTCGAATTCGACGAGTATCCGAGGCGATACTTGCCGAATTCGACGATTATCGAAGGCGATACTCGTCGAGTGCGTCGAGCCATATGTCGACCACTCTAGAATTCTGTCTAAGGAATATTCGGTGTAAAACATCATCATATTCGGCGAGTATCAGTTCTATACTCGACGAATTTCGCCGAAAATGACTTGTCGATTTTTCCGATTTTTTCTCTGATTCGGAAACCGTCGGCCATGCACAGTAAATTTTCTATTGTTCGTTTTGGAAATTCTTTATAGCTGTTATTTCGAATCTTCCTATATATATGTTAGGGTGCTTTTCGAAATCAAGAATCTTACCTTAATTAATTCCTAATTCAAAACGCTTCCTGAATATCGAACCGTTCGACCGCTCCTATGCTGTTTTCGTGATTTCCTTCGGTTCGGCCGTGACTTCGTTCGATCCTCTTCTTCAATGACTTATTTGGCTGGATCGTGTATTCTCTCAAGATCTTTTCTACTCCACTTCAAGTTGGTTTAATATCCAAGGTTCAAAATTCAATATCCAAAGATTTCAAGTTTCCGAGTTCTCATAGATTCAAGTTCAACCCTTTCAAGAATGTCGGATCAAGACTTGTAATCGTGTGTAATATTGTCATATTGTTTTAAATATTGTAGGAGTTTTATCTCCGAGTTAGTAGATCCGTTTGTGGATCAAGTGTTGTAGAACCTTTAGTGGATCGAGTCTGTAGATCTGGTTTGTGGATCGAGGTGTAAATCCGGTTGTGGATCGAGGTGTAGGAGAGTTTGTTCTCCGAATGTGATAATCTGAGAAAGGTGAAGTAGTCGAATCTATCCCTTCATGGTAGATAGCCGAGGAGGGACAGTGGATGTACCCAATACGGGCATCCACTATAAATCTCTGTGTTTGTGTGCTTGAATTTTTAGATAATTTTTATTCCGCAGAAAGACACAAACATCACCTATTCACTCCCCTCTAAGTAATTTAGGTAGACGCTAGATACTTTCAATTGGTATCAAAGGGGCATTTTGGTCTATAAGGTTAACACCTTGATCAAGATCCTTGATCTAGCGTTAAGAGATTCCACATATTCACCATTGATTGAAGCAAAGATATGTCATCTATGAAGCTACCGGTGTGCACCAAGGAAAACTTTCCCATGTGGAAAGAATGAGTACGGTTCTTCACGGAAGCTGTTGATCCGAGGATTTTTTAGATAGTGGAAGAAGGACCACACATCCCTACACAAGCTTCAATAATAAATCCAGCAATTATGATTCTCAAGAAAATGATGGATCTTACTAAGGATGAGATTGCCTTAGTCTCCCTAGACAAGAAGGCAAATAACATCATAGCAAGTGTACTGGACGATACAATGCAACAGAACTTATTCCACTGCAAATCTGTCAAAGAGATGTGGGGTTGTCTTGTTGTCCTGATGGAAGGTACTGAGAAATGAGAGACAATTACAAATCATTGTTGAACCAGGAGTACAAAGCCTTCGAACAAGGTGCCAATGATTTCATAGCTGGCAGCTTCGAAAGCTTTTTCAACATCGTCAACCGCCTCAGGATCTATGGTCGCACGTTCACTAATGGAGAACTCAACGACAAGTTTCTAAGATCCCTGACTAAGGAATGGGACACCAAGGTTGTTGTCATTAGAGAATTTGGGAAGCTGCTAGAGATTGACCCTCAGAATCTGTTCGGAAAGCTGCTCTCCTATGAGCTTCAAATGAATACTGGGAAGGAGGAGCAAAGAAACAGAACTTCTAGAAGAGAAAAGTCTGTGGCTCTAAAGGTGGAACGGTCGAGGAAATCTAAAGATGTGTCACCGATTAGTACACGAGCTTCTAACACTCTAGAAGATTCTGAACCAAGCACGTCTGGCTCCGATCTATTAGAAGGAGAGTTTTCCCTCATCTCCAAACAGTTCAAGAAGCTGTTGAGCAAGAGGAGACAAATGAAAAATAGGTCATCCTCTTCAGAATCCAGAAGATCACGTCGTGACGGTGATCGAATGTTGAAAAGCTACAACAAAGAGGACAGGTATAAATCCAAACCGAACAAACAGTTTTCCTATAACATTATCTACTATTGTTGTAATAAATCAGGTCACATGATTGCGGAGTGTCCTTACAAGAAGAAGGATAGCTTTAGGAAGGACAAGAATAAATCCTTCAAAGGGAAGAAGAAAGAAGAAAAGAGCTTCGTCGCCAAAAAGTCGAAGACTATCAGCGGCATTGACTCAAGTGAGTCGAGCTCTGAAAATGAAGAAGCTTACTTCAGACTTATGGCTCAATCTGAGAGGAAGTGAGCGACTCCGAGTACCATGGGAAGGTAAACTCGCACACTATTCTCTCTTAATCTGAAACGTCCATTAATGGTCATGAAAACTATAACGACTCCATCCATTCAGTTCTTTTTTACTAGCGTGGATTCCACACATCGGCGCGCAGGCCGGCCACACATGAACACAACACAAAAGGGCTTTGCTTAGCCTTCAACGGCTAGCGGCAGCAGCAGCAGCAGCAACGACGTCAGCCCTTATATTTCCCGTTCGGCTCTCTAGCACCTACACAGAGACATCCCACCAAGTGGTGGCAAACATGACAACGGTCAGCATTCAGCTAACCAATTTATAATGAACCTACCCCTTTCCCAGGGTAGTGGTATTCCTTCCCTGCAAGCATAGCAATTCATAGGCAGATATATCACACATTGTGCTCTCACGCACAAACAATACATCAAAACCGTCAGCCACGTGGCCCGACGATCCGTGCACTCAGGGCACATTTTTGGTGCGCCGGAAAACCAGGGCCACACCACCGTTCAGAGTCCGAAACCCAATAGTATTGAGCATTTAGTCTTAATGGCACGCAGGCCTAAGACTCTCATTATGCGCTCCAACTGACCAGACTTTCAGGTCTCCAAGTAGGATGGACAAAACGCAGGTACAGACCAGCCCCCCCCCCCCCCCCCCCCCCCCCGTTGCCCAAGTCGCCTTGTCATCACAAATACCAACGTACTCGATGTCAAATCTAAGGCGCGGGACGGTTTCACCTTTCCTGTTCGGCAGGAATCCTTTTTAAGAGATTACAGCTCACAATAGCCATACTGACCACCAAAGACTGGCTTCATAATTGCCACAATGTCCACCAAGGACTGGCTTCACAATAGCCACAATGTCCACCAAGGACTGGCTTCACAATGGCCACAATGTCCAACAAGGACTGCCTTCACAATAGCCACAATGTCCACCAAGGACTGGCTTCATAATAGCCACAATGTCCACCAAGGACTGGCTTCAAATCAAAAAGGGGAGTTCATGCTAGCATCCTTCGCGATCGCTTAGTGAGTTCAGCATAAACTCTCTTTCTGCACCCAACTCTGCCCAAACCCTGCAGCATCCTGCAGTGCCAGAAAACTGGTCTTGCCATAGCACACAAAACAAGCATCACAAGGGTATTTTCCTGGACTACCACTCTAGTACTTCCTGCTACTGCCCTTCACAAGTCCAACCCATCCACTCCACAACCTACATGTTTAACCGCGGAGTCTTCTCCGGTGTGCAAATGAAACATCACCAATCCAGACCAACCTGTTCAGATGGGCTTCACACATTATGCCTGTTTTGTACTACACATTTCAGGATCTATATGCAAGACTATTGGGGATTCCAAGAATCAACCCAAGGGAAATCCCTCCGTAATCCACCCTCTAGTGGGGGAAATCCATGCACATGCCAAAAAGAAGGACTACACATGTCCAAGAAGGAAGATCGTTACCCTTGACGACCTCTTTGCAGCCATGGAAATATAGCCAGTTGGAAAGCACCACAGCGGCCTTGCCTCCACAAATCTGGCCTTGGATCTCAATTCGGAACTCGGAAGCTCCACCGACAGCCGGATCCCTTTCTCCTCCTCCTCCTTAATCTCCCTTCTCACTATCTCTTATGGCTAAGGTAAAATGAGAATCTCTCTCAACTTCTGGCTTTAAAATAGCTCGGAGAAGCCTGGGCCATTAGATCCCAGATGAAGGAAATGAACGGCTACAAATTTCCCTGAACTCTCCAAAATTGGGCTGAACACGGCCTGTGAGAGGCTCGTATCACAGGCCGTGTAGCTTAAGCAGCACACAACCAACTTATCCCGAACAGGACAGGCTACGTGACACGCCCGTGTCACAGGCCGTGTGCCCTGACACGGCTTTGGACACGCCCTTGTCTCGCCCGTGTTTACCAGGCCTCATTGCCTTGGACAAATCCAGAGAAGGACACGGCCATGTGACACGCCCGTGTCACAGGCCGTGTGCCCAACTCGACTTCACAGAGAAGGACACGGCCTGGGATACGCCCTTGTCCCAGGCCGTGTTGCCCAGCCTGAACCCAATTTTGGGATTTGGGGTGTTACAACCCTCCCCTACTTACAAGAAATTTCATCACGAAATTTACGCACAGTAAGTAAACCAGCAGTCACAATATTATAACTTCAAAGTGTATGTTACGATAAGATATGTATTGTACAATAGTTTACACAAACAGATCGAGAAATTCAGCTTGCATGGTCTGCTCTCGCTCCCATGTTAGCTCCTCATGACCACAATTGTCCCACCAGACTTTGACCATCTCGATTGTCTTGTTCCGCAACTGTTTATCGGTTATATCCTTGATCTGAATGGGCCTAACCTTCGTCATTAGCCCATACTCAACCGGCACGCGATCATTCTCAATCACTTGAGCTGGATCTTTGACGGCTTTCCAAAGCACAGATATGTGAAACACATCATGTAATCCACTCAATTCTACCGAAAGAGGGAGCCGATAGGCAGATTCCCCAACTCGCTCCACCACTTCAAACAGACCAAGATATCTCGGACTTAACTTTTTCAAATGCTGAATCCTGGACACACCTTTGAAGGGTTTGATCTTCAAATATACTCAATCGCCCACCGCGAACAACAGCAAACTCCGATACAATCGGAACTTCACTCACACTGTCCTTTGGCTCAATAGCCTGAATAAGCGTGAAGAATAACTTCACGCCCTTCCTAATAGCATTGACGACTTGGAGTGCAGACATCAGGGTCCCGCTCACCCCTCGCATACCAACGAACTTAGTCTCAAGCAAGGTTTTCTGGCCCAGTGTGATCTCTTTTGAATTACAATCAATAAAGGCACGCTGTTCCGAGAGCTAATCCATACCAAAGATCATATCAAATTCCGATATCGGTAGCATAGATGCATTAAAACAGAAATCCTGACTTCCTATTTGCACTTCCACATCGCAAGCCCTATCCGCAAGCATCTCACATCCATTCGGTAATAGCACCTTTACATGATCTATCATCACATGACTCGGTACTCCAATTTGAGCTACAAAGTCTTTAGACAGAAATGAATGTGAAGCACCCGTATCAAACAGTGCTCTTGCCGGATTATTCTGAATCAAAACAAAGCATGTGGCAAACACATCACACACAAGCTACACATAAAGTATGCAATAAGAAAAGCAATCAAGAACTTAAATCGTACCTATGACGACGTCACTTTGCTTTATGGCCTCCTGCTGGCCAAGGTTATAGACTCGGGGTTGTACCTGGGATGCAGAGGACTCCACCACTGCCTTTAGCTTTCCAGGATAAGACGCTCCCATCTTCTTTTCACCCTTTGGTGGACCAGCCCGACAGTCACGGGCTATATGCCCCAGTCTATCACAAGTATAACATGCACGTGTCTCCTGCTTCGAAGTTGCTCCCGATGCAACCGTAGAAGGAGCCTGTCACAACCCGCATTTTCTCAACGATAAAATCGTATCAGAGCTAGAGAAAATGTGTGCCGTGATGCCACGTCGTGCAGGGGATAACTGCACACGCTCAGGCAAAACTCCACACCTTAAATTTTAAGGAAAATCGCTGATTAATTATGAAAGGAAAGCAGTTATGTTGATTGGTCGTATCCCTCGGCACGGTGGATCAGCTAGTCCACAATTAAAAGTATAAGTATACGCAGCAGAAAATAGTTTGGTTCAATTAAGTTGACACCTTAGTGAGCATAAGTGTCCCCGAGGGACAACTCATGCTATGCACGACTCTAAGTGAATATAATAGATATAAAAAGGTAGTTTTTTAACGCTAAGGAAATATAGTGTCTTTGTTTATAAATATGCTATGCATGATATACATATAATAATGCTTTTAGGGTTTAAAATATCTAACATGCAACCTAGCAAAAATCCTTCCCAGAAGCAAGTAAACAACCACTAATAGGCAAAAACAGCAGTTTAAGTTCATACCCAGCATCGCAAGAAGCCACCAGTGGGCGCCAACAACCTGACACGAACCCACTGGTGAGTATGTATGTCTATACAGAAAAGTAAAGAACTACCTCACAGAATCGGGATCAGCTGTCTCAGCTACCCAAGAGGCCGCAAACCAGCCCCTCCAAAAGAACTAGCCGCTGAACCGGCTACAACCTGGACCTGAGGCATTCAAGAAAAGAACACCTCAGCAAGGAAATAATCAAAAGTGTAAATAAAGCATTAGAGTTAAGAGCAAAAAGAAGGGTTTACCAACCCGACAACAAGCTGCTATAATCAAAAGAAAGAGCATGACAGTAAGAAAAGAGCACTGTCTAAAGCACAGCAAAGCACACCAGGTGCGAGCAATAAAAGCAACAAGCTCAACGAAAGAGTCTAACATTCCTAATACGTGGGTAAGTGGCAGTGGTCAAAACATGGATCTGAATTCATAACCAGAATCAGATCCAAAAAGGGCTAAGGGGTCGCCAGTGGCAGCTTTAGGGTCCCACACCAACCCAAACCAGGGCAAACAGGTCGTGGCCACAGCTCTCCACATCAAAATCCACCCCTCTTAGAGGCCACTAAACATTGCACCACCTGCCACAACCCAAGAGTCGGCAAGCAAAAATTTGCCGAACACCCAATACCACCCCCTAAAGGAAGGGAAAAGTCACACTAACAATCCTAAGGTACACATGAACTCAAGATAGAAATGTCGAGCCCACTCGACGCAGCGTTGAGTAAACTCCACTCACCTGACGCCTAAAAATACTTAGCCGCAAGTCCTAAGCTAGGTGACGGCGTTGAGTGAGCTCGGCTCACTCGACGTTGTCAGCGCTTTCCACTTAGGGTAAACGTAAGTCTCGTTAAAAATCGCAGCCTAAGCTCTCTCATTGCGAGCAAGCAGAGAGTTGGAAATTTAATCCCAACCCTCCGTTCCGTCCTAACTACTCGGGACTATCGCAACCAAACCTGAACCACCTCTACCGCAGCCTCACCCTAACTCTAGCTACCCACAGAACACCAAACCTCCGACAAAAGAGAACATGATTAAAATTCCAGAAAAGAAAATAATGGATCAGCACTTGATTAAAAGCTTGATGAAATAATTCATCTTGCTGCCCTAGGGAGGAAAAACAAGGAGAACAGAGCTTATGCACAAGAAATAAAAACAGATCATGGGTTAGAAATAAATTTGGCAAGGGCAAGGGGCCACTTGCCTCTACCTCTTCGGAAAAACAAACAACAGCCGCACCACGGCTTGGCTCCGGCGGCAAGATCGGCCACCTAGAAGACCAACGCTGAAACTTGAGGGAAGAAAGAAATCAGATATTTAGAAATTCCTGGAATCGAACCCTAAATCAAGAAAAACTTACATGGAAGGGAAGATCTAGCTGAGAGCAAACCGAATCCGCTATCACACGAGAAAAACGGGCTCTAACCTTCCCGAAATCGCCGGCCAAAACAACCACCACCTCCTCTCAAAACCCTTCCGCTGGAAGCTCTCCAGACTCGGGAATGATGAAAAATGAGGAGGAAAAGCAGTTCACGGCAATAAAAGATGATTTCAGGAAAAAGTACGGAACACGCCCAAGACACGCCCGTGACACGGCCCGACACGCCCGTGTCACGGGGCGTGTACTCACACACTCGACGAACGTCGATCTCTACTCGACGAAAACACGGGACACGCCCCCCCAGACACGCCCGTGACACGGCCCGACACGGCCGTGTCACGGGGCGTGTACTCACGCACCTACCCACTCGACGAAAGTCGATCTCCGCTCGACGAAGCAAGGGACACGCCCTGTGACACGCCCGTGTCACAGGCCGTGTACCAACTCGAACACCGCCCGATGATCGTGGAGCGCCGATCGTCGAACAGAGAGACACGCCCCAATGTCACGCCCGTGTTCGACACGACACGCCCGTGACAGGGCCGTGTTCTCACTAAACACCGCCTGACGACCATCGAGCGCAGCTCGACGAACCGAAGGGGGACACGCCCGTGACACGCCCGTGTCACGGCCGTGTTCCAACAAAAAACCCTGTCGACCAAAAATTCGTCGACCGGAGAAACGGGAGCTCTACCCGAGCACGACACGCCCTCGGTCACGGGCGTGACCCAGGCCGTGTCACCCAAACTTACATAGAAAAAGAAACCTGCTAATACCTAGCCAACAAGAGACAAGGCACCTGCCTACAAGCTCAGCCACAACGGCCACGCACAGCACAGCAAACATTACAAACATGCAGCTAACAAAACAACGCCGAAACGATGCGAAGGCAAACGATCTCGGATTTCGACCAAAACTTGCACCGTAGCTAAACAACCAAGCCACGAAAACAACGGCGAGGTCGAAAACAACATCCGACGATCGAATACTCGGGCTAACACCTCCCGAAGCCAAAACGCAAGCATTTCCCTAAGAGGCCCAACCGAGTCACCAAAACAGACTCCGGCTAGCTGGGGAAACTTGCCAACTGGCTACAACCAGGCTACTCAAGGAACTTACAGAGCTAGGACCGCGCTCTACAACGGCGAAGGGCCGGAAAAGCGTCATCGTAACGCCAATCCAAAATCAAACAAAACACAGAAAAAACCGGGGCGTTACAGCCACTCTCCCTAAAAGAAAGTTTCGCCTCGAAACTTTACTCACAACACTCCTATGAAGAAGGAGAGAGAAAGAGCCAGGAAAGGGCTATATAATCATAAATAAAACAAAACATACCAGGCACAAGCTCAGGGAAACAGGTGAGGGTGAGCCTCCCTCATAGCCGACTCCAACTCCCAAGTCGCGCTTTCTACATCCTGATTCCTCCATAAAACTTTAACCATCGGAATAGACTTCTTCCGCAGCGCACGAACCTGAGAATCCAGAATGCGGACAGGCACCTCCACATAAGAAAGATTCGGCTCCAACTGAGGCACAGAATCCAAAACCTGCCTGCCATTCGATACACATTTCCGCAGCTAACTGACGTGGAAGACATTATGCACGGCAGGGAAATTTGCGGGCAACGCCAGCCTATAAGCTGATATCCCAATCCGCTCAACAATCGGAAACGGCCCCACGAACCTCGGGTCCAACTTCCTGTTCTTGCCAAAACGCTTGACTCCGATCAACGGGGAGACCTTTAAGAACACTGCGTCCCCCACCAAAAATTCCAAATCCGATCTACGCCGATTGGCATTTTTCTCATATCTCTCCTGGGCTATCCGAAGCTTTTCCCAAATAAGCTTCACAGCAGTTTCCATCTCCTCGAGTGCTTCTGGACCCAACCAAGGTCTCTCGCCAACCTCAGCCCAAAACAAGGGAGTCCTGCAGCGCCTCCCATACAAAGCTTCGAAAGGAGCCATTTGCAAGCTTTCTTGATAACTGTTGTTATACGAAAATTCCATAAGCCGCAAGCGCTCATCCCACACTCCTCCGTGCTCCAGAACATAGCATCGGATCATATCTTCCACAATCTGATTTACTCGCTCCGTCTGACCATTGGTCTGGGGATGATAGGCTGTGGAATATCTCAAATCTGTACCCAACCCTTCTTGAAGGCTCTTCCAAAAACGAGACGTAAACCTGGTGTCTCGATCCGATATGATACTCACGGGTACACCATGCAATCTAATAACCTAATCCAAATACAGCTCGGCTATCTTCCTCATCGGATAATCGATCTTAAATGGTACGAAGTGAGCACTCTTCGTCAATCTGTCTACGATCACCCAAACTGAATCATGCCCTTTAGGAGATCTCGGTAAGCCTGTGATGAAATCCATCGAGATACTCTCCCACTTCCACATCGGAATCTCTAAGGGAGTTAGCTTGCCACCAGGCCTCCCATGGTCGGCCTTCACACGCCTGCAAGTGAAGCACTCAGAAACAAATCTGGCTACGTCCTTCTTCATCCCATACCACCACGCAATCTGCTTTAAATCATGGTACATTTTGGTAGACCCTGGATGGTAGGCAACACTAGATCCGTGGGCTTCCCTGCACACCATATCCCGGATATCCCCAACTGCGGGAATGCAAAACCTGCCACGATACTTCAAGGTACCCGCATCATCTATAGAGAAATCTGGTAATTCACTTTTTTCAGCTCGAAGGTACAAATGCAAAAGATCGGGATCATCTTTTTGATGCAGTCGCATAAGTGCAATCCACGAAGGTTCTGCCACTGCCAAGCTACTCTGCGAATCGCAGCTTCCCACAGAAATGTCCATCAAAAGAAACTCTTCCACAAGACGCTCGGCGGAGAGTTTGAAAATCTTTCCTGACTTCCGACTTAGGGCATCGGCCACCACATTCGCCTTACCCGGATGATACTGGATTTCAACATCATAGTCGGCCACGTACTCCAACCACCGCCGCTGGCGCAGATTCAACTCTTTCTGAGTGAAGACATACTTCAAACTCTTATGATCCGTGAAAATCTTGCACTGCGCGCCATACAGCAAATGTCTCCACAATTTCAACGCATAGATCACAGCTGCAAACTCCAGGTCATGCGTAGGGTAATTCCTCTCATGAGTCTTTAGCTGCCTCGACCCGTACGCAATCACCTTCCCGCCCTGCATCAAAACGCAGCCCAGTCCGACGTGCGACGCGTCCACATATATATCATACTCACTATCTTCAGTAGGCAAAGACAAAACTGGAGCTGAACATAACCTTCTTTTTAATTCCTCAAAAGCCTCCTCACACTTGCCATCCCATATGAAGGCTGCATTCTTCTGCGTCAACCTGGACAACGACGCAGACAAAGTAGAGAATCCCTTTACAAATCTCCTATAATATCCAGCCAAGCCCAAGAAGCTTCTGATCTCTTTGGGAGTAAC
This sequence comes from Platanthera guangdongensis, assembly GCA_039583875.1. Classification (NCBI taxonomy): domain Eukaryota; kingdom Viridiplantae; phylum Streptophyta; class Magnoliopsida; order Asparagales; family Orchidaceae; genus Platanthera; species Platanthera guangdongensis. The sequence goes on along the minus strand of CM077150.1, from coordinate 68,808,731 downwards.
AGGCCTCGCCTATTCCATAACAGCAGCGATCTTTTCTGGGTCCACCGATATTCCCTCCTTATTCACCACGTGGCCGAGAAAAGAGACTTGAGGTAACCAAAATTCGCATTTGCTCAGCTTGGCGTATAGCTTATGGTCTCTCAGAGTCGCCAAGACCAGACGCAAATGCCGATCATGCTCCTCCGCATTCTTAGAATATACCAAAACGTCATCTATAAAGACAATCACAAACTTATCCAGAAAATCCTTGAAAACTCTATTCATCAGATCCATAAAAGCTGAGGGCGCATTAGTCAAACCAAATGACATAACTAAAAACTCAAAATGCCCATGACGAGAACGGAACGCCGTCCACGGAACATCTGACTCCCGAATCCTCAACTGGTGATAGCCCGATCGAAGATCTATCTTGGAAAAACGGCACTACCACGCAGTTGGTCAAACAGATCGTCAATCCGAGGCAAAGGGTACCTGTTCTTAATAGTAACCTTATTCAGTTCTTTATAGTCGATGCATAGCCTCATCGACCCATCCTTCTTTTTAACGAACAGCACTGGTGCACCCCATGGTGAAGAACTCGGCCTAATGAACCCTTTTGCCAACATCTCATCCAGCTGAATTCGCAACTCTTCCAGCTCTCGCGGGGCCATCCGGTACGGCGCCTTGGCAATAGGACGCGTGCCTGGCTCCAAATCTATAGCAAACTCGACATCTCGATCAGGTGGAAGACCGGGAAGATCATCAGGAAACACATCGGAGAAGTCACACACCACAGGGATCTCTTGCAAACACGACACTCTAACAACAGCCCCTACCAGAGAGACCACACAGGCAGAACAACCAGAATCAAGCAACTTCCGAGCACGCACCGCAGAAATGACTGGAGACTCCTGGAGAGAATACCCATAAACGCTCCCTAGCTGACCGTTGTCCTTGACGAAGTCCAAGCGCTTACCCTTGCACTGGATCACAGCATCGTACCTTGACAACCAGTCCATGCCCAAGATAACATCGAAGTCCTCCAGGTCAATCACCTTCAGATCTGCCTTGGCTAGAAAATCCCCCAACAAGATCGGACAATCAAGGACACCCAGGTCCGTAACCACAGAGTCACCGGAGGGGAACTTAACGCAAAAGGCACCACCAACATGATCTAGGCCCAAACTGAACCGCTCCACGAAGGCTCTAGCCACAAACGAGTGGGTAGCGCCTGAATCGAAGAGAACGCGCGCCCAGCGGTTCTTTACCTTAAATCGTCCTACAAATAGCGCACGCATCTAAGGAAACAAATGCTAAAACGAAAACTACAACCACAAGGGGAGCATAACGAAACGACTGAGGAGAAATCAAACCTGAGATAACCTGGGTCGAAGTCTGCGCTTCGTCTGCCGAAAGCACATTCAGCTTCCCCTTTCCTCTATCCAATTGCTGAGGCGGTGGCAAAGCCTGGAGGGGTACTGGCTGCAGAATAGGCTGGGACTGTGGGCACTTTGTCTTGAGATGACCCTTCTGCCCACACTGAAAACAGACTTTATCTCTCGACCAGCAACGGGCAGCCTCATGCCCCTTCCTTCCACACAAGGCACACACCAAGTCTCCTCTGGGAGCACCCTGAATTGCGTGCACCTGTTCCTTCTTCTGCGCTCCAAACCTTTTGAAACACTTCTCAAAGGGGTGGCCTGGTCGGCCACAGAAACTACAAACCTCTTTGCTCCTCTTTCTCGAGACCGCATCGGGTTCCTGAGGGCTCTTCCCTCCACCGGACTTTCGCTTATCCTTCCACAACTGCTGACCTCTATTCTTGGCATTCTCAATGGCCTCAACCCTCAAGGCAGCTTCGACCACGCTGGCATAACTGACTGTGCCGTAGGCATTCGCTAACTGCTGAATGGCGCTTCTTAGTCCACCCAGAAATCGCTTAACTCGGTCTGCTTCAACACTCACCAGACCAGGAGCAAACCGACTCAACTTACTGAACTCAATCTCATACTCACTGACCGTGAGTTTCCTCTGCTTCAAATGGAGAAAGTCATTCATCAGCCGGTCCCTTTCGACTGAAGGCAAAAACTTACTCAACAGCATCCCTTTAAATGACTCCCAAGAGCATCCTGCCACCAAGCTCTCCTTCTCCCTCAACCACCAATTTTTTGCTAAGCCCTTGAGCTGGTAGGCAGCGAGCATCACTCTCTGATCATCCGTAATCCCCGAATAAGAGAACATCTCCTCAATAATAATCAGCCAGTCATCCAAAATCATGAAATCTGCTTGCCCATCATAAGTAGGGGGTCTCAGTCGCTGAAACTGGGATATAAACGCCATCTCCGGAGGCACCACAACCAAAGGCACGGGAGGAGCAGGAGGGGCAGGAACAGCTACCCCCACAGCGGGGTCCGGAACTCTCGGGGCCTGTCCCGCCACCACTGCCACTAGGGACTGAATCTGAGCCTGCATAGCCACCACCTGCCTCGATAGGGTCTCATTACTCTGCCGCAGGTTTTCTACCAACGCCTCGCTCTGCGCTCCTGACGTCTCACCCTCGGATTGGGGGGTCGACCTCGTTGCAGGACGTCTCGCCATCCTATAATCGCACAAGCTTTAGACGAAACTTAGCCCAACAGCTAGAACAAAACTACCCGGTACAGACAAACACACTTAAATATGAACTTCAACTGCAAAACTTGCTCTGGGAGTTGTTTTATCATGATGATGTTATGCTTAACCTAAGATGGTTCACCACCATCACACTAACTCAGGTGCCTAAACCATGAATGCATGTATTTGTATTTTTCTTTTGACTCAAAACCATGTGTGTACATATGTCATCTTGCAAATCTTTAGCTTAACACGTTGTGCTTATGAAATGTTATGCTATGCATGATGTGCTATGCATTCTAAAAAAAAGGCCTTAATGCATGCCATGGGCGGCGTACACATGAAAATGTTATGCATCCCATACTACATAACATTCCCATGCAACGAAAAAAGAAAACGTGCTAGCCGCATTCATGTGGTGAGGTTATGCATCCCATACTACATAACCCTCACATGTTGCCTCCTATGGTGGATCCATATACAAACACATATTATGCATCCCATACTACATAATATGCCCCGTATACTTCTTTATGCTCATGAGTGTAGTGTTCGTGCTTTAGCCAAGACGTGCTGATGACATATCGGTGTGTGTATGGTATGACGCTAACCACAAATGCAAACAAGGGAAAGGTTGCCCGACCATTTGTCAAGCAACCTCCCTCTAATACCAACTGTCACAACCCGCATTTTCTCAACGATAAAATCGTATCAGAGCTAGAGAAAATGCGTGACGTGATGCCACGTCGTGCAGGGGATAACTGCACACGCTCAGGCAAAACTCCACACCTTAAATTTTAAGGAAAATCGCTGATTAATTATGAAAGGAAAGCAGTTATGTTGATTGGCCGTATCCCTCGGCACGGTGGATCAGCTAGTCCACAATTAAAAGTATAAGTATACGCAGCAGAAAATAGTTTGGTTCAATTAAGTTGACACCTTAGTGAGCATAAGTGTCCCCGAGGGACAACTCATGCTATGCACGACTCTAAGTGAATATAATAGATATAAAAAGTTAGTCTTTTAACGCTAAGGAAATATAGTGTCTTTGTTTATAAATATGCTATGCATGATATACATATAATAATGCTTTTAGGGTTTAAAATATCTAACATGCAACCTAGCAAAAATCCTTCCCAGAAGCAAGTAAACAACCACTAATAGGCAAAAACAGCAATTTAAGTTCATACCCAGCATCGCAAGAAGCCACCAGTGGGCGCCAACAACCTGACACGAACCCACTGGTGAGTATGTATGTCTATACAGAAAAGTAAAGAACTACCTCACAGAATCGGGATCAGCTGTCTCAGCTACCCAAGAGGCCGCAAACCAGCCCCTCCAAAAGAACTAGCCGCTGAATCGGCTACAACCTGGACCTGAGGCATTCAAGAAAAGAACACCTCAGCAAGGAAATAATCAAAAGTGTAAATAAAGCATTAGAGTTAAGAGCAAAAAGAAGGGTTTACCAACCCGACAACAAGCTGCTATAAGCAAAAGAAAGAGCATGACAGTAAGAAAAGAGCACTGTCTAAAGCACAGCAAAGCACACCAGGTGTGAGCAATAAAAGCAACAAGCTCAACGAAAGAGTCTAACATTCCTAATACGTGGGTAAGTGGCAGTGGTCAAAACATGGATCTGAATTCATAACCAGAATCAGATCCAAAAACGGCTAAGGGGTCGCCAGTGGCAGCTTTAGGGTCCCACTCCAACCCAAACCAGGGCAAACAGGTCGTGGCCACAGCTCTCCACATCAAAATCCACCCCTCTTAGAGGCCACTAAACATTGCACCACCTGCCACAACCCAAGAGTCGGCAAGCAAAAATTTGCCGAACACCCAATACCACCCCCTAAAGGAAGGGAAAAGTCACACTAACAATCCTAAGGTACACATGAACTCAAGACAGAAATGTCGAGCCCACTCGACGCAGCGTTGAGTAAACTCCACTCACCTGACGCCTAAAAATACTTAGCGCAAGTCCTAAGCTAGGTGACGGCATTGAGTGAGCTCGGCTCACTCGACGCTGTCAGCGCTTTCCACTTAGGGTAAACGTAAGTCTCGTTAAAAATCGCAGCCTAAGCTCTCTCATTGCTAGCAAGCAGAGAGTTGGAAATTTAATCCCAACCCTTCGTTCCGTCCTAACTACTCGGGACTATCGCAACCAAACCTGAACCACCTCTATCGCAGCCTCACCCTAACTCTAGCTACCCATAGAACACCAAACCTCCGACAAAAGAGAACATGATTAAAATTCCAGAAAAGAAAATAATGGATCAGCACTTGATTAAAAGCTTGATGAAATAATTCATCCTGCTGCCCTAGGGAGGAAAAACAAGGAGAACAGAGCTTATGCACAAGAAATAAAAACAGATCATGGGTTAGAAATAAATTTGGCAAGGGCAAGGGGCCACTTGCCTCTACCTCTTCGGAAAAACAAACAACAGCCGCACCACGGCTTGGCTCCGGCGGCAAGATCGGCCACCTAGAAGACCAACGCTGAAACTTGAGGGAAGAAAGAAATCAGATATTTAGAAATTCCTGGAATCGAACCCTAAATCAAGAAAAACTTACATGGAAGGGAAGATCTAGCCGAGAGCAAACCGAATCCGCTATCACACGAGAAAAACAGGCTCTAACCTTCCCGAAATCGCCGGCCAAAACAACCACCGCCTCCTCTCAAAACCCTTCCGCTGGAAGCTCTCCAGACTCGGGAATGATGAAAAATGAGGAGGAAAAGCAGTTCACGGCAACAAAAGATGATTTCAGGAAAAAGTACGGAACACGCCCAAGACACGCCCGTGACACGGCCCGACACGCCCGTGTCACGGGGCGTGTACTCACACACTCGATGAACGTCGATCTCTACTCGACGAAAACACGGGACACGCCCCCCCAGACACGCCCGTGACACGGCCCGACACGCCCGTGTCACGGGGCGTGTACTCACGCACCTACCCACTCGACGAAAGTCGATCTCCGCTCGACGAAGCAAGGGACACGCCCTGTGACACGCCCGTGTAACAGGCCGTGTACCAACTCGAACACCGCCCGACGATCGTGGAGCGCCGATCGTCGAACAGAGAGACACGCCCCAATATCACGCCCGTGTTCGACACGACACGCCCGTGATAGGGCCGTGTTCTCACTAAACACCGCCTGACGACCATCATGCGCAGCTCGACGAACCGAAGGGGGACACGCCCGTGACACGCCCGTGTCACGGCCGTGTTCCAACAAAAAACCCTGTCGACCAAAAATTCGTCGACCGGAGAAACGGGAGCTCTACCCGAGCACGACACGCCCTCGGTCACGGGCGTGACCCAGGCCGTGTCACCCAAACTTACACAGAAAAAGAAACCTGCTAATACCTAGCCAACAAGAGACAAGGCACCTGCCTACAAGCTCAGCCACAACGGCCACGCACAGCACAGTAAACATTACAAACATGCAGCTAACAAAACAACGCCGAAACGACGCGAAGGCAAACGATCTCGGGTTTCGACCAAAACTCGCACCGTAGCTAAACAACCAAGCCACGAAAACAACGGCGAGGTCGAAAACAACATCTGACGATCGAATACTCGGGCTAACACCTCCCGAAGCCAAAACGCAAGCATTTCCCTAAGAGGCCCAACCGAGTCACCAAAACAGACTCCGGCTAGCTGGGGAAACTTGCCAACTGGCTACAACCAGGCTACTCAAGGAACCTACAGAGCTAGGACCGCGCTCTACAACGGCGAAGGGCCGGAAAAGCGTCATCGTAACGCCAATCCAAAATCAAACAAAACACAAAAAAAACCGGGGCGTTACAGAGCCTGTCCACAAGACTTAGATCTCTTGTCCCATCTCTTTGGGTAGTATGATTTCCCAGGTCGGGGCACTTTGAACTCTGGCTTTATCACAGACAAGGCCCTTTTTCCTTGCACCCGCTTCATATCTTTCTCCAGAGCACACGCAGTATCGACCAACACCTGAAACCCTTGGTTCATCGAACTCGAGAGTAGGAATCACAACTCATCCCGCAATCCTTCGTAGAACCTATTGGATTTTCGTTTCTCATCGGCGAAGATAGAGCCCGCATAACGTCCCAACCTTGTGAACTCATGCAGGTAAGTATCAACACTACTTTCTCCTTACGTTAGCCGTTGGAACTTATTTTCCATGGCAATGCGTTGTGCCGCTGGTAGGTGCTTTGCCAGGAATAGTCGTGAGAATTCCTCAATCGAGACTTGTGTTAACTGCCTGCCCGCTAAGTGGTGTAACTCTATCTCGTCCCACCATAGCCGAGCCTCTCCTTCCATCAAGAAGGTGGCCAAGGTGACCTTCTGATTTTCCTCCATCCTGATCGCCATCAATATACCCTTTTCGCACGATAACGAATCCTCCGCCTGCATTGGAGATCCCACACCCATAAACATGGGAGGATTGAAGCTCATAAACTGCTTCAACTGCTATTCAACTGCTCGAGGATCAACAGCCGCAGTAAGTTCTGGCCTTGCCCTAACCTGTTCTAACACCACTGTCAGTTGCTCTTGCCCACCCGGCTATGCATGAAACATTGCAAACAGTGCCTCAACAACTAAGCAGACAGTTTCCACAGAAGGGGGAGGTGTAGGCACCTCAGCTGGTGTCATACTCTCATCAGAACGCTGGGGCTCCGACTGCCCAGCACCACTACGAGTCACATATAGGTGAACAAGACACATATTTGCAATCTTGCACAAGCAATAACAATAATTTAGGAACGTGCAGTTTCCTCAAACAAGTGTATTTGAATTCCTAAGTGGACATTCAAGAGTTCATTAGTGTTAATGCGGGTCGCACTTACACGTGCTCGCCAACCCACAAAAGAATTCGACCACGAATTTGAAAGAGGGAGACCGAGACAAGCTGATACCAAAATATAACGACTCCATCCAATCATATAGCATATAATAGAAGGTCTGGCCGGGTGTAACGCCCCGAAACTCAAAGGAGCAAAACGGGGGATGTTTTGGGCCAGTTTGAGTTCTGGCTGCAGGCACACGGCCTGGGACACGGGCGTGTCCCAGGGCGTGTCAAGCCTGTGTCGACACTAAGGCGGGAAGTCGACACTTTGGTCTCGACATTGTGTCGAGACTGGGCACACGGCCTGCGACACGGGCGTGTCACAGGGCGTGTCGACCCGTGTCGACACTTAGCCGTGAAGTCGACACTGTGCTTGGACGTTGTGTCGAGACATGGCACACGGCCTGCGACACGGGCGTGTCGCAGGGCGTGTCAGCCCGTGTCGACACTCGTCCCGCGAAGTCGACACTTTGGTGTCGACAATGTGTCGAGACATGGCACACGGCCTACGACACGGGCGTGTCGCAGGGCGTGTCGACCCGTGTCGACACTTAGCCGCGAAGTGTCGAGTCCGTGTACACGGCCTGGAGCCCAGGCGTGTCAAGGTGACACGGGCAAGGACACGGGCGTGTCCTAGAACCCGTGCAGTGCTCGGGTTGAAAAAGGGGAAAAATCATGGGGTACACGGCCGGCCACACGGCCGTGTCAGCTGGAACACGGGCGTGTCAGCCCGAACACGGGCGTGTTTGATACCCGTGTGAGGTTCCAGGTGATTCGATTTTGACGGCGAATGAGGCACACGGCCCTGGACACGGGCGTGTGTCAGGCCGTGTTCGGTCCAGATTGGGCATTTCAGCCCCGAATCGAAGCCGTTCATTTCTTTGACTGAAGATCCAACGGCTGGGGGTTGTTCCTGAAGGGATATACCCGGGTTTTGACTTATAAAACCCTTACTTTTCTTCACTTGTTCTCTTTCTAAATCCTTGGAGAGAGAGGAGAGCTAAGGGAAGAAGAAGGAGCTAGATCCGCCATTGGAGGAGCTTCGGAGCTCCGAATCGCAAGCCGACTCCGGATCCACGGAGGCAACGCAAGTGCGGTGATTTTCATCCGGATACTTTTCAATGGCGCCAAAGAGGAACTCAAGGGTAACGATCCTCATCTTGAGCATGAATAGCTCTCTTTCTTAGCATAGGAAGCCCGCTCTCGCGAGTTTGCGGAGAGTTGGAGGCGTTCCTTCGGGTAGATATGTGAAGTCCCCGTTGTTTAGAGTCCGTATGCGAGAACGGACATAGGCATGATGTGTGAAGCCTACCCGGACATGTTGGTCTGGATCGGTGATGTTGCATTGCATAAGGCCGGAGAAGACTCCGTGCTATTGGTTGTTTTTCGGGTTTTCTACGTGGTAGATTGCAGCAGGGAGCCTTGGGGACTAACTCAAAGGTGCACCCGGAAAACTGGGCGGATACGAGATCTTGCCAACTTGGTGGCCTGAGAGTCAACTTGAACATAACTGGGTTATGTGATTTGTGATGGAAACGGGACTCGGTGGAAGTTTGACCCGCGCAAATGGCTTAAATTGCCGTTACGATGTGAGCACGGGTTAGATGGAACCGTACCCATTCTATGTCGTTCGGTTAAAGAGACCTAAAGGCACGTGGCACTTACCGTTGGCATAGAGTAGGGTCTTCGGCGGTTGATGGCTTAAATTGACGTGACCAATGCCAGGAAGACAAATTGCTCATAGGTTTGGCCGTCAGTTGGCGGTGGTGAGTCCGGAATGTTGGTGGCTTAAATTGACGCGACATAGACCGGTTCACCGAGAATGTGCCCTGAGTGCACGAGGCGTGAGGCCGTGCGAGCCAACGTCTGTGTTGCTATGGCTATGGTTATATACATTGCTCGCTTATGCTAATGAAATGCAGGGAAGGAGCATCGCCGCCCCGAGTTGGGGGCGGGATCGTTATAATTTGGTCAGCATTGCTGACCGTTGCCTTGTTTTGCCACTGTGCGGTGGTTTGTTGCTTGCAGGTGCAGCTGGACCAAGCGGTCAATAGCGGGCTAAAGCCCTTTTTGCGAAGCTGGCCCTCGAAGGCCCAAGTAGAAGTGTTTACTGCTTTATTCATGTATGACCGGCCTGCGTGCCGTGGTTTGTAAAACATGTAATATTCAAGTGAAACATTTTGTAAGGCCTTAAGGACGGTTTTGGGTATTTTTGTATAACATTCCTAATTTATACTAGTGGACATTCGTGCTTGATGCTGGGTTCTGGTTTACAACTTTTATAAATTGCTTCCGCTAGAATGCTCTGTGTAGGACGTTGAGATTGGTTGGATGGTTTACATAAGTAACCACCCGGTCTGTCTGTGGTATATGGCGTCGGGCCCCGGCCGGACCTACTGCTATATATTATGCGACGGATAGGGGGTGTTACAATTTGGTATCAGACTACTGGTTTTGGTCGGGCTTAAAGTGAATTCGTGGACGAATTCTTTTAAGGGGTGGTGAGCACATTGTGTGCGTCATCGTTATAATGGTAAAAGAACCCATAAATGTCCACTTAGGAATGAAAATACTCGTGTTTGCGGAACCTGCGTGTTCCTATAATTGCTGTTTGCAATTTATTTGGTCGCTTAACGGTGTTTTGTACCACTATAGGTGACCAGAAGTGGTGTTGGGCCGTCAGAACGCCGAGTTCCTGAGGCTAGTAGTGCACCGGATGTTGCTCCTGCAACACCTCTGTCGGCTGAAAATATACGATAGGTGGCTGAAGCGGTGTTGGCCGTGATCAATGCGCAGCCTGGAAGGCAAGCGCAGTAGCCCGCTCCTGTGATGGAGCAAGTACCTCTTCAAGAGGCTGAGCCGAGGAGAGTGGAGCAAGTGATTGTGGAACCAATAGTGACAAGGAGGGCAACTGAGAGGCAGCTTAAGCATGTAATGAGCTTTAACCCTCCGTTATTCTCGGGGTTGGGAACCCAATCTCAGGCTGAAGACTAGATCTCCAGGGTGAAGAGAGTCATGACAGCGACGGAGACGGAGGAGTGGAAAATGACCACCATCGCTACGTTCCTGCTGGACGGTGAAGCGAGGATGTGGTGGGAAGGTTTGGAGCTGTATCATCTGAGAGGCAGACAACTGATAGACGTTCCGATGGAAGAGTTCTCAGGATTGTTCTTAGCAAGATACCTCCCTTCTACTCAGAGGATTTCAATGGAGAATGAGTTCCTGAAGTTGGTGCAGGGTGAGAAGAGCGTGGATGAATATCTCCACGAGTTTACTCGTCTGAGTCGTTATGCTAGCTCCACCATCATGGATGAGGAGCGCAAGACTAATCGCTTTTATGAAGGCTTGAGGGATGAGTTGAGACTATTACTGTCAGGGCCGATGACGCAGGGTTTCTTAACCTTGGTCAATACTTCCCGGTCCTTGGAGAAGGACATGAAGAGCGTGCAAGCGAAGAAAAGCTTGAGTGAAAAGAAATCTGAGTTCAGAGTGCCGACTACTTCAAAGTCCGACTATCGGAGGGCTTTCAAGAAGCATAGGACTTCGGGTCCAGCTCCTTCTGGTGCTTCTGGGGCGACTACGAGTCGGACCCCGGCTGCGTGTTTTACATGTGGAAAGACGGGGCATTTCGCACGTGATTGTTGGAGCGGACGTCCTAAGTCCGAGAGGAGGCCGGAGCTACTTATGAAGAGAAGGGAAAGGCGGTGGAGTCGACCGCATCCCATTATGCTCCGGCCCAACCAAGGTTCTATAATCTTGGCCAACAGGAGGCCATTAAACAAGCCGATGTAGTGACAGGTACGATTTAATTCATAGCAAGTCACTTTCTTTATATGCTTGTTATGCACATGTTACCTTACCACTACTTGTTTAGGATTTGTATTGATTTGTGAAAATCCGGCACGAGCACTCTTCGATACGGGAGCTTCACACTCCTTCTTGTCCGAAGGATTTGTATCACGCATCGGAGCCCCTTCTTCAATGGCGAAGGACAAGTTGGATGTGTTGTTGCCCAATGGGTGTTCGATGCGAGCGGATAGGATCTGCGATGTTAAGATTCGTATTGGGGAGCAGGAGTTTGACCTGCGGGCGTCCTTACTTCCGTTGGTGGAGTTCGACGTCATATTTGGCATGGACTGGCTCTCGGAGCAGCAAGCCCATATAGATAGCGGTAGCAAGGAAGTCAAGCTGGGAGCAAGTCGTGAGACGACTTTTACGGGCTTAAAGGGGTCGAGCAAGACGTTGATGTCTGCTCTTCAGGTGGTGAAGGCGGTTCGTGCCGGAGCAGAACTGTTCTTTACACTAGTGGAGGTTGCAAAGCCGAAGCCCGTGTTGGATTGTATTTCAGTGGTATCGGAATACCCTGATGTGTTCCCCGCAGATCTTCCTGGAGCCCCGCCTCAGCGGGAGATAGATTTTACGATCGAGCTAGTGCCAGGTGCAAAGCCTGTGTCACGATCTCCGTATCGGCTAGCGCCTAAGGAAATGGCGGAGCTGAAAGTTCAACTGCAAGAGTTGTTGGAGCAAGGGTATGTGCGCCCGAGTTCTTCGCCTTGGAGCGCACCAGTCCTCTTTGTTAAGAAGAAGGACGGAAACTTGAGGCTATGTATTGATTATCGGGAGCTAAACAAGCTAACTGAGAAGAACAAGTACCCGGTCACTCGGATTGATGATCTCTTCGATCAGTTAGTCGGGTCGACGGTGTACTCGAAGTTGGATCTCAAGGCTGGGTACTATCAGCTGCGGATAAGGGAGAGTGATATCCCAAAGACAGCGTTTAGTACGAGGTACGGACATTATGAGTTTACGGTCATGCCGTTTGGGCTGACTAATGCGCCGTCAGTGTTCATGGATTTGATGAACAGGACGTTCAGGGAGTACTTGGACCATTTCGTGATCGTCTTCATCGACGATATTTTGGTGTACTCGCAAAGTGAGGAAGATCACTTCAAGCATCTTCATTTGGTGTTGGAGACACTCAGGAGAAGTCAGTTGTATGCCAAGTTCTCGAAGTGCGAGTTTTGGTTATCCTCAGTGGCGTTCCTCGGGCACATAGTGAGTGGAGAGGGTATTGCTGTGGATCCGGCGAAGATTGTTGCGATACGGGAGTGGCCTGAGCTTGCTACGGTAGCAGAAGTCCGGAGCTTTTTGGGGCTTGCCGGCTATTATAGGCGCTTCTTAGAGAACTTCTCGCGGTTAGCGTTACCTCTCACTACTTTGACGAGGAAGGAGCATAAGTTCGTTTGGACGCCGGAGTGCGCGCGAGCTTTTGAGGAGTTGAAGTGTCGGTTGACCACGGCGCCTGTGCTGAGTTCGCCATGTGGAACCGAAGGCTATGAGATATATAGCGATGCTTCGGGCAGCGGTTTGAGTTGCGTGCTACTGCAGCACAGAAGCGTGATAGCTTATGGCTCGAGACAGCTAAAAGTGCACGAGAGGAATTATCCGGTCCATGACTTGGAGTTAGCGGCCGTGATTTTTGCCTTGAAGCTGTGGAGACACTATTTGTACGGTGTGAAGATTGATATCTACACCGATCACAAGAGTCTAAAGTACCTGATTGATCAGAAGGATCTGAATATGCGGCAGCGTAGATGGATGGAGTTCCTGGGGGACTATACATTCAAGATCCACTACGTGCCTGGCAAAGGGAATGCGGTTGCGGACGCATTGAGTCGTCGAGCCCCAGCTCAAGCCAATTGGCTATCGGTGCATGATGAGCGGTTGGTGCGGGAGTTGGAGGCGTTGGAGATTTTTTGTGTGGATAGACAATCAAGTGCTGAAGCAGTTCTGAATTGGACTGAAGTCCATTATGACCTGGCTGATCGTATTCGGCAGGCTTTGGATATGGATGCTCATATGAAGCAGTTCATGATAGAGGCTCTGGATGGGTCAAATTCCCAATTCGTCGTGGAGGACGGATTACTGTGGAGAGGCAGTCGTTTGTGCGTCCCAAGTGTGGGCAATTTACGGGTGGAGTTGTTGTACGAGGCGGACCATACCAAGTACTCGATTCACCCGGGGAGCATGAAGATGTACCGTGATGTGAAGAAACTGTTTTGGTGGCCGGGTTTAAAGAAGAATGTGGCGCTATACGTAGCGAAGTGCCAAACTTGCGCCTTGGTAAAGGCGGAGTGCCAAAAGCCGGGAGGATTTCTTAAGTCCTTGCCTATTCCGGAGTGGAAATTTGACGACATCTCTATGGACTTTGTGCACGGTTTGCCAAGGTCGCAAAAGGGGAACGACGCCGTTTGGGTGGTTGTTGATCGATTAACGAAGGTGTCGCATTTTATTCTGCATAGGAAGGATGATCCGGTGGAGAAGTTGGCAAAGCTTTATGTGGATAACATAGTGCGGCTTCATGGTGTGCCCCGCAGCATCGTGAGTGACCGAGATGGGCGGTTCACGTCCAATGATTGGAGGCTTGTGCAGCAAATGTTGGGAACAAAGCTGAAATTCAGCACAGCCTTCCATCCGCAAACGGATGGGCAGACCGAGAGGGTCAATAGAACAATGGAAGACATGCTCCGCATGTGTGTCTTGGATTTTGGAAAGCAATGGGAGGACCACCTTTATTTGGTGGAGTTCGCATACAACAACAGCTACCAAGCGAGTATTCAGATGGCGCCCTTCGAGGCCCTATATGGTAGAAGATGTCGCACGCCGTTGTCTTGGTTAGAAACGGGTGAGTCAAAGTTGTATAAGCGATCGGAAGTGGAGGATGCTAGTTCTTTGGTGAGAACCATTCGGGAGAGGTTGCTTATCGCTCAGGACCGGCAAGCAAAGTACTATAATGCCAAGCACAGGAACGTGGAGTTCGCTGTGGGCGATTATGTATACTTAAAGATCAAGCCGTTCAAGGGTGTCTCGCGGGTGCGACGATTGAAAAAGCTAAGCCCGAGGTAACTTGGACCGTTTGAGGTTTCGGAGCGAGTTGGTGAAGCGGCCTATAGGTTGAAGCTTTCAGTGGAGCTAAGTGGTTTACATGATGTATTCCATATTTCGGTGCTTCGGAAGGCGGTGCAAGAGCCTACGCAAGTGATCGCGGTTGATCAAGTGCCTGTGGATAGTGGGCTAACGACAAAGGTCAAGCCCGTGCGGATTGAAGACTCGGAGGTCAAGCGGCTACGCAATAAAGAGATCAGGATGGTCAAGGTCCGGTGGGACAATTGCGGTCGTGAGGAGCTCTCTTGGGAGCGAAAGCAGACTATGCTTGACGAGTATCCGGAGTTGTTCCGCTCAGGTACAAATTTTGTTTTGTATGTCTTTCCTTTATGTAATTTCGTGGGCGAAATTCTTTTAAGAGGGGTAGAGTTGTAACGCCCCGAAACTCAAAGGAGCAAAAAGGGGGATGTTTTGGGCCAGTTTGAGTTCTGGCTGCAGGCACACGGCCTGGGACACGGGCGTGTCCCAAGGCGTGTCAAGCCTGTGTCGACACTAAGGCGGGAAGTCGACACTTTGGTCTCGACATTGTGTCGAGACTGGGCACACGGCCTGCGACACGGGCGTGTCGCAGGGCGTGTCGCAGGGCGTGTCGACCCGTGTCGACACTTAGCCGCGAAGTCGACACTGTGCTTGGACGTTGTGTCGAGACATGGCACACGGCCTGCGACACGGGCGTGTCGCAGGGCGTGTCAGCCCGTGTCGACACTCGTCCCGCGAAGTCGACACTTTGGTGTCGACAATGTGTCGAGACATGGCACACGGCCTGCGACACGGGCGTGTCGCAGGGCGTGTCGACCCATGTCGACACTTAGCCGCGAAGTGTCTAGACCGTGTACACGGCCTGGAGCCCAGGCGTGTCAAGGTGACACGGGCAAGGACACGGGAGTGTCCTAGAACCCGTGCAGTGCTCGGGTTGAAAAAGGGGAAAAATCATGGGGTACACGGCCGGCCACACGGCCGTGTCAGCTGGAACACGGGCGTGTCAGCCCGAACACGGGCGTGTTCGATACCCGTGTGAGGTTCCAGGTGATTCGATTTTTACGGCGAATGAGGCACACGGCCCTGGACACGGGCGTGTGCCAGGCCGTGTTCGGTCCAGATTGGGCATTTCAGCCCCGAATCGAAGCCGTTCATTTCTTTGACTGAAGATCCAACGGCTGGGGGTTGTTCCTGAAGGGATATACCCGGGTTTTGACTTAGAAAACCCTTACTTTTCTTCACTTGTTCTCTTTCTAAATCCTTGGAGAGAGAGGAGAGCTAAGAGAAGAAGAAGGAGCTAGATCCGCCATTGGAGGAGCTTCGGAGCTCCGAATCGCAAGCCGACTCCGAATCCACGGAGGCAACGCAAGTGCGGTTATTTTCATCCGGATACTTTTCAATGGCGCCAAAGAGGAACTCAAGGGTAACGATCCTCATCTTGAGCATGAATAGCTCTCTTTCTTAGCATAGGAAGCCCGCTCTCGTGAGTTTGCGGAGAGTTGGAGGCGTTCCTTCGGGTAGATATGTGAAGTCCCCGTTGTTTAGAGTCCGTATGCGAGAACGGACATAGGCATGATGTGTGAAGCCTACCCGGACATGTTGGTCTGGATCGGTGATGTTGCATTGCATAAGGCCGGAGAAGACTCCGTGCTATTGGTTGTTTTTCGGGTTTTCTACGCGGTAGATTGCAGCAGGGAGCCTTGGGGACTAACCCAAAGGTGCACCCGGAAAACTGGGCGGATACGAGATCTTGCCAACTTGGTGGCCTGAGAGTCAACTTGAACATAATTGGGTTATGTGATTTGTGATGGACACGGGACTCGGTGGAAGTTTGACCGGCGCAAATGGCTTAAATTGCCGTTGCGATGTGAGCACGGGTTAGATGGAACCGTACCCGTTCTATGTCGTTCGGTTAAAGAGAACTAAAGGCACGTGGCACTTACCGTTGGCATAGAGTAGGGTCTTCGGCGGTTGATGGCTTAAATTGACGTGACCAATGCCAGGAAGACAAATTGCTCATAGGTTTGGCCGTCAGTTGGCGGTGGTGAGTCCGGAATGTTGGTGGCTTAAATTGACGCGACATAGACCGGTTCACCGAGAATGTGCCCTGAGTGCACGAGGCGTGAGGCCGTGCGAGCCAACGTCTGTGTTGCTATGGCTATGGTTATATACATTGCTCGCTTATGCTAATGAAATGCAGGGAAGGAGCATCGCCGCCCCGAGTTGGGGGCGGGATCGTTATAATTTGGTCAGCATTGCTGACCGTTGCCTTGTTTTGCCACCGTGCGGTGGTTTGTTGCTTGCAGGTGCAGCTGGACCAAGCGGTCAATAGCGGGCTAAAGCCCTTTTTGCGAAGCTGGCCCTCGAAGGCCCAAGTAGAAGTGTTTACTGCTTTATTCATGTATGACCGGCCTGCGTGCCGTGGTTTGTAAAACATGTAATATTCAAGTGAAACATTTTGTAAGGCCTTAAGGCCGGTTTTGGGTATTTTTGTATAACATTCCTAATTTATACTAGTGGACATTCGTGCTTGATGTTGGGTTCTGGTTTACAACTTTTATAAATTGCTTCCGCTAGAATGCTCTGTGTAGGACATTGAGATTGGTTGGATGGTTTCCATAAGTAACCACCCGGTCTGTCTGTGGTATATGGCGTCGGGCCCCGGCCGTACCTACTGCTATATATTATGCGACGGATAGGGGGTGTTACACCGGGTCCCCACACCATATGCCACAAAACAGGCGGCAAGGTTACAGGTTAATACCAATTGATAATCGTATCCTAACATAGAGCATTCTAGCGGAAGCTTTTAACAATAATATTGAACTCCAACCATGAATGTCCACTATATATATAAACAACCACATTTATATATAAACTTTCGAAGTAATGTACAACAAACACAATATCGTTAGGCCTTATGGCTTTACAGTTCTTTTTTACAAGCGTGGATTCCACACATCGGCGCGTAGGCTGGCCACACATGAACACAACCCAAAAGGGCTTTGCTTAGCCTTCAAGGGCTAGCGGCAGCAGTAGCAGCATCCGGGATGTCAACCCCTATATTTCCCGCTCGGCTCTCCAGCACCTGCAGAGAGACATCCCACCAAGCGGTGGCAAACAAGGCAATGGTCAGCATTCAACTGATCAATTTATAACGACCCTACCCCTTTCCCAGGGCAGTGGTAATCCTTCCCTGCAGGCATAACAATTCATAGGCTGATATATCACACATTGTGCTCTCACGCACAAACAATACATCACAACCGTTAGCCACGTGGCCCGACGATCCGTGCACTCAGGGCACATTCTTGGTGTGCCGAAAAACCAGGGCAAACACCACCGTTCACGGTCCGAAACCCAACGATATTGAGCATTTAGTCTTAACGGCGCGCAGGTCTAAGACTCTCATTATGCGCTCCAACTGACCATACTTTTAGGTCTCCAAGTCGGACGGACATAACGCAGGTATAGATCAGCCACCCCCCGTTGCTCAAGTCACCTTGCCATCACGAATACCAACGTACTCGAGGCCAAGTCTAAGGTGCGGGTTGGTTTCACCTTTCCTGTTCGGCACGAAGCCTTTTTAGGAGCTTACAACTCATAATTGTCATACTGTCCACCAAGGACTGGCTTCACAATAGCCACAATTTCCACCAAGGACTGGCTTCATAATAGTCACAATGTCCACCAAGAACTGGCTTCATAATAGCCACAATGTCCGCCAAGGACTTACTTCACAATAGCCACAATATCCACCAAGGATTGGCTTCACAATAGCCGCAATGTCCACCAAGGACTGGATTCACATCAAAAAGGGGAGTTCATGCTAGCATCCTTCACGATCGCTTAGCGGGTTTAGTAGAAACTCTCTTTCTGCACCCAACTCTGCCCAAACCCTGCAACATCCTACAGTGCCAGAAAACTGGTCTTGCCATAGCATACAACACAAGCATCACAAGAGTATTTTCCTGAACTACGACTTCAGTACTTCCTGTTACTGCCCTTCACAGGTCCAACCCATCGACTCCACAACCTACACGTTTAATCGCAGAGTCTTCTCCGGTGCACAAATGAAACATCACCAATCCAGACCAACTGTCCAGATGGGCTTCACACAACAGGCTTATTCCGTACTACACATTTCCGGATGTATATGCAAGACTATTTGAGATTCCAAGTATCAACACAAGGGAAATCCCTCCGCAATCCACCCTCTAGTGGGGGAAATCCATGCACATGCCAAAAAGAAGGACTTCGCATGTCTAAGAAGGAAGATCGTTACCCTTGACGACCTCTTGGGAGCCATGGAAATCTAGCCAGTTGGAAAGCACCACAGCGGCCTTGCCTCCACAAATCTGGCCTCGGATCTCGATTCGGAACTTGGAAGCTCCACCGGCGGCCGGATCCCTTTCTCCTCCTCCTCCTTGCTCTCCCTTCTCTCTATATCTTATGGCCAAGGTAAAATGAGAATCTCTCTCTCAACTCCTGGCTTTAAAATAACAGGGATAAGCCTGGTCCATTAGATCCCAGATGAAGGAAATGAACGGCTACAAATTTCCCTGAACTCTCCAAAATTGGGTTGAACATGGCCTGTGACACGCCCGTGTCCCAGGCCATGTACCTTAAGCGGCACACAACCGACTTAATCCGAACAGGACATGGCCATGTGATACGCCCGTGTCAAAGGCCATGTGCCCTGACACGGCTTTGGACATGCACGTGTCCCGCCTGTGTTTATCAGGCCTCATTGCCTTGGACAAATCCAGAGAAGGACACGGACATGTGACATGCCCGTGTCACAGGCCGTGTGCCCAACTCGACCATACAGAGAAGGACACGATGTGGGACACGCTAGTGTCCCAGGCAGTGGTGCCCAGCCTAAACCAAATTTTGGGATTTGGGGTGTTACAAAAACTATTATTCTGATGAGGAAGACTTAGAATTGATGGCTCAGCACGAGCACTTATTAAAGGCTTTCGACAAATTTCGTAACGTAGTCCGAAAGAAATTAAAAGAGAGTGCCTCCCTCAAGGCAATGGAAGCAAATCTGTAGGAAGAAATTGCACAATTACTTCCTCTCAGAGATGAAGTCCACTCCTTGAAAGAGGAACTCAAGGGATCTACTGAGACATTAAATTTGAAGGAAAAATAACTTGATTAGTTGGAAGAAAAGCTCGCAGTGGAGAGAAAACTCGTTGAGAGTTACTCCAAAACAAAGACTGTTCTCCCTCTTATTGATGAGTTCTCCGCTCAGAAGAAGGGTAGTGGTCTTGTCCACATCGATGGGAAGGGTAAGGCTGCCAAGAAGGCTAGCGCCAAAGAAAAGGGGAAAGCACCAATGGGTCAACCCTCGTTCAGGAAGGTAATCTTCCCGACGAACAAGTTCGACCTTGTGTCGTCTTATGGTCATCATGCTAGGCCTACTCATGTAGAGCCAAAGAATAGATACCAGGGATGGACACGTCCCCATGACTTTGGTGTCAGTGTGTTCAAAGCACCTTATGAAGAAATTCAGATGAAGAGTTATGGTCTGTATATACATGGCCATAATAATAAGAAGGCACCGAAAGCTAAATCTATTGTGCCTGAGGCTAAGGACATGGGAATCCCCTGTGTATACCGCAACCAGGAGGCATCCACCTCTAAGAAAGCTGCCCTTGCTAGACCTCACGTTCAAAGGGTAAAGCAGGAGTATAAAAGGAGGTACAATAGGTTTGACTGTTGGTGAAGCGACAAAATTGGTCACTTTGCCGCAGATTGTTGGTACAACCCTACTAATCTTATAACCCCACGAGTTAGCTATACGAGACCGACTACTCATATGGTTAATGTTCCTAGTGGTGTTCATCTGACCCGGAACCAAGGACCCAAATACATTTGGGTTCGTAAGATAAAATGATTTGTTTTTGCAGGTATGTCCAAAGGCTAATAGAACTTCAATCTGGTATTTGGACAGTGGATGCTCTCGGCACATGATCGGGACAAGAAGCCTTTTGTGTGATTATACCCTACTCAAAGACGGACAAAACTCATCTTTGGAGGTTCAGACGGGGGAACAACAAAAGATTTGTTGAAATTTTTGAAGTGAAAGTGGGTGTAGGCCGGGCGGTCTGAGCGGTCTGAGCGGTCTAAGTCCGCTGCTTGGGCGGCCTGTTGGTTGCGTCCTGGGTGACCTGGCCTGGTTGGACTTTGTGGCTTGGCTATTCTCATGGAGTTGTTTGTGCGGCCTGGTGTGCGGCCTGGGCGAACTAGTGTGCAGCCTGGATGGTGTTTGGCCAAGGAAGTCTTAGCGACTTGGGCATCGAGTGGAGCGGCCTGAGCGGATTGTGTTGGCGGTCTGATGGCGGTGCTTAGCTTGATCTGCGGCCTTGCAGTTGGCCAGCTCTTCGTGTAATCGGGCGGATTGGAAGTTGTATCTGCGATGTGTTGGCGGACTTGTTTATTGCGTCCGCGGAGTCCGTATTTGTGGACTGGCTTTGGAGATGGGATTTTGTTCTTGCCAAGCTCTCCATGATGCGATGGATTTTCACATCCTTGTGGCAGACTGTCATGCTAATTGGCGGTCTGGGTCTTCTGTGTCCGCCGTGCTCGCGTTAGTTGCTTGATGGGATGCTGGACTTGGTCATTTTCTATGACAAGTCCATGGTGTCCGCAGAGTCCGCCGAGTACGCTATTGACCGGGCGGACTGCCTGTTGGTCGTGGACTCGTGGTGGGTTGTGGCATTGTTGTCGAGCTATACGGACTATCACTTTTCTGCATACAGTGTGCGGACTGATGCAGCATGAGTTGCGGTTGTGTCCACATGCTGTGTTGTATTGTGGACTGATGCAACATATGTTGCACGTGTATCCGCATGCTATGTTGAGTAGCGGACTGGCGCTATGATTTTGTTGGGTGGACTGGCGCTGCGCTTGTGTTGTGTGGGATGGCATTGTGTTCGCTTGGTGGAGGACTGGCTTTTGACCTAGGGCCTGGAGGATTGTTCTGGCCAAGTCCTTACGGACTTGGGGACTGGGTTGTATTAGCGCGCGGACTGGGGTGGTGACTCTATTCACTAGGGTGGTGACCACACTCCTCACCTCACCTATAAATAGATCCCCCCGGCACATCTATAGTAACTGAGTGAACAGTAAGTTGGGGCTTATTTAATTATTGCAGTCTGGATTTTCCTGTCCGCGCGGGTTGAGTAGAGTTGATTGTTTGTTGTTTGCAGGTTGCGCGGCTAACACTGAGGAGCCAGGAGTTTGGCTTTGACTGCGGTCAGCATCAGTGAAGTTTGCGGTTACACTAGGCGGTCTCAGTAGGTCGTTTATGCGGCTTGACAGTTTTCTCTGCTTCAGCTTTTCCAAGTTCAATAACCTGTCTACCGGTCTCGAGCGGGTAGGCTGTCTGTTCTTTAGTTCACCAGCAGCTTGTAGAAGTCAGCGAATAACGGTGTGTTCGCGTGACCTCGCGGTCTCGACGGACTCCGTGTACTTTTCGCCTTCTAGCAGCAGTAGTAGTTCGGGCGGTCTCGGGGACTTCGGCAGACTGGGCGGTCTCGGCGGTCTCCAATTCTCTCCGCTCGAATTATTTTACTTGTATTTTCCTGTGTTCCTTTGTACTGGCAAAATCATGTCTCGTCATGTATATCACACTTTGTAAAGAAGAAATAAAAGAATATATGATCTGCTTGCCCCTGTGATTGCATTTGGTAGTTGAGCTTGCTTTCCTGGTTTCCGCACGATCACGGTGTGATCTTGATAGTTATGAGGATATTAATTTGGCATTAGGCTATCTCATTGACCACTTTGAGAAAATTCAACATGGTATCAGAGCAAGGTTTAGTTGCTTGAGCGGTGATCAACTTGTGTTGTTGCTATGTGCTTCTAGAAGCTTAACCAAGGTTGCTGCAATGGAAGGGAACTATGCAAGAGGTCTGGGTGTTGAACTCTTAACCACGACTAACTTTAAGAAGTGGAAGTCGTGTATGAAGAGTTTTCTTCTTGGCGAGGAGTTATGGGAGGTCGCCAGTGGTGACGACAGGCAGGAGGTTACTACTGCTTTTGGGACTGCAGAGCAGGTGAGAGTCTGGTGGAAAACTAACGCAAAGGCGGAGTTTAGCCTTTGGAGGGCTGTGTCACCGGAGTTGTTTGATCACATCATTGGATGTGAGTCGGGTGTTGATATATGGAAAACTATTGATGGGTTGTTCAACAGGAAGAATGGGGCGAGGTTATAGTTCTTGGAGAATGAGTTGGCCAGGACAACTCAAGATGACCTGACCATCTCTAAGTTCTTTCTGAAGATGAAGAGCCTGTGTGCTGAGATATCAGCACTTGATCCGGATGAGCCTATTTCTGAAACTAAGTTGAAAAGGCACATAATCCGCGACTTGCAGAAGGAGTATGTTGCTTTTGTAACTTCTGTTCAAGGCTGGGCAACTCAACCATCTCTGCTAGAGCTTGAGAACCTGCATGCTTCACAGGAAAGTTTGGCCAGACAGATGGCTAGAGTGACTATCTCTGAAGGAGGTAGTGAAGTGTTGTTCACAGGTAAGAAGAAGAAGAGATGGGAAGGGAAGAAGAAGAACATTGTTGCTGAAAATGAGCCTTGAACTTCTTATCAACCAGAGAGGAGTGTTGCTCCTAAGAAGGATTTGAAGAAGAACTTGAAGTGCTACAGGTGTCATCGGCGGGGACACTTCAAGTGTTACTGCAAGGTCAAACTGCAGTCTGGGCATGCTGCAGGCAAGGAGGAAGCTTGCTTGAGTACTGAAGAAGCTGGATGGGGCGGAGCTTTCATGACGGGCACTTGTGTCTGTGCTTTATCCGCTGTCGACTTCAACGATGAGTGGATCGTGGACTCCGGGTGTGGTCATCACCTCACTGGAGACAAGTCAAAGTTTTCTTCTCTGCAAGCCTATTCAGGTAACGAAGCTATCATAACTGCTGATAATACTGTTTATGCAGTAGAGAAGGAGGGGTTCATGTCCTTGGGAATTGATAAGGGGCCACTCATGTTAAGGAGTGTGTATCATATGTCAAGCATGAAGAAGAACATCTTCTCTGCGACCAATGCGGTATATGCAGGTTATCACGTTCTGTTTGGGCCAATAGAAGTAAAGTTCCTTCGCAACGTATCAGCGGTAAAGGCTGATGTTGCTCATATTGGGAGGAGAGTTAAGAACTTGTTTGTTCTTGCAACAAACTCTTACGTTGATCGGATGAGGGAAAACGATAGCGCTGCTATATGGACACAAGAGGCTGGGGCATGTAGGAATGGATAAATTGAAAGCTATGGCAAACAGGAGCCTTTTGAGAGGCTTGCCTAAGTTGTCTTCCTTTGGTGACGGTCACGTTTGCGCGGGATGTCAGTACGGTAAGGCTCATCGCCTTCCGTTTGATAAGTCACAAACTAGGAGCAAGAGACCATTGGTGTGTATCCATGGTGACTTGATGGGACCAACCGTTACTGCTAGCCTTGGTGGAAGCAGATACATGCTTGTTCTGATTGATGACTACTCAAGATACACTTGGGTTTATTTCTTGAAGGAGAAGTCAGGAGCTTTCTAGGTATTTGTGGAGTTCAAGGAGCTAGTGGAGGGCCGGCTTGACTTGCGGATCAAGAAGTTTAGAACATACAACGGTGGTGAGTTTTTCTCCTCCAAGTTTTCTAACTTTTGCAGGAAGCATGGGATCCAAAAAGAGCTTACTTGTGCTCATACTCCACAACAAAACGGAGTAGCAGAGCGGAAGATCCGTCATCTGACGGAAGCCTGCAAGTGTTGGCTTCATGTGAAAGACATTTCTAGGTCCTTTTGGGCAGAGGGGATGTCTTGTGCTTCTTACGTCATCAATCGGATGCCGCTCAGTCCAATCAATATGAAGTCTCCTTTTGAGATGTTGCTGAAGGAGAATCCAAGCGTGGAACACCTTCGGGTGTTTGGATCAACTTGCTATGTGCATGTCTCGGATGCTTCAAGGACAAAGCTTGATGAAAAGGCAAGGAAGCTTGTCTTCGTTGGCTATGATAAACAGAAGAAGGGATGGAAATCCATGGATCCTGCGACAAAGAAGTTTGTTGTATCAAGAGATGTGGTCTTTGATGAACTGACATCGTATGGAGGTGGGTCGGTTGATCAACCAGAGAGCAAGGTTGATGAAGAGCAGAAGGTGGCTGCTGAAGTTCTTGAAGAGGAGCTTGTCGTTTCACCAGCAGCACCTGTTGCTTCAAGCTCTGAGATAGAGGCTTCTGGTTCAGGAAGCAGGGGGAGCTTTGCTCAAAGTCTGCCCGGGAATGGAGCTGAGCCTGAAGAAGCAACGAAGGAGGTGAGCAAGGAGCAGACCCTTCGGAGATCAAAGAGGGTTATTAAGCCACCAGCTCGGTACTATGATGGGAATGCAGTGAGTTTTGTCTCCTGCTTCTTTGCAGGTCCTCTGGATGAGCGAGTGCCTACAAACGTCAATGAGGCCACTGGATTAAAAGAGTGGGAAGATTCCATGATGGAGGAGATTGCTGCTCTCAAGAAGAATGAAATCTGGGACCTTGTGCCCAAGGTTGATGGCATTACTCCAGTGACTTGTAAGTGAGTGTACAAGTTAAAGAAGAAGGCTGATGGGAGCATTGATAGATACAAAGCTCGCCTTGTTGCTAGAGGATTCTCACAACAATATGTAGAAGACTATGAGGAGACATTTAGTCCAGTTGCAAAGTTGACTTCGGTTCGGGTGGTGATCGCCTTGGCTGCTTGCAAGGGATGGAGAATGTTACAGCTTCATGTGAAGAATTCTTTTCTTTATGGAGAAATTGATAAGGACATCTTCATATATCAACCACTTGGTTTTGTTTTTGAAGTTTATCCGGACTATGTCTGCAAACTCAGGAAGGCTCTCTACGGGTTGAAGCAAGCTCATATAGCTTGGTATGGGAAGATAGAAGAGTATCTTCAATTCTGCAGTTATCTTGCTTCCAACTCGGATTCAAGCTTGTTCATCAAGAAGAAGGGGGAGCTGCAAGTCTTGGTCCTACTGTATGTTGATGATATGATGATCACAGGGAATTCAGAGGAGGAAGTTGCTAGGCTCAGGGTTGAGCTAGCTATTCTCTTTGACATGAAAGACTTGGGAGAGTTTCATCACTTTCTTGGTCTTGAAGTGGAGAGGAAGGAGAGCGGGATACTCATTTGCCAGAAAGGATATGCAGATCTCATTGTGAATCGATTCAGTATGGGCAAAAGAAAGAGTTGTTCTACTCCTATGGATCTTGGTCTGAAGCTTCGACGAGATGAAGGAAGGATTCTTCCTGATCCCTTGTTGTTCAGAGCTCTAGTGGGGAGCTTGATCTACTTAACGATTACAAGGCCAGATATTGCTTACATTGTTGGCCGAGTAAGTCGGTTTACGGCTAAACCAAGGTAGTCTCATCTAGTAGCGGCAAAGAACATTTTGAAGTATGTCAAGGCGACTTCTGATATGGGACTCCTCAATAGAAGGTACACGAGCTTTTCTTTGTGTTGAAGTATTAGACCGGGCGGCCTTGCGGTCTTGTCTGGCGGTTTGTTGACCTAGCGGTCTGGAGGTCTCTCTCTCAGAATCCTGGAGACCAGGCGGTCTATCGGTCTCCTATTTCGGCTTGTTCTTATCCTGCTGGAGTTGCCGAGCGGTTAAACCATCTGTCTAACCGCGCGGCCTGTGCGGTCTCTTTAATTTCTAGCCGCTCAGCTTGTACATGTTTAGTCCCACATTATTTGTTTGCACTCTCTCATATCTCCTACATTCTATAAAAGGGAGGTCATACCTTTGTAAATGATATCTTTTTTGGATAATAAAATTTCAATTATTCAAATTTCTGTCCGCTTGTTAGCTGTGTGTTCGCTACTTCTTACATGGTATCAGAGCACTCGGTCCTTTCCACCTGACTACGCTCTCTCTGTGCGTGCGGCTTGTTTCTTCTGTCCGCGCCCTGATCTCGCGGCTTGTTTTCTCTTCTGCCCACTGTGCTGTTTGCGCGGCTTCTCTCTGTTCGCACGCCTTTCTTCGGTCTGTTCTCGACCTGTTCTCTTGGGTCCTTTGCTTCCTCTTGTCTTCTGTTCGCTCGGACTCCTTCAGTACGCGCGACCTCTTCCTTGTGCCTTGGTCTGCTTCCTGGCCGCTGGTGCTCTGCCACCGTGCCGCTGCAGCTTCTTCTCTTTAGCCCGCTGCGGTTTCATCCTTGTTCGCTGCAGTTTCTTTCTCGTGTCCCGGCGTCTTCCTTAGGTCGTGCGGCTTGCCCTCGTTTTTTCTCTCCTTGCGGCCTCTCTTATTCTCGCGCGGTTTCCTGCCCTCTCTATGGCTATTTCCAGTCTCTCCACCCCCGTTATCTCTACCTCCACCACACCTGCAGCTCCTCCTCCTCCTCCTTCGGGCAACCTTGGCATGCTTTCTAAGCTTGTTGGCTCCAACTATCCCGATTGGAGCGTTTCTTTCACCTTTCTACTTCGCTCTTAGTGCAAGCATCATCACCTCACTGATGACCCTCCTCCTCGTAACTCTCCTGAATTTGATGACTGGGATGCGAGTGATGCCCTTATCCGCACTTGGCTGGCCAACAGCCTCTCTGATGAGTGCCTTCCCATCATTCGCCATGATGAGACGGTCAAGGCCGTCTGGCTTCACCTCACTGCTCTCTATTCGAAGGGGGGACAGACGTCCCATATTTATACTCTTTATGCGGACCTCTTCGCCTGCCCCTCCATGTCTCTTGTTGCGGCTTACCAGCAGGTTCAGGCTCTTGGCGCAGAGATCCTCCAGAATCGCCCCTTCTCCGCAGACTTGGCCGACCAGCACAAACACTTCCAGGAACTCCTGGTTGTTTGTTATCTTCTCCGCCTTCCTGATTCCTATGATATGATCCGCCAGCAGATCTTGGGTGAGGCGGAATCTCCTACTTTGGATGCCACCGCGGCTCGCATTGCCGCTGTTACTTCGCTACTCCAGCGTCCTCTGTTAGCCTACCCCCCTTCCCAGGACTCCTATGCTCACCAGGCTCAGTGGGGGGGGGGGTCCTAGTAGCCGCAGCTACTCCAGCGGGCGTGGTTCGTTCAAGTTCCTCTGCTCTCACTGTGGTCGTACCGGTCATTCTGTTGACCGTTGCTGGCAGAAACATCCTCATCTTCGCCCTTCCAGTGATGCTCCTTCCTCTACTTCCGCCTCCTCTCGGCCGTCTGCCTCTGTGGCCACGACTTCAGGTAGTGCCCACGTCGTTACCCAAGGTAAATGGCTGATTGACTCGGGTGCTACAAATCATATGACTGGCAACCCTCATTTCTTCTCTCTCCTTGAAACGCATGACCGCCTACCCCCAGTTCGTGTGGCGGATGGTTCACCATCCCCGGTGTTAGGGACGGGCATGGTTCAAGTCACCCCGTCGCTTCGCTTGGAGGACACTCTCTATGTCTCGAAGTTCCCGTGCAATTTATTATCTGTTACCACTTTATGCCGGCAACTACAGTGCTCTGTCTTATTCACTCCCACTTCTTGTTCTTTTCAGGACCCGAGGACCCAGCGGACGATTGCTACTGGGACTGAGAGCGGCTGCCTCTATTTCCTCGACAACGTTTCCGCTCTGTCCGTCTACTCCTCCTCTATAGATCTGCTTCAATGGCATCTTCGCCTTGGACATCCTCCTCCTCGGATTCTTCGACAGCTTCTGCCCCACTTACCTCCAACCAGTCCTCCGCTCAACTGTGATGCATGTCAGCATGGCAAACATCATCACTCCTCCTTCCCGCCGAAGCAAGGTTGTGGCTCCTCTCGCCCGTTTGATCTCATTCATTCTGATGTATGGGGTCCTGCCCCTACCCTCACCGTTGGTCGGGGTAGTTCCTACTTTGTAACTTTTATAGATGATTTTTCTAGATGTACCTGGGTGTATCTATTAAAAGATCGCTCTAAACTCTTTCCTATCTGGCAATCCTTTTATTTTATGATTAAGACTCAATTTAACATTTTTATTAAAGTTTTACGCTCTGATAATGCTAAGGAATATCTTAGTCATGAGTTCTCCTCTTTCTTTCTGCAACATGGTCTTCTTCATTAAACCACCTGTGTTTACACCTCCCGGCAGAATGGGGTGGCGGAGCGTAAAAACCATCACCTCCTTGATGTCGCTCGCACTCTCATGACGCAGATGCAAGTACCCCGCTCCTACTGGGGCTATGTTGTGCTCCTCGACTGCTATCTCATCAATCATCTTCCCTCCACGGTTCTCCACGGCCAGACCCCCTTCTCCATTCTATACCCCCGCAAAGAACCTTTTCCTCTCCCTCTCCGTGTCTTTGGGTGCACGGCTTTTGTTCATGCTCCTTCCGCTACCCGCGATAAGCTTTCCCCCCGTTCCACCAGATGTGTCTTTTTGGGGTACTCTACCACTCAGAAAGGCTATTGCTGTTTTGACCACGTTCTGCGCAAACAATTTGTCTCCGCGGACGTGACATTCTTCGAGAATGCTTCCTACTTCTCTCTTGACTCCTCTCTTCCTCCTGTTGACTCTGCTTCTCCAACGCCTCTCTCTGTTCCTTCCACGCCTCTCGATGTCTCCACTTTTCCCTCATCTCCTCCTCCGTCTCCTTCCCTGTCTGTTTCACCCCCTACCACTCCTCCCTCCTCTCCGCCGTCGTCTCTCTCTAGTCCCGGGCCAGCCTTCTCCGCTACGGACGCTCCGGTCGCTGAGGCACCAATCGACCTGGATCTTCCCATTGCTCTTCGCAAAGGGGTGTGAGCATGTACTCAACACCCGCTTGCGGTAGTTGTTTCCTATGCTCGGCTTTCTCCTTCTCGCAGGTATTTTGCCTTGGCTATCTCCGCTGTTTCTACTTCCCGCACCTACCAGGAGGCTCTTGCTATCCCTCATTGGAAATCTGTCATGGATGAAGAGATGGCTACTCTTACTGAAAGGGGTACCTGGACCCTTGTTCCTCCACCAGTGGGTACTGATGTGGTTGGCTGTCGCTGGGTCTTTGTTGTGAAATTTCGCCCCGACGGTACTGTGGACCGCTACAAGGCCCAGTTGATGGCCAAAGGCTTCACTCAGACTTACGGCGTTGATTACTTTGACACTTTATCCCCGGTTGCTCGACTCAGCACCATCCGAGTTCTTCTCTCTGTGGCTGTTAACCGGGATTGGGCTATTTCCCAGCTTGATGTCAAGAATGCCTTTCTCTATGGCGATCTTCAGGAGGACGTCTACATGGAGCAACCTCCTGGGTTTGTTGCTCAGGGGGAGACACGTGTATGCCGTTTGAATAAGGACATTTATGGCCTCAAGCAGAGCCCTCGGGCGTGGTTCAACAAGTTCAGTGGTATTGTGGCTACCAGCGGCTTTACAAGGAGTTCAGCCGATCACTCCTTATTCATTCGCAAAACGGACTCGGGACTGGTGGTTTTGGCCGTATAAGTGGATGATATTCTTCTTACTGGCGATGACCAAGCTGGGGTGGACTTGACGAAGAAACACCTCTGTCAGCACCTGGTCACGAAGGATATGGGCACCCCGAAATACTTTTTGGGGATAGAACTCTCTCGGAAGCTTGACTCGTTGGTTCTCTCCCAATGGAAGTATGCCCTTGATCTTCTACAAGAGGCAGGATTGACAGGTGCCAAACCGGCCCGGTTTCATATGACTATTGGAGAAGACAAAACATGGACGGATGACTCGCCTCTTCTATCTGATGTCACATGGTACAGACGTTTGGTGGGCAAACTCATCTATCTCACGGTGACCAGACCCGACATCTCCTATGCTGTAGGCAAGGTCAGTCAGTTTATGCAAGCTCCCCGGGAGTGCAATCTTCAGTCTGCCTTGAAGATTTTAGAGTATGTCAAAGCAGCACCGGGCAAAGGGCTAATCTTTTAGAGGAATGGTCATCTGAGGGTTGAAGCCTACTCAGAGTCAAGCTATGCGGATGATAAAGGCGACCGTAAATCCACATCCGTTTTTTGTACTTTTGTTGGAGAAAATCTTGTGAGTTGGAAGAGCAAGAAACAGTCTGTTGTCTCCAAATCCAGTGTAGAAGCCGAATACCGGAGTATGGCGTCAACCACGTGTGAGTTAAAGTGGTTGTGGGCTTGTAGAAACCGAACAAAAACAAACCGAAATAGTTTTCACTGAAACTTTATTATCCGAAAAAGGTATCTATTACAATGGTATAGCCTCCCTTTTATAGAATGGAGGAGATGAGAGAGATTACAAATAATCAATGTGGGACTAAAAATTTACAAGGATATGCGGCTTTACAAAAGACAAACGAGACAAGCCGTGCGGTTAGACAAACCGGCTAACCGCCCGACAACCAACAGGAGGAGAGACCAGGCCGCCACATGAGACCGCTAGACCGCTCGGTCTCCTAGTCGCCTGAGACAAGCCGCCTGACCGTTGTGATACCAAACAGCAACAGCCCGGCATACAGACTGGCTAGGAGAAACCGCCAGACCACCCAGTCTCCAAATAGCAACAGACTGCGCGGTCTCCAACCTGCAACACTCCCCCTCAAGCTGGAGCATAGATATCAATCATGCCTAGCTTGTCGCAGATGTGGAAAAAGGAAGCGAACACCAGCTTGGTGAAGATATCTGCCAACTCATTGTCGGAAGAAACAAACGGAGTGCAAATCTGTTTCTTCAATATTTCTTCCCGAATAAAATGACAGTCGACTTCTATGTGTTTTGTTCTCTCATGAATGACCGGATTTTTGGAAATGTATATCGCGGCCTTATTGTCACAGAACATAGGAAGAGGATAGTTGTAAACCTCTCCTAAGTCAAGCATGAGAGCCCGCAACCACTTCACCTCACATGTAGTCGATGCCATGCTGCGATATTCCCCCTCTGCACTAGACCTGGAAACTACAGACTGTGTCTTGCTCTTCCAACTCACAAGATTGCCTCCAACAAACGTGCAGAAACCTGATGTCGATTTGCGGTCCCCTTCATCATCCGCCTAACTTGAATCAGAGTAAGCTTCAACCATTAGGTGACCATTCTTCTGAAAGAGGAGTCCTTTCCCTGGTGCAGCTTTAATATACTTTAATATCCTCAGTGCAGATTGTAGATGACACTCCCTCGGAGCTTGCATGAACTTGCTCACCTTGCCAACAGCATAAGAAATGTCGGGCCTTGTTACCGTGAGATATATGAGCTTGCCCACCAGACGTCGGTATCTCGTAAGATCGGAGAGAAGAGGCGAGTCATCTGTCCAAGTTTTGTCTTCTCCAGCAGTCATAGGACAACGTGCAGGTTTAGCACAAGTCAGTCCTGCCTCCTTTAAAAGATCAAGAGCATACTTCCGTTGGGAAAGGACCATGGAGATGGGCTTTCTAGAGATTTCAATCCCCAGAAAGTATTTCGGGGAGCCCATATCCTTTGTGACCAGATGTTGATGAAGGTGTTTCTTGGTCATCAATACCCCATCCTGGTCATCGCCAGTAAGAAGGATGTCATCAACATAAACCGCAAGAACAACAAGACCAGAGACAGTTTTCCTAACAAACAAGGAGTGATCTGTTGAGCTTCTTGTAAAACCAATGGCCGCAACAATGCCACTGAACTTGTCAAACCAGGCACGAGGACTCTACTTGAGGCCATAGATAGCCTTCTTTAGCCGGCATACCCGTGTCTCCCCCTGAGCAACATACCCAGGAGGTTGCTACATGTAAACATCTTCCTGCAGATCACCATAGAGGAAAGCATTCTTAACATCAAGCTGCGAGATGGGCCAATCCCTGTTGATAGCCACAGAGAGAAGAACCCTAATAGTGCTGAGACGAGCCACTGGAGAGAAAGTGTCAAAGTAATCAATGCCATAAGTTTGGGTAAAACCCTTGGCAACCAGGCGAGCCTTATAACGATCCACACTGCCGTTAAGTGCACAAAGGCGGTGCACCCAAAGATGTGCAGAGGAAGAGGAAAGGGATCCTTCTTCGGATAAAGAATGAAGAAGGGGGTAGCACCGTGGAGAACTGTGGAGGGAAGGAGATTGATGAGATAGCAAGAGAGGAGGACAGCATAGCCCCAATAGGAGCGAGGAACATGCATTTGAGTCAGCAGAGTGCGAGCGACATCAAGGAGGTGACGGTTTTTGCGTTTCGCCACCCCATTTTGTTGTGAGGTGTAGACACAGCTTGTTTGACGAATAACACCATGGTGAATACAAAAAGAGGAGAATTCGTGGCTAAGATACTCCTTAGCATTGTCAGAACGAAGGATTTTAATAGACGTATCAAACTGAGTCTTAACCATAGAATAAAATGAGATCCAAACAGAGAACAGCTCGGAGCGATCCTTGAGAAGATACACCCACGTACACCGAGAGAAATCATCAATGAATGTGACAAAATATGAACTGCCCCGACCGATGGTGAGGGTAGGAGCGGGACCCCATATGTCAGAGTGAACGAGGTCGAACGGATGGGAAGAGCCCCGACTTTGCATTGGTGGGAAGGACAAGCGGTGATGTTTGCCAAGTTGACATGCATCACAATTTAGAGGAGGATGATGAGGAGGGAGGTGGGGCAGGAACTGGCGCAGAATTTGGGGAGGAGCATGTCCAAGGCGAAGATGCCATTGGAGAATATCTGTAGAGGATGAGGAGAAGATGGATAGAGCAAAAATGTTGTCGATGAAGTAGAGGCCACCACTCTCAGTCCCGGTAGCAATCGTCCGTTGGGAGTCCGGATCCTGAAAAGCACAAGAGGTAGGGGTGAATATGACAGAACACTGTAGTTGCTTGCATAAAGAAGTAACCGATAATAAATTGCACGGAAACTTGGGCACATAGAGGATATCAGCCAGCCAGAGAGATGGAGTGACTTGAACCATGCCCATCCCATGGACCGGTGAGGGAGATCCATCCGCAACAATGACCGTGGGAAACTGAGCATGTGTGTCAAGAAGAGAGAAACATTGAGGATTGCCTGTCATATGATTTGTAGCACCAGAGTCAATGAGCCATCTTCCGCGAGTAACAACGTGAGCACTACCAGAAGAGGTGACCACCGAGGCGGACAGGCTGGAGGAGGGGGAAGCCATGGAAGAAAGAGAGGAGCAAACCGCGATGATAAGAACAAGCCGCGAGGAAGAGAAAGAAGTCGAACGGTTAAGCGAAGAAGAGAAGAGAGAACCAAGCCGGGGGAACAGAAAATAGGTCGTGCGGCTAGGAAGGCCACAACCAAGAAGAAGAGCAAAGCAAAGGGAAAGAAGTCACACGTCTTGAAAAAGGCGGGCAAACAGAGGAGAATAAGTCGCACGACTAAAGATGAGGCCAGGGCGACTAGCAAGCAGGAGCGGGTAGAAGGCAACAGTCGCGGCGACTTAGAAGTAGAACGCTGCGAATAGAGGAGATCGCGAAAATATGTCGCGAAAAAGAAGGAACAAGACGTGCAGACAGGTCGCGCGGACAGACAGGGAGTCAAGCCGCGAAAGCAGTGAGAGCGCACAAAATCAGGAGGAATAGATCGATTGCTCTGATACCATGTAGAAACCGAACAAAAACAAACCGAAATGGTTTTCACTGAAACTTTATTATCCGAAAAAGGTATCTATTACAATGGTATAGCCTCCCTTTTATAGAATGGAGGAGATGAGAGAGATTACAAATAATCAATGTGGGACTAAAAATTTACAAGGATATGCGGCTTTACAAAAGACAAACCGGACAAGCCGTGCGGTTAGACAAACCGGCTAACCGCCCGACAACCAACAGGAGGAGAGACCAGACCGCCACATGAGACCGCTAGACCGCTCGGTCTCCTAGTCGCCTGAGACAAGCCTCCTGACCGCTAGGATACCAAACAGCAATAGCCCGGCACACAGACCGGCTAGGAGAAACCGCCAGACTGCCCGGTCTCCAAACAGCAACAGACCGTGTGGTCTCCAACCTGCAACAGGGCTCTCATGCTTGACCTAGGAGAGGTCTATGACTATCCTCTTCCTATGTTCTGTGACAACAAGGCCGCTATATACATATCCAAAAATCCGGTCTTCCAGGAGAGAACAAAGCATATAGAGGTTGACTGCCACTTCATTCGGGAGGAGATTTTTAAGAAACAGATTTGTACACCGTTTGTCACCTCTGACAAAGAATTGGCGGATATCTTCACAAAGCCGGTCTCTACTTCCTTCTTCCACATTTGTGACAAGCTGGGCATGATTGATATCTATGCTCCAGCTTGAGGGGGAATGTTGAAGTATTAGACCGGGCGGCCTTGCGGTCTTTTCTGGCAGTTTGTTGACCGAGCAGTCTGACGGTCTCTCTCTCTCAGAAGCCTGGAGACCGGGCGGTCTATCGGTCTCCTATTGAGGCTTGTTCTTATCCTGCTGGAGTTGCCGAGCGGTTAAACCATCTGTCTAACCGCACGGCATGTGCGGTCTCTTTAATTTATAGCCACTCAGCCTTGTACATGTTTAGTCCCACATTGTTTGTTTGTACTCTCTCATATCTCCTCCATTCTATAAAAGGGAGGTCATACCTTTGTAAATGATATTTTTTTGGATAATAAAATTTCAATTATTCAAATTTCTATCTGTTTGGTAGCTATGTGTTCGCTACTTCTTACACTTTGCTTGGATACATGGATGCTGACTATGGTGGTGACTCGGATGATCGAAGATCAACTTCGGGTTATGTGTTCACTTGTGGATCAGCTTGTATCTTGTGGTGTAGCAAGAAGCAGGACTCAGTATAAGTCTCTACTACTGAAGCAGAGTATAAGGTTTCGGCCTTGGCTGCTCGGGAAGCCATCTGGTTGAGGATGCTTATAAAGGATGTTCATGAGTAAGTGCAAGGTCCTACTTTACTCTGAGGTGACAATGAGAGTGCTCTCAAACTAGTGAACGATCCAGTGTGTCACGCAAGGACCAAGCATATTGAGATCGAGCACAACTTCATAAGGGAGAAGGTGTTGGAGGGATCTCTTATGGTCGGGCAAATTCGGAGTGAAGATAATCTTGCTGACATCTTCACGAAGCCACTGTGGAAGGGGCCATTTCAACGGTTACGAAGGTTGCTGGGCTTGATCACCACTTCTCACTTCA
The DNA here is from genome assembly GCA_039583875.1 of Platanthera guangdongensis. Classification (NCBI taxonomy): domain Eukaryota; kingdom Viridiplantae; phylum Streptophyta; class Magnoliopsida; order Asparagales; family Orchidaceae; genus Platanthera; species Platanthera guangdongensis. The sequence continues at coordinate 68,773,337 of CM077150.1, read as the reverse complement.
AGGGGGAGTGTTGAAATTTGTGAAGTGAAAGTGGGTGTAGGTCGGGCGGTCTGAGTGATCTGAGTCCGCGGTCTGGGCGGCCTGATGGTTGCAGCCTGGATGACCTGGCCTAGTTGGACTTGGTGGCTGTGTGTTCTCATGGAGAGGTCTGTGAGGCCTGGTGTGCAGCCTGAATGGACTGGTGTGCGGCCTGGATGGTGTTTGGCCAAGGAAGTCTTAGCGACTTGGGCATCGAGTGGAGCGGCCTGAGCGGACTGTGTTAGCGGTCTGATGGTGGTGCTCAGCTTGATCTGCGGCCTTACAGTTGGTCAGCTCTTCGTGTAACCAGGCAGATTGGAAGTTGTATCCGCGGTGTGTTGGCGGACTTGTTAATCCACCGGTCTTGGGCGGGTATGCGGTCTGTTCTTTAGTTCAGCAGCAGCTTGTAGCAGTCAGCGAATAACGGTGTGTCCGCGCGACATCACGTCTCGGCGGACTCCGTGGTCTTGTTGTCTTCTAGCAGCAGTAGCAGTTCGGGCGGTCTCGGCGACTTCGATGGACTGGGTAGTCTCGATGGTCTCCAGTTCTGGCCGCTCGAATTATTTTACTTGTATTTTCCTGTGTTCCTGTGTACTGGCGAAATCATGTCTCGCCATGTATACCTCACTTTGTAAAGAAGAAATAAAAGAATATATGATCTGCTTGCCCCAGTGATTGCATTTGGTTGTTGAGCTTGCTTTCTTGGTTTCCGCACGATCAAGGTGTGATCTTGATAGTTCTGAGGATATTAATTTGGCATTAGGCTATCTCGTTGACCACTTTAAGAAAATTCAACAAGGTTATGGTATGATTTCCAACGACGTAGTGTCTTTCACAGACGTGGTTTATGTTGAAGGATAACACCATAATCTCATAAGCATAAGTCAACTAAATGAAAAAGGCTACATCGTTGAGTTCTGAAAGGACAAGCATTTGATAAAACCGTCTGCAAATTTGGAAAGTCTTAACAAGCACTCGAAGCAGAAATATCTTCTGTTTAAATTTTCTTTGTCTAGACAATTCTATCCCAGTGTGTTTTATGACAAAAGGTAGTGTGCCTCTCTGTGACCAATGGCATAAGACAGTTATTTTCTCACAACTTAGTACGTTATTCCACCAACATTAAGTGCCTTAAAGAGAGTCTATATCACTTCTGTAAAATGGGTTAGCAGACACGAGCTACCTTCAAGGGTATTGCTGAAAAGGATTCTTCACGAAACTTATACTTGCTTCATATGGATATTCGGTCATATCCGTATTCATAGCTTCGGATGTAAGGACTATACATTAGTAATTGTTGATGACTAATCGTGTTTCACTTGGGTGTTCTTTCTGAAACACAAGTCAGGCACCTTCGATTCTTTCACTAATTTTGTCCGGCAAATTCAGAACGAATTGGACTGCTCAGTGGTCAAAATCAGAAGTGACCACAAAACAGAGTTTGAATATGGTGCCATGACAAAATTTTATGAAAGCTAAGGTATCTTTCATGAGTTTTCCTCCCCACGCACTCCATATCAAAATAGAGTTGCTAAGAGAAGGAATAGAACCTTGATTGAAGCATGTACAGCCAAGTTGAACGACGCTTCACTTCCAGAGTACTTTTGGGCTGAAGTAGTAAACACTATTTGCTACGTGCAAAACATAGCACTCATCAACAAAAGCTGTCGTAAGACCCCCTATGAGCTATTGAAGGGCAGAAAATTGACTGTGTCCTACTTTAGAATCTTTGGAAGTAAATGCTTCGTACTTAATAATGGGAAGTATTACCGCACAAAGTTTAGTGAAAAGTGTTTTGAAGGTATTTTGTAGGATATAGTAACCATAGTAAGGCATATAGGATTTTCAACAATAAAACTCTGGTGGTAGAAGAGTCGATACATGTTATATTTGATGAGACTAGCTTGCTCCATAGCAGCATGTCTAGTGTTATTGGTGCAGTTGCAGGTATCAGTTTTGAGGAACTTAGCTTGAATGAAGCTGTCAAGGAATAAGATCCAAGCTCAATCACTCTCATCGATCCAGGCTTGGTGGATGAACAATGCCTAGAGGAAGAATTGCCTCAACATATAGAGGCGGCACCGGATATTGCAGATCCTGCTGGAGGGAGAGCACAGAATCAAGGGTTCAGACACCTAAGAGATCATCCAGCTGATCAGATCATTGGAGTGCCAGGAGACGGTGTTAGAACCAGAAGAGGTACAACTAATGAGATTTTGCATCTCAGTTTTATGTTGCTGGTTGAGCCAAAGAAATTCGAAGAGGCCAACAAGGATGCATCTTGGATTTTGGTAATGCAAGAGGAGCTCAACTAGTTTGAACAATGCAAAGTCTGGGATCTGGTACCCAGACTAAAGTGACAAAACGTGATCTGCACCAAATGGATATTCGGAAACAAGATGGACGAACACGGAGTGATCATCAAGAACAAAGCCAGGCTTGTAGCTCAAGGTTATAAACAAGAATATGTGATTGACTTAGACCAGACATTTTCTCCAGTGGCTCGGATCGAGGTGATCAGGTTGTTTCTGGCGTATGCTGTCCCCAAAGGCTTCACCGTTTACCAAATGGATGTGAAGTCAGCATTCCTCAATGGGAATCTGAAATAGGAAGTTTACATAGCGCAACCCCCCGGTTTTATAAATTCTAAATTCCCTGAATATGTTTACCTTTTAAATAAAGCATTATAAGGTTTAAAGCAAGCTCTCCGAGCTTGATATGAGACGTTCTCTAGCTTTCTTCTTGAGAACAAGTTCACAAGGGGAAATATAGACCAGACATTATTTCTTAGAGAAGTTAAAGGCAAGATTCTGCTAGTGCAAATCTATGTAGACGACATCATATTTAGCTCTACGGAAGACAACCTTTGCAAAAAGTTTTCTAAACTTATACAAGGGATGTTTGAAATGAGCAGTATGAGCAAGATCAATTATTTATTAGGACTTAAGGTGAATCAATCTAAAGATGGAATTTTCATCTCTCAGACGAAGTTCACCAAAGAACTTCTTAAAAAATCCGGAATGGATATCGCATCCTCTATGAGGACTCCAATGGGTTCAACTGTGTCTCTTACAAGGATAAGAAAGGGAAACCTTTCGATGAAACTAAGTATAGATGCATAATTGGATCCTTGCTCTACCTGACTGCCAGTAGACAAGATATAATGTTTTCAAAATGTGTTTGTGCTAGATATCAGGTGAACACTAGGGAATCTCATTACGTCGCTGCAAAGCGGATTTTAAGATACCTTAAGGGCGCACCTAATCTTGGCTTATGGTACCCAAGAAGAAATGACATCGAGCTAATTGACTCTTCAGATGTTGATTTTGCAGGAAGCAGGGATGACAAAAAAGCACTTCCGGGACGTGCCAATTTCTCGGAAGACGATTTATTTCTTGGAGCAGTAAGAAGAATAATTGTGTGGAAACTTCTAGTATCAATTCAGAGTATATCTCTGCGGGTAGTTGTTGCGCACATCTTTTTTGGATAAGGAATCAACTTGAAGATTATAATTTGAAATTCAGAGAAATTCTGATGCATTGCAACTCATCCAGCGCAATAGCTATCGCGAACAATCCCCTTTCCCACAGCCAGACCAAGCACATTGAGGTGCGCTACCACTTCATCCAGGAGCATGTGGAGAATAAGGACATAACCCTCAGCTATTTCCCGACGTACAATCAAGTTGCAGATATTTTTACAAAGCAGCTGGACGAGACCAAGTTCTCGTTTTTCAAAACGGAACTAGGTATGCTGAACAAAGACTCATGAAGAAGGTCAAGCAAGCGGCAATTATCTCGGGTACTACTACAACAAAGCACGAATTTTGCACGAGGAAATTCGGTAAATATAGGGCAAAGTTTCAAATGCCTTTATTGGATCCGAAGAATCGACGACCAAAATTGAGGTACGTGCCTTCATAAGTGCGATTTAAAAATATATATATATATATATATATATATATATATATATATATATATATATATATACAAGCATCTTCGAACGGTCTATGCCCGTGCTCGATGCTCTCGAGCGGCCTTCGGCCGCATCCAGGCTGGCTTCGCCTACCTCCGAACGGGCTTCTCCCGTGTTCGATGCGTCCTTGCGGGCTACGCCCGCATCAAAGCGGGAAGCGCCCGCATTAAACCGGGATGCGCCCGCATCAAATCGGGATGCCCCACATTAAGACGGGCAATGCCCGCAATATATACATATGAATACGCAAAATGACCATAAAAAATTTAAAACAACATTATAATTTTTATTTTATAAAAAAATTTACGTTTTGTCGTAAAAACATTAATTTCACTCCTCATCTCATGATCTCTCTCTCTCTCTCCCTCCTCTCTCTCCCTCCTCTCTCTCCCAACTCTCTCTCCTCATCTCATGCTCTCTCTCTTGATCCAATGGCTCTTATTTTTTCAAAACGGAACTAGGTATGCTGAACAAAGACTCATGAAGAAGGTCAAGCATGCAGTAATTGTCTCGGGTTCTACTACAACAAAGCACGAATTTTGCACGAGGAAATTCGTTGAATATAGGGCAAAGTTTCAAATGCCTTTATTGGATCCGAAGAATCAACGACCAAAATTGAGGTACGCGCCTTCATAAGTGCAATTTAAAAATTATATATATATATATATATATATATATATATATATATATATATATATATATATATATATATATATATATATATATATATATATATACGAGCATCTTCGCTCTCAGGAGTAATCCCAAATCTTCCATCAGTTCCCGGTTGTTTACCGCGGAGTAGAGCAGTTTGGTAGCTCGCAAGGCTCATAACCTTGAGGTCACGGGTTCAAATCCTTTCTCCGCAACATTTTTGTGAAACCCCCCTTTTTTGTAGTAATTAATTACTCTTTTTTTGTTGGGAGGAAAGAAAGGGTGAAGCGGAATATATAATATATAACTATTATACTCTAATATATTAGTAAATATACTAGTATGTATAGGAGTCAACTATACCATGGGCGGATAGCGGGAATCAAACCCACATCTTCTCCTTGGCAAAGATAAATTTTACCATTCGACCATATCCGCATTTTCTTCGTTCCTGATACGTACGCATATGTCCACGCATATATGATATATCATATATTTCATATATGTGTCTGGATCATATTTGCACAGAGCTAGATAGTAAGTAAAGTAAGATTCCAATTAAGATAAGATCAGATTATTAATTATCTATATATAATTCATAACAATAAAATGTAATTTCGGAACTCAGATTCCGTCTAAGCGTGTCTCACAATTTGAATTTATTATAAGAATTGTCATTTTTGGATCGGGTAAATATCAAAGAAGTTCAAGAGATGAGAGAAGAACCATAGATTCTTCTTGCTGATCAACGATAATTACAATATCGGGCAATCCCGTCATATATTTGATCCCACCCAGATATGTTTGCAAGGTAGATAACTTTCTCTTCAATATTGTTGCATCTCCTTTAGGAAGACGATTGAGTTTTCCCATCTTTTTTTCTTCTCTTAAGTCCCTGAACTTCTGAAGTCTTGTTTCTGTAGTAGACCAATTTGTTAACATACCCCCAAGCCACGATCCCTTGTGGGAAAAAAAGATTTGCTGATCATTTGAATTTATTTAGTTCATATTAGTTCATTTATTAAGCTATAACCGCATATATATGTGGTTATAGCTTATATTATGCATCCGCATACATAACATTCTGTTTGTTTTCGAAAAGGCCACAAATTTTATATCCCGCCATATTACATTAAAAAAGTATCTGTATGATGATCCAGTGTTGTGACGAGATTTTGTCCCATCATATTTAGACAATCTTATTTCTTTGGACATAAAGAGATGAAGAAGCCATTGCAATTGCCGGAAAGACTAGGCCCACTAAAGGAACAAAAATAGAGGGAAAGTTAAAATTTATCATAGAATGGGTACCTCTATTTCATATTTGTACCTATTATAATTATAAAGATATCTTATAATAAGTCTATCTATTAGATAAAATATGAAGTACTTAATAAAAAATAAGTGCAAGGAATAAGGAATGTAGAAATTACTTATAAAACAAATTACATTTTGTCGTAAAAACATTAATTCCACGCAATATTTCTCTCCCTCTTCTTTTTCTCCCATCCCATCTCTCTTCCTCTCTCTCCTCCCCTCTCTCTCTCTCTTTCTCTCTCTCCCTCCTCTCTCTCCCAACTCTCTCTCCTCATCTCATGCTCTCTCTCATGATCCAATGTCTCTTATTTGTTCTATGGTGTGCCTCCAAATACCTATTTTGCTTTATATAATAAGATATATATATATACTAGCATCTTCGAACGGGCTCCGCCCGTTCTCGATGCATCGCTGCGGGCCTCGCCTGCTTGGCAACGACATGGGTCGTGGGCGGCAACATGTGTCGTGGACTACAATATTGGTCGTGGGTGCGACATTTGTCATGGACGGCGACATTGGTCGCGGGCGGCAATATTGTTCGCGGGCGGCAACATTGTTCAGGGGCGGCGACAATGGTCGGGGGCGGCGACAATATTCGAGGCGGCGACATTGTGCAAGGGAGGCAACATTGTGCAGTAGTGGCGACATTGTGCAGGGGCAACAACATTTTCCGATGGGACGCCGACATTGTTCGGGGGGTGACGTTGTCTTTTCCTATACGTAACACTTCAACTTCACCATCATAGGTCTTTGATAGAGAACATTAATTTTACAAAGTAACAACAAAGAAATATGATTGTAACACATACATCTGCAAATAAACACACATACATGCAAAGTTCATACTTGCACTTACAATGAAAAAAGCTCAGAACAAACTTCATACTTGCAATGTAAAAAATCTCAAAAGACAACACATTTCGAAATAATATCAGAAAAAACATTTCGTAATGATAAAATTCATGAGAACGGGAGATGTATATAACAGCAGCATTGATTACACCCAACGACGTGAAGGAGAAAACATGGTTGTACGCACGGAGAAGTTGCCTGAAATGTTAACCTTCCTCAGATTGGTCGATGTAGAGATTAAGTAGTTCAGTAGGTACCGAGATATCAGGTAATGATATTCTTCCTTTGTAACAACACATTGAGCTTGTCTCTCGTTGAAATAGTCTAGCACGACAGTACGGACAGATTGTCGCTGAGTGTAGTTCAAAGCGCATTTCAGTGTGCGCTGGATAGAAAATTCTAGCACAATTACGTTGAATGTACATTCTTGTGGTTGCATTAATATAGTGCTCATGGTCTTCTTATCCACTATAATTTTTTACTTCAGAACTATTATTGTTGATTGCTGCAGTAGTTGGGGTGAAGTATTCTCGAGGTTAGTGATCATTTAGAAGTCGAAATACATGAAGTAGTGAGCACACCGAGATAAATAGTTTAGTGTACCATGAGCAATTGTTATAGCCCGCACTGATGTTGAACCTTCGCCTATTTTAAAAGTTGAACGCGTGTTCATAACAGAGGACGTTCTTCTTTGTTGATCTACCCGAAAATGGTGTTGTTCTCATCTTCGTGTACTTTTAGCAGCACGCTGGTGAACAGTCATATTACTTCTTCGTATGCGGGTAGAATTGCAGCGAGTACGACTTTCTGGTAGTTATATGATAACAAAGTAAATACATTCCATGCATAATCTATTGTGCCTTGAGATCTTTCTTGTAGTGGATGGGTAATACCTGGAGTTAGTAGATTTTGAAGGAGTTCTTGGCTCGCAATAGTTGGAGTTGATGTTGTCGTTGCACACTCACCTATTTGAAAAATTGAATTAATAGTCACAGCGTTAGGTGTTGTTGATTCTTGCATTTCACGACAATGGCGTTGTGCTCGTCTTCTACTATTTTCGTCAGCACGTTGTTGATTATTTATATTACTTCTTCGGACACGGGTAGAATCGCGGTGCAGTAAGCGTGTACGGCTATCTGGTAGTTGTATGCGTGCTAATAATGCGTTGCATTCACACGATATATTCGACTGTGTGTAAGGATGTTTATATATAGGCTTAGGTAGTACCTGATGTCAATAGATTTTGAAGTAATTCTTGACTTGCAGTGTCTTCCATTGTTGATGGCATCAATGAGTTGCGAAACTTGTTTATAAACTGGTACTATCAATTACTGGGCTTTGTAAAAGAAGAAGACATTATTAAAACTAATAGGGCTTGACATTCTTTTTAAATGGGATATTCAGAACATGTTCATTTATGAAAATTTTAAAGCAATGTGTCCTAAACAAAGATCAATAATGTTCATGACTAATATATATGGCTTTTGATGATTTCATACACTTGGATCAGATGAAAACAGTTATAATAAGTAACACTCTAAGCATTACTGAAAACTGTTCAAGCTCATAATTAATCAGAATTATGTAATACAATAACACTCTCAAAAATAATATAGAGTAAGTAGATCAATGATTATGCAGCAGAACTCAGGAGGTTTCATTCCATCCTTCATAGTAATGTCAAAGCAATAACATTTTTTTGATTTCTTTGCATGGGTAATCCTCTGATCTGAACGGGTAAGAGATCAAAGAAATGACAAACACCCGGGTAATGCTCTGATCTGAATGGGTAGGAGATCAAAGAAATCAGTAAATATGCCTCGACTACGGGTAATGCAAGAAAAACAAAATGGAGCATGGACTAATGGGAGAAGGTTTATTGCTTTGAAAGAGGATGTTATTGCTTTATCTCATCAATATAAACTATTTTAGTTTACTTTGGTATACATTATTAATTAAAGTCTTTGTTTACATTTTAACTTATAGCTAAATGGATGTTGTTTAGGGGATATTCTTGCAAATGGAAGTTACAAAATGTAAACTTCACGAGAAGTTAATGAAACAAAATATAAATTTGAGAGGAGGTTTTTGTAATTTAAAAAATAAGAGAGTGCAACCTATAATTACGCAAACTTCTAATTTAATTTCTTTTGCCCAAATGGATGTTGTTTGTTAGCTGATTCATAACGAATGACGCATTAACTCGTGAGTTTATGACCGCCACTACCGGAACAAACGGAGCCAACATTTCATAAGATTAAACTCCCAAAAAATCAGGAAGAAAACATAAGTTTGAATTGGGAAAAAGAGAAGGCAACAAAATCAAAAACCCATACAAAATGTTGCAACCTCAACACGAAAAACTTTAAAAAACTGAAGATAAAATCGAGATTTTATAAACCAAAGCTTCCCGTAAAATTTGAATTGAATTTGTTGCATCCCATAAGCTCTAACCAAAACAAAAGTCTCAATTCTCACCTCACATGAATTGGGAGTTCTCACGGAATGTTGTGTGTTTATCAAATATTTACGTATATCACTTTTAAATATTGTTTCACTGGAACATTTTTGGAGGCTGAAAATGTAAACTTCAAGAAAAGTTATTGCTACAGAACATTAAACGTATAGGTTGCCAACATTTCATAACATTAAACTCTCAAAAAATATATTTTCAGAGTCTAATTTTGCAAATGGAAGTTACAAAATGTAAACTTCAAGGGAAGTTAATGCTATAGAATATAAATTTGAAGGGGTTTTAAATTTTTTGTAATTTAAAAAATAAGAGAGTGCAACCTATAATTAAGCAAACTCATGCATTTACGACCGCCACCACCGTACCAAACGGAGCCAACATTTCATAAGATTAAACTCCCAAAAAAATCAGAAAAAAACATTAATATGAATTGGGAAAAAGCTGAAGCAACAAAATTCAAAACCCATTCAAAATGATGCAACTTCAACACAGAGAACTTAAAAAAACTGAAAATAAAATCGAGATTTTACAAACCAAAGCTCCCCATAAAATTTGAATTCATATTAGAATTTTACAGACTGTTATGAAAATGGATATAATACTGTAAATGAAATTAGGAAGAGCAAGGTATAATGACTACGACTATGTATTTCTAAGTACAGAGTAAACGCAAGGATAAAATGTAGACAGTCCAGACTGAACCAAATTGTACTGAACTAGGAGGAAGAAAATGTGAAACCAATAATATACTGTTTAAAATTCTACTGATGCTCAGGAGGAAGAAAATGTGATGCTTCTTCAGTACAGACTGAACCAAATTGTATTGATGCTTCACCAGTATATAGAAGAAATGATAGGAATTCATAATAATAGAAATTCATAAGAGCAGAAATTCAAATCTCATGCCACCAAACATTTAATATGAAATATGCAAGAATTCATATTTACTCAAACGGAGAGTGCAACCTATAAAATGGCGAGAGTGCAACCTATAAAATGGCGAGAGTTCTGATTAAATTTTTTTAAGTTCTGATTAAATTTTATCTTCAATTTTCTAAGTTCTGATTTAAAACCAAATGTCATGCCTGCTAGAAAAGCATGAGTAAAATGTAGGAAAGAGACAGTAAGATTAAAACATAAAAGCTCCTCCAGTAATCAAATAATTTACTTTCTATGAAGCTCCTCCAACAATTATATCTACTTTATGAGTTATCATATTAGAATATGGCAGCGGTTGGCAAGTATAATTGCATCTTCTTCATATAAAGTAAATATCATGTGAACTGATTCCAGAAAAAGGAGAATGAAAGCCTCAAAAACGTGCTTTGCTTCTTCCGTGCAACCGATATAATTATCCTGAAATCAGTAAATAAGCCTAGACTACGGATAATGCAAGAAAAATAGCATGGAGCATGGAGTAATGGGAGCAAGGATACAAAAAACGTGTTGGTGAGATACAAAAATGAAAAGTAGCAAAGAAATAAATAAAAACTCACTGATGAGATAAAATCCAGGGAATAAACAGAGATGGGAAGTGAAAGAGGAAATATCTGTGTTAGTGTGCAAGGAGGAAGAAAATGTAGCAAGTTTGTTGGAGGTGCTTCAGAAAACCGCGAGGAAGCCTGCTAGAAAACAGCAAGGAAGCTTGCTACAAAATGGTGAGGAAATCAGTAAACATCAAAGTTCTGTACAGCCATCTTCTTCGCCGATATGGCTGATGAGATATGGGAGGAGAGGGAACCATGAGCCCGTCTTCTTTTTAGGAGATCTACAACTTTAGCCCGTCTCCTTCTCCGTCGACAGCGTAGTGAGTAGAACAAACCTTAAGAAAGATTATGCAGCAGAACTTTGTGCCCGTCTTCTTCTCTGGACATCGACAACTTCAGCCCTAAACCTTCTCTGTCGAAGGCACCGTAAGTAGAGAGAAACTTGATGAAGATTGAAAGCCTGCGGTAAATAAGGAAGCCAAAAATCTTTGTTGCCGCTGCTGCCGTGAGGGAATAGGTTTAAGGAAGTCGAAAATGTCTGCTGCCGCTGCTGTCGTGCGGGAGTAGGCTTCGTGCAGCATTTCTACAGTGCTTTCGGCGGAATGAGACGGTGGGATTAGGCATGACGATGGAGGATTGACAAACACAATCTGTGGCTTTGCCCAAACACAATCTGTGGCTCTATCCTAAAATGATTTATGGCCTTTAATTAAAGAATGATCGTGCGGTTAATATTGAAACAGCGGTGTGCCTTGAGATATGTATATCGCTTTATATAATAAAGATATATATATATATATGAAATCAGATGCATGATATCATCGCCCTAGTCTTTGTAAGGATACTTTGGTTTTACTACTGCATTTTAACTTGATTGAGGGGAGGCGATTTCATTAAATAAGTGAAGGAGTTGAAATGAGAAAAAGTGCAGTGAGTCCTATGACATTAATACTTAGGATATTAATCTCACGCATATGCTTTTCATCATTTAAATAAAATAAATGGGAGTGAAAGAATAACCCAAAAGATCCAGAGAACGAAACTTCAACTTGCATGCCCTCTAGATTTTGGGCCACCACTCATCACTGGAAATTTGTATTTTAATGAAAGTTGTGGTTGATTTAATTCAGGTGTGTTCTATTGTTCTATAATTATTGTCAATATTCTCTGGAATATATAGATGTTTTGCAATCTTCGCTCTTATAACTTTGTTTCTTTTGGGATAAAAATTTAGATGTTGTAGGTTTTGCATTTTCAATTATGCTTTACTGACTTCTTGTTTAATATAGCTTTTCTTTTGAAATAATTAGCAAGGGTGGTACCGTTTGTTGGAATATTTTTCATATATTATTATATTTTATATATTTTTTTATTTTTAAGAAACTTTATTAAATGAATAAAAGATCTAAGAGAACAGGATGATTATAAACTTGAATTAACAAAGTGGTGAGAAATAAAAAATCGATATTAGAATATAGTTTTAGAATCGAGCATGGATAAGGCGTGTGGTCACTGCCTTAAAAAGTTGCACCACTCTCCGACAAGACTTTCAACTGATGCTCACTCCTCCAAGATACAAAACCCGGCTACATCCCAAAAATCCAATGCGCGTGGAAACTGAAGAAGCACAGAGTACCAGAACTCCCACTTGATGAAGGAAACGCCAAGAAAATGGAAAACTAAAATATTCTTCACAAGGGCAAGAAAAACAAGAGCATAATAATTTTTCATAAAGCCTCTCAATGATGAATCAGAAAATCTTCTAAATAGAAGCATCGTAAGGGTACAAAATTAATCACGTAATAAATTAGAAAGATTAAAATTGGTAGGTTATAATCATGCATAAAGATGTTGAATTTTGAATGTAAAGGAGTAATGACAAGAAAACGTGTAAAGGAAATCAACGTGTAATGTAACCGACAGAGAAGTTGACGCATGTTGCATCGAGTTCTAGTCGACGCACGTCAAGATCTTATCGATGCTACCGAAGCTTAAAACAGACCAAGAAAAAATCGACGATTGCTTCGAGTAGATATCAGTGCAAGTGCCCAGTACTATTCAACGCAGGTGAGGTCAAAGCAAGGCGTCGAGATCATTTCAACGCAGGTGAAGTCTATGCATTTTGAAATCAACGCGTACATTGAGTACATCTCAACCCATGTCAACGCAGATTTCTGACATGCAAAATGTCAAAACTATTTTGTGTAAAATAAAATACAATTCAATAAAATTATTTCCCAAATCCCAAATTTCAAATGCCAAATCCGAAATCCGGATCCCGATCTGGTGAGGTGGGGTGTGTTCCCGCGCGTGCACGTGAGTGGTTCATAGAATCTCCTTATATACATTTAAAGAAATATGATGGTGTGAATCATTTATATACTCACTCACATAAGTGGTATTAAGTAAGGCGAGACTAAATGGTTCAACTTTTCCATCATGAAAGATTTTCCTACAAATATTTGGATTCCGTCCATTTTTTTTGTTTTCAAGCTTTTCCTTCAAATATGAGGAGTCCAGACATCAAACACCAACATGACTCCAATAAAATATTATAAAATAAATGATTTAAAATAAAATTTCTAACAATCCTCCACAAAAGCGAAAAACCAAAATGCAAACTTTTTGAAGTTGTGATATTACAACTATTAAATAAAATCAAATACAAATTTGCTTCATCAAGGTGTATCTAATGTAATGTGTATAGGTAGAATGATTACCTTGAACCTATACTAAGTATTTATTTCCACTAGCAAATAGTATAATTTTTCAGATTCTTTTAATTATAAACTTTGACTGATAAATTAGATAAGTATACGAAAGATTGGTTTTTTTTGCATTATGGTGGTGGGCGCGTTATCTGGTTAATGGCTCCCAAAGACATATATCTTTGTGAGATATTAGTTGTGAAATATCCTAGATTTTTCATGAGAGTTATTAGGGTTCAACCCAAATCCCAAACTCGCGGCCTCACGACTACCCCCACATAGGTTGTGAATCAAGAGATATTTTGCAACTAATATATTCAAAGATATATATTTTTGGCAATCATTAAGAACTTTAAAATTCAACCTAAACTGTTTCATTGATCACAACATCATAGGAATGGGGATAAGGTTTTCTCAATCTTTAAATTTTGGGCTCCCAACTATGTTGCATCAACAGCATCGATTCTGCCACATTAAACCCAATTTATGGGATCTTCAATCACATAGGTTGGGTATCCACCGTTGTCAACAAATCTTGTAGGCTTAAACCTCATTTCTCTCGATGATAATAAAATCTCCCTTCAGGACAATCCCTTGGTAAGATTATCAACCAGATTTAATGCTGACTTTACAAGTTGAGTGATATCTCTTCTTTTCTTATTTGCAACACCAATTTGTACATGATTCTCATGAACCTGTTCATTTTCGAATTAGTACTATTAGAAGCAGTTAAATTAAGAACATATTTATTATCACATTGCATAGAAATAACAGGTATATGATTTTTAAATTAAGAAATTTCTGAAAATAAATTCTTTACCCATTCCACTTCGGTACACAGTATCTAAAGCAATATGTTTGGATTTTATCGTACTTATAAAATCAATGTTTGTTTTGTAGAAGCCCATAAAATGGCGGCTCCTCCAAGGAGGAAAACATAGCAAGTTGTCGACATAACATCTAACTAATCAGTCACCCAATTGACATCTGAATATCCTTCTAGTACATTAGGAAAACTCATATATACTAAAATATAATCTATAGTTCTACAAAGGTATTTAAAAATTATATTTAATGTTATCCAAAGATCATCACTTGGTTTACTAGTATATCTACTTTGTCGGTCTACAACATAGGAAATGTCAGGCCTAGTGCAATTATGAATGTAAAGTGATGATCTTATCATTTATGCATACCTATGTTGGTCAGTAGTTTCACTAGTATTTTTACAAAGTTTTATGCAGTACCATATCGAGTAGATGTGGGTGAGGAAACATTTAAGTTAAATATACTTAACATTTTCTCGATCTAGTGAGAAATATACAATGATACTGTAACACCTCCATCCGTCACGTAGAATATAACAGAAGGTCCGGTCGGGGCCACATGCCATATTTCACGGACAGTTAGCGGGGTTACTCATTGAAATCATTTCATTCACACATCCTAACTCAGAGTGCATACTAACAGAAGCAGTTAACATAGTTATAGAACCCAAAAGCAAGGAATGTCCACTACAAAACATAGGAATGATATTTAATACACAACATATTGTAGCCTTAAGGCCTTACAACTGTTTTTGTTACAAAATATACCTTTCATACATCAACACACAGGCCGACCACACATGAAAAAAGTAAACGTTCATCTTTGGGCTTTTGAGGGCCAACAAATCGCAACATAAGGGACTTCAGCATGATAATTTCCACTTGGATCTCCTGCACCTGCATAGCACAGCCCACCAAATCATAGCAAAACAAAGTAACGGTCAGCATTAGCTGACCAAATTATAACGACCTCACCCCTTACTCCGGAAAATGGTTCTCCTTCCCTGCAAACAACAACATATATATATTTTGGCAACAAAAATGTGCATTTAAGCACCATACTCCATGAGCGTAGGCTCGATCAGCCACATGCCTCATGCACTCAGGGCACATTCCCGATGTATCAGACTTCTCCGGGTCCCACCACCATCCACAGTCTCAGACATGATGGTTCACACTTGAGCATTTTAGTCTTTCCGACCGGTAGCCTAAGACTCTCATCGTGCCAATGATGAAAGCCAGTTACTTTAGGCGATCTAGATAGGAATGACATAACGCAGGTACATTTCAGCTTTTTTTCGTTGCTCAAATCGTCATGTCAGTGCCGACGGTCAAAGACATCATGGTGAACGACAAGATGCATGTCAGCCTCCTCTTGCCCGTTTGGCTCTTATTGCCATAATAGCTGGGCACTTAAGGCTCGCAGCTTCAATTTCTACCTATATTTTCCGCATGACCTGATCTCACAATCAACACAACAATGGCTCTCATGGCCACAATAGTTGGGCTCTTAAGGCTCAACAGCTTCAAATAATGGCCCCATGTCTCCAAGAGACAAGCCTCACAAACATAATTTGTCGGGAGCTATAGTCGGCGGTAGCACTACCGCTGCGCAGTAGGGGACAGAATCCATCTTTTTGGTTTTTCCTAGAGATTACCTCCAATAATATCACTACTTACGTAGGCTCTTACACTACCTTCCACAGCACTGATATGTGAAACACATCTTGCAAACTACTGAGTTCAGCGGAAAGCTTCAACCAATAGGTAGCTTCTGCAATACACTCAAAAATTTCAAATGGTCCAAGGTATCTCGGACTCAGCTTTTTCAAGCGTCGGATCATTGATACTCCCTTGAACCGTTTAATCTTGAGATAAACCCAATCGCCAACCCCAAACTCCGCATTTCAGTGCTTGAAATTGTAGTATTTTCCTTACCTATCTTGCCCAATCAGCAATCGTTTTCCAATCAAACGTATCGTTGGAGTCACATCTTCAACGTCCTTATGCTTATACAACTTCAATTCACCTGTTTCTACCCAAGCCAACGGAGTATGGCACTTCCTACCATATAAGGCCTCAAAAGGTGTCATTTGAATACTCACTTGGTAGTTATTATTATAGGCAAACTCGATCATAAAGAGATGATCTTTCCACCTCTTCCCAAAATCCAGGGCGCATATGCGAAGCATATACGAAGTATATCTTCCATCATTTTGTTTACCCTCTCGGTCTGACCATCCGTCTGAGGATGAAACATCGTGCTGAATTTCAGCTTGGTACCCAACAGTTGATGAATAAGCTTCTGGTCATTCGAGGTGAAACGCCCATCACGATCACTAACGATGTTACGGGACACCATGCAATCATACGATCTGCTCAACATAAAGTTTAGCTAACTTTTCAACTTAATCGTCCCTTCGATTCAGAATGAAGTGTGCTACTTTTGTCAATTGTTCCACGATAATCCAAATGGAATCGTTCCTGTATTGTGATCTCGACAAACCGTGCATGAAATCCATCGATATGTCATCAAACTTCCATTCTGGTATTGGTAATGACTTCAGGAAACAGCCGGGTTTTTGACACTCAGCCTTCACTAGGCCGCAAGTCTAGCACTTCACCACATAAAGTGTGAAGTCCTTTTTTAACCCTAGCCACCAGAATAATTTTTTCATGCCCTTGAACATTTTTGTGCTCCCAGGGTGGATTGTGTACTTGGTAAAGTGGGCCTCGTACATCAATTCTGCCCACAACTTGCCAACATTTGGGATGCACAACCAACTATCCTTCCACAAAAGACCGTCGTTCGGCGAGAATTGGGAATTTGACCCATCCACTATCTCCTCCATATTGCGCTTCATGCTCTCATTAAGCTCACATGCCTGTCGAATTCTATCTGCGAGGTCATATTGCACCTCTGTCCAGTTCATGCATGCTTCCGCGCCCATTCTCCTGTTAACACAAGAGATATCCAGAGCCTCTAACTCACGAATTAGACTCTTATCATGCATATGTATCCAATTTGCTCATGTTGGAGCCTTGCGACTCAGTGCATTTGCGACTATATTTCCCTTCCCGGGAGTGTCATGAATCTCAAAAGTGTAATCCCCGAGGAACTTCATCCACCTTCGCTATCGCATATTTAGATCCTTCTGAAGCAATAAGTATTTCAGGCTCTTATGGTCTGTAAAGATATTAATCTTGACGCCATAAACATAATGTCGCCATAACTTAAGAGCGAATATCACGACCTCCAATTCCAGGTCATGAACCAGATAATTATTCTTGTGTACCTTTAGTTAGCGAGAGCCATAAGCAATCACATGCCCATATTGTAGTAGAACACAATCTAAGATACTCCCTGATGCATCAGTATAGATTTTAAAGCCTTATGTTCCACTTGGCGAACACAAAACAGGCGTCGTGGTCAGACAACTCTTCAACTCCTCAAAAGCTCACGCCCACTCTAGCGTCCAGATTAACTTCAGATTCTTTCTTGTCAATGTAGTGAGAGGTAAAGCAATATTTGAAAAGCTCTTTACGAAACGCCTATAATAGCCGGCAAGTCCTACAAACTCCTGACTTCTACTACTGAAGTAAGTACACATCACTCTCGTATCACAACTATCTTTGTCTGATCCACTGCAATACCCTCTCCACTAATGATATGACCAAGAAAAGCAACTAAAGATATCCAAAAATCGCACTTAGAAAACTTGACATAAAGGCGATTTCACCTCAAGGTATGCAGAACCAACCTCAAATGATTCGCATGATCCTCTTCTGACTAAGAATATAATAGTATGTCCTCATTAAAGACAATCACAAACATGCCCAAATACTCTCGAAAGATCTTGCGCATCAAATCTATAAATAATGATGGCGCATTGGCGAGCCCAAAAGACATCACAGTAAATTCATAATGCCCATAGCGTGTACCCAATGCTGTCTTGGGAATATCACTTTCCTGAATCCTCAACTACCAGTATCCAGACTTAAAATCCAACTTTGAATAGACAGTCGATCCAACCAGCTGATCAAACAAATCATCGATTCACGGAATTAGAAACTTGTTCTTCTCTGTCAGCTTGTTCAATTCGAGATAATCAATGCATAAACGCAAGCTCCGTCCTTCTTCTTCACAAAGAGAATCGGTGCACTCCAAGGTGACATACGTTGACCTATATATCCTTGCTCTTGCAATTCTTGCAATTGAACTTTAAGTTCTACCATCTCCTTTGATGTCACTCGGTACGGTGGGCGTGACATGGGTTTTGCTCCTAGCACCAGCTCAATAGCAAAGTTGATCTCTCGTTAAGGTGAAATCCCAGGGAGATCATTAGGAAACACAACCGCAAACTCCGACATAACAGGAACGTCACCCAAACTGGGCTTCGGCTCTACAACCTCCAACAGCGCGAAAAATAATTTTGCGCCCTTCTGAACTGCCTTGAGTACTTGGAGAGCTGACATCAATATCTTGCTCAATCCTCGCATACCTGTGAACTTAGTCTCATGTTCGTTGTTTTGCCCCAGTATGACGTCCTTAGAGTTGCAATCAATACAAGCACGCTACTTTGAGGTCCAGTCCATGCCAAATATCACATCAAACTCAGTTATCGGCAACACAGATGCTTCCAAGCCAAAATCATGACTTCATATTTGCACCTTAACACAACGGGATCTATCTGCGTGCAACAAGCACCCGTTAGGCAGCAACACATTCACTCGATCTATCGGTATAAAATAAGACACTCTGATATGCACCATGAAGTCCTTAGACAGAAAGGAATGAGAAGCTCTTGTATCAAACAATGCTCTCGTTGGATAATTCAACATCAAGACAAAGTCTAATACAAACTAATTATATACAAGTAATGCACAAGGTATCAAGTGTAGATAGCAGTAAAAGCTGTATCTTAACTCATACCAGTTACGACATCACTTTGCTTTATGGCCTCCTATTGGCCAAGATTATATACTCGGGGCTGCGCTTACGATGTAGTTAACTCCACCACTGACTTTCCCTTTTCAGCATACGTCGCACCTGTCATTTTCCCCTTTCCTTGGAGGACCACTCCGACACTCTCATGCTAGATGTCCCTCCTTGCCACTTGTGTAACAAGCGAGCGGACTTTGCCCTGTTGTCATGTTAGACATAGTATAAGAAGCTGGTCCTGAAGACCTAGACTTCATTGTCCACCTCTTTCGGTACTCAGATTTTGTAGAACGCAGCACCTTAAAATCTGACTTCTTAACTGTCAAGTCATTCTTACGCTGCACGCGCTTCATATCTTGTTCTAAGGAACATGCGTATTGACCATGGTCAGAAAACCTTGCATCATCGGACCTGAGAGAAGCAACAGTAAGTCATTTCGCAATACTTCATAGAACCGATTTATTTTTCGTTCCTCATCTGCAAACTTAAAGACTGCATAATGTCCTAACCTTGTAAACTCATCCAAGTAGTCATTGAAAGAATAGTGCCTAACCACCTAGAGGGGGGTGAATAGGTGTCCTTTTCTTTTTAATTTTAAGGCAAAAATTTTGTACAGCTAATGCAATTCTACAGTTATCTTAACACAACAATCACAGAAATTAGCATTCACAGAGCGCACACTGATTTTTATAGTGGTTCCCCAAGGTCTGGGTACATCCACTTTCCCCCTTCGCCTATCTAGTAGTGTACTAGATTCGGCCTAACTTCTCCACTTCTCCTCAGATCCTCAGATCCTCAGATCTTACAGCTCAGAACCTCAAATCAGGTTCCTACAACTCAGAGTGATCCCACTCCTATAACTCAGGCACAAAGCCCTATAACTCAGTCTTTAACAAGACCTACACTCAGCCTTCAACAAGTCCTACACTCAGGCTAAACAGCCCTACCTCAGCCTTCAACAAGGCCTACACTCAGAGAATTGAATCTCCTACACTCAGGCACGAAAGCCCTACCACTCAGCCTTTATAAATTAGGCTTACAACTCAGATCCCTTAGGATCCTACAAGAAATTTGATAATACAAAGATAATAACCACAACTCTGACTGAGAGAGATGAGTTGACTGGCTTCTTGATGAGTTCTTGGAAGAACTTTGCAGAGATCAACCTCCCTTGGCTTTCTTCAAAGCTTCTTGAATTAGAACACAGTAGGGTTGATTCTCCTGTGTAGATGATCTTCAATCAACTACTGTCTTGAGATTCAGATCACAACCTGAATCTTACTTAGCAGCCTGGTTCAACAGCTGTCTTCTTAGAAGGAGCTCTCTCTCTCCAACTTCTTAGATCTTCTGGTGAAGGTCTTCTTCTTTTGTGTTATTAGATCTCTTGATCCTCAATCACTTCTTCTTTTTTCTTCAATGATTTCTTAAAAATCAATCACGCTCTATTGAAGGAGAAAGGTCTTTATATAGACTTCCTCCAAGGTAACCGGCTGATCCGGTTTCTAACGAACTTCTGACTGTTCTGACAATTGCAGTAGACCGGCTGGAATGGAAGCTGTCAAGTCATCCAGTCACTTCTTGAATTCTCTGTCACTGTCTGAAAGTGTCGAGACAGATAGTCATTATGTGTCGACACAAATAGACTAAGTGTCGACACAAGTGAACTAAGTGTCGACACTAGCCTTGATGGTGTCGACACAACTCCTTGTGTTGTTGTAACAGCTTCTCGACACTACTTCTTCAGAATGTGTCGACACTGATTCTAAGTGTCGACACAAGCCTTATGTTGAATGTGTCGACACTGATTGAGTGTGTCGACACAAGTACTCCTTTAATACTTAGTTGAATTCTGCTGTGTGTCAACACATCTCCTTTGTGTCGACATAACTTCTTTTATTGTTGGTACTTGCTGAGTGTCGACACATCTCCTTTATGTCGACACATGCCTTCATGTGTTGAAACTTGTTGAGTGTCGACACATCTCCTTTGTGTCGACACAAGTACTTTAACTTTGTAGAAGTTTGCTGAGTGTCGAATTAGCCTCCTGGTGTCGACAGACTTTATGTCAACAATGTTCCTCTGGGTGTCGACACTGCCTCTAAGTGTCGACATTGATTTTGTTGACAATTCTTCATAGTGTGTCGACACAGCCTGTATGTGTCGACACTTTTCTTTTGGTGTCGACTCTGCCTTTCCTGGTGTCGACACAATTACTCCAAGTGTCGACACAGCTTCTCTAGGTGTCGACACAAGCCTTCATAAGTGTCGACACTGCACCTCTAGGTGTTGACAGATGGACTTAGAAATTTTTCCGCAATTCCTACAATTACTTAACCTGCACATATAAACTCAAAGCACATCAAATACACCTTGATGTATATTATTGAGCAAGGTGAGGCTTCTTCAAATCTGGTACATATTTTCCAATGTACCCAACAATCTCCCCCTATTTGGAGAAGTCGTAACCCTTAGTCAATGATATACACCATACATAACAAATACTCAATATGATGTATAATAGCATTATATGACAGGGTGAATACTTTAACAAAACAAGTATAAATTATCATTACAGAGAAAGCAATGTAATAATTTGAACATCAACCATAGTTTTGTTACAACTTTCAACATTTTCATTAATCAAAAGTTTACATGAAGTTTTAATGCAAATAATTACAAGATTGTAAACTTAAGAAAATTCTATCCTAAGGCTGCTCTGGCTCCTTGATAACAATGCCTTTTCCAGATTGAATCTTTGCTTGAACTGGAGCTTCATTGTCATCAGCAGGCTTCTTTCCCTTAAGATCTTTCTTTTTTTGTGCTTCAGCTCTTATCTTTTGTCTCTCAAAATAATGATAAGGCTTAGGGAAGTACTTGCTAGGCTCCTATGTATTAGGAGGTAGCTTTCCCAATTTAGCCTTTCTTCTGTATTGCACTATGGCTTCTTACCTATTCTCATGTTTTCTCCACTCCTGTTCAGAATACCATTTGCCTCTATTCAGAATATTGTCCTTTGCAGCCTACCAAGCAGTCAGAATAATATTTCTAGATGTGGGGCTCCATTGCTCAAAATCTGGCCTTAATTCAGTCTGTTCTCTGAACCTCTTCTTAGATAATTGGGCTTCCTGCTCTTTTAATAATGCTTCTTGCTCTTTTAGTACAGCCTCTGGCATAGGTTGTACAACTTTCTCAAAAACAATATTCTGATTACCCTCAGGAGGACTATACATAGATTGTATCTCCTGATGTATCATGTCAAAATCTGCAGGAGGATATATCACTTGAGCTACTTCAGCTTGTTCTCCTCCAAAATAAGCAGGATTAATCCCAGATTCTGCCACATTATCATCATCACATAAAGGTGGATATCCAAGGGTGGCTCTGATGGAGTTTGAAATCCATTTTGCATGATCAGAGCCTGCTTTGACTAACACCCTCTCCCCCTTTATGACTTCTCTTTCGATATGAGCCCTAAGATCATCTTTCTGGAATCTTAATTGAGCATTCAGATAGTTAACTCCATCCTTATAAAAAGGTTTAAACTTCGGAAGTTGTTCAGTAATAGTCTTCTGAGAATCTTCAATGGCAGTTTTAATAGCAGTTAGGCTCTCCTGTAACTTCTTATCAAATTCTTCTTTGGCAGTTGCACTTTCTACAGGCTGTATAGTAGTTATAGTTTTCATTTTAGTAATTATGGCATTATGAGATGCTATCAGATTATCATTCATTCTAATCTAATTTTCCAGTACATAACCTTGTTTTACAGCCATGTCATCAACTTGTGTTTTTATCTTCTCTTGGTGAGTGGCCAAATATACCATTGCATTCCCTCCTTTATGAAAACATTCAGTCATCTCCTTCTTGTTTTGATTCACTTCAAATCTTATAGATTTGATGTCTTGTGCCAGGTCAAATTGAAGTGATTTATGGCCTTCATCCATATACTTCTCTAGAGCTTTCCTTTGCTCATCCATCTTAATTTGCAAAGCCACCAACAAGGAACTATAGTCAGTAGTTGGGGCTTGTTGTGGAACAATAGTTTGCAGTGCCTTTTTGTAGGTCTGGCTTCTTCTCTTGAAGACTTGTAACTTTTTTTCTTGGCTCTAGCAGCCTCTTCATCCTCTGAGGCAGAAGTACTGGCTATATCTACCCTGTCCTTAGGACTAGGAGGTAAATCCTTCTCAGGCCTTGGTAGCTCCTCAGCATTCCTTTGCTCTTCAGTCTCTATTGTAGCAGTTTCCTCTACATACTCCCTCTCAAGGTCTACCTGCTCCCCCTCAATAGCTACTTTCTCTCCCTCAAAGTCAGTCTGTAGAAGATCAGGGAACAGCTCTTCTAGTGTAAACTCTTGTTGAGGTTGAACTGGTGAATCTCTGATCTCAGGAGCATTTGATACCTCTTTATCAACAACAGATGTGTCCTCCATGATCACATCCTTTGGTTGACTATGTATCTGGGTTTGCTGATCAACATCAAGTAATGATTAAGTCAAAACTTCATCCTCAATATTGAAATTTAATTGATTAACTTCAGTGATTCCCTCAAGAATTATGTTGGTAGCCCTTTCACTCTCTAATTGAGTTGGCTCATCCACATGTAGAGGCTCCCCCTGGAGTGGATCCAGGTGAATAGGGCTAGCTGATGGTAACTCCCCCTGCCTCTGGGCATCTTCTTGTCTTGCTGGTGACTGTCCAGCATTTCTTCCTTCTTCATCATCAGAACTAAAAATCACTTGCTCCTCTGAGATACTTGAGGATTCTTAAGCCACAATGGCTTTCTTCTTCTTCTTCTTCTGAGGTGTTTCCTTTTCTGGAGTTGGCAGTTCCTTTGTCAACACTCTATCCCACCTAGAGATAATCCTTACATCCATTCTTCTCATATGGTTTATCTTAGAACCTGCAGCTTGGTTCATCACTTCAGGTATACTTCCAGCTAAGTATAAACTCAGAATCCTACCCAGATTGGGCTTCTTCAGACTCTCTTTTATCTTTTCAAACATTACTGCTGACCAATCAGTTTTAAGTTTGAAAATTATCCTGGTCATCAAACTGAACATATGAGCTGAAATTCTATCATGTCCTCCAGGCTTGCTCAGAATTACCTTGCCAACTATTTTAGATAAAACTTTTCCTTGTATGTTCATCCCATTCCTGTTAAAGACTGATCCAATTTTCAGGTTTGAATCAAATCCACACCATCCCAGTGCCTCCCTTGTCTTTGAAGCAGATACATCTTCCTCTTCTTTAGTTCTAGGGAGATGTAGAATCTTCCTTAGACTTTTCAGTTTAATCTTGACTTTTTCCCCATGAACTCTGGATTTAATCTTGAGTCCAGATTCATCAAGAGTAGCTGCACTCAGGAATTCAAGGACCTCCTTCTTCCAGATCTTGATTGGTTCTGATACAAGATACTCTAACCCAGTCTCTGCAACTAGGGTTATCACGCCTTGGATTTCTGGTTCTGCGTCATCAAAGGCATGTCGGACCAGCTCATAACCTTCATTAATGTTCTCTTCGAGCTTAGGCTCCATTAGGGTTTGAAGAAATTTCAAATTTAGAGAAGAGAGATGTCGACACACAAGTTTTGTCTCGAAACTAAAGTGAGCGTGTCGACAAACAATGGCGAAGACCTATTTATACCTTTCTAAAATCCAAGGTGAAAAGGCACGTCAAAATACTTGAAATGTGTCGACATTGTTGAAAAGTGTCGACACTTACTTCTAATGTCTCGACAACTATGTGTCGACACAAATATAGTCGACAGAATATATATGTCGACACTTAAACGTCTCAGCTCGACAATTAGTTGACACTCAACTCGATGAGATTAATGTGGAATCTAAGTGTCGACACCACCTTGGATGTGTCGACACCTACTCTGAATGTGTCGACACTAATTCTCTGATGTGTCGACACAGACTTTCTAGATGTGTCAACACCATTTCTCTGAAATGTCGACACTACATCTATGTGTCGACACAGATAATTCTGTGTGTCGACACCATTTTACTTAGCCAATTTTATTAAACTATTCTAAGTTTAACATACCTAATTCAATTTTAAAATTATTGAATTTGGTTTCATCTAGGGTCATAGTAAACATATCAGCTATCTGATTATCTGTTTTAACATATTCTAGGGAAATATCTTCCTTTTCTACATGTTCTCTAAGAAAATGGTATTTTATTTTTATGTGCTTAGTCCTACTATGGGAGACAGGATTATTTGCAATAGAAATAGCACTGATAGAATCACAAAATAAAGGTGTTCTACTTACTTGAATACCATAATCTTCTAGCTAGTGTTGAATCCATAAAAGTTGTGCAGAGCAGCTTCCTGCAGCAACATATTTTGACTCAGCTGTGGAGATAGCCACACTAGTCTGTTTCTTACTGCTCCATGACACCAGCCTTCCACCTAGAAATTGACAGGTTCCTGTTGTACTCTTCCTATCTTCCTTGCAGCCTGCAAAATCTGCATCTGAATAACCTGTCAGTACAAAATCTCCATTCCTAGGGTACCAAAGGCCTAGATAAGTTGTGCCCTTAAGATATCTCAAAATCCTTTGACTGCAGTCAAATGAGATTCTTTATGGCATGCTTGGTACTTAGCACAGACACATGTAGCATACATGATATCTGGTCTACTAGCAGTTAGATATAGTAGGGAGCCAACTATCCCTCTATACAAAGTCTCATCTACAGGTTTCCCTGCATCATCTTTGCTTAGAGACATGTTTTACCCCATAGGAGTTTTCATGGTAGTGGATGATTCCATACCATACTTCTTAATCAACTCTAGGGTGAACTTAGATTGGCATATGGACAAGCCATCTTCAGTCTGTCTAACTTGGAGACCCAAGAAGAACTTAAGTTCCCCCATACTGCTCATTTCAAATTGTCCTTGCATAAGTTTTGCAAACTTTCTGCAAAGACTACTTTCTGTAGACCCAAATATTATGTCATCTACATATATTTGGACTAAGATAATCTTGCCTTTAGATTCCCTAAGAAATAGAGTTTTGTCTATTTTCCCCCTTGAGAATTTGTTCTCAATGAGGAAACTAGACAGGGTTTCATACCAAGCCCTTGGGGCTTGTTTCAACTCATACAAAGCCTTCCTAAGTCTATATACATAATCTGGTTTAAGAGAGTCTACAAAACCTGATGGCTGCTCTACATAGACTTCTTCCTTCAGATTTCCATTCAGAAAAGCTGACTTAACATCCATTTGATATACTTTAAATCCTTGATAGGTTGCATAGGCAAGGAACATCCTTATTGCTTCCAGTCTGGCTACTAGAGCAAAGGTTTGATCAAAATCAATACCTTCTTCCTGCATATAACCCTTTGCAACCAATCTTGCTTTATTCTTCACAATAACTCCATTTTCATCCAACTTGTTCCTGAAGATCCACTTAGTTCCAATGATATTGTGGCCTTTTGGTTTAGGAACAAGTGACCAGACTTTGCATCTCCTGAACTGGTTGAGTTCCTCTTGCATGGCTTCAATCCAATGAGGGTCTTGAACTACTTCTTCAAACTTCTTTGGTTCCACTTGGGATAGGAAACTGGAGTAAAAAATTGTACTCAGATTCCTGCTTCTTGTCTGCACTCCTTGTCTGGGATCTCCAATAATTTGATTGACTGGATGATCCTTTATGTGCCTATTTGCTGGTGGTAGTCTGTCTTCAGGTTGTACATCTCCAGCTTCTTCAATATGCTGCACCTCTTGGTCTTCTTCAGCATCAGGAGAATCTTGTACTCCCCCTGGACAGTAGCCACCATCTTCCTGATTTGCAGTAGAGTCTTCTGCAATGGTAAGCTTGTCCAACTTCTCAGTTATACCTGTAGAGCTGCATACACTACTAGGCAACTCACTGTTAATTAATCTAGCTTCATCAAAGACCACATGAATAGACTCTTCTACAACTTGAGTAGTCAAGTTGTAGACCCTATAAGCCTTACTGTTGTTGTTATACCTAACAAAGATCCCCTCTTGGGATTTGGCAGCAACCTTAGTTAGGTAAGACTTGTCATTGTTAAGTATGTAGCACTTGCAACCAAAGATCCTGAAATAGGATAGATTTGGTTTTCTGCCCTTCACAATCTCATAGGGGGTCTTATTGTGGCTCTTGGTGATAGTAGCCCTATTGATCACATGACAAGCAGTATTTACTGCCTCAGCCCAGAAATATTCTGGGAGAGAAGTGTCACTCAATAGGGTTCTACCAGCCTCTATCAAGGTTCTATTTTTCCTTTCAACAATACCATTTTGCTGAGGTGCTCTTGGTGAGGAAAATTCCTGAAATATCCCAAACTCTTCACACAGTTTTGTCATTCTTTCAGACTGGAATTCAGTATCATGATCACTTCTTATTTTGACCACTGTACTGTCTAACTTATTCTGAATTTGTTTAACAAAACTATAAAAGATACTAGGAGTTTCAGATTTTTGCCTTAGGAAGAACACCCAGGAATACCTTGAATAATCATCTACAACCACAAATGTGTAGACCTTCCTACCTAGGCTGTGAACTGGCATAGGACCAAAAAGATCCATATGCAAGAGGTATAGGCACCTCACAAAATCCTTGTTCTCAAGGCTATGAAAGGTGGATTTCGTCTGCTTGCCTTTTTGACAAGCTGAGCATATCCCATCCTTTATGCACTTAACTTGAGGACCATTCCTCACTAACTCTTTACTAAAGAGTTGGCCAATGGTCTTGTAATTAAGATGGGCTAGCCTCTTGTGCCATTTGACATAATGAGAGACTTTCTCATCAACTACAAGACAGATAGGAGAACCATTGTTCTCACATACAAAGTCAAGACAATAAACATTTCTCTTCATATAACCTGTCAGAATGATCTTTTGATCACTTGACCTCTTGATGTGACAACCATCCTTGACAAATGAGATATCATATCCTAAATCACTCAGCTGACTTATACTAATGAGGTTGTGTTTCAAACCCTTTACATAAGCCACTTGAGTGATAGTAATTAGTTCACTAGAAATGTTACCAAAGCCTTTGATGATTCCTTTTTCTGAACCACCAAAGGTAACTTTAGGTGCATCCTTGATAGGTATGTAGTCCCTTAGCAATCCCCTAGTTCCAGTCATGTGCCTGGAACATCCACTGTCCAAGTACCATATTGGGGCATGGCCACTTGGACTCACCTGCAAAACAGATTACTTAACCTTAGAACCCAAATAACTCTTGGGTCCTTGGTGTAGGTTAGTCTGACTTTTAATAAAACCACTTGTAGCTCTTCTAGCGGGCAGTTTGCTACTCTCCTTGACACTTGAATTGTTCCAACAATCTATGGCAAAGTGGCCTATCTTTCCATAACACCAGCACTCAAACCTGTTGTACCTTTATTTAGGTACAACCCTGGCTGATTTATCTATAGCAGGCTTTTTGTTAAGTGTTGGGGCTTTGCCCTTAGATTTGGACTTAGCTGTCCAGGCAGGTTTTGTAAACCCCAATCCAGTCTTACCCTTTTGAGGTACAAACTCATCTATCAAAGGTAAAACAGATTTAGGTTTAGAAAAACTTGCAACATTCTCTCTCTCCTTCTAAAGTCTAAGCTCCAGATTTCTAATTTGATCATTCTTGAATGTGATTGTGCCCATTTGAATAACTGTTATGTTCTTCAATCTGGCAATCTCATTCAGTTTCTGATCAAACAACTTGTCTGAATCAGCAGCAGCCAATTTAAGACTAGCAATCTCCTTTGCCTTAATTTTGGCCAAGGTTTTGCTTTTCTTAAAGTCCTGCAACAAGTCCCTATATTCATCAATTAACTGATGAATATCTCCTTCAAATTCAGACCCACCCACATCACTTTATGCAGATGTATCTGATTCTGACTCGGTACTAAAAATTCAACTTGAAGAACAACTTTGTACCTTACTTGGTCCAGGCTGATCCTAGATCTTGTCTCCTTCAGATATAGCCATCAGCCCCTTGCACCGATGGTCTTCAAGCTCATATATTGAATTCATTAGCTGCATGAACTCATATTCTTCTTCAGCATATAAGCTAATGTAGGCTTCAGCTTCTGTTTCTGTCTCTGATGATGACTGATCAGTCAGACTCTTATCTTTCTTAGCAACAAAGGACTTTTCCTTTTTGCCCTTAAACTGATTCTTCTTCTTGTCAGCTGACTCCTTCCTCTTTTCAGTACAGTCAGGCACTACATGTCCCTGCCTGTTACAGCAATAGCATACAATTTTTGATGATGTAGCTTTGCTTGACTTGGACTTTCTCCTGTCATTCCTTGATGACTTCCTTTTCTGATAGTAGTCATCTTTTGGCTGAGAAGTGGAAGGCTTGGACCTCCACTGTTTCTTCTTTAGAAACTTCTGAAAATGCCTAGTAAATGCAGCAAAGTCTTCATCACTTTCAATACTTTCTGAATTCTTTCTATCTGAAGTATCTGACACAGCCTCAGCAACCATTTGAGGTGGAGATGGAGACTTACTTCTATACTTCTTAGTGGCTTCAGTCTTGAAGGCCACAGATCTTTCTTTGTGCTCCACTCTAGTTGTCTTCTCTTCCTCCTTCCTAACCCTTAACTGTATCTCATAAGATAACAATTTTCCAAAAAAAGTTGGAGGAGGTATGTCAGCTAATTTGGCCATTTCCCTTATGGCACAAATCTTGGTGTTCCAGTCCTTAGTCAGGGATCTCAAGAACTTGTCATTCAACTCATAATTGCTGAACTCTCTTCCATAGGACATCAATTCATTGACTATCCTATAGAATTTCTTGTAGCATTCAGTTATGATATCAGATCTGCCTTTTCTAAAGCTTTCATACTCTTGGTTCAACAAAGACTTCCTATCTGTCTCACTTCTTCTGATCCTTCCATTTACACAATTAATGTGTCCCACATTTCTTTAGATGTTTTACAATGAATCAGATTCTGAAATATTGCATCATCAATTGCACTGACAATAATATTCTGGGCCCTCTTGTCCATAGTGGCCAGAATGATTTCATCTTTAGTCATTTCAGAAAAGTCCTAGGAGTTTTCTGATTTGCATCTAGAATAGATACCTTCATTGGCACATATGACCCTTCTTTGACTGTAATGTAAATTCTTGGGTCAGATGCTTTCATAAAGAGTCTAACCCTCTCTTTCCATATGCCAAAAATCTCTTTTCTATAGATGGGCAATTTCATGGACCCCAACTCCTTGTGATTCTCACCAGAACCCATGTTTATGATTCTTATTTGTACTGAATCTGCCTACAGGATCTTACTCAGACTGTTATGTCCCTTTTTGAGTAACCTGGCTCTGATACCACTTGAAAGAATAGTGCCTAGCCACCTAGAGGGGAGGGTGAATAGGTGTCCTTTTCTTTTTTATTTTAAGGCAAAAATTCTGTACAGCTAATGCAATTTTACAGTTATCTTAACACAACAATCACAGAAATTAGCATTCACAGAGTGCACACTGATTTTTATAGTGGTTCCCCAAGGTCTGGGTACATCCACTTTCCCCCTTCGTCTATCTAGTAGTGTACTAGATTCTGCCTAACTTCTCCACTTCTCCTCAGATCCTCAGATCTTACAGCTCAGAACCTCAAATCAGGTTCCTACAACTCAGAGTGATCTCACTCCTACAACTCAGGCACAAAGCCCTACAACTCAGTCTTCAACAAGACCTACACTCATCCTTCAACAAGGCCTACACTCAGGCTAAACAGCCCTACCTCAGCCTTCAACAAGGCCTACACTCAGAGAATTGAATCTCCTACACTCAGGCACGAAAGCCCTACCACTCAGCCTTTATAAATTAGGCTTACAACTCAGATCCCTTAGGATCCTACAAGAAATTTGATAATACAAAGATAATAACCACAACTCTGACTGAGAGAGATGAGTTGACTGGCTTCTTGATGAGTTCTTGGAAGAACATTGCAGAGATCAACCTCCCTTGGCTTTCTTCAAAGATTCTTGAATTAGAACACAGTAGGGTTGATTCTCCTATGCAGATGATCTTCAATCAACTGTTGTCTTGAGATTCAGATCACAACCTGAATCTTACTTA
The DNA here is from genome assembly GCA_039583875.1 of Platanthera guangdongensis. Classification (NCBI taxonomy): domain Eukaryota; kingdom Viridiplantae; phylum Streptophyta; class Magnoliopsida; order Asparagales; family Orchidaceae; genus Platanthera; species Platanthera guangdongensis. The sequence continues at coordinate 68,742,020 of CM077150.1, read as the reverse complement.
GCAGCCTGGTTCAACAACTATCTTCTTAGAAGGAGCTCTCTCTCTCCAACTTCTTAGATCTTCTGGTGAAGGTCTTCTTCTTTTGTGTTGTTAGATCTCTCGATCCTCAATCACTTCTTCTTTTTGCTTCAATGATTTCCCAAAAATCAATCACGCTCTGTTGAAGGAGAAAGGTCTTTATATAGACTTCCTCTAAGGTAACCGGCTGATCTGGTTTCTAACGAACTTCTGACTATTTTGACAGTTGCAGTAGACCGGCTGGAATGGCATCTGTCAAATCATCCAGTCACTTCTTGAATTCTCTGTCATTGTCTGAAAGTGTCGAGACAGATAGTCATTATGTGTTGACACAAATAGACTAAGTGTCGACACAAGTGAACTAAGTGTCGACACTAGCCTTGATGGTGTCGACACAACTCCTTGTGTTGTTGTAACAGCTTCTCGACACTACTTCTTCAGAATGTGTCGACACTGATTCTGAGTGTCGACATAAGCCTTCTGTTGAATGTGTCGACACTGATTGAGTGTGTCGACACAAGTACTCCTTTAATACTTAGTTGAATTCTGCTGTGTGTCGACACATCTCCTTTGTGTCGACACAACTTCTTTTATTGTTGGTACATGCTGAGTGTCGACACATCTCCTTTGTGTCGACACATGCCTTCATGTGTTGAAACTCGCTGAGTGTCGACACATCTCCTTTGTGTCGACACAAGTACTTTAACTTTGTAGAAGTTTGCTGAGTGTCAACTTAGCCTCCTGGTGTCGACACACTTGATGTCGACACTGTCTCTAAGTGTCGACATTGATATTGTTGACAATTCTTCATAGTGTGTCGACACAGCCTGTATGTGTCGCCACTTTTCTTCTGGTGTCGACTATGCCTTTCCTGGTGTCGACACAATTACTCCATGTGTCGACACAGCTTCTCTAGGTGTCGACACAAGACTTCATAAGTGTCGACACTGCACCTCTAGGTGTCGACACATGGACTTAGAAATTTTTCTGCAATTCCTGCAATTACTTAACCTGCACATATAAATTCAAAGTACATCAAATACGTCTTTATGTATATCATTGAGCAGGGTGAGGCTTCTTAAAATCTGGTATATATTTTCCAATGTACCCAACAGTTATCCACAAAACTCTCGCCTTGAGTTAACCTTTGGAACTAATTTTCCAATGCAATCCATCCGACCGCATATTTTTTCGGCCGACCGCTTTTTTTTGCGCCCGGCTGTATATTTTTTACTCGGCTGCAATTCTTTCAACCGAGTTCGATTTTTTACTCCAGAGCGTTTTTTTCGCCCGGGCACGATTCTTTCTCCTAGACGTGAATTTATCGCCCAGACGTGAATTTTTCACCTGGACGAGAATGTTTCGCTCGGGCGCGTTTTTTCGGTTGTGCGTCATTTTTATGCCCGCGGCCCGACCGCGGTTTTTTCGCATGACCGCGATTTTTTCATCCGTCATGTTTTTTCACCCAAGCCCGACTTTTATTCGCTCGGACGTATTTTTTCACCTCTGGGCGAAAATATCACGTCCGAGCGAAATATCGCATGCGGGCGAAAAATTCCCGCTTGATCGAGAAATGCGTGCCCGAGCCGTAAATGCGTGCTCTGGCGATAAATGCGTGTTAGGGCGAAAAAAATGCCCGCGGGCAAAAAAAAACGAGCCCAAGTAAAAATACAGCAGTGGGCGAAAAGTGCGCGCCCGGGCGGAAAAAAGTACGCCCGGGAGGAAAAAAGTGTGGACGGGAGGAAAAAAGCACACCGGGGCGGAAAAATGCACGTTCGGGTGGAAAAATGCTTCGGAAAAATGCACGCTCGGGCGGAAAAATGGTTGGCTGGGCGGAAAAATATGTGCCTTGGCTGAAAAATGTGCGCCCGGGCGGAAAAATGTGCGCTCGGGCGGAAAAATGTGTGCACGAGCGGGAAAATGCGCGCCCGGACGGAAAAATGCGCGCTCGGGTGGAAAAATGCACGCCCGGGCAGAAAAATACGCGTCTGGGTGGAAAAATGTGCGCATGGGTGGAAACATGCACGCTCGGGCGGAAATATACGTGCTCGTGTAAAAAATTCTAATATGCAGCCGAACAGTGACAACTAATTCCATTTCCTATGATATAATAGTTATATTGAGCCGAACAATAAAATTGGAATTGAAGTGAATTTCAATTTATGAATCTCAAGTCTTGCCAAACAAATGGAACTAAGGCTCCGTTCATTAAGAGGGAATTGGGCTTTTGGAATTGGTATTCATTTACCAAGTCTAATTTTAACAGTTTGTTATGTGAAAATAATCCGTGGGAATCGAAAATAATGATAAATCGGGTGGGAATTGGATGTCAAACTCATCCCGCAACATCATTTCCGACCTCGCTAGGTCCAAAATCGTGATTCCGATCTCGCTCCTCTTCCTTCTCCCGTCGCTGGATCCCGCTGCCGCTCGTGCTCCCGTCGCCGGATCCCGCTGCCGCTCCTGCTCCCGTCGCCGGATCCCGCTGCCGCTCTTGCTCGCGTCGCCGGATCTCGCTGCCGCTCTTGCTTGCGTCGTCGTTCCTCCTCCGGCTGGTAACTTCCTCATCTACATCATATTTTAATGTGCCTACATCATATTCTTCTGTGAAATTTCATCAAACTATGATGCCTACAGTATTCCTTGAGTTGATTTTATTGTCCTGTACCCTTCTGAATTTTTGACATTGTAATATCCAACTTGTATTTTTGTTAATGTGCACAACTCTGTCAATGTTCAATTTCTATCAATAGAACAAATGAAAACAATACATCTGATTTGCAAGTTGCTAAGTTCAAAAGGCACATAATTCGCGGCTTGCGGAAGGAGTATGTTGCTTTTGTAACTTCTGTTCAAGGCTGGGCAACTCAACCATCTCTGCTGGAGCTTGAGAACCTGCTTGCTTCACAGGAAAGTTTGGTCAGATAGATGACTGGAGTGACTATCTCTGAAGGAGGTAGTAAAGCGCTGTTCACGGGCAAGAAGAAGAAGAGATGGGAAGGGAAGAAGAAGAACACTGCTGCTGAAAATGTGCCTTGAACTTCTTATCAACCAGAGAGGAGTGTTGCTCCTAAGAAGGATTTGAAGAAGAACTTGAAGTGCTACAGGTGTCATCAGCGGGAACACTTCAAGCGTTACTGCAAGGTCAAACTGCAGCCTGGGCATGCTGCAGGCAAGAAGGAAGCTTGCTTGAGTACTAAAGATGCTGGATGGGGTGGAGCTTACATGACGGGCACTTGTGTCCGTACTTTGTCCGCTGTCGACTTCAACGACGAGTGGATCATGGACTCCGGGTGTGGTCATAACCTCACTGGAGACAAGTCAAAGTTCTCTTCTCTACAAGCCTACTCAGGTAACGAAGCTATCATAACTGCTGATAATACTGTTTATGCAGTAGAGAAGGAGGGGGTCGTGTCCTTGGGAAATGATAAGGGGCCACTCACATTAAGGAGTGTGTATCATGTGTCGGGCATGAAGAAGAACCTCTTCACTGTGTCCAATGTGGTAGATGCAGGTTCTCACGTCCTGTTTGGGCCAACAAAAGTGAAGTTCCTTCGCAACGTATCAGCGGTAAAGGCTATGTTGCTCATATTGGGAGGAGAGTTAAGAACTTGTTTGTTCTTGCGACAAACTCTTACATTGATCGGATGAGGGCAAACGATTGCGCTGCTATATGGCACGAGAGGCTGGGGCAAGTAGGAATGGATAAATTGAAAGCTATGGCAAACAGGAACCTTTTGAGAGGCTTGCCTAAGCTGTCTTCCTTTGGTGACGGTCACGTTTGCGCGGGATGCCAGTGCGGTAAGGCTCATCGCCTTTCGTTTGATAAGTCACAAACTAAGAGCAAGAGACCATTTGAGTGTATCCATGGTGACTTGATGGGACCAACCGTTACTGCTAGCCTTGGTGGAAGCAGATACATGCTTATTCTGATTGATGACTACTCAAGATACACTTGGGTTTATTTCTTGAAGGAGAAGTCAGAAGCTTTCCAGGTGTTTGTGGAGTTTAAGGAGCTAGTGGAGGGCCTGCTTGACTTTCAGATCAAGAAGTTTTGAGCATACAACGGTGGTGAGTTTGTCTCCTCCGAGTTTTCTAACTTTTGCAGGAAGCATGGGATCTAAAGAGAGCTTACTTGTGCTCATACTCCACAACAAAATGGAGTAGCAGAGAGGAAGATCCGTCATCTGATAGAAACCTGCAAGTGTTGGCTTCATGCGAAAGACATTCCTAGGTCCTTCTTAGCAAAGGGGATGTCTTGTGCTTCTTATGTCATCAATCGGATGTCGCTCAGTCCGATCAACATGAAGTCTCTTTTTGAGATGTTGATGAAGGAGAAGCCAAGCGTGGAACACCTTCGGGCATTTGGATCAACTGTTGGGTTTCTCTATGAGGATGGCACAACACTTGTGCACGCAGCGGAAGAATAAAACATCAAAAAAACCCAAAAGAAATGGGATCGGGCCATGATAGTTGAATCAAGAAGTTAACATGCAACTATGCAAAAATTACCTCGGTAGCGTTGAGTCACAACTCAATGGAGATGCTCCAAACTTCGTCTTCTTACTAGTGGCGAGTTCTATGTGGAATAATATCCACGTCTCTGCAGAAATCCACACGAGCGGAAGAACACCGAGTTTTCCGTCGCACGGGTAATCGGGAAGGATGATGACCGCACCTTGCTATTCCACGGACTGCTAGGTCCGCGCCAGGAAAAGCAACACCAGCGACGATCGCCGGAAGGGAGGAGGTCGACGGAGCGAACACGGCGGCGGCGGAACACTTCCGTCGGCGGCGGGATTCGGGATCGGCGGAACGAACAGAACGGCGGAACACTTCCGTCGATTTCGATTCGATCAGAAAGAAGATCTAGTTTCCCGAAAACCCGAAGTGTCCTTTTATACCAAAGAAATAAATAGACTTAGGAACTTCGCTATCCGCAGACCACCCAGAATTTAGGGTTCCAGAATCGGTGAGAATCAATCGGCGAGAATCGGCGACGATCGGCGAGAATCGGCGACGATCGGCGAGAATCATCAAGCAGATTCGGCGAGAATCAGTCGGCGAGTATCGCACAGAATCGGCGAGAATCAGCCGGCGAGTATCACCTAGGATCGGCGAGAATCAGAGTACAATACTCGACGATTCTCGCCGAACGCAGGATGGACCATACTCGTCGACTGTCGACCCGCGCTCGACGATGCCCGACGATTCACGTCGATCGTCGAGACGCGGTCGATGATACTCATCGAACTTGGGTTGACGACACTCGTCGACTCACGCCGAACTTGGGTTTGATGATACTCGTCGACTCACGCTGAACTTGGGTTTACGACACTCGTCGACTCACGCCGAACTTGGGTTGACGACACTCGTCGACTCACGCCGAACTTGGGTTGACGACACTCGTCGACCCACAGTCGACGATTCTTACCAATCCTTCAAGACAACATTTGCCCCAACCCTATTCAGGTCGGCGATTGGTAACCTTTACCAACACAGTCAATCATCCAACTTCTCCACATCTCTTATGTGCGACCCTGCAGGCTCATATCGCGTTGGCAGTGAGATTACATGTTTGACCACTTCTAGATCACCATGGTAACTCCAAAAGACTCCCACTTGATCTTGAAAGTATCAAATCAAAAACCTCACAAACAATGAGCGGCATCTAGCAATGCATCATTGCTCCCCAAGCAATAAGAGTTTACAACTCATAAGCCTTTATGACCAATGTATCAGCGTTGTCTTTGTCCCTTTGTCCCTTACATCCGGAAAGAACTAGAGGCATGGACCGTGTCACCCTCGTAATAGCTCAATCCAAGTTTCTTGATCCAGGACGGACTTCCAGAGAATGGTGAGTCCAATATCACATATTGACTCAACCAAGCATGGCCATGCATTTCTCAGTCCAGTTCCATCAAGGGGCCCATTGGATGCAACTCCTGTCATACAGGAGGACAAATCTCATATCTGCTCACACACAAACACCCAAATGATTCGTAACATGCCCAACAACCACCCTTATCATCAACCTTTCTCAAGGAGGACTTTAGATGGCATCAAAGCACGCTCTTCCTCACTTGATGAATGCTGTGACTTCAGGTCAAAGGACCACAACACCATTGTCAATTGAGACCTACTCGTGACACGATTGGATGACAATCCACAGAGTAGCCTCAAGTTGGGTCTGTCCAGTACAACTTGTTCACTAACAAGTACCCACGTGATGACTTGATATCACAATATCATGACCTGTGAGAACCGGTCATCAGTCAACGCACGTGCTAGCCTTTATGTACCATCATCACCCTTAGTTTCTATGATGATACTCGACCAGGGACCTTTTAAGAATGAAGCTTCAAATAAATCACAGGCTCTCACATTCAAGTCATGTACTTGATGTCCCATGGAAGCGAACATTCTAAGGGTATCTATTATGTTAACATTTAACTATCATATAGAAAAGCTCATAATAAAAGAATTTGCCATTAATTGTAAGAGAAAAACTAGGTACATCGTTCATCATATGAACAAATAGCCAACAAAATACATGTTTACATGCAATCCACAAGATTCTCGCTAGAGTTGATCATTTAGGTATCGTATACCCATCGATCTAGTATGACCATCATGCTTTCTCTGCGCGAGAGGCTTTGTCAGTGGATCCGCAATATTTTCTTCAGTCGGCACTCTGCAAATGTTCACATCTCCTCGTTCGACAATATCACGAATAAGATGAAACCGCCGAAGTATGTGCTTGGAGCGCTGATGGGATCTAGGTTCCTTAGATTGTGTAATTGCACCATTGTTATCACAGTAGAGAACTACGGGACCAACAATGCTAGGAACTACATCAAGCTCACCGATGAATTTCCTAATCCATACAGCCTCCTTCGCCGCATTAGCTGCGGCGATGTACTCGGCCTCTGTTGTAGAATCAGCAACTGTCTCTTGCTTGGAACTCTTCCAGCTCACAGCTCCTCCATTCAGGCAAAACACAAAACCTGACTGAGACTTGGAGTCGTCTCGATCAGTTTGGAAGCTAGCATCTGTGTAACCACTTACAATGAGCTCTTCCTTTCCACCATACACCAAGAACACATCCTTAGTCCTTCTCAAGTACTTCAGGACATTCTTGACTGCAATCCAGTGACACTCACCGGGGTCTGACTGATACCTGCTAGTCATGCTCAAAGCAAAGGAGATGTCGGGTCGAGTACATAACATCGCGTACATGATTGATCCAATTGTCGAAGCATATGTAATCAACTTCATGCGGTCCTTATCTTCACAAGACTTTGGACACTGGTCCTTAGAGAGATTCACAGCATGAGACATGGGCAAAAATCCTTTCTTGGACTCAAGCATGTTGAACCGCTTCAACACCTTTTCGATGTACGTACTCTGGGTCAAACCCAGCAACTTCTTCGATCTATCTCTATAGATCTTAATACCGAGTATATAAGTCTCTTCACCCAAATCCTTCATTGAAAAGCAGTTCCCTAGGTTGTTCTTAACAACTTTTAGGGTAGGAATGTAATTCCCAATCAACAGTATGTCATCTACATACAGTATCAGGAAGACAACAATGCTCCCACTGATTCGCTTGTAAACACAAGGCTCATCTTCATTCTTGATGAAACCAAACTCTTTGATTTTCTCATCAAAACGAAGATTCCAACTTCGAGAGGCCTGTTTCAGTCCATAGATGGACTTATTCAGCTTGCATATTTTAGTGGCTTCATCTGGGGATACAAAACCCTCGGGTTGTGTCATATACACTTCCTCAAGGAGGTTTCCATTAAGGAAAGCCGTTTTGACATCCATCTGCCAGATCTCGTAGTCATAATACGCAGCAACAGCAAGCAATATCCTTATGGACTTTACCATGGCAACAGGGGAAAAAGTCTCATCATAGTTAATACCATGAATTTGCTTGAAACCCTTAGCCACCAGTCGCCCTTTGAATGTCTGTACATTCCCATCCATGTCGGTCTTCTTCTTGAAGACCCACTTGCACCCTATGGGTCGAACCCCTTCAGGTGGTTCCACCAAGTTCCAAACTTGGTTTGCATACATGGAGTCCATTTCATATTTCATAGCCTCAAGCCATTTGTCGGAGTCCGGTCCATTCATAGCCTCTTGGTAGGTTGTTGGTTCATCATCATGATCCATAAGCAACACATTACCTATTTGAGACACGAGAAATCCATATCTCTCAAGCTCAAACCTCGGTCTACCAGATCTACGTAGGACTTGTGTTTCTTGAGCAGGTTCTCTAGCTACAACATCTTGTAGTCCTATCTCAGAATCCAATTCTGGTTCATTCACTACATGTGGTTCTTGAACTTCTTCAAGCTCTACCTTTTCAGTCTTTCTTGATAAGAACTCTTTCTCCAAGAAGACATCAGTCCTTGCGACAAACACTTTGCCCTCAGACGGTAGGTAAAAGTAATACCCTTTTGTTTCCTTAGGATATCCCACCAGATAACATTTATCCGATTTGGGTTCCAGCTTGTCAGGCATTTGACGTCTCACATATGCCTCACAGCCCCAAATTTTAATGAACGACATACTAGGACGCTTCACAGTCCATATCTTATATGGTGTCTTCAGAACCGTTTTCGTTGGAGCGCGATTCAACGTCATTGCAGCAGTCTCTAAAGCAAAACCCCAAAAAGAAACAGGCAAGTCTGCATGACTCATCATCGAACGTACCATGTCTAACAGAGTATGATTTCTCCTCTCAGACACACCATTATGTTGTGGTGTTCTAGGTGGAGTGAGCTGTGATACAATACCACACTCTTTCAGATGATCACGGAACTCATGTCTCAGGTATTCGCCACCTCGATCAGATCGGAGTGTTTTAACCCTTTTACCCAACTGGTTTTCTACTTCATTCTTGAACACTTTGAACTTTTCAAAAGTCTCGGATTTGCACTTCATAAGATACACATATCCGTATCTACTGAAATCATCAGTAAATGTAACAAAGTAGAAATACCCACCTCTAGCCATGGAACTCATGGGTCCGCATACATCACTATGTACAACACCCAAGAGATCCTCAGCCCTCTCAGTATAACCAGTGAAAGGAGCTTTAGTCATCTTGCCTAATAAACAAGATTCGCATCGCTCAAATGATTCATAATCAAATGAGTCCAAAAGTCCATCTCTATGGAGCTTGGATATGCGCTTCTCGTTGATATGGCCCAAATAACAATGCCAGAGAAAAGTAGGGTTTGAGTCATTTGTTCTTAGTCTTTTATTATTTTCTACATTACAGATCAGATGGTCCAAGTTCAAAACATAAAGACCATTAAACAATTGGGCTACAGCATAACAAATATCATTCTTAAATATAGAACAACAGTTGTTCTTAATTATAAAAGAAAATCCAATCATGTCCAAACATGAAATAGATATAATGTTTCTAGTTATTGCCGGAACAAAATAACAATTATCTAGTTCTATTACAAGCCCACTGGGCAAAGAAAGACATTAAACCCCTACGGCTACAGCAACAACTCTTGCTCCATTGCCGACGCGGAGGTCCACCTCCCCTTTACTCAGCAATCTTCTCCTTCCCAGTTCCTGCACATTTGTGTACATGTGAGAACCACATCCGGTATCCAATACCCAAGATGAAGGAGCAGAAAGGTTTATCTCTATAACGTGAATATTTGAAGCGGAAGTCATACCTCCCTTCATTTTCTGCAGACCTTCAATGTACGAAGGACAGTTCCTCCGCCAATGACCAGCCTTGCCACAGTGGTGGCATTTCCCTTCCTTCACCGTGCTTTTCTTTTTCATCAGTGCAGAAGACTTGGGCTCAAGATATGACTTAGGTCCCACCTTTGTCTTCTTAGAGCCCTTGGCCTTGCCCTTGCCCTTATGCACCATCAGTATGGGGCTGGCAGGCTTGGCCTTCTTCATATTGATTTCGGCAGTTCTCAACATGCTTAGGAGTTCGGGCAGTGTCTTGTCTATTTCATTCATGTTGTAGTTCAAGACGAACTGCTCATAATTGTCCGACAACGATTGCAGGATCAGATCTGTGGCCAACTCTTGACCAAGAGAAAAACCCAGCCTTTCAAGGTTCTCTATATACCCAATCATCTTGAGTACGTGAGTCCCTACTGAGTCTCGAACTCCCATCTTGCACTGAAACAACGCTTTTGTGATGTCGAACCTCTCTTGACGAGCCTGCCCTTGAAACATTTTCTTGAGATGCTCGTCAATCTCCTTGCACCCCATGTTCTCATGTTGCTTCTGAAGCTCAGAGTTCATAGTGGCAAGCATAAGGCATTTGACATCTAAAGCATCGTCAGTATACTTCTTATAAGTATCCTTCTCAGCACGGGAAGAATTCCCGGTCGGCACCTCGGGGGCTTCTTCTTCCAAGACATAGAGCTTTCGCTCTTGCCTGAGAACAATTCTCAGGTTCCTGTACCAGTCCATGTAATTAGTCCCACTGAGCTTATCCTTCTCAAGGATGGCTCTCAGAGACAATGTGTAGTGTGAAACACTTGCCATGGAATTCAACAAGAATTTATGCAGAATAAAATCAGTACCAAAATTTCAAATACAATTTATTTTAATTTGGACTTCAATTAAAACACTCCCACTATTTTATTCGAAATGATAGCCCTCACTAACAATTCGGAGAGTTCATGCGAGCTACTCTCTTAGTGGACAAGATCCGTATTTCACCAACACAATGAGTCAGCTTTGGCTTTCCTCTCACGATGCGGTTATTTAGGTAGGCAACGCTTGCCAATTGCATCCTCATGCAATTCTTGTATGGTTGGTGAATAACTCCTTACTCGCATCCATCATATGGTGCATGCCAACCCTATGCCTCTAGGCACTCAACCTTTGAGGTCACCTAGTTAAGCTGGACCCGATGTCGACAGTGGGATATCACAATTATCCGCTCGCACCCTTACCAAGATAGATTAATGCACCTTGCTTTGGCAAGCCCACACTTCATCGATCGAGGCAGGAAGAGTGTCATCCATCGGAAGGCATCCGAACACTTAATATTTGATGAAGGGATTTTAATTATAGGTTAACAGTTAACCATGATCAACATTTAATCAATGTGCACATCCAAGGAAAAACAAATTTTTCTAAAACCACATGCATCCCTTATGTGCACAACCTGACACCATCAACGTTTGATAGAAGGAAGGGCTAAATCTGAACATCCGGAAACTTCCAAATCCTCAAATTTACATGCATTGGACAAAGTCAAAGACAACTCAACTTAAAGCAGTAGACAAGCTCATCTCTCTATGTTGGATTCAAAAATCCAAAACAAACTCACGGGATGGTTACTGCTAAGGAGACAATAATTTCTAACAATTATAAATTTCCATGAAATCCCAGACGTTCTTGGCGGGGTACCAAGACTAAATCTAGACATTTAGAACACTTCTAAATCCCTAGGTTTACACGCACTGGAATAACAAAACTTCCAATACAACAATCATGGCCGGAACCTGGCTCTGATACCACTGTTGGGTTTCTCTATGAGGATGGCACAATACTTGTGCACGCAGCGGAAGAATAAAACATCAAGAAAACCCAAAAGAAATGGGATCGGGCCATGATAGTTGAATCAAGAAGTTAACATGCAACTATGCAAAAATTACCTCAGTAGCGTTGAGTCACAACTCAACGGAGATGCTCCAAACTTCATCTTCTTACTAGTGGCGAGTTCTACGTGGAATAATATCCACGTCTCTGCAGAAATCCACACGAGCGGAAGAACACCGAGTTTTCCGTCGCACGGGTAATCGGGAAGGATGATGACCGCACCTTGCTATTCCACGGACTGCTAGGTCCGCGCCAGGAAAAGCAACACCAGCGACGATCGCTAGAAGGGAGGAGGTCGACGGAGCGAACACGGTGGCGGCGGAACACTTCTGTCGGCGGTGGGATTCGGGATCGGCGGAACGAACAGAACGGCGGAACACTTCCGTCGATTTCGATTCGATCAGAAAGAAGATCTAGTTTCCCGAAAACCCTAAGTGTCCTTTTATACCAAAGAAATAAATAGACTTAGGAACTTCGCTATCCGCAGACCACCCAGAATTTAGGGTTCCAGAATCTGTGAGAATCAATCGGCGAGAATCGGCGACGATCGGCGAGAATCGGTGACGATCGGCGAGAATCATCAAGCAGATTCGGCGAGAATCAGTCGGCGAGTATCGCACAGAATCGGCGAGAATCAGTCGGCGAGAATCAGTCGGCGAGTATCACCTAGGATCGGCGAGAATCAGAGTACAATACTCGACGATTCTCGCCGAACGCAGGATGGACCATACTCGTCGACCGTCGACCCACGCTCGACGATGCCCGACGATTCACGTCGATCGTCGAGACGCGGTCGATGATACTCATCGAACTTGGGTTGACGACACTCGTCGACTCACGCCGAACTTGGGTTTGATGATACTCGTCGACTCACGCCGAACTTGGGTTGACGACACTCGTCGACTCACGCCGAACTTGGGTTGACGACACTCGTCGACTCACGCCGAACTTGAGTTGACGACACTCGTCGACCCACAGTCGACGATTCTTACCAATCCTTCAAGACAACATTTGCCCCAACCCTATTCAGGTCGGCGATTGGTAACCTTTACCAACACAGTCAATCATCCAACTTCTCCACATCTCTTATGTGCGACCCTGCAGGCGCATATCGCGTTGGCAGTGAGATTACATGTTTGACCACTTCTAGATCACCATGGTAACTCCAACATCAACTTGCTATGTGCATGTCCCGGATGCTTCAAGGACAAAGCTTGATGCAAAGGCAAGGAAGCTTGTCTTTGTTGGCTATGATAAACAGAAGAAGGGATGGAAATGCATTGATCCTGCGACTGTTGGAACCAGCTTTCCGGTCCCTCCTAGAATTCGAAACAGGATGCAGCCCACACGTACTCTCCCTGTGCTACCGTCCTGACGAGAGTCGGCGACCTGAAAACAGACCGAGGGGACTCAGCTTGGAGGTCCCGCCTCGTACTCGGAATAACTGAGAGTCTTCCCCTCCCTAGCCAGTGCTGAGCTAGGTGCCTGTGAGGAAGATAGTGGAAAGGTTCAACAACCCCTTCTCAGGCACCTAGGCTCTCCAAGGTTCAACTACCCCTGGGGACTTGTCAACACCACCCCTGCCCCTAGGGAGTGCCTTCCCGAGGCCCCATCAACCATCAACTTCCATGCTTCTCGCGGTTGCTGCTCTTCCCCCTCGACCTCAACAACGTAGTCTGCTAGAAAGTCCGCCACTGCCTGTGCCTTGATGGAGAGCCTTAGTACAAAGGAGATGTCGAACTCGCTTAGCTCAATGGACCACTTAGCCAACCTCCCCGAGTGCTCCACTCCTTCGAAGATCTTGCGAAGAGGGTGGTCGGTCACCACCCTAATCGAATGCGCTTGAAAGTACGGCCGGAGCTTTCTGGCCGAGATGACCAAGGCATAAGCGAGCTTTTCCAGGATGGGGTAGCGAAGCTCTGCTTTTCTCAATCTCCGGCTGACGTAGTAGATGGGCTGCTGCTTCTTTCCTTCTTCCCTTACTAGGACGGAGCTCACCGCCTCCGCCCCTACCCCGAGGTACAAGGCAAGGTCCTCCCCATCCTTTGGGCTCTGAAGGAGGGGAGCGTGAGAGAGCTGTCTCTTCAGCCCTTGGAAGGCCTCTGAATCTGATCTGTAAATATCAATTCTAAATCCACTCGAAAAGACCAAAACACCCTAGGCTGAGTCTGCTAATAGCCAAACTCCGTTGTTCTGGAGAGCTATATGTAGGCCTCCAGGGGTAAGAATGTAAAACTATCTGGGGCACAAAGGTAATATCCCCCTTGTGGGTAAAAAGGTAAAGACCATATTTTCTCATGTGGCGAGTGGGGCGGCCTGCACAAGCTTAGGGGTATCTCGCCTGTGGGCTCATCTCGCCTGTGCCCGAAGGTCTCGCCTAGTGAGATCTCGCCTAGTGGGGTCTCGCCTTAACTCATGGGCTGTCCCTTCCTTTCGAGGGGGTTGGCCTCTCCCGTCTCGCCAGCCTTCCTTCCTTGCTTGTCGGGCTACTCGCGAGCCCAAGGTTGTACACAATCCCCGCTCTTTTCGAGGTTGCCCTAACCTCAGAAAGATAGTCCAACCGTGGCTCGCGACGCTAAGATTCCTTTATGAGAATCCTTGGTGGGCCCCTTCCCCCCCTCAGATTGCCTATAAATATGAGGAGAAAGCCTTCATTCGGAACTCTTTTGCCTTCACCCTCTCTTCTTTCGGAATGTCTCATAGTCAAAGTTTCCGCGAGCACCTTGCAATTGTGCGAAGGCGAAACAAAGCCAGCACGGATGCCCTTTTTCCAGATCTGGGGCGTACTCCCCCCACAGTCTCTCCACCCTCTCGCACAAAGAAAGCGAAAACGGTCTGCGCCCCTCTCTCGGCGGGCGCAACTTCTTCTGCCGCTCCGATAGACAACCCCCTTTCTTCCTCAAGGGGGAGGCAGGTGATCACATTATCTTTCCTTTCTCTGCTCTCGCCTGTCTGACAATGCTTTTTTCAGGGAAGTTTCGCTGGTTCGCCAGTGTCTGCCAATCCCCCTGATAATGTAAGCCAAGTTCCTCAGCGCACAGACTCGCCCAAGGTGGCCTCTCCACCTCCCTCGCGGAGAGAAAACCTCTCGCGAGTTGTGGGGAACCCTCGAATCCCAAGTAAGATCTCTTCCCTGCTCGCCTCTCGGCCGATTCGCCTTCCTTTAATCGTCTTGCGCGGGCTCACTCTTGCTTGTGATCTTTTGCTTCTCTCGCAGGCATCCACTTTGATTCTGATACTGAGGAAGCTCCTGCGTCTCCCCCCCTCTCGCCTCTTCCTCATCCGGGCGAGATCGAGGACTACTTGGGTGATCCCATGGACCCTCTGGAATTGAAACGGAGGACTGCCCGGATGTTCCGCAAATATACACACATAATCCGCGAGATGGAGCTCGAGAAGCAAGCCTCCGACCGGCGCATGGAGTGGATTGAATTAGATCACCACCGCCTTTCCGCAATGGTGGAAGCGGACGGGGTGCTAGACGGGACCGACCCCCAGGCCGTACTGAACGAGACGGATGAACATCTCCGTCTCGCGCGCCGCGACGTGATCGCCGCTCGCGCCTTTCATCTTCCTGGACGCCCGTCATGTGCGGGCGGTAAAGATGGCCGTTGGCAGTGGGTGCGGAATTAAACGGTCCCAGTCCCGTCTCGCCCTCTCTGGATCTCATTTTTATTAATGTCGCTGTGTTATCACTGATATGTTGTAAAAACTTATTCAAGCGAGACGTCCTCTTCTGCGGGACGATTTATTTTTTGACTTTTGGCCACGCAAGGGTCTTATCACGTCGTCTTTTCATTATGGCCATGATTAGATATTACTTTATTTTATTAACCCTGCAATGATGGCTTGCCTCGAAAGGGTTTTTGCGGCGCCTCCGCCTCTTGAGTTCTAGAGAGAGAATGAGAGAGGGAGA
Source organism: Platanthera guangdongensis (assembly GCA_039583875.1). Classification (NCBI taxonomy): domain Eukaryota; kingdom Viridiplantae; phylum Streptophyta; class Magnoliopsida; order Asparagales; family Orchidaceae; genus Platanthera; species Platanthera guangdongensis. The sequence continues at coordinate 68,726,479 of CM077150.1, read as the reverse complement.
GTGGGATGAGGAAGTGAGAGAGAGGGGGAAAGAACGAGGCGTCGGGATGTCCTCTCATTTCCCGCCGCCTTATTTTCCCTCCCTTTTCTCTACCCCTTATAAATACCTTCAACCACTACCACTCCCCCTCACTATTCTTAGCCGTTCTTTGGATCCCGGCTCCCGTTTCCCCTCCGTCCTCTCGCGTCTCTCCCTGGGCCATCCACTCTTTCCTTTCCGCTCTCTCGCTAATCATGGGAAAGAAGAAGACTGAAGAGGGCGAGGGACGCAGCCGCTGCGGGAAGCGTTTTGTGGACCATGACTTCCCTCTCGGCAGACTGCCGGAGGAAGACCACGCTCGCTTCGCCCGCGAGTACCTCTCTGATAGCTACCCGTCTCGCACGCCCAAGGTGGGTGAGTGCATCAACACCTTCTATCCCAACGAGCTGGCTTTCCCGGTCTCGCACTTCGAGGCGGGGCTGAGGCTTCCCCTCTAGCCTGAGGTCAAATTGGTGCTGAAGTACTTTGGGGTTGTCCCGGCCCAGTTCAACCCCAACGCCATCTCCATGTTGATCGCCTTCACCTGCTACCTGCGGCGAGAGTGCATCGAGTTTAGTCTAACCGCTTTCCGCAAGTTGTTTTTCTACCACGCCAAGGACGATGGCATTTCTTACTTCACAGGCCAAGGCCTTAAAGTATGCGAGACATCGAACAAGAACCACCATTGGTTGACACGGTTCGTCTTCATACGCGGGGACCTGGGAGGCATCCCTCTCGCCCCGGTATCCCCCGCCGAGTGCTATTATGATACCCCCAAGGTGGGGGGTGCCGAAAAAGAGCTCTGCGATTTCTTCACGGGGAAGAATTTTGAAGTCCAATACCTGCGGCGAGACCTTGACTCACTCCCCGCTGTTTTCCCGGGTGAAGGTACACCTCTGTCTCTTTCTGTCCCCGTAAATTCTTACCTTCTGCTGACTGTCATTTCATCTAGGAGAAAGGACTGTCCCCATCCATCCCCCCTACTAGAGCAATCGGACTCTCGCTCTGGCGAATATGGCGGCGGAGGCTGCGAAAGACACGCTGACCCCCGTCGCCAAGAAGAGGCCCGCGGGCGAGGGTGCCACTCGCCTTAGCCCCAAGAAGAAGAAGAAAACCGTGTCCTTCGAGAAGGAAAAGCCGGCCAAGAGAAGAGAAGAGCTAGCGGGGTCTTTATCCCCTATCACCCTATCGTCTCCCTTGCCTCCGCGACGGTCCGTCTCGCCATCTCGCGAGACAGTTTCTGCAGAACCTACTGTCCACTGCCACGCTCAGCCCTCTCAGCTTCCCCCTGGCGAGACTGGCTCGTCCAGTCGCCCGGCTCCCGCCTCACACCCTAACTATAATATGGGGCCCGCGACGGAGGATGACGTCGGCGAGCCGGTTCTGATATGGGATCAAGACATCAACCGCGTGTCGGTGTCCACCCTTCTCCCTTCCTGGAAGGAACAGGACCACCCCACTAGTCATGCCTTCTCCCTAGGCTTTGGTCTGTATGGCGGTCTTGGCTTCGAACCTGCTGACAACGAGGCATCGCGGGACCTCATTCTAAAAAGCGCCCACTCGCAGTTTCGGTCCCTGGAGCTCGCGCACCGCGTCTCGCGCCGTCTTGTCTTCAACAACAGGAAATGGAAAGAGGCGGAGGTCGATCTTGCTGCGGAGCGCGAGAAGTCCCTCAACCTGGAGAAGCGGTTGCATGTTGCCGACAACCTCCTTGCACAGAGTCAGGGCGGTGTGGTAAGTTTCTTTATCTTTGCCTTGCTGGCCTTACACTTGCCCCTCATAGCCCCCTACTTTCCCACCTCCCGCAGGATGCCGAGACGGCCAACAGGATGCGCTCGCGTATCGAGGAGCTGGAGGGAGAAAACAAGAAGCTGAAGGCCGAGAATCTTCGCCTCCGGAGCAGTGCGACACCACCACCGGATCAGCTTCCCGTGCCTTCTCGATATTCCGTGGATGAGGTGGAGGCCATCTGCCGGGACTCGAACATCAAGACTGCGGAGGTTGTCCTCAAGATGATGAAGGAGCTGGGAGTGGTGCGCGCTGATGCGGAGACGGTGACCGTCCGCGACCTAGTTCCGCGCTTGTTCGACGAGTCGGACGACAGCGCCTCCTCTGACAACGAGTAGAGCACCATCCCCTGCAATGTCTTCCTCTCGCCATCTTCCCTTGCTTAACACTTATGACTTTTGGTTCACTTCCTTAAAAGGGGAGCGAGGTGTCCCAGTCTCATTAATATTTTTTTTTGTTTTAAAACTCTTTATATACTAACTGTCGCTTCCCCCTTTGGGGCGCTTCGTGTAATAGCTAGTCAGGAGGCAACTTTTTAGATGTTATTTTAATAGCCACCCTGACCCTCCACCCTCTCGCTTAGCTATTAGTCAAAGGTGTAAGACTATTTTTTGGGACGCTGCTTGCTTACTACTTTTATTGTCTGCCATCTCGCTTAAAAGCCAGCGCGAGGCGCCCTTTATCGCTTTTTGCCCCTACCTTGAGTGCCACCGTTAGCGCTGTGCCGCGAGTTTAGCTCGCACCGGCATCCTTGGGTCCGGCCGTCTCGCCTGGTCGGTTTCGGCCAATTCAGCTCACTCGGGCTTAGGATGAGGGGAACCCTCCCGCCAGTGGCGAGACCACCTATGGCGAGTTCCGGCCAGGGACCTTCTTCCCTGGCCCACTCCCCGTTTTAGGGACTGTCACCCCTTTGAAGAACATGGATCTTTCCCCATGCGAATTCTTACCTTGAGACTTGTCCTCTCAAGTGAGTCTACCGCCATGCCGGCTAGATGGGAGCCTGGTCAGCGGGTCTGCTCGGTGTCCCCTCTCCAAAACACCGCCAACCACCGAGTGAGCCTACAGCCCTGCCAGCTTGATGGGAGCCTGGTCAGCGGGTCTGCTCGGGGTCCCCTCTCCAAAACACCACCAACCACCGAGTGAGCCTACAGCCCTGCCAGCTTGATGGGAGCCTGGTCAGCGGGTCTGCTCGGGGTCTCCTTTCCAAAATACCACCAACCACTGAGTGAGCCTACAGCCCTGCTAGCTTGATGGGAGCCTGGTCAGCGGGTCTGCTCGGGGTCTCCTCTCCAAAACACCACCAACCACCTGAGTGAGCCTACATCCCTGCCAGCTTGATGGGAGCCTGGTCAGCAGGTCTGCTCGGGGTCTCCTTTCCAAAATACCACCAACCACCGAGTGAGCCTACAGCCCTGCCAGCTTGGTGGGAGCCTGGTCAGCGGGTCTGCTCGGGGTCTCCTCTCCAAAATACCTCCAACCACCGAGTGAGCCTACAGCCCTGCCAGCTTGATGGGAGCCTGGTCAGCGGGTCTGCTCGGGGTCTCCTCTCCAAAATACCACCAACCACCGAGTGAGCCTACAGCCCTGCCAGCTTGATGGGAGCCTGGTCAGCGGGTCTGCTCGGGGTTCCCTCTCCAAAACACCACCAACCACCGAGTGAGCCTACAGCCCTGCCAGCTTGATGGGAGCCTAGTCAGCGGGTCTGCTCGGGGTCTCCTCTCCAAAATACCTCCAACCACCGAGTGAGCCTACAGCCCTGCCAGCTTGATGGGAGCCTGGTCAGCGGGTCTGCTCGGGGTCTCCTCTCCAAAATACCACCAACCACCGAGTGAGCCTACAGCCCTGCCAGCTTGATGGGAGCCTGGTCAGCGGGTCTGCTCGGGGTCCCCTCTCCAAAACACCACCAACCACCGAGTGAGCCTACAGCCCTGCCAGCTTGATGGGAGCCTGGTCAGCGGGTCTGCTCGGGGTCTCCTTTCCAAAATACCACCAACCACCGAGTGAGCCTACAGCCCTGCCAGCTTGATGGGAGCCTGGTCAGCGGGTCTGCTCGGGGTCTCCTCTCCGAAACACCACCAACCACCGAGTGAGCCTACAGCCCTGCCAGCTTGATGGGAGCCTGGTCAGCGGGTCTGCTCGGGGTCTCCTCTCCAAAATACCTCCAACCACCGAGTGAGCCTACAGCCCTGCCAGCTTGATGGGAGCCTGGTCAGCGGGTATGCTCGGCGTCTCCTCTCCAAAATACCACCAACCACCGAGTGAGCCTACAGCCCTGCTAGCTTGATGGGAGCCTGGTTAGCGGGTCTGCTCGGGGTCCCCTCTCAAAAACACCACCAACCACCGAGTGAGCCTACAGCCCTGCCAGCTTGATGGGAGCCTGGTCAGCGGGTCTGCTCGGGGTCTCCTTTCCAAAATACCACCAACCACCGAGTGAGCCTACAGCCCTGCCAGCTTGATGGGAGCCTGGTCAGCGGGTCTGCTCGGGGTCTCCTCTCCGAAACACCACCAACCACCGAGTGAGCCTACAGCCCTGCCAGCTTGATGGGAGCCTGGTCACCGGGTCTGCTCGGGGTCTCCTCTCCAAAATACCACCAACCACCGAGTGAGCCTGCAGCCCTGCCAGCTTGATGGGAGCCTGGTCAGCAGGTCTGCTCGGGGTCTCCTCTCCAAAATACCACCAACCACCGAGTGAGCCTACAGCCCTGCCAGCTTGATGGGAGCCTGGTCAGCGGGTCTGCTCGGGGTCCCCTCTCCAAAACACCACCAACCACCGAGTGAGCCTACAGCCCTGCCAGCTTGATGGGAGCCTGGTCAGCGGGTCTACTCGGGGTTGTTTTTACAAATCACCTCGCCCCTGGTGCCTCACCAAGGTCACCCACACTTTCATCGCATCCAAAGAGTACGTCGGGATGATAAGCGTTACCCCATAATAACAGTAAAATAGAAGGTGCAATGGAATAGAATGCTATGGATAAAATCTCTTCAAATCATCACCACTCTGGGCTCGCTCGAGGGATACCCCGTCCACATCCTGGAGGTGGTACCCTCCTGACTTTAAGACTTCTTTTATTATAAAAGGACCCTCCCAATTGGGGTTAAGCTTCCCTACAGAGGCTCCTCTACCCGCCGCGTCTACCTTTTTCAAGACCAAATCCCCTTTTACAAACTGTTTGACCCTTACATGCTTGTCGAAGTATTTTGCCATCCGGCGCTTGACCTCCTCCTGCCGGACCATCGCTAAATCCTGGAGCTCCTCCACGAGATCCAACGAAAGTCTCTGTTCTTCTTCGTTCTCTGCTCTCCATCCTTCGGCCCCTTCTCTTGCAACCGCCACTCTGGGTGACGCGACCTCGAACTCGACCGGTATGACGGCCTCTGAGCCATGGGAGAGCTTAAACGGGGTTTCCCCCGTGGCTGTGTTTGGTGTGGTCCTCAAGGCCCACAGTACTGAAGGCAGTTGCTCCACCCAGCTTCCTCTCAAATTCTCCACCTTTTTCCTCAACAGATTGACAATGACCTTATTAGCCGCTTCAACCTGTCCATTACTTCGTGGATGATGAACAGAGGCAAAGCGGAGGTCTATCCCCAAACGAATGCAGAAATCCACAAACTCCCTGCTTGCAAATTGTGGCCCGTTATCTGTCACAATGGCTAGGGGTAACCCATGCCGACAGATGATCTCCCCCCATACGAAGTTCTTGACCACCTGTGAGGTTACATTAGCCAATGCTTTCACCTCCAGCCACTTCGAAAAGTAGTCCACCATGACTATCAGGAATTTCCTTTGTCCACTCGCTTGGGGAAAGGGGCCCACCAGATCTAGCCCCCATATAGCGAATGGCCAGGGAGCCGTGATGGTCCTCAACCTCTGGGCCGGAAGGAGCTGAAGGGGGGCGAATTCCTGGCACTTCTGACACTTTTTCGCGAATTCCTCCGCATCTCTCCGGAGGGTGGGCCAAAAGTACCCCTGCCTCAACACTCTCCCTTCCAAAGTCCGGCTCCCCGAGTGAATCTCTTGCAGGACCTTGGGAGCCTCCTCCTCCGACACAGACCTGGACAGCAGGCCCGACAAGGTTTTGCGATACAAAACTCCATCCTTCAGCTGGTAGTACGCAGATTTGTATCTGGTATGCCTCTTGTCGAGTTCCATTGTAGGTAACTGCCCTGATGCCAAAAAGGTGATAAAGGGGTCCATCCACGACCTCTGCTGGCATACCTCCATGAGCTCCCCTTCCTCTATAGACGGTCTGAAGAGTTCCGTCACTGTTCCCCCGGCTCGGGGGCCCTGCTTGGCGAGTTGGTCAGCCTGAGTGCTCTCCTCCCTCGGGACGTGCTGAATGGAGAAGCTTCGGAACTGCCCTATGACGTCTTTGACCTTTCTTAGATACAACTGGAGGGTGGGCTCCCTTGCCTCGAACTCCCCTTTGATCTGGCCTACCACCACCATGGAATCTGTCGAGGCCTCAATGTCTTGTATGCCCAGCTCCCGGGCTAACCTGAGTCCCGCAATGACCACCTCATACTCCGCTTGGTTGTTGGTGATTGCGAAATGGATCTTCAAAGCGTGCTCAATCTGGGTCCCTCCCGGGCTAATCAAGACCACTCCTCCTCCAAAGGAATTTCTCCCTGACGCTCCATCTGCTATCATCTTCCAGGTTGGCCGAGGGGGCGCCTCCGTCTCCTGGACCTCCACTGCATAATCCACCAGGAAATCGGCCACCGCCTGTGCCTTTATGGCGAGCCGAGGGACGAAGGCGAGATCGAATTCACTGAGTTCTATTGACCATTTTGCCAACCTCCCCGAATGCTCTACCCCCTCCAGGATGCGACGGAGGGGGTGATCCGTTACAACTTGTATGGAGTGAGCCTGGAAATACGGCCGGAGCTTCCGGGCCGAGATGATGAGAGGAAATGCTAACTTCTCAAGAATGGGGTACCCGAGCTCCTCTTTCTTCAGAACCCTGCTCACGTAATAGATCGGAAATTGTTTCTTCCCTTCTTCTCGCACAAGAACCGAGCTTACCGCCACAGTTCCTACCCCCAAATATAGGAATAAGACCTCTGCTTCCCTTGGCCCCTGGAGTAAGGGTGCCTGGGTAAGCTGTTGTTTTATGGCCTGAAAAGCTGTCTCACATTCCGAGGTCCACTCGAAACTCTTGCCTCATCGCAACGTTCGGAAAAAGGGCGAGCATTTCTCTCCGGCTTGAGAGAGGAACCTGCTTAGCCCGGCCAACTTGCCGGTGAGACGCTGGACTTCCTTAACATTCCTAGGGGACTCCAATTCTAGGATCGCTCTTACTTTTTCGGGGTTGGGCTCCACTCCAGAGGGAGTGAGTAGGTGCCCCAGGAACTTTCCCCTGCTAGCGCCAAAAATGCATTTCAGGGGGTTGAGTCTCATTTTATACTCCCTTAAGGTTTCAAAGGTCTCTTCCAGATCTAGGATATGAGCCCCGAGGTCCTTGCTTTTGATCATCAAGTCATCTACGTAAACCTTGAGATTCCTTCCTCTCTGTTCTCGGAAAATCCGATCCATCATCCTTTGATAGGTCGCGCCCGCGTTTTTCAAACCAAAAGGCATCATATTAAAGCAGAAGCATCCATCCTCCGTGACGAAGGTGACGTCCTTAACGTCCGGAGGATGCATGCGTATTTGATGGTACCCAGAAAACGCATCCAAGAAACTCATAAAGGGAAAACCGACGGCTGAGTCAACCAGCGCGTCGATTCGGGGCAGCGGGTAACAATCCTTGGGGCACGCTTTATTTAAAAGAGAAAAATCCACGCACATTCTCCACTTTCCCTCCCCTTTTTTGACCATTACAACATTACTCACCCACCCCGGATACTTACAGGCGGACACAAACCCCGCCTTAAGTAACTTTTCCACTTCCTCTCTAATAGGTCCGGCCATCTTGGAGGCGATGGCCCTCTTCTTCTGTTGTATGGGGCGAGTGTTGGGGTCTAGATTGAGGCGGTGACAGGCCACATCTGCCTCGACCCCTGGCATGTCCACGGCGCTCCATGCGAAGACGTCAATATTTTTCTGCACGCAGGTCCTGATCTTCTCCCGGTCCTCCGGGCTGAGCTCGCCACTGATTTTTATCTTTTCTTCTCGGCCTTCCCTGGTACGTATCTCTACCTCGAGGACCTCCACGGCCGCTTTCAGCCTTGATGGCTCTTCCTCTTCTTCCTGCCCTGCCTGCACATCCTGCACCTTGGTTTTGCCTTCTACATTGGCCATCATCCTCTCTTCTTCCGGCTGCTCCGTCTCCCGCCTACTTGCATCCTCTTCCCCCTGTTGTGAGGCCCTTCTCTTTCCTGGCCGGGCCCTCTCCCCGGGCGGCCCACCCTCTTCTTCCCTCTGCCTTCTCTCTCTCCTGCCTACCTCTCCCTTTGGCCCCTCTCCCCCTGCTGCCTCCGCCTCTTCCCCCTCCTTTCCAGCCGCTTCGAGCCTCCCCCCAGGCCCGAGCTCCTTACCTCCTCTTCCTTCCCCTTCACACTTTCCTCCCCTTCTTCTACTGTTATCATCTCCCCGGACTCCTCTCCCGCCATTTCTGGTTCCTCCGCAATACCTCCCACCATCACTACCTCTCTTCCTTCAGCACCTTCCTGCTCTCTTTGCTCTTCCCTGCCTCCCTGCTCTTTTTGCAATTGCTCCATCCGCTTTTCCAACTCCTCCGCGTCTCCCCGCCAGGTGATGGTGTTAACTGCCGTTACGTAGCACTCCCTAGCAGCCTTTGGGTCTCCCCGTACCCTGATTTGGGTACCTCCCGAATTCAGTTTCAAGCACTGGTGAAACGAGTATGGGACGCATCTGAAAGCGCTGATTAAGGGGCGCCCAAAGATAGCGTTGTAGCTACTGGGGGCATCTACTATGACAAAGCGGCAATTCCGGGACAGCCCTCCCAGGGTCACCTGAAGCCCCACTCCCCCCTCGACTTCTTTCCTTTCCCCTGAGAACCCAAACAGCGGTCCATCCGCCGCCAGCACCCTCCGGGCCTCCACCCTCATTGCATTGAATGCCTTCTTGAAAATCACGTTCACTGAGCTCCCATTGTCCACTAGGATCCGCGACACCGTGAAGTTTTCGATGGCGGTCTGTATCACAAGCGCGTCACAAAAGGGGTCCTCATGGTCAGGCATGTCTTTCCTTGAAAATGTAATCTTTTCATCTGGAGGAGGGGATTGTGAAGTTGAGACGACACTTCGGCGGTACATAGTGTGAAGGCTCGCCTTTCGAGCCGCCTCTATCCCCACCCCCCCCCCATTGATCACTCTGATTCCCCCGCGGTCTCCTTCATCTGCTCGATCCACGCAGCGATCCTCTTCTCCAGTAACTGTTACTTCCTCTATCCTCACCGGCCTGGGCTGCTCTCCAGCCCCTCGAGTTCTCCTCATCTCTAAGAAATCTGGGCAGGTAGCCGTTGCGTGACCTTCCTCCTCGTGGAAGTCACAATATGGCAACGCCTCCTCCCTCTCCTGTCCTCCTTCCCGAGGGTTCCTCCTTCTCCCTACTCCTGCTCCTCTTCCTCTCTCCCGACCCCGTCCTCTGCCTCGGCCGATGGCCATTACCTGCTGCGGAGGGGGTAGGAGTGGTCTATGACCGTATCCCCACCCCTGCTGATGGAACCTTCCCGGTCCTCCCGGTTGGTTCCTCCCCCCTTGGGGAAATCCCCTACCTTGTCCTGGGGCTAGGCCTCCCTGCTGTCTCCACCCCAGCTCCGGATACGCCTGCGCCCTTGGTTCCTCTCTTCTCCTTGCCTCTGGTTCCTCTTTTCTCCTTGCCTCTGGTTGCCTCCCACCTGACTCCTTCGACTCTACCTCAGTAAGCCTTGCCAGCCTCTTTGCAAAAGCTGGGTTTGCCGCCTCCATCGCTATTTCCTTTGCCACCTTCTCCATCAGGCCCTCAAAGGACAGTGGCGCCTTCCGGGTGAGGCTCATCTTGAAGAATCCTTCCCGCAGTCCCACCGTGAAGGCCATCTGGAGGGCGAACCCTGGCACCTCCTGTATATCAAGAATCTCTTCCTGAAACCTGTCCACGTACTGAGCCAGCGATTCCTCCGCCTTCTGCTTGATTAAGAAGATCGACTCCGGATTCTTTTTCCTTTTCTTAGACGTGGAGAACCGGAGCTGAAAACTCCTACTAAAGTCCTCGAAGCAATATATCGAACCGGTCGGGAGTTGATGAAACCAGTCCCTAGCTTTGTCCTTTAGGGTGATTGCAAAAAGGCGGCACTTAAACGCGTCTGTCATGGGTCTGATCGAGACCGCGTCTTCGAACCACTGCAAGTGGTGGAGGGGATCATCCTTCCCTACGTAGTAGTTCATCTCGGGCTCTCGGAAGCCCTCTGGGACGGGAGAGGACAGGATCAGTTCGCAAAAAGGGGACCCTCTCGCCGCGGGTCTCACTTCCCCTACCCGCGCGACAACCTCCCCTGGAGAGATGGTACCCACCGGGCTCGGGAACAGCTCTCTTCCCGGCATGTCCCTCCCGCTCCCTTCCATCATCACCTCCTTTCTCGGCCTTCTCCCCGGGGCATCCTCTCCTACTCGTGCCGAGACGAGCTCTTCCTGAGCCGCGAGAGCTGGCGCTGGGGGCAGTGGAGTCGAACAGTCTCCCTGCCGCGAGATCCCTTGCAGTAGATCCATGATCCCCTTGATTGAAGCCATAAACTCCGCTCTCCCTACAAACTCCCCCTGGTTATCCGACTCCCCTCCTTCTCCTTCCCCGTGATCACCCACCATGTGGTTGCTCAAGGTTCTTCTCTGAGGGCTACGTCCACTCTCACCGCACCAAAAATGTTGGAACCAGCTTTCCGGTCCCTCCTAGAGTTCGAAACAGGATGCAGCCCACACGTACTCTCCCTGCGCTACCGTCCTGACGAGAGTCGGCGACCTGAAAACAGACCGAGGGGACTCAGCTTGGAGGTCCCGCCTCGTACCCGGAAGAACTGAGAGTCTTCCCCTCCCTAGCCAGTGCTGAGCTAGGTGCCTGTGAGGAAGATAGTGGAAAGGTTCAACAACCCCTTCTCAGGCACCTTATCGATCTATTTATAGGCCTCTGAATCTGATCTGTAAATATCAATTCTAAATCCACTCAAAAAGACCAAAATACCCTGGGCTGAGTCTGCTAATAGCCAAACTCCGCTGTTCTGGAGAGCTATATGCAGGCCTCCAGGGGTAAGAATGTAAAACTATCTGGGGCACAAAGGTAACATCCCCCTTGTGGGTAAAATGGTAAAGACCATCTTTTCTCATGTGGTGAGTGGGGCGGCCTGCACAAGCTTAGGGGGATCTCGCCTGTGGGCTCATCTCGCCCGTTCCCGGAGGTCTCGCCTAGCAAGATCTCGCCTAGCGGGGTCTCGCCTTAACTCATGGGCTGTCCCTTCCTTTCGAGGGGGTTGGCCTCTCCCGTCTCGCCAGCCTTCCTTCCTTGCTTGTCGGGCTACTCGCGAGTCCAAGGTTGTACAACGACGAAGAAGTTTGTTGTATCAAGAGACGTGGTCTTTGATGAACTGACGTCGTATGGAGGTGGGTCAGTTGATCTACCAGAGAGCAAGGTTGATGAAGAGCAGAAGGTGGCTGCTGAAGTTCTGGAAGAGGAGCTTGCCATTTCACCAGCAGCTCTTGTTGCTTCAAGCTCTGAGGCAGAGGCTTCTGGTTCAGGAAGCAGGGGGGAGCTTTGCTCAAAGTTTGCCCGGGAATGGAGCTGAGCCTGAAGAAGCAACGGAGGAGGTGAGCAAAGAGCAGACCCTTCGGAGATCAAAGAGGGTTGTTAAGCCACCAGCTCGGTACTGTGATGGGAATGAAGTGAGTTTTGTCTTCTGCTTCTTTGCAGGTCCTCTGGATGAGCGAGAGCCTGCAAACTTCAATGAGGCCACTGGATTCAAAGAGTGGGAAGATGACATGACGGAGGAGATTGCTGCTCTCAAGAAGAATGAAATCTGGGACCTTGTGCCCAAGGTTGATGGCATTACTCCAGTGACTTTCAAGTGGGTGTACAAGTTAAAGAAGAAGGCTAATGGGAGCATTGATAGATACAAGGCTCGCCTTGTTGCTAGAGGATTCTCACAACAGTATGGAGAAGACTATGAGGAGAAATTTAGTCCAGTTGCAAATATGACTTCGGTTCGGGCGGTGATCTCCTTGGCTGCTTGCAAGGGATGGAGAATGTTGCAGCTTGATGTGAAGAATGCCTTTCTTTATGGAGAAATTGATAAGGACATCTTCATGTATCAACCACATGGTTTAGTTTCTGAAGTTTATCCGGACTATGTCTGCAAACTCAGGAAGGCTCTCTACGGGTTGAAGTAAGCTCCTATAGCTTGGTATGGGAAGATAGCATAGTATCTTCAATTCTGCGGTTATCTTGCTTCCAACTCGGATTCAAGCTTCTTCATCAAGAAGGGGGAGCTGCAAGTCTTGGTCCTGCTGTATGTTGATGATATGATCATCATAGGGAATTCAGAGGAGGAAGTAGCTAGGCTCAGGGCTGAGCTAGCTATTCGCTTTGAGATGAAAGACTTGGGAGAGTTTCATCACTTTCTTGGTCTTTAAGTGGAGAGGAAGGAGAGCAGGATACTCATTTGCCAGAAAGGATATGCAGATCTTATTGTGAATCGATTTGGTATGGGCAAAGGAAAGAGTTGTTCTACTCCTCTGGATCTTGGTTTGTAGCTTCGACGAGATGAAGGAAGGATTCTTCTTGATCCCTTGATGTTCAAAGCTCTAGTGGGGAGCTTGATCTACTTAACGATTACAAGGCTAGAAATTGCTTACGTTGTTGGCCGAGTAAGTCGGTTTATGGCTAAACCATGGTAGTCTCACCTGGTAGCGGCAAAGAACATTTTGAAGTATATCAAGGTGACTTATGATATGGGACTCCTCTATAGAAGGGACACGAGCTTTTCTTTGCTTGGATACATGGATGCTGACTATGGTGGTGCTCGGATGATCGAAGATCAACTTCGGGTTATTTGTTCACCTGTGGATCAGCTTGCATCTCGTGGTGTAGCAAGAAGCAGGACTCAGTGTCAGTGTCTACTACGGAAGCAGAGTACAAGGTTTCGGCCTTGGCTACTCGGGAAGCCATCTGGTTGAGTATGCTTATAGAGGATGTTCATGAGGAAGTGCAAGGTCCTACTTTACTCCGAGGTGACAATGAGAGTGCTCTCAAAATAGTGAACAATCCAGTGTGTCACGCAAGGACCAAGCATATTGAGATCGAGCACAACTTCATAAGGGAGGTGTTGGAGGGATCTCTTATGGTCAGGCATGTTCGGAGTGAAGATAATCTTGCTAACATCTTCACGTAGCCGCTGTCGAAGGGGCCATTTCAACAGTTACGAGGGTTGCTGGGCTTGATCACCACTTCTCACTTCAAGGGGGAGTATTGAAATTTGTGAAGTGAAAGTGGGTGTAGGCCGGGCGGTCTTAGTGATCTGAGTATGCAGTCTGGGCGGCCTGATGGTTGCAGCCTGGATGACCTAGCCTGGTTGGACTTGGTGGCTGTGTGTTCTCATGGAGCGGACTATGCGGCCTGGTGTGTGGCCTGAGCGGACTAGTGTGCGGCCTGGATGGTGTTTGGCCAAGGAAGTCTTAGCGACTTGGGCATTGAGTGGAGCGGCCTGAGCGGACTGTGTTAGCGGTCTGATGGCAGTGCTCAGCTTGATCTGCGGCCTTACAGTTGGCCAACTCTTCGTGTAACCAGGCGGATTGGAAGTTATATCTGCGGTGTGTTGGCGGACTTGTTTATTGCGTCCGCGGAGTCCGCATTTGTAGACTGGCTTTGGAGATGGGCTTTTGTTCTTATCGAGCTCTCCATGATGCGATGGATGTTTCACATCCTTATGGCAGATTGTCTTGCTAATTGGCGGTCTGGGTTTTCTGTGTCTGCTGTGCTCGCGCCAGTTACTTGATGGGCTGCTAGACTTGGTCATTTTCTGTGACAAGTCCATGGTGTCCGCAGAGTCCGCCGAGTCCGTTGTTGACCGGTTGGACTGCCTGTTGTTTGTGGACTCGTGGTGGGCTGTATCATTGTTATCGAGCTGTGCGGACTGCTACTTTGTATGCGTACAGTGTGCGGACTGATACAGCATGAGTTGTGTTTGTGTCTGCATGCTATGTTGTATTACGGACCGCTGCAGCATGTGTTGCGAGTGTATCTGCATGCTGTGTTGAGTAGCGGACTAGCGTTATGATTGCATTGGGTGAACTGGCGCGGCGCTTGTGTTGTGCGGGCTGGCATTATGTCCACTTGGTGGCGGACTGGCTTTTGACCTGGCGCCTGGAGGATTGGTCTGGCCAAGTCCTTGCGGACTTAGCGGAATGGGTAATGTTAGCGCGCGGACTGGGGTGGTAACTTTATGCATTAGGGTGGTGACCACACTCCTCACCTCACCTATAAATAGACCCCCCCCCCTCGACACATCTATAGTAACTGAGTGAACAGTAAGTTGGGGCTTGGTTAATTGTTGCGGTCTGGATTTTCCTGTCCACGCGGGTTGAGTAGAGTTGACTGTTTGTTGTTTGCAGGTTTCGCAGCTAACACTGAGGAGCCAGGAGTTCGACTTTCACTGCGGTCAGCATCAGTGAAGTTTGCGGTTACAATCTGCGGTCTCAGTAGGTCGCTTCTGCGGCTTGACAGTTTTCTCTGCTTCATCTTTTCCAGGTTCAATAACCTGTCTACCGGTCTCGAGCGGGTAGGCTGTATGTTCTTTAGTTCAGCAGCAGCTTGTAGCAGTCAGCGAATAACGGTGAGTCCGTGCGACATCGCGGTCTCGGCGGACTCCGTATTCTTTTCGTCTTCTAACAGCAACGGCAATAGTTCGGGCGGTCTCGGCGACTTCGGCGGACTGGGCAGTCTCGACGGTCTCTAGTTCTAGGCGCTCAAATTGTTTTAATTGTATTTTCCTGTGTTCCTGTGTACTGGCAAAATCATGTCTCACCATGTATACCTCACTTTGTAAAGAAGAAATAAAAGAATATATGATCTGCTTGCCCCTGTGATTGCATTTGGTTGTTGAGCTTGCTTTCCTGGTTTCCGCACGATCAAGGTGTGATCTTGATAGTTCTGAGGATATTAATTTCGCATTAGGCTATCTCATTGACCACTTTGAGAAAATTCAACAAGGTTATGGTATGATTTCCAACAACGTAGTGTCTTTCACAGACATGGTTTATGTTGAAGGATTACACCATAATCTCATAAGCATAAGTCAACTAAATGAAAAAGGCTACATCGTTGAGTTCTACAAGGACAAGCATTTGATAAAATCATCCGCAAATTTGGAAAGTCTTAACAGGCACTCGAAGCAGAAATATCTTCTGTTTAAATTTTCTTTGTTTAGACAATTCTATCCCAGTGTGTTTTATGACAAAAAGTAGTGCATCTCTCTGTGACCAATGGCATAAGACAGTTATTTTCTCACAACTTAGTACGTTATGCCACCAACATTAAGTGCCTTAAAGAGAGACTATGTCACTTCTGTCAAATGAGTAAGCAGACACGAGCTACCTTCAAGGGTATTGCTGAAAAGGATTCTTCACGAAACTTATACTTGCTTCATATGGATATTCGGTCATATCCCTATTCATAGCTTTGGAGGTAAGGACTATACATTAGTAATTGTTGATGACTACTCGCGTTTCATTTGGGTGTTCTTTCTGAAACACAAATCAGATACCTTCGATTCTTTCACTAATTTTGTCCGGCAAATTCAGAACGAATTGGACTGCTCAGTGGTCAAAATCAGAAGTGACCAAAAAACAGAGTTTGAATATGGTGTCATGACAAAATTTTATGAAAGCTAAGGTATCTTTCATGAGTTTTTCTCCTCGTGCACTCCATATCAAAATAGAGTTGTTAAGAGAAGGAATAGAACCTTGATTGAAGCATGTACAACCATGTTGAACGACGCTTCACTTCCAGAGTACTTTTGGGCTGAAGCAGTCAATACGATTTACTACGTGCAAAACATAGCACTCATCAACAAAGCTATCGTAAGACCCCCTGTGAGCTATTGAAGGGGAGAAAACCGACTGTGTCCTACTTTAGAATCTTTGGAAGTAAATGCTTCGTACTTTATAATGGGAAGTATTACCGCACAAAGTTTAGTGAAAAGTGTTTTGAAGGTATTTTGTAGGATATAGTAACCATAGTAAGACATATAGGATTTTCAACAAGAAAACTCTGGTGGTAGAAGAGTCAATACATGTTGTATTTGATGAGACTAGCTTGCTCCATAGCAGCACGTCTAGTGTTATTGGTGCAGATGCAGGTACCAGTTTTGAGGAACTTAGCTTGAATGAAGCTATCAAGGAAGAAGCTCCAAGCTCAATCAATCTCATCTAGCCAGGCTTAATGGATAAACAATGCCTAGAGGAAGAATTGCCTCAACCTATAGAGGCGGCACCGGATATTACAGATCCTGCTGGAGGGAGATCACAGAATCTAGGGTTCAGACACCTAAGAGATCATCTAGATGATCAGATCATTGGAGTGCCAGGAGACGGTGTTAGAACCAGAAGAGGTACAACTAATGAGATTTTGCATCTCAGTTTTATATTGCTGGTTGAGCCAAAGAAATTCGAAGAGGCAAACAAGGATGCATCTTGGATTTTGGTAATGCAAGAGGAGCTCAACTAGTTTGAACAATGCAAAGTCTGGGAGCTGCTACCCAGACTAAAGTGACAGAACGTGATCTGCACCAAATGGATATTTAGAAACAAGATGGACGAACACTGAGTGATCATTAAGAACAAAACCAGGCTTATAGCTCAAGGTTATAGACAAGAATATATTATCGACTTAGACCACTCATTTGCTCCAGTGGCTCGGATCGAGGTGATCAGGTTATTTCTGGCGTATGCTGCCCTCAAAGGCTTTACCGTTTACCAAATGGATGTAAAGTCAGCATTTCTCAACGATAATCTGAAATAGGAAGTATACATAGCGCAACCCCCCAGGTTTTGTAAATTCTAAATTCCCTGAATATGTTTACCTTTTAAATAAAGCATTATAAGGTTTAAAAAACCTCTCTGAGCTTGATATGAGACGTTCTCTAGCTTTCTTCTTGAGAACACGTTCACAAGGGGAAATATAGACAAGACATTATTTCTTAGGGAAGTTAAAGGCAAGATTCTGCTAGTGCATATCTATGTAGACGACATCATATTTAGCTCTACGGAAGACAGCCTTTGCAAGAAGTTTTCTAAACTTATACAAGGGAAGTTTCAAATGAGCAGTATGAGAGAGATCAAGTATTTATTAGGACTTAAGGTGAATCAATCTGAAGATGAAATTTTCATCTCTCAGACGAAGTTCACCAAAGAACTTCTTAAGAAATTTGGAATGGAGATCGCATCCTCTATGAGGACTCCAATGGGTTCAACTATGTCTCTAGACAAGGATGAGAAAGGGAAACCTTTCGATGAAACTAAGTACAGATGCATAATTGGATCCTTGCTCTACCTGACTGCCAGTAAACCAGATATAATGTTTTCAACATGTGTCTGTGCTAGATATCAGGTGAACACTAAGGAATCTCATTACGTCGCTGCAAAGCGGATTTTAAGATACCTTAAGGGCACACCTAATCTTGGCTTAGGGTACCCAAGAAGTAATGACGTCGAGCTAATTGACTCTTCAGATGTTGATTTTGCAGGAAGCAGGGATGACAAAAAAGTACTTCTGGGACGTGCCAATTTCTCGGAAGACGATTTATTTCTTAGAGCAGTAAGAAGAAAAATTGTGTGGCAACTTCTACTGTTAATTCAGAGTATATCTCTGCGGGTAGTTGTTGCACACATCTTTTTTGGATAAGGAATCAACTTGAAGATTATAATTTGAAATTCAGAGAAATTGTGATGCATTGCGACTCATCCAGCGCAATAGCTATCGCGAACAATCCCGTTTCCCACAGCCAGACCAAGCACATTGAGGTGCGCTACCACTTCATCCATGAGCATGTGGAGAACAAGGACATAGCCCTCAGCTATGTCCCGACGGACAATCAACTTGCAGATATTTTTACAAAGCAGCTGGACGAGACAAAGTTCTTGTTTTTCGACATGGAACTAGGTATGCTGAACAAAGACACATGAAGAAGGTCAAGCAAGCGGCAATTGTCTCGGGTTCTACTGCAACAAAGCACGAATTTTGCACGAGGAAATTCGGTGAATATAGGGCAAAGTTTCAAATGCCTTTATTGGATCTGAAGAATCGACGACCAAAATTGTAGTACGCGCCTTCATAAGTGCAATTTAAAAATTATATATATATACACGAGCATCTTCGC
This sequence comes from Platanthera guangdongensis, assembly GCA_039583875.1. Lineage (NCBI taxonomy): Eukaryota > Viridiplantae > Streptophyta > Magnoliopsida > Asparagales > Orchidaceae > Platanthera > Platanthera guangdongensis. Next base: position 68,708,375 of record CM077150.1, on the reverse strand, counting down.
ACGGGCTATGCCCGTGCTCGATGCTCTTGGGATGCCTTCGGCCGCATCCAGGCAGGCTTCGCCTGCCTCCGAACGGGCTTCTCCGGTGTTCGATGCGTCGTTGCGGGCTGCGCCCGCATCAAAGCGGGAAGCGCCCGCATCAAATCGGGATGCTCCCGCATCAAATCGGGATGCCCCACATTAAGACGGGCAGTGCCCGCAATATATACATATGAGTACGCAAAATGACCATAAAAAAATATAAATCAACATTATAATTTTTATTTTATAAAAAAATTACGTTTTGTCGTAAAAACATTAATTTCACGCAATATTTCTCTCCCTCTTCTTTTTCACCCATCCCATCTATCTTCCTCTCTCTCCTCCCCTCTCTCTCTCTCCCTCCTCTCTCTCCCAACTCTCTCTCCTCATCTCATGCTCTCTCTCATGATCTAATGGCTCTTATTTTTTTCAAAACGGAACTAGGTATGCTGAACAAAGACACATGAAGAAGGTCAAGCAAGCAGCAATTGTCTCGGGTTCTACTGTAACAAAGCACGAATTTTGCATGAGGAAATTCGGTGAGTATAGGTCAAAGTTTCAAATGCCTTTATTGGATCCGAAGAATCGACGACCAAAATTGAGGTACGCGCCTTCATAAGTGCAATTTAAAAATATATATATATATATACACACGAGCATCTTCGCACGGGCTACGCCCGTGCTCGATGCTCTCGGGCGGCCTTCGGTCGCATCGAGGCGGGCTTCTCCTTCCTCCGAACGGGCTTCTCCCGTGTTCGATGCGTCGTTGCAGGTTGCGCCCGCATCAAAGCTGGAAGCGCCCGCATCAAAGCGGGATGCGCCCGCATCAAATCAGGATGCACCCACATTAAGACGGGCAGAGCCCGCCATATATACATATGAGTATGCAAAATGACTGTAAAAAAATATAAATCAACATTACAATTTTTATTTTATAAAACAAATTACGTTTTGTCGTAAAAACGTTAATTTCACGCAATATTTCTCTCCCTCTTCTTTTTCTCCCATCCCATCTCTCTTCCTCTCTCTCCTCCCCTCTCTCTTTCTCTCTCTCCCTCCTCTCTCTCCCAACTCTCTCTCCTCATCTCATGCTCTCTCTCATGATCCAATGGCTCTTATTTGTTCTATGGTGTGCCTCCAAATACCTATTTTGCTTTATATAATAAGATATATATATATATATATCTATACTAGCATCTTCGAACGGGCTCCGCCCGTTCTCGATGCATCGCTGCGGGCCTCGCCCGCTTGGCAACGACATGGGTCGTGGGCGTCAACATGTGTCGTGGACTATGATATTGGTCGTGGGTACGACATTTGTCATGGGTGGAGACATTGGTCGCGGGCGCCGATATTGTTCGCGGGCAGCAACATTGTTCAGGGGCGGCAACAATGGTTGGGGGCGGCGACAATATTCGGGGGCGGTGACATTGTGCAAGGGCGGCGACATTGTGCAGTAGAGGCGCCATTGTGCAGGGGCGACAACATTTTCCGGTGGGGCGCTGACATTGTTTGGGGGGTGACGTTGTCTTTTCCTATACGTAACACTTCAACTTCACCATCATAGGTCCTTGATAGAGAACATTAATTTTACAAAGTAACAACAAAGAAATATGATTGTAACACATACATCTACAAATAAACACACATACATGCAAAGTTCATACTTGCACTTACAATGAAAAAAGCTCAGAACAAAGTTCATACTTGCAATGTAAAAAATCTCAGAAGACAACACATTTCGAAATAATATCAGAAATGCATTCCGTAATGATAAAATCCATGAGCATGTGAGATGTATATAACAACAGCATTGATTACACCCAACGACGTGAAGGAGAAAACATGGTTGTACGCACGGAGAAGTTGCCTGAAATGTTAACCTTCCTCAGATTGGTCGATGTAGAGATTGAGTAGTTCAGTAGGTACCGGGATATCAGGTAATGATATTCTTCCTTTGTAACAACACATTGAGCTTGTCTCTCGTTGAAATAGTCTAGCACGACAGTACGGACAGATTGTCACTGAGTGTAGTTCAAAGCGCATTTCAGTGTGCGCTGGATAGAAAATTCTAGCATAATTACGTTGAATGTACATTCTTGTGGTTGCATTAATATCGTCCTCATGGTCTTCTTCGCCACTATAATTTTTTACGTCAGAACTATTATTGTTGATTGCTGCAGCAGTTGGGGTGAAGTATTCTCGAGGTTAGTGATCATTTAGAAGTCGAAATACAGGAAGTAGTGAGCATACCGAGATAAATAGTTTAGTGTACCATGAGCAATTGTTATAGCCCGCACTGATGTTGAACCTTCGCCTATTTTAAAAGTTGAACGCGTGTTCATAACAGAGGACGTTCTTCTTTGTTGATCTACCCGAAAATGGTGTTGTTCTCGTCTTCGTGTATTTTTAGCAGCACGCTGGTGAACAGTCATATTACTTCTTCGTATGCGGGTAGAATTGCAGCGAGTATGACTTTCTGGTAGTTATATGATAACAAAGTAAATACATTCACATGCATAATCTATTGTGCCCTGAGATTTTTCTTGTAGTGGATGGGTAATACCTGGAGTTAGTAGATTTTGAAGGAGTTCTTGGCTCGCAATAGTTGGAGTTGATGTTGTTGTTGCACACTCACCTATTTGAAAAATTGAATTAATAGTCACAGCGTTAGGTGTTGTTGATTCTTGCATTTCACGACAATGGCGTTGTGCTCGTCTTCTACTATTTTCATCAGCAGGTTGTTGATTATTTATATTACTTCTTCGGACACGGGTAGAATCGCGGTGCAGTAAGCGTGTACGGCTATCTGGTAGTTGTATGCGTACTAATAATGCATTGCATTCACACGATATATTCGACTGTGTGTAAGGATGTTTATATATAGGCTCAGGTAGTACCTGACGTCAATAAATTTTGAAGTAATTCTTGACTTGCAGTGTCTTCCATTGTTGATGGCATCAATGAGTTGCGAAACTTGTTTATAAACTGGTACTATCAATTACTGGGCTTTGTAAAAGAAGAAGACATTATTAAAACTAATAGGGTTTGACATTCTTTTTTAATGGGATATTCAGAACATGTTCATTTATGAAAATTTTAAAGCAATGTGTCCTAAACAAAGATCAATAATGTTCATGACTAATATATATGGCTTTTGATGATTTCATACACTTGGATCAGATGAAAACAGTTATAATAAGTAACACTCTAAGCATTACTGAAAACTGTTCAAGCTCATAATTAATCAGAATTATGTAATACAATAACACTCTCAAAAATAACATAGAGTAAGTAGATCAATGATTATGCAGCAGAACTCAGGAGGTTTCATTCCATCCTTCATAGTAATGTCAAAGCAATAACATTTTTTTGATTTCTTTGCATGGGTAATGCTCTGATCTGAACGGGTAAGAGATCAAAGAAATGACAAACACCCGGGTAATGCTCTGATCTGAATGGGTAGGAGATCAAAGAAATCAGTAAATATGCCTGGACTACGGGTAATGCAAGAAAAACAAAATGGAGCATGGACTAATGGGAGAAGGTTTATTGCTTTGAAAGAGGATGTTATTGCTTTATCTCATCAATATAAACTATTTTATTTTACTTTGGTATACATTATTAATTAAAGTCTCTGTTTACATTTTAACTTATAGCTAAATGGATGTTGTTTAGGGGATATTCTTGCAAATGGAAGTTACAAAATGTAAACTTCACGAGAAGTTAATGCTACAAAATATAAATTTGAGAGGAGGTTTTTGTAATTTAAAAAATAAGAGAGTGCAACCTATAATTACGCAAACTTCTAATTTAATTTCTTTTGTCCAAATGGATGTTGTTTGTTAGCTGATTCTTAACGAATGACGCATTAACTCGTGAGTTTATGACCGCCACTACCGGAACAAACGGAGCCAACATTTCATAAGATTAAACTCCCAAAAAATCAGGAAGAAAACATAAGTTTGAATTGGGAAAAAGCGAAAGCAACAAAATCCAAAACCCATACAAAATGTTGCAACCTCAACACGAAAAACTTAAAAAAACTGAAGATAAAATCGAGATTTTATAAACCAAAGCTTCCCATAAAATTTGAATTGAATTTGTTGCATCCCATAAGCTCTAACCAAAACAAAAGTCTCAATTCTCACCTCACATGAATTGGGAGTTCTCACGGAATGTTGTGTGTTTATCAAATATTTACGTATATCACTTTTAAATATTGTTTCACTGGAACATTTTTGGAGGCTGAAAATGTAAACTTCAAGAAAAGTTATTGCTACAGAACATTAAACGTATAGGTTGCCAACATTTCATAACATTAAACTCTCAAAAAATATATTTTCAGAGTCTATTTTTGAAAATGGAAGTTACAAAATGTAAACTTCAAGGGAAGTTAATGCTATAGAATATAAATTTGAAGGGGTTTTAAATTTTTTGTAATTTAAAAAATAAGAGAGTGTAACCTATAATTAAGCAAACTTATGCATTTACGACCGCCACCACCGTACCAAACGGAGCCAACATTTCATAAGATTAAACTCCAAAAAAAATCAGAAAAAAAACATTAATATGAATTGGGAAAAAGCTGAAGCAACAAAATTCAAAACCCATTCAAAATGATGCAACTTCAACACAGAGAACTTAAAAAAACTGAAAATAAAATCGAGATTTTACAAACCAAAGCTCCCCATAAAATTTGAATTCATATTAGAATTTTACAGAATGTTATGAAAATGGATATAATACTGTAAATGAAATTAGGAAGAGCAAGGTATAATGACTACGACTATGTATTTCTAAGTACAGAGTAAACGCAAGGATAAAATGTATACAGTCCAGACTGAACCAAATTGTACTGAACCAGGAGGAAGAAAATGTGAAACCAATATTATACTGTTTAAAATTCTACTGATGCTCAGGAGGAAGAAAATGTGATGCTTCTTCAGTACAGACTGAACCAAATTGTATTGATGCTTCACCAGTATATAGAAGAAATGATAGGAATTCATAATAATAGAAATTCATAAGAGCAGAAATTCAAATCTCATGCCACCATACATTTAATCAGAAATATGCAAGAATTCATATTTACTCAAACGGAGAGTGCAACCTATAAAATGGCGAGAGTGCAACCTATAAAATGGCGAGAGTGCAACCTATAAAATGGCGACAGTTCTGATTAAATTTTTTTTAAGTTCTGATTAAATTTTATCTTCAATTTTCTAAGTTCTGATTTAAAACCAAATGTCATGCCTGCTAGAAAAGCATGAGTAAAATGTAGGAAAGAGACAGTAAGATTAAAACAGAAAAGCTCCTCCAGTAATCATATAATTTACTTTCTATGAAGCTCCTCCAACAATTATATCTACATTATGAGTTATCATATTAGAATTTTGCAGCGATTGGCAAGTATAATTGCATCTTCTTCATATAAAGTAAATATCATGTGAACTGATTCCAGAAAAAGGAGAATGAAAGCCTCAAAAACATGCTTTTCTTCTTCCGTGCAACTGATATAATTATCCTGAAATCAGTAAATAAGCCTGGACTACGGATAATGCAAGAAAACAGCATGGAACATGGAGTAATGGGAGCAAGGATACAAAAAACGTACTGGTGAGATACAAAAATGAAAAGTAGCAAAGAAATAAATAAAAACTCACTGATGAGATAAAATCCAGGGAATAAACAGAGATGGGAAGTGAAAGAGGAAATACCTGTGTTAGTGTGCAAGGAGGAAGAAAATGTAGCAAGTTTGTTGGAGGTGCTTCAGAAAACCGCGAGGAAGCCTGCTAGAAAACAGCAAGGAAGCCTGCTAGAAAATGGTGAGGAAATCAGTAAAGATCAAAGTTTTGTACAACCATCTTCTTTGCCGATATGGCTGATGAGATATGGGAGGAGAGGAACCATGAGCCCGTCTTCTTTTCAGAAGATCTACAACTTTAGCTCGTCTACTTCTCCGTCGACAGCGTAGTGAGTAGAACGAACCTTAAGGAAGATTATGCAGCAGAACTTTGTGCCCGTATTCTTCTCTGGACATCGACAACTTTAGCCCTAAATCTTCTCTGTCGAAGGCACCGTGAGTAGAGCGAAACTTGATGAAGATTGAAAGTCTGTGGTAAATAAGGAAGCCGAAAATCAGATGAATTTCCAGAATGGCCTTCTTATAAATTGAAAGTATAGAAATAGCCTTGTTTTAATAACCATTCCGGGAATAGCCTCCTTTGGCATCATATGGGCCCCGTATGCAGTTTTGTCGGCTGATTAAGGAGTTTAATTGTGTCAGATGTAAGAAATTCTATTATTCTAAGCAAAAACATCTTAGTTTGTTTCACTTAAAGCTAATCTTGAGAAATTTTTTTAAAACCGAGAATCTGTCATTTTATATGACTGAAGAAACTATAGAGATTCAGGAAATTAAAGAACTAGTTGAGATTGAACAATTTGCAGAATTAGAACAACAAAACTAGTACAATAAGGAGCTAGTGCATTCTCAAAATAACAGAAGCTGACTTAGCAAAATTAAAAAAAATGACTGAAAAAAAGTCCTCCAAAACGTCTTAAAGAAACCCAACGATTCATTCCTTGCTAGAGCTAGTGCATTCCACCATAATGCACAAAACAAAATTAAACGAAAACATTATTACAAATATTTAAGCAGATGATTTGTACACAAAATATAATAAAATTTTATAAACAAAAAAATTCTTACCTTCGATTTTTTTGGATTTGTGGAATTTGTTGCTCGATTATGTCTCAATTTTTTACAAATACCACATCTTTTATTATTGCGATCGATGTGCTCATCCATTGTATTATGATGTCGATGAGTTTGGGGGCGTGTGCATTGTCTATGATTATTTTGTATGCTTGCATTTGTACATATATGTGAGCCAAAACAATTTTAAAATCAATCAAGCTCCTCCGTATTTTTTGGAAACAATAGCCCTTAGTTTCCATGGACAAGGTTGGCTAGAATGCATATCTCGATACATAATAGGACTAATCTGCACTGATTTGACTGAAATGTTTTAAATTGTACATGATTCTGTATAAACCAAGCACTAAGAGTGCACTGCATCTCCCATTTTGTTCCGAAAAAGGTTTCAACTTGTAAATCGTGAGGTATTACAAAGTTCATGATTATGTTATTTTGTGAAAGTTTTCCATCAAAATCTTCTTCAACCACCCAAATATTTATTGTTCTCTGATGATTTCTTTTGCTAACAAGTAATAACTCGATGCGGTTTCATTCTACATTCTAGTATAAACTATGTAGATGAGCATAAGATAGATTGAATTAACTTTCAGGCAAGTGCACCTATCAATCATAGTATAGGAGAAATCTACATCTCGTGTCGTATTCCACAGGGTCGTTTCAAGTACTTGTACTCACCCTCACTCTATTAACATACCTATAGAAAATTGATATCTAACCTACATTAACCTAACTATGACTATTTGGATAAATAAACATTGGAGAATTAATGATGATAAAAAGCCGAAAACTTATGAGCAATTTCATGAAAATACGCATTCGATAACTCAATTCTATGTAATCATGAAATAACAAAACTATCAAATTCATTTTATTGTAAAGGGTTAAACATTTATCAAACTCTCTCTCGAGAAATTCAAATCTTAAACTTAAGTTAGTAAATTTTCTCTCGAACAATTCACAACACTCAAATTTGCATTAACTGAAGCACCTTATATATTACATAAATTCATGAAATCCTATCTCTAAAATACCATGAATCCATCTACTCGTATTCCAATGATCCAAACAACATATCTCTCGATCATGCAATTTGAATTACAAAGAGTTTTAGCACCAAAATATGAACCTCTAGGAATCATCACAAACATCCAATTTCTCAATTTAGAGATTTGTAATTCATGTAAAATAAATAAGCAATTCATAATGAAAATAAAACTCTTTGTTTGCAAGCATACATACGAATAAAATACCAAAAATTCGATGAAAACGATTCAATGCATGATTACCGAATTGTTCAAATTAAAGTTCATACAAAATAAAAGATAATTAAGGTTGGATCACCAAGAGAAAGGAGAGATTAAAAGGGATTAATGAAAGATTAAATGCATACAAAAATACCCTTCAAATCCTCCTTCTATTGGATGCTCCACCCCCGTGCTCTAGAAGTTCTCCAATACAAAATGATCCAAAAGTCCTCTCTAAATTTTTCTACAGGTATTTTATAGTCCCTTGCAAACAGGGTCGGACACAGGTTCCAACACGGCCCTGTGTCAGACTGTGTTGACGGTTCAGGAGTGGTTCCATACAAACAGGCGTGTTTGGTAGTGGGTCGTGTCAGATGACACGGGTACTAACACGGCCGTGTTATTCTTCATGTTCTTCAGAGACGATTTGGTCAGCAGTCGAGATCGAATTGACACGGGTAGGCACACGGGCGTGTGCCCACCCGTATGATGCTCTGTCTTCTGCCTCCAGTTCTTCTATTCCAGCTTGCCTATGATACGGGTAGGGACACGGGCGTGTGCCTACCCGTATACTCCCAATCCTTATCCTGTCATCAGCCATGTTGACTCTGTGAACTCCCTTGTTTGCTCCAAGACTTTCAGTTCTATTGGTTGGCATTACCTGCATTACAAAATGAAAGAATAAATAGATAGCTTAATACAAGAACTGACAGGAACTCCTAAATGTGCTCTTCTATCCATGATAAGACAATTTATTAACCATTATCGTGAAATTGTTGCATATGGAGGTAGATAGTAGTAGACATGATTACAATTATGATAGTAAAAAGCCTATCATAATCGCACTCATCATTCTCGCAAATTAAATGAATGAATTATCAACAAATTTGTCTGGTTAGTTATGGGGGCATATGATTTCTTTTATTGGCTCTCAAGCATGTTGAAAAAAGCTTGAAAGAGGTGTGAGACAAGAATATTAAACTGTATAGTGAATCCATCAATAAATTAATCAATTATTAATTTATTAATATCATCATTATTTAAGATTTAAAACAGTTGCCACAATTAATCTCTTTAATCAGCCTGAAAAAATGCATACGGACCCATATGCCTCCAAAGGAGGCTATTCCCGGAATGGTTATTAAAATAGGGTTATTTCTATACTTTCAATTTATAAGAAGGTCATTCTGGAAATTTATCCCCAAAAATCTACGTTGTCGCTGCTGCCGTGAGGGAATAGGTTTAAGGAAGTCAAAAATGTCCGTTGTCGCTGCTGCAGTGCGGGAGTAGGCTTGTTGCAGCATTTCTATAGTGCTTTCGGCGGAATGAGATGGCGGGATAAGACATGGTGAAGGAGGATTGAGGAACACAATCTGTGGCTTTGCCCAAACACAATCCGTGGCTCTATCCTAAAATGATTTCTGGCCTTTGATTAAAGAATGATCGTGCGGTTAATATTGAAACAGCGGTGTGCCTTGAGATATGTATATCGCTTTATATAATAAAGATATATATGTGTGTGTGTGTGAAATCAGATGCATGATATCATCGCCCTAGTCTTTGTAAGGCTACTTTGGTTTTACTACTGCATTTTAACTTGATTGAGGGGAGGCGATTTCATTAAATAAGTGAAGGAGTTGAAATGAGAAAAAGGGCAGTGAGTCCTATGACATTAATACTTAGGATATTAATCTCACTCATATGCTTTTCATCATTTAAATAAAATAAATGGGAGTGAAAGAATAACCCAAAAGAGCCAGAGAACGAAACTTCAACTTGCATGCCCTCTAGATTTTGGGCCACCACTCATCACTGGAAATTTGTATTTTAATGAAAGTTGTGGTTGATTTAATTCAAGTGTGTTCTATTATTCTATAATTATTGTCAATATTCTCTGGAATAAATAGATGTCTTGCTCTCTTCGCTTTTATAACTTTGTATCTTTTGGGATAAAAATTTAGATGTTGTAGGTTTTGCATTTTCAATTATGCTTTACTGACTTCTTGTTTAATATAGCTTTTCTTTTGAAATAATTAGCAAGGGTGGTACCGTTTGTTGGAATATTTTTCATATATTATTATATTTTTTTATTTTTAAGAAACTTTATTAAATGAATAAATGATCTAAGAGAACAGGATGATTATAAACTTGAATTAACAAAGTGGTGAGAAATAAAAAATCGGTATTAGAATATAGTTTTAGAATCGAGCATGGATAAGGCGTGTGGTCACTACCTTAAAAAGTTGCACCACCCTCTGACAAGACTTTCAACCGATGCTCACTCCTCCAAGATACAAAACCTGGCTACATCCCAAAAATCCAATGTGCGTGGAAACTGAAGAAGCACAAAGTACCAGAACTCCCACTTGATGAATGAAACGCCAAAAAATGGAAAACTAAAAGATTCTTCACAAGAGAAAGAAAAACAAGAGCGTAATATTTTTTTCATAAAGCCTCTCAATGATGAATGAGAAAATCTTCTAAATAGAAGCATCGTAAGGGTACAAAATTAATCATGTAATAAATTAAAAAGATTATAATTGGTAGGTTATAATCATGCATAGAGATGTTGAATTTTGAATGTAAAGGAGTAATGACAAGAAAACGTGTAAAGGAAATCAACGTGTAATGTAACCGACAGAGAAGTTGACGCATGTTGCGTCGAGTTCTAGTCGACGCACGTCAAGATCTTATCGATGCTACCGAAGCTTAAAACAGACCAAGCAAAAATCGACGATTGCTTCGAGTAGATATCAGTGCAAGTGCCCAGTACTATTCAACGCAGGTGAGGTAAAAGCAAGGCGTCGAGTTCATTTCAACGCAGGTGAAGTCTATGCATTTCGAAATCAACGCGTACGTTGAGTACATCTCAACCCACGTCAACGCAGACTTCTGACATGCAAAATGTCAAAACTATTTTGTGTAAAAAAAATACAATTCAATATAATTATTTCCCAAATCCCAAATTTCAAATGCCAAATCTGAAATCTGGATCCTGATCTAGTGAGGTGAGGTGCGTGCCCATGCAAGCGTGTGAGTGGTTCATAGAATCTCCTTATATACATTTAAAGAAATATGATGGTGTGAATCATTTATATACTCACTCACATAAGTGGTATTAAGCAAGGCGAGACTAAATGGTTCAACTTTTCCATCATGAAAGATTTTCCTACAAATATTTAGATTACATCCATTTTTTTGTTTTGAAGCTTTTCCTTCAAATATGAGGAGTCCAAACATCAAACACCAACATGACTCCAATAAAATATTATAAAATAAATGATTTAAAATAACATTTCTAACAATCCTCCCCAAAAGCGAAAAACCAAAATGCAAACTTCTTAAGTTATGATATTACAACTATTAAATAAAATCAAATACAAATTTGATTCATCAAGGTGTATCTAATGTAGTGTGTATAGGTGAAATGATTACCTTGAACCTATACTAAGTACTTATTTCCACTAGCAAAGAGTATAATTTTTTAGATTCTTTTAATTATAAACTTTGACCGATAAATTAGATAAGTATACGAAAGATTGGTTGTTTTTGCATTATGGTGGTGGGCGCGTCATCTGGTTAATGGCTGCCAAAGGCATATATCTTTGTGAGATATTAGTTGTGAAATATCCTAGATTTTTCATGAGAGTTATTAGGGTTCAACCCAAATCCCAAACTCGCGGCCTCATGACTACCCCCACATAGGTTGTAAATCAAGAGATATTTTGCAACTAATATATTGCAAAGATATATATTTTTGCAACCATTAAGAACTTTAAAATTCAACCTAAATTGTTTCATTGATCACAACATCATAGGAATGGGGAGAAGGTTTTCTCAACCTTTAAATCTCAAAATCATAGGAATGGGGAGAAGGTTTTCTCAACCTTTAAATTTATGGGATCTAACTATGTTGCATCAACAGCTTCGATTCTGCCACATTAAACCCAATTTATGGGATCTTCAATCACATAGGTTGGGTATCCACCGTTGTCAACAAATCTTGTAGGCTTAAGACTCATTTCTCTCGATGATAATAAAATCTCCCTTCAGGACAATCCCTTAGTTAGATTATCAGCCAGATTTAATGCTGACTTTACAAGTTGAGTGATATCTCTTCTTTTCTTATTTGCAACACCAATTTGTACATAATTCTCATGAACTTGTTCATTTTCGAATTAGTACTATTAGTAGCAGTTAAATTAAGAACATTTTTATTATCACATTGCATAGAAATAACAGGTATATGATTTTTAAATTAAGAAATTTCTGAAAATAAATTCTTTACCCATTCCGCTTCGGTACACAGTATCTAAAGCAATATGTTTGGATTTTATCGTACTATTAAAATCAACGTTTGTTTTGTAGAAGCCCATAAAATGGTGGCTCCACCAAGGAGGAAAACATAGCAAGTTGTCGACATAACATCTAACTAATCAGTCATCCAATTGACATCTGAATATCTTTCTAGTACTTCGGGAAAACTCGTATATACTAAAATATAATCTATAGTTCTACAAAGATATTTAAAAATTATATTTAATGTTATCCAAAGATCATCACTTGATTCACTAGTATATCTACTTTGTCGGTCTACAACATAAGAAATGTCAGGCCTGGTGCAATTATGAATGTAAAGTGATGATCTTATCATTTATGCATACCTATGTTGGTCAGTAGTTTCACTAATATTTTTACAAAGTTTTATGCAGTGCCATATCAAGTAGATGTGGGTGAGGAAACATTTAAGTTAATTTTACTTAGCATTTTCTCGATCTAGTGAGAAATATACAATGATACTGTAACACCTCCATCCGTCACGTAGAATATAACAAAAGGTCCGGTCGGGGCCACATGTCATATTTCACGGACAGTTAGCGGTGTTACTCATTGAAATCATTTCATTCACACATCATAACTCAAAGTGCATTCTAACGGAAGCAGTTAAATTAGTTATAGAACCCAAAAGCAAGTAATGTCCACTACAAAACATAGGAATGATATTTAATACACAACATATTGTAGCCTTAAGGCCTTACAGCTGTTTTTGTTACAAAATATACCTTTCATACATCAACACACAGGCCGACCACACATGAAAAGAGTAAACGTTCATCTTTGGGCTTTCGAGGGCCAACCAATCGCAACATAAGGGACTTCAGCCCGATAATTTCCACTTGGATCTCCAACACCTGCATAGCACAGCCCACCAAATCGTAGTAAAATAAAGCAAAGGTCAGCATTAGCTGACCAAATTATAACGACATCACCCCTTACTCTGGAAAACGGTTCTCCTTCCCTGCAAACAACAACATATATATCTTTTGGCAACAAAAATGTGCATTTAAGCACCATACTCCATGAACGTAGGCTCGATCAACCACATGCCTCATGCACTCAGGGCACATTCCCGGTGTATCAGACTTCTCCGGGTCCCACCACCATCCACAGTCTCAGACATGATGGTTCACACTTGAGCATGTTAGTCTTTCCGACCTGTAGCCTTAGACTCTCAACGTGCCAATGATGAAGGCCAGTTACTTTAGGCGATCTAGACAGGAATGACATAACGCAGGTACATTTCAGCTTTTTTCCGTTGCTCAAATCATCATGCCAATGTCGACGGTCAAAGCCATCATGGCGAACGACAAGACGCAGGTCAGCCTCCTCTTACCCGTTTGGCTCTTATTGCCATAATAGCTGGGCACTTCAGGCTCGCAGCTTCAATTTCTACATATATTGTCCGCAGGACCTGATCTCATAATCTACACACCAATGGCTCTCATGGACACAATAGCTGGGCTCTTAAGGCTCAACAGCTTCAAATAATGTCCCCATGTCTCTAAGAGACAGGCCTCACAAACATAACTCGTCGGGAGCTATAGTCGGCGGTAGCACTACCGCTACGCAGTAGGGGACAGAATCCAACTTTTTGGTGTTTTCCTAGAGATTACCTCCAATACTATCACTACTTATGTAGGCTCTTACACTACCTTCCACAGCACCGATATGTGAAACACGTCTTGCAAACTACTGAGTTCAGCTGAAAGCTTCAACCAATAGGTAGCTTCTGCAATACACTCAAAAATTTCAAATGGTCCAAGGTATCTCGGACTCAGCTTTTTCAAGCGTCAGATCATTGATACTCCCTTGAACCGTTTAATCTTGAGATAAACCCAATCGCCAACCGCAAACTCCGCATTTCAGTGCTTGAAATTGTAGTATTGTGCTTACCTATCTTGCCCAATCAGCAATCATTTTCGAATCAAACGTATCGTTGAAATCACATCTTCAACGTCCTTACGCTTATACAACTTCAATTCACCTGTTTATACCCAAGCCAACGGAGTATGGCACTTCCTACCATATAAGACCTCAAAAGGTGTCATTTGAATACTCACTTGGTAGCTATTATTATAGGCAAACTCGATCATAAAGAGATGATCTTTTCACCTCTTCCCAAAATCTAGGGCACATATGCGAAGCATATACGAAGTATATCTTCCATCATTTTTTTACCCTCTCGGTCTGACCATCCGTCTGAGGATGAAACATCGTGCTGAATTTCAGCTTGGTACCGAACAGTTGATGAATAAGCTTCTGGTCATTCGAGGTGAAAAGCCCATCACGATCACTAATGATGTTACGGGACACCATGCAATCATACGATCTGCTCAACATAAAGTTTAGCTAACTTTTCAACTGAATCGTCCCTTCCATTCAGAATGAAGTGTGCTACTTTTGTTAATTGGTCCACGATAATCCAAATGGAATCGTTCCTGCATTGTGATCTCTACAAACCGTGCATGAAATCCATCAATATGTCATCAAACTTCCATTCAGGTATTGGTAGTGACTTCATGAAACAGCCGGGTTTTTGACACTCATCCTTCACTAGGCCGCAAGTCTAGCAGTTCACCACATAAAGTGTGAAGTCCTTTTTTAACCCGAGCCACCAGAATAATTTTTTCATGTCCTTAAACATTTTTGTGCTCCCAGGGTGGATTGTGTACTTAGTAAAGTGGGCCTTGTACATCAATTCTGCCTGCAACTTGCCAACATTCGGGATGCACAACCAACCGTCCTTCCACAAAAGACCGTTGTTCGGCAAGAATTAGGAATTTGACCCATCCACTATCTCCGCCATATTGCGCTTCATGCTCTCATTAAGCTCACATGCCTGTCGAATTCTATCTGCGAGGTCATATTGCACCTCTGTCCAGTTCATGCATGCTTCCGCGCCCATTCTCATGTTAACACAAGAGATGTCCAAAGCCTCTAACTCACGAATTAGACGCTTATCATGCATATATAGCCAATTTGCTCATGTTGGAGCCTTGCGACTTAGTGCATTCGCGACTACATTTCCCTTCCTGGGAGTGTAATGAATCTCAAAAGTGTAGTCCCCGAGGAACTTCATCCACCTCCTCTATCGCATATTCAGATCCTTCTGATGCAACAAGTATTTCAGGCTCTTATGGTCTGTAAAGATATTAATCTTGACGCCATAAACATAATGTCGCCATAACTTAAGAGCGAATATCACGGCCGCCAATTCCAGGTCATGAACTAGATAATTCTTCTTGTGTACCTTTAGTTAGCGAGAGCCATAAGCAATCACATGCCCATATTATAGTAGAACACAATCTAAGATAGTCCCTGATGCATCAGTATAGATTTTAAAGCCTTCTGTTCCA
The DNA here is from genome assembly GCA_039583875.1 of Platanthera guangdongensis. Taxonomy (NCBI): domain Eukaryota; kingdom Viridiplantae; phylum Streptophyta; class Magnoliopsida; order Asparagales; family Orchidaceae; genus Platanthera; species Platanthera guangdongensis. Next base: position 68,692,689 of record CM077150.1, on the reverse strand, counting down.
CTTGGCGAACACAAAATAGGCGTCGTGGTCAGACAACTCTTCAACTCCTCGAAAGCTCGCGCCCACTCTAGCGTCCAGATGAACTTCTGATTCTTTCTTGTCAATGTAGTGAGAGGTAAAGAAATACTCGAAAAGCTCTTTACAAAACGACTATAATAGCCGGCAAGTCCTACAAAACTCCTGACTTCTACTACTGAAGTAAGTACAGGTCACTCGCGTATCACAACTATCTTTGTCCGATCCACTGCAATACCCTCTCCACTAATGATATGACCAAGAAAAGCAACTGAAGATATCCAAAAATCGCACTTAGAAAACTTGACATAAAGGCGATTTCACCTCAAGGTATGCAGAACCAACCTCAAATGATTCGCATGATCCTCTTCTGACTGAGAATATTATAGTATGTCCTCATTAAAGACAATCACAAACATGCCCAAATACTCTCGAAAGATCTTGTGCATCAAATCCATAAATAATGATGGCGCATTGGCGAGCCCAAAAGGCATCACAGTAAATTCATAATGCCCATAGCGTGTACCAAATGCTGTCTTGGGAATATCACTTTCCTGAATCCTCAACTACCAGTATCCAGACTTAAAATCCAACTTTGAATAGATAGTCGATCCAACTATATGATCAAACAAATCATCGATTCACGGAATTAGAAACTTGTTCTTCTCTGTCAGCTTGTTCAATTCATGATAATCAATGCATAGACGCAAGCTCCGTCCTTCTTCTTCACAAAGAGAACCGGTGCACTCCAAGGTGACATACGTTGACGTATATATCCTTTCTCTTGCAATTCTTGCAACTGAACTTTAAGTTCTACCATCTCCTTTGATGTCACTCGGTACGGTGGGCGTGACATGGGTTTTGCTCCTAGCACCAGCTCAATAGCAAAGTTGATCTCTCGTTAAGGTGAAATCCCAGGGAGATCATTAGGAAACACAACCGCAAACTCCGATATAACAGGAACGTCACCCAAACTGGGCTTCAGCTCTACAACCTCCAACAGCGCGAAAAATAATTTTGCGCCCTTCTGAACTGCCTTGAGTACTTGGAGAGCAGACATCAATATCTTGCTCGATCCTTGCATACCTGTGAACATAGTCTCGTGTTCGGTGTTTTGCCCCAATATGACGTCCTTAGAGTTGCAATCAATACAAGCACGCTACTTTGAGGTCCAGTCCATACCAAAGATCACATCAAACTCAGTTATCGGTAATACAGATGCTTCCAAGCCAAAATCATGACTTCCTATTTGCACCTTAACACAACGGGCTCTATCTGCGTGCAACAAGCACCCGTTAGGCAGCAACACATTCACTCGATCTATCGGTATAAAAGAAGGCACTCTGATATGCACCACAAAGTCCTCAGACAGAGAGGAATGAGAAGCTCTTGTATCAAAAGATGCTCTCGTTGGACAATTCAACATCAAGACAAAGTCTAATACAAACAAATTATATACAAGTAATGCACAAGGTATCAAGTGTAGATAACAGTAAAAGCTGTATCTTAACTCATACCAGTTACGACATCACTTTGCTTTATGGCCTCCTATTGGCCAAGATTATAGACTCGGGGCTGCGCTTACGATGCAGTTAACTCCACCACTGACTTTCCCTTTTCAGCATACGTCGCACCTGCCATTTTCCCCTTTCCTTGGAGGACCACTCCAACACTCTCATGCTAGATGTCCCACCTTGCCACTTGTGTAACAAGCGAGCGGACTTTGCCCTGTCGTCATGTTAGACATAGTATAAGAAGCTGGTCCTGAAGACCTAGACTTCATTGTCCACCTCTTTCGGTACTTAGATTTTGTAGAACGCGGCACCTTAAAATCTGACTTCTTTACTGCCAAGTCATTCTTACACTGCACGCGTTTCATATCTTGTTCTAAGGAACATGCGTATTGACCATGGTCAGAAAACCTTGCATCATCGGACCTGAGAGAAGCAACCGCGAGTCATTTCGCAGTACTTCATAGAATCGATTTATTTTTCGTTCCTCGTCTGCAAACGCAAAGACTGCATAATATTCTAACCTTGTAAACTCATGCAAGTAGTCATCCACAAAACTCTCGCCTTGAGTTAAACTTTGGAAGTGATTTTCCAATGCAATCCGTCCGACCGCGTATTTTTTCGTCCGACCGCGTATTTTTTCACCCGGCTGTATTTTTTTCACTCAGCTGCAATTATTTCACTCGAGTGCGATTTTTTACTCCAGAGCGTTTTTTTCGCCCGGGCACAATTTTTTCTCTTGGACGTGAATTTATCGCCCGGACGTGAATTTTTCGCCTGGACGAGAATGTTTCCCTCGGCCGCGTTTTTTCGGATGTGCGTCATTTTTACGCCCGCGGCCCGGCCGTGATTTTTTCGCATGACCGCGATTTTTTCATCCATCATGTTTTTTCACCAGAGCCCGAATTTTATTCGCCCGGACGTATTTTTTCACCTCTGGGAGAAAATATCACGTCCGAGCGAAATATCGCGTGCGGGCGAAAAATTCCCGCCCGACCGAGAAATGCGTGCCCGAGCCGTAAATGCGCGCCCTGGCGATAAATGCGTGTTACGGCGAAAAAATGCCCTCGGGCAAAAAAACGAGCCCAAGCAAAAATACAGCAGTGGGCAAAAAGTGTGCGCCCGGGCGGAAAAAAGTGCGCCAAGGAGGAAAAAAGTGCGTCCGGGAGGAAAAAAAGCACACCGGGGCGGAAAATGTGCATCCGAGTGGAAAAATGCTTCGGAAAAATGCACGCTCGGGCGGAAAAATGCGTGGCTGTGCGGAAAAATACGTGCCTTGGCTGAAAAATGTGCGCCCGGGCTGAAAAATGTGTGCACGAGCGGGAAAATGCGCGCCCAGACGGAAAAATACGCGTCCGGGCAGAAAAATGCGCCGGAAAAATGCGCGCTCAGGCAGAAAAATGCGCGCCCGGGCAGAAAAATACGCGTCTGGGCGAAAAAATGTGCGCATTGGCGGAAACATGCACGCCCGGGCGGAAAAATACGTGCTCGTGTAAAAAATTCTAATACGCAGCCGAACAGTGACAACTAATTCCATTTCCTATGATATAATTGTTATATTGAGCCGAACAATAGAATTGGAATTGAAATGAATTTCAATTTATGCATGTCAAGTCTTGCCAAACAAATGGAACTAAGGCTCCGTTCGTTAAGCGGGAATTGGTCTTTTGAACTTGGTATTCATTTACCAATTCCAATTTTAACTGTTCGTTATGTGAAAATAATCCGTGGGAATCGAAAATAATGATAAATCGGGTGGGAATTGGATATCAAACTCATCCCGCAACATCATTTCCGACCTTGCTAGGTCCGAAATCGCGATTCTGATCCCGCTCCTCTTCCTTCTCCTGTCGCTGGATCCCGCTGCTGCTCGTGCTCCCGTCGCCGGATCCCGCTGCCGCTCCAGCTCCCGTCGCCGGATCCCGCTGCCATTCCTGCTCGCGTCGCCGGATCCCGCTGCCGCTCCCGCTCGCGTCGCCGTTCCTCCTCCGTCTGGTAACTTCTTCTACATCATATTTTAATGTGCCTACATCATATTCTTCTGTGAAATTTCTTCAAACTATGATGCCTACAATGTTCCTTGAGTTGATTTTACTGTCCTGTACCCTTTTGAATTCTTGACATTGTAATATCCAACTTGTATTTTTGTTATTGTGCACAACTCTGTGAATGCTCAATTTTTGTCAATAGAACAAATGAAAACAATACATTTGATTTGCAAGTTGCTAAACTATCTAGAAAAATTGCAATATTATTAGGCTTGGGGTATAATATATACATAGCAGTATGGTTATTAGTAGATTGCTTTCGATGTATAGAGTTTTTCAAATGGCTTTGATTTAAATAGATGACTTGTTAATATGTTGTATTTTCTAAATAATTTGATTAGTGAAATACATGAGTAGAACCAAAATTTTAAGAGGCCTCAACATGCCTTCAATCAACCGTATATTTGCTACATACTTGTTAATATGTTGTATTGTGCACAACTCTGTGAATGCTACAAATTAGGAGTGCCTTTATTTTCTAAATGTTTGTTTGTGCATCATGAGGGTACTGAATTATATTTCTTATTTTTGCATAATGTTTGGCCGGTTGTTTTGTGGTTGGAGGAGCATGATGGTTCATTTGTTTTATTTTACTTTCCTTGATGTTCAGCTGTTCGGATGAGCGAAATCATATAGTTGTTATACTACTTATTGGTCGGCCACCATTAAGTTTCTCCTCCACTGTTTATTTTAGTTGGCTTCTTGATTGGTGTATGTTGCTTGGACTTGAGCTGTTTGTTGGGGCCGATATTAAGAGGATTTTGTTGGTGATACCTAATATTTCCTTTTGGTTGCCTTTGATAACTCTTTTGGGTTGTCTTTGTTATTAACAATTTGTCGATTTACAGTGAAGTTTTCCCTACTATGGATGTTGATGTCATTCATAAGCTTCTACTGTAGTGAATTGTAACTACTTGTTCGTTTATATGTATATGGATGAATTACAAAGACGTCGTAGACGTAGGAGAGCAGCAGTGGCAGCAGCTCTTACTGCGGCCTACGTTGTTTTGATGAAACCCAAGATTGGAAGGGATCTTGAAGAGGCCGATGCCAAAACAATTTTAAGAAGGACGTTGTTTGCCCGATTACATAGTGGGACAGATATCAATTGTTTTAATCAGCTTCGAATGAACAAAAACTCCTTTGAAACTCTATGCACCATATTAGTTGCGAGAGGATTACTAAGAGACACAAGAAACGTTTCAGTGAAAGAGTCTGTTAACACTTTTTTATATATTTTAGCTCATAATAAAAAAATTTGAGCGGTTGGTGGAACGTTATTACGTTCAATTGATACAGTTAGCAGACATTTCAGCGTGGTGTTAGGGACAATTCTAAAGTTAGCCCCTGATTTTATCAAGCTCTTGGTTGCGTCAACAACACAAAGATGGCGTAATTTTCCCGTGGGAATTTTATCTCTTACATACAAGCATAGTGTATGTTATCTGCTTATTCAATATTAATACCTAATTACATAATGTATAGGATTCCATTGACGCCATAGATGAGACTCATATTGAAGTAACAGTTCTAATTAAAGATCAAGATCGATATCGAAATAGGAAACAAGCGATTACAACAAACGTAATGGGTCCATGTGACTCAAACATGAAATTTGTTTATGTATTACCTGGCTAGGAGGGTTCATCTTCGGACTCCAGAGTGTTGTGTAATGCCCTCGAAAGAGCGGATCGTTTTGAGGTCCCGGTAGGAAAATACTACCATGTGGACGCGGGATACGCTAACGGTCCAGGTTATCTTGCTCCATATCGGTCAACAAGATATCACCTAAAAGAGTGGGCTACACAGGGCAACAATCCTACGAACTATAAAGAGTTATTTAATCTTAGACACGCAAAGGAGAGAAATGTTATTGAGAGAACATTTGGTCTCCTAAAAAAAAGATGGACAATTTTACGAGGGTCATCCTTCTACGATATCAAAGTGCTGGTATATTTATTAAGAGGACCGTCATTCTTCTTACAATTTATTTGGTTATAAAGTGTTGTTTTTTAAAATTTGGCACAGGTTCAAATTATAAATGCATGTTTTATACTCCATAATTTCCTGATAGAGAGGAGATTAGAAAACAATGCACGATTGCTTGCTGAAGTAGATGCAGACATTTTAGAACAAGATGCAAGTCATGCTAGTTTTGAGTATGCGGATGCAATGAGTGTTGTTCAAGCAACTCAGGAGTGCACCCATTTTGGAGATACTATGACTGTAAATATGTTCAACGAGTATCGGGCTCGACGTGGAGTATAGGATGTTCTCTTGCTTTGCTACTCTATGATTATAATTTTGTTGTGGCACTTAAATCATGTAGTGCTACTTAAGCTATTGTTGTTGTTTTTTAAATCATATGGTGTTACTTAAGCTATTGTTGTTGTTTTTAAAATCATATGGTGTTATTTAAGTCATTGTTGTTGTTTTTAAAATCATATGGTGCTACTTAAAATATAATGTTGTTGTCTTTTATATTTGATTGAATTGCAGAAATTAAGGCAAGGGAAAAACTGGTAAGGCCATTGAACAGTCATATGTTCCCTGGACATCACAGATGGACTGTGCTTTATCGACTGCTATCCTAGAGCAGCAGAATTTGGAGAACAAGGCGGCTAGTGGTTGGAAAAGTGTCGCATACACAGCGACAATTCAAGCATTAAAAGAGGTTTGCAACGTCGACATTAGTAAGGAGAAGATAATGGGGCGAATAAAAACATTGAATAAATACTACCAAGAAATATCGGCAATGCTAGATACGAGTGGATTTGGATGGGATTGGGAACACAATGTAGTGAAGGTAGAAAACAAAGATGTTTGGGCGAATTATGTTAAGGTACTATTGTCAGTTAAAAATAAACTTTAAATTTTCTGGCAATTTATAGTTTAATAAGTGTACTCAACTCTAAATTTGTAGGCACACCTGGCAGTAAAACATTATCGTAGCAAGGTGATCGTGAATTGGGGCGACTTAGCTATGATATGTGGGGTTGATAGAGCTACATGAGCAAATGCTGCAACTGCATCCGAGGCAATGAATGAGATCCACATTGACGTTTCAGTGGACGATAATGCGATCGAGTCAGAGACCAAGAAGAAGAAGAAAGCAGCAGCGGCGGACATAATTGCAGATGCTGTTTCAGCAATAGCGAGGAACATGGAACACGAGAGCAGTGTTACTTCTCAACCGACACATCTGATCTCAAGGGCAGACATGATATATGCGGCCATGGCAGCTATCACAGATCTGACTGAGGACGAGGTCATACAGACTATCGATATGCTGAGTGTCGACGACATCAAGAGTGACGTGTTTATGGCTTTGTCGTTGCCAATCAGGAGGACGTGGCTACGCTTACATTTACGAGATTGATTTTCTGGAGTCCAAATATATTGCAATGTTATGTCATGTCATAAACTATGTTTTTAATTTGGTAAACTTTGGTGATGCGAGACATTATTTGTTGATGCTGTTTTTTAAAAAAAAAATTGTCGATTTTAATGTTATAAAATTAAAATTTCAATTCCAACCGTTGAAATCAGACATACAGCCGAACATTGGAATTATCAATTCCAATACTGATGACAGAATTTCTGCATTTAGCCGAACAGCAGAATTGGAATTGAAGTCAATTCCAATTCCTGCAACTCAATTCCCGCTTAACGAACGGAGCCAAATCCCGTCTCTCGCCCAAGTTCAACTCTCTCCTCCCAAGCTCTTGATCTCTCTCCCTCTCTCTGGTAATCTCACCATCTCCCTCTTTTTCTTTCTTTGTAACCTCCATGGCCAAATCCCGTCTCTGGCCACCTATCAACTCTAACGCTGCTTCCAGATCTGGGCAGCTTCGCCATTGGGGCCAGTGAGCTATCCTCTGGATGCAAGAATCTGAACTCTCCCTTCCTTCTAGTCCAGTTGGCGACTCACTCAGTCAAACCAAGCGGTAACCTCCTTCGCCAGAGTAAGCGTAGCAGAGAAAGCAAAAAAAATATTTGCAACATAACGACAGATTTTACTGAAACTGCTAATTCTCCCTTCCTTCGATCTTACATACGCTCCCCTACCCAAAAATTGCTCCCTTGAGCAGAGGATGGGAGATATTTTTTCTGCAAAATGTATACTTCCAAGAGAAATTTTTTGTAAATTCAAAAGATAGAGAGATCTTATCTGTAATTATGCTAATTCTCATGAAAATTTTGAGTAATTAATAATTTAAAATATTTATTTACTGAAATTCAATGCAATCAATCAATTTATTTAAAATAATACTAACGCAAATATTTCAACACATAAATTTTAGAAGTTAACTTAATTGGTGAGTTCATCTCAAAGGAAATATTTCTAATCCCAAATATTCCAGCCATCTTTGTCGGAAGCAAAACAATAGCAAAATTCAAAAGTAAACAACAAATTATCTTTTAAATAATAACTATTAAGAGATTAGAAATCAAAACCAACCTATTAATCATGATCGAGCAAAGTTCAAATCTAAACGAGCATACACATCTTAAGGAACGCTCACGTCTAAAGGAGCAAGCATATTGAAAGTAAATAATTATCTTGAAAAATATTCAAAAAAAATATGAACATAAAATTATTTTTTCAAACTTCATTCACTCTCAAAACCGCAGTCAATAGAAAACTTCTCACTTGACCCAAATAAGACTAGAGCGGTCTCCAAATCAAAGATTTTAACCGGTAAGAATAGAGAATGTTGCTAGAATCCCATACAATAATAGGCAGCATTAACGAATGCAGAGCACAAATCAACTATCAATACCTATCATAATATAAAAAGTACAGATCTCGCATTTCCAAATAACATTACAAACATTTTACAGATGCCTGGAGAGCGAAGCTAGAGTTGCTCCCTCATTATCATGCCACCGTCTTCCGAGAGCTGCATGTTTCAAGAGAATATAATCATAAAGATCAATTCAACTAAAATAGTAAAGAAATTTGATGTGTTGATCAGGTTTTGATGCATCAAGCACGGAAAACAATAGTTAAGGCATTAAAATTGTTCGCTCACTGTACGAAGAAGTAAATCATGATGAGGCGTCGATTTGAAGAAGTAATTCATGATGATGATGATTATAAAGATTCACAAGATTATTATTCAAAAACTATAGCTCAAGTGTAATTGTTTACTTTAAAAGAGCTCCCAAATTCGATCTAATCAAGACCAAATTCTAGTTATTTGCAAACATTGAGAGCCTTCCAAATTTTGGTTGATTCTTGTGCTCTCTTGACCAAACAAAGCATATCCCATGTATTTCACCCCAAAAGGGCCATCAGCATGCCAAATATATATGAAATAGTTCGGAGTCTGGTGCCTACAACTCTTTTGTTGCGCAGGGTACGACTGTTACATGCTTACACCAATGATAGTTTGAGCTATAGTTTTTGAATAACAATCCTGTGAATCACTATCATCATCATGATATACTTCTTGGAATCAGACGTCTCATTGGAGTAGAATCTGAGTGTCCAATACAAAATCAATTGGTCAAGTGTAAACTATATTGTCAACAATCATAAGTACCAGCTTGTAATGAAAGGCAAAGAGGTCGAAAATGAAACAAAAAAGAAAAGCCATTAAGCTGAAAGGTATGTTCATCAAGGAAGAATGAAGTTAGAGAGCAGATGTTAGTGGTTCAAGTCTTCTTAATGGCTGGATTAAACACAATATAGATCCATAAAAACATAATTAATTGTTGACTGGAGCAGTTGTTAGATTTACCTGCTCTTGAATCTTGCTCAACCATAGTGAAATGCACCCAATAAAACTATAGGTTCCGCCATGAGAGCTACAATATCCCATGAAAACTTGATCCTACAGGAACCATAGGCGATAAAATCATTTTTAGGGAGTGAAAATGGACTAAAGTTGGGCATGATACACGATTGGCCAAGTATATTTCAACCCAAAATCTTAAGCCTACGAAAAGGGCTATAGTCTCATGCACTTAATATAGATCATGAGCTCCTCCACCATAAACCAATTGATTTTAACCTCCATGTGTAGTTCCTAATACGGCATCAAGGAAGGCTAAGATCACCATCACCCACTCGGCTTAATTAAAAAGGAAGTCCACAAATTAGAGGACAAAGACTGCAAAAGTAAATCAGGCTTAACTTAATGACATATCCTGTCATTAATTAAGTCAATAATCGCTGTAACCCGTCCATCTTCCACCCATTACCTGCACTCAATTAAAATGTAACGTTCAGTATTATCTGCCTATGTATAAGGCAGGATTTGCACACGTAATATCATCCAAGTAAAAATTAAGTAAAACTATCTTCTTCCCTATTACTCATTCTCCCGCATATTTATTTTTGCCTCTTTGATTACCATCAGTGGTATCAGAGATAGGGGAAGCAAAATCAGCGCAAACCTCGTACCGATGGCGTCATCATCTACCCACTCTACTCCCAACTATTTTCATTCAACCATCCCCATTTTCACTGGTGAACTACATGATTTCTGGATTGACAAAATGGAGACTTTGCTCCAATCTCAGGATTTTAGGACGTTTTCCGCAATGGAATTGTCCCATCAAAAAAAATCAGCAGATGGAGAACATCCAAAGATATCAAAAGAGGATCAGATGAGGGACTCTATTACGGGCAGGGAAGATGCACGAATAAGAACAAGACTATTGGAAAAGTCCATGTAAAAGGCCCATTTAATGGCCCTCTTTATTTATTTTCTCTCTCCTCCTTCTTTAGTCCCATATCATGTATAGGATTTATTCTTCTCTCTTCTCTCCTATATATTTGTATTCTCTCCTTGTATTTACATACTTGAATAATACATACAAGCTTTGGGCACTTCCAACATGGTATCAGAGCCAGGTTCCGACTAGCTGCGACCTGCTTTTTTTTGTCCGCTCCGGTCTTCTGCGGACTGCCTATCTGCCCTTGTCCGCTCGTGCTGCTCTACTCGCGGACTCCTCCTCTCTACTCGCGGACTCCTCTCTACTCGCGGACTGCTCCTCTCTACTCGCGGACTGCTCCTCTCTACTCGCTCTTGCTGCGGCCTTCTTTTTCTTCAAACCGCCCCGCCCGCTCTTCCAACAAAGACAATATTGCATTAATGGGAAGGATCACAAATACAATTCGGAGTGAACTCTGGCCAAGATCAAGAAGCCTGCGACCTCCAATGATCCCTCTCTTTAAATGAGCCCAAAACCCTAAAACATTCAAGATGCCTAAATACATAAACCTATCCCTCTTATATAGATGAGGGAGAGAACAAAAAAGGAAATAAAATAATATTAAAGTTTTAATTGTTTGTCGGGGTGTTTAAGAATAGGAGCGCCGGAGCGGCGTACAACTTGTAATCGTGGGGTAGAGGGATTTTTAATAAAAATGGCAAAAATGATACAAAATATAAAGTGAAAAGGCGGGGACGACTAACAATTATCAATAGGGTCGGCGGTAAAACTCGATCGGCTAGGTGTTTGAAGGAGAGAAATGATAGAGAATAGGGATGTAAAGGATATGGAGGGGTTTGTCTGGTAATCGGGGGGGGGGGAGAGAGAAACTTCTGGCAGGAGGGTGGCGTATAATGGGTGTAAAAAGAATAAAGAAAAAGCTATAGTTGGGGGGACCGCGTGGCCAAGGAGGGTATATCAGCGGCAGGGAGAGATGGGAGAGGGGTCATTGCGGGTACCAATGGAAAAGAAAAAACTAGAGGGCGTGCGGCTCAGAGAGGGGAAGAGCAGCAGAACGGGAAGGAAGATCGATGCAGGCGGATGTGTCAGAAAACCAAACCGAGATTAAAAAAATAAACCAAACCGAACTGTATGGATTCAATTCGGTTTCGATTTGGGGTGTGTGAAAATTGAAGGTATTCGGTTTGACTTTGGTTTTACTCAAAACCGAACAAAACCAATCCGTTTACATGCATATCCGCCATCGCACTAATGAAAAACCCATTCATCATAGCCGCAGGAAATATATTGGCATTCGATATCTGTCAAAATGGGACTCCAAATGAATTGTATTACCTTCAATAATAAAAGCTCACTATATATAGAGAGGGTAATACATGAGGAAATAAAAAAACTATAAAAAAACATTAGTTCTAACACCATGCAATGTTCTTCAGGCCCAACTTGCTAATAATCGACGCAAATGTTTTTTCACTCAATGTCTTGGTGAGAAGATCTGCAAGTTGTCCCTCTGAGTGAACGAAAGGACATACAATATCTTTCACAATATTTTCTTTAATGAAGTGTTGATCAACTTCAACGTGCTTGGTGTTGTCATGCTGCACAAGGTTCAGAGCAATGTTGATTGCAGTCTTATTGTCACAATAAAAATTGAAGGGGTCGGCTTCCAATAAACAAAAATCATTCAAGAGGGAACGAAACCACATCCCTTCACATATACCATGAGACATGACTCTAAACTCAGCCTCCGCACTAGAGCAAGACACTACATGTTATTTCTTGCTTCTCCAAGTGACCATATTAGCCCTAACAAAAAAAAACAATATCTTGTACTAGATCAGCTATCATCAACTGATACGGCCCGGTCAGCATCGGTATATATTTAAATTTTTTAAGTGATCACTAGAAAATAATAGAATTCCCCTACCAGGCGATGTCCTCAAATACCTCAAAATTTCGTGCACAGCATCAGGATGCCTGACTTTAGGGGAATGCATGTATTGACTTACCACTCTTACTGCATATGAGATGTCAGGACGGGTATGAGAAAGGTAGATCAGTTTACCTATCAACTTCTGATAACCAGAAATATCTTCCACCAACTCCCCATCATCACTTGGAGAAATATGAATACCATATTTTGATTTTATCATCTAAATCCCTAGAAAATATTTCAACTTACCCAAGTCTTTCTCTTCAAATTCACTAGCAAGTTTAAGTTCAGGGAACAAATCTCATCCATGTCATCACCTGTAATAACCATATCGTCAACATATACAATCAGAAGAGTCACCTTCATCTCTTTCCGTCTGATAAATAGAGTGTGATCAACGTGACTTTGGGTATACCCCAATGAGATCATGACTTTGTGAAGTCTCCCAAACCAAGCTCTAGCAGATTGTTTTAACACACATAGAGTTTTTTTCAATTTACATGCTTCCCCTTCAGAGCCGATAGGGACAAGACCTACTTCCTCTTCCAACTCACCATGAAGGAAAGCACTCTTAACATGTAGTTGTTGAAGGTCCCACTCTTTACAGGCGGCACAGGATAATCGGACTCGTATTGTATTCTGAAACGATCACAGATAAATTACAGGAGGAATCCGGCAAGGAGAAGGTCCGGCGGGGGTGAGCAAGAATGAACGAGGACGAGAAGAGACGAAATTAGGGAGTAATCCTAGAAACCTTCATACATTCCAAGATAAAGATAACAAGGTCTGTCGGCCCTCTTATAATGGCGAGTAGCGAATATAAAGAGAAATACTGAAATTAGGAAATACTAGAAATTATGAAATACTGGAAATTATGAAATACTGAAATTAGAAAATACTGAAAATACTAAAAATGCGTCAACAAACATAGCAACATATTTATTATTAAATATTCTCTACAGTCTCGGTGGGCCCTTGAAATATACACGTTCAGCGCGTGTAGACTTGTTGATGGAGATCCATTAAATCATGCACCTAGAGGGGTTCGGCGCAAGGCGGGACCCACGATCATTTATTCACGCGGGAAGTCTTGATCGGATTGATGATCCGACTCCGCGGATGAGTTCGGCACATTGCCGCAAGTCAAAAACATATATTAATTTATTTTTTTGTTTTATTTTCATGTATTTTGTGTCCGACCCCACCGACCAATCATAGTCGTTGATGGGGATGCCCTAGTTGTTCTTTTCTTATAAATAGATGTGTAGGGGCTGAAATGAGTCTATTGCAGAATTTGAATAACTTCATTCCCGGATTCCAGTGATCCCTCCCATGTGTCGACGTCGTGGAACCCTAGGTGACGACTCATAGGTGTTTTTTCTTCCTCACAAGGTAACCCTTAACCCTAGCCCTCATTTTCCACACCCCACACCTCTCATCCAGCCGTCAGCAGTCCCCAAAACCCCCTCCCAAACCAGCGGCCTGCTGCTCCCACGCCCCTACATCCGCCAGATCCCAAAACCCCAACCATCGGCCTCCTCCGCAGCAGATCCCCACACTGGCCACCACTCGTCGGCCTTCCCCCACCCTCCAACAAGCCTCCCACTGCCCCCCTTCAAACCGACCACCACCCAAGCCCCCTTTTATCCCAAGCCGACAACCACCTCCATCCCCTTCAGGGATTCCACTACCAAACAACCCATATTCTCAAAATCAATCTAGATCTGAGAGTTTCAGCCCCCGATCCGTCGTTTTCCTCCACTCATATTACCATTTTATCCTGGATCTGCTATTACACATCGAATCTACCCTTCCCCGGCCCGGATCTACTTATACGTGGCCGGATCCACCGGTTTCTTGTCTGATCTCACCGTTTCTCGCCAAAGGACAACCACCGCCATCGTCGTCCTGCCGTCGGTTCGACCTCCGATCGCCGATGTACATTCCGGATCCAAATTCTTCAGTGCCTCGGTTCATCCACTCATATTACCATTTTAGCCTGGATCCGCAATTACACATCGAATCTACCCTTCCCCGGCCCGGATCTACTTATACGTGGCCGGATCCACCGTTTTCTTGTCTGATCTCACCGTTTCCCGCCAAAGGAAAACCACCGCCATCGTTGTCTCGCCGCCGGTTCCACCTCCGATCGTCGATCTACATTCCGGATCTAAATTCTCCAGTTCCTCGGTTCATCCCTGTACTTTATGAGTTATTGTGGTATTAAATTATTTGAATTAATATTTTCATTTAGTGAATTACTATATTTTGCTGTGATTTTTCCTAGTAGAAATTGTCTTTAATACGCTAATAATTTGCATGAGACATTCGTCGCGGGATTTGCTTGGGCCCTCCAAGCAGAGGCAGCCATTATAAATTGCCAAAATTAATTAACTGTTTTCAATTTCAAATATTTGCGTAGTATTAAAATTCCCATTACTCAAATTTATTTATCGAGATAACGACGATTACATTGCATTTAGGTTCAAGTTAGCGTGTAACCCATGCACTACCACCTAGCGTTGTAGGTTTTGTGCAACCCCTAGCCTAGCCTACATCATTTTGGTATCAGAGGGAGGTTAGGCCATTTGCATGCTCCGTCATGGTAGGATCTTTAGAAGAAGAATGGTAGAGCCGCAAGTCACCAACGACCGAACGGTGAGCTCGAATTCGGGCGCCGCTTTTGCTGAGTTTCAGCGCCTTATCCTAGACCGTTTTGACGCTTTAGGTGCCCAGTTCAACGATGCGCATCATGATCTTGCCGAGGTGAATCTTCGTTTAGACCACTTAAAGAATGCCAGGAGCACTCCAACACAGCGTGACGAGTCACTTGAGGACGACCCTGTTGAGCCCTCAACGTCATGACCAACGTCCGAGAGATGGTCAGCCTCCAGCAGACCGCCACCGTCGTGATATTCCTCGTCGAGCCCCAATTCCACTAGTAAGCCGAAATACTGACTTTGTGATGGAGCATAGGCAAGCTCCGACGCGGGATAGGGTTCCCCATCAGCGTGATGAGTATCGTATGCCACGTCAGCCTCAGCCTGACCCCAGAGATCGTGTGCCACCCACATGGTCGTCGCGATCATCACCACGATGAATATTATCCCCCGGGTTGAGAGAGCGTGGTCCCCCACCCGCTGGATACGACTACGCCCATGACGAGTACCCCGCGGAATATCCCGACCTACGGAGGGGAGGCCACCACGACGTCACTCGTCATATTCGACTCGGCGCCCCTTCGTTCGATGGTCGCCCAAATCTAAAAGCTTTCATCGATTGGCTCTTGGACATGGACCACTATTTTGAGTGGTATGAGATGAGTGATAAGCGTTGTGTTCGCTTCGCAAAAATGAAGCTGGTCGGACAGGCTAAGGTATTCTGGATTAACGTAGAGAGAGCCTTGGAGCGAGATGGTTATTACCCCATCACCAGGTGGGATGAGATGAAGCAAAGGTTGAGCGAGAAGACTCCCTGCTTCCTATCGAGACCAGTTATTTGAGCAGTTACAGAACTTACGGCATGGGTCACTTACTGTCGCTGAGTATATGGCTCGCTTCGACGAGCTAGTCGTTATGAGTCACGTCTCGGAGGATTCTATCGCCACTGCCTCCCGTTTCAAGACGGGCCTTCTTTCTGAGATTCGGAGAGAGTTGATTGCACATCGTTTATAGACAGTCGATCAGATATTTCAGCTCGCTCTCTAGTACGAGCAGTACCTCCGATCTTCTAGCACGAGGCAGTTCACTTTTCGGACTGAGTCCTCGACTTTTAGGAAACCCGCTCCGTCCAAGACCACCACGGCTGTACCCTCACGTATCCCCGCGGATGCGAAGGGCAAAGTCATAGCCACTGATGGCCAGTGATCTGGCGGTATTTTGTGCTATCGATGTTCTGGCAGGGGACATGTGGCGGCGTAGTGCCCCACGTGGAACCTGCTAGTTGAGGGTGGGGAGCAGGATTTGGAAGAAGATGAGGAGGCTAGGGAAGAGGTTAAGGCCACTGCCAATGAAGGTTGGGAGAGTGACGTCGAGAGATCTTTAGAGGTGGGAGTGATTAGACGCCTCCTATGTAACATCAGAAATCTGACGCGAAAAAATTATTTAATTTGTAGGGGCAAGTCGCGACGGATTCTGATCGAGACAACGCGTCGTTGAGATATAACGTTACTTTTCCTCATGATAGCGACGTTAGTTCGTTAAGTGCGATAATAATAGTGCGTGACGCATTTTATTTTAGTGACGCACGCGGTGAAAAGGGTTAATTTTCAAGAGAATTAGTGTAGGGGTGCCAATAGCAAGTTTTCCCCCTCTCATGCGGTTATGAAAACCGCAAGGCTTGAAATAAAATCCCGCACGCCTCACTTCTTCACGGGAAAGAAAAACAGCAGGCCGACTTTCATTTTTTTCCGCTCCGTCTCCCGCAAGCAGCGACGACGCCAAGCCGACGCCTCCCGCGCCCCTTTCCGCGGCCGATCCTCCTCCGGAACTCCTCTCCGACCACTCCTCCTTCCTCTACGAGCGTCGGTGGACATTCCTTTTCCTTCCTTGGCCGTGGAAGTGCTGGATTCAACCCTAGCTAGTGGTAGTGGAAACTATTTTGGTTTCGGTGAGTCGATTCCTCCCTTATCACTTTTCCCTCATGGAGATCATTCGTTTTGGAGATTAGGCTAAACTAATTTTTGTTCCTAATGCCCTAAATAGGTTTTGGAGTTCGTAATCCTCCGCGGATTTTGAGTTGAACGCTTTGAGAGCCTCAATCACTCCACGTAAAGGTAATATCTGAAGTGTAGCGCGTGAAATTTTGTAACCCTATTTGTATAGAAATTTTCCACGGAAAATTTTAAAGGGAAAATTATTGAATTAGGACTGCCCTAAATTGCAGGACTTTGGTGGGGTCGGGGCAGCATTCTGAAGATCCCCAGCAGTAGGATTGCTTTTGGAAGAGAAAATGTCGCCGCGCCGAGTGTACGAACGCCGCAGCACCACTGTAAGGAAAACTAATTTCTGTTAGTTAGACATAAAAAGAATTATATTTTGTATACGCATGTGTAGGTTTTGTACAAATATCATGACCACGCATAGAAAGGTGTGGTAGTAGGAAAATGGTCGCGGAAAATGTGTAGGATGACACCCTTCTCCAAGACCTAAGTAGTCAGATCATGAACAGTAACGTTAGGTACGAAACCTATATCCGTGTACGTAAGTTTTGAATTTGTCCAACCAAGGGCGTGTATGTCCCTTCTAGTCGACCATGAGATAGTCAAGGGTCGCTCAGTAGTACACCAAAAGAGATGTCCCAAGCAGAGTAGCATTTGACCAAAAGGTCAGTAAGCACACTTCAGTCTTTTTCGTGTTTGGTAGAGGCGCACTACCTTCCTCATAGGGCATATGGTATCCTATGAGTAACAGTGTCTTGGGAGTTGACTCCCCTTGAGACAGTTAGTAGATTCGAGACCGTGTCCGCGCGACACTAGAACAATTGAGTTCATCAGATGGTCTCGGGTCGTCAGTTTCAGATGCGCGTTAGGAGCTACTCTTCCTAGAGCCTTCCGAGTAGAGGTGCAAGTTAGAAGTCACCTAGAACTCAAGTATGGACCTGACGTGAGACAGTACACCAGTTAGTGGACGCCGGGACTTGGGTTAGTAAACTGAAAGTCGCAAACATAGAAAAGATAGAGTTGTGAAGGCATGCATAACATATAGCATGAATGTTTTAATGCATAAAACTATTTTCAAAAGGAATGCATTCATCATTCAAGAAAATGTTTCTAGTGTCACTAGGAGCAGTTATTTTCTTTACTCTGACCTCGTGGGCAATGTTTTTACAGGTGACCCAGGTGGGAAACTACGCCTAGGATGAGCATTGGTGGCATCAGTTTGTAGTATTTTTCCCATTCAGTTTTTCTTTACCTTCAACATATACTTGTAGTTGTGGACAGTGTAACTTGTTAGTATTTTATATATATTGTATCAGACATATTATGATAGTACAGATTTTCAGTTATTTCAGTTTTATTCCTGTGTAGTGGCTCTGTGATTCCAGATATCATGTATGTGTATACTCTTAGTTTACTTAGCTTCCGTTGCTAGTTATAAATTTTTTTGTAGCTTCTACTTTATACCTGTTGTGTACTAGTTTTAATACTGTTTTCTAATTCTCTTTATATCGCTGACCCGGCCGGATGACTGATTATTGAAAAACTGGGAAGGGGTGTTACATCCTACACACCCCTGGTGTAGATGAGGATTGGCGACGAACCACCATCTTTTACACATACTTTCCTAGTGCAGGTGATCCCTGCAAGTTGGCTATCGACAGTGGGAGTTGCGTGAACATCGTGGCCCAGAAGGGGATTGACCGTATGCAGGTGAAGGCAGAGCCTCACCCCCACCCATATCGTATCGTATGGGTAGATAAGACGGCGATTCAGGTCACCCAGCACTGCCTCGTCTCGATCGTCATTGCCTAATTTCAGAATAAGGTCTGGTGCGATGTCATTCCCATGGACGTCGCTCATGTGCTTCTTGGCTGCCCCTAGCTGTTTAATTGTGACGTCACGTGTTTCAGACGCTTGAACACATGTGTCTTTTACGACAAGGGGCGGAAGATCACGTTGACGCCCGCCCAACCACGAGATAGATCCAAGGGTGCGGTCGAGCCATCAGTTAGTACAAGTGCCTCGAGGCCCTTGCATATTTTGAGGCGAGGCAAGTTTCTGAGAGATAGTGTTGATTCAAATATCATCTACGTTGTGGATTCCACCCAGACATCTGAGGATAACCAAGTTGACCACCCACTAG
Source organism: Platanthera guangdongensis (assembly GCA_039583875.1). Lineage (NCBI taxonomy): Eukaryota > Viridiplantae > Streptophyta > Magnoliopsida > Asparagales > Orchidaceae > Platanthera > Platanthera guangdongensis. Next base: position 68,673,692 of record CM077150.1, on the reverse strand, counting down.
AGGTGCGTCACCTTTTAGACGAGTTTGCAGAAATTATGTCGGACGAGCTCCCCGATGAGCTGCCCCCTCCACGGGACATTCAACATGCTATTGACTTGGTCCCGGGAGCTTCCCTCCCGAACTTGCCCCATTATCGTATGCATCCGGATGAACACGCTGAGCTCAAAAGGTAGGTTGATGAGCTTCTTCAGAAGCAGTTCATTCATGAGAGTATGAGTCCATGTGCGGTTCCCGCCCTTCTGCCCCCTAAGAAGGACGGTAGTTGACGTATGTGCATTAACAGTCGCGTCATTAACAAGATCACGGTCAAGTATCGCTTCCCGATCCCAAGACTCGACGATCTACTGGATATTATGTCTGGTGCCCGGATCTTCTCCAAGATCGATCTCCGTAGTGGGTACCATCAGATACAAGTTCGTGAGGGCAATGAGTGGAAGACCACATTCAAAACTAAAGACGGACTTTATGAGTGGCTAATCATGTCATTTGGGCTATCTAACGCCCCGAGCACGTTCATGAGTTATGACACAAGTGTTGCGGCCTTACATGGGCAAGTTTCCGGTCGTGTATTTTGATGACATACTGATTTATAGCCAGACTCAGGCTGCCCACCTCGATCACTTGAGCCTTTTCTTTGGCACCCTCCGCCAAGAGAAATTGTATGTCAATCTGAAGAAATGCTCATTCCTCTCTGAGTCTGTTAACTTCCTAGGATTTATTATATCCTCGACTGGAGTATCTGTTGACCCTGAAAAGGTCAAATCTATTCGCGACTGGCCCGTGCCGGCGAACATCCATAAGGCTCGCAGTTTTCACGGACTTGTCACCTTCTATAAGAGGTTTGTCCAGGGGTTTAGCACGATCATGGCCCCCTTCACGAGCTGTCTCAAGAAGGGAGAATTCCAGTGGACCCCTGCAGCCACTAGAGCCTTCGAGGAGATTAAGGAGAGACTGACGATGACGTCTGTTCTGAAAATGCCGGACTTTAGCCGTGCTTTTGAGGTCGCGTGTGATGCGTTTGGTGTAGGTATCGGTGATGTTTTGAGCTAGGATGGACATTCAGTTTCTTACTTTAGTGAGAAGCTGAACGAGGGCAAGCAGAAATACTCGAACTATGATTGAGAATTTTATGTTATTGTTCAGTCTCTGCGCTACTGGAGACAATATCTCCTTCCCCGGGAGTTTGTGTTGTATTCCGACCACCAGGCCCTACGTTATCTCGATTCGCAGCGCAAGCTGGGACACCGACATGTCAAATGGGTTGAGTATCTGCAGGACTTCAATTATGTTCTCAAGCACCGAGCTGGTGTTGAGAACAAACAGGCTGATACGTTGAGTCGCCGCATTTCCATATTGCAGACGATGACCGCTAGCGTAGATGGGCTTGAGAGATTGATTCTGGATTATCTGACATGCCCAGACTTTGGCGAGATTTGTACTGCCCTATCCCGAGACCCACCAGACCCTGTTGAGGGATATCAGATATTTGAGGGATATCTGTACCGGGGCTCCCGCATGTGCATTCCCCAGACATCATACCGTGATTATTTGATTTGGGAATTGCACGCGGGCGGAGCCGTAGGATACTTCGGGCGAGATAAGTCCAAAGCCATTGTCGAGGGCCGTCTTTATTGGCCCATACTTAAGAAGGATGTGGCCCGCGTTGTCCGCCAATGTCGTATTTGCCAAACAGCGAAGGGTACCAAACAGAACACGGGTCTGTACACGCCTTTATCTGTTCCCCACCGCCCTTGGGAGGACATTAGCATGAATTTTGTTCTCGGACTACCCCGCACTCTACGAAAACACGACTCCATCTTCGTATTGGTCGATCGTTTTTCGAAGATGACACACTTTATCGCTTGTCATAAGACGGCAGATGCGACCCACGTTGCATCTATCTTCATGATGTATGTTTTTCGTTTGCATGGCCTACCCCAATCGATCGTGTCAGACCACAATGTGAGATTTATGAATTACTTCTGGAAGACCCTGTGACATCAGACTGACACCATCCTTAGGTTCTCATCAGCATATCATCCGCAGACGGACGGGCAGACCGAAGTAGTGAACAGGAGATTAGGGAATCTCTTGCGGTGTCTAGTAGGAGAGCATGTAGGTAGCTGAGACTTAGATCTTCCCATTGCATAGTTCGCCTACAATAGCTCAGTCAATAGGTCCGCCAGGTTGAGTCCATTCCATGTAGTATCAGGATACGGCCCTAGGAAGCCCATTGACCTCGTCCCGATTCCGGTAGAGTCGCGCCCTAGTGAGTTTGCTGAGTCATTTGCACAGCATTTGCATGAGTCGGTTTGCGGACAAATAATAATAAGCAATGAAAGTTATAAAACCTCTGCAGATAAGCGGAGAAGAGAACAAATATTTAATGCAGGCGAGAAAGTAATAGTGCGAATCTGCCCAGAGCGGCTCCTCTCGGGGCCAGCCAAAAAGTTAAACGCACGGCGAATGAGTCTGTACTCTATTATTAATCTGGCACGTCGTCGCGAGTCAAAAACATATATTAGTTTATTTTTTTGGTTTTATTTTCATGTATTTTGTGGCTGACCCAACCGGTCAATCATAGTCGTTGATGATGATGTCCTAGTTGTTCTTTTCTTATAAATAGATGTGTAGATGGTGAAATGAGGCTATTGCAGAATTTTGAGAACTTCATTCCTGGATTCCAAGGATTCCTCCCCGATGCCGATGCTGTGGAACCCTAGGTGACGACTCCTAGGTGCTCGTTCTTCCCCCCGAGGTAACCCCTAATCCTAGCCCTCATTTTCCAGCCCTCACACCTCTCGTCCAGCCGCCGACAGCCCCCAAAACCCCCTCCCAAACTGGCATCCTGCTTCTCCCAGGCCCCTACAGCCGCCGACTCACAAAACCCCCATTGTCGGCCTCCTCCACAGCAGATCCCACCCCAGCCACCACTCGTCGGCCTTCCCCCACCCTCCAGCAAGCCGCCCACTACCCCCCTTCAAACCGGCCACCACCAAAGCCCCCCTTTAGCCCTACTAGTCGACAACCACCTCCATCCCCTTCCGTTGATCCACTACCAAACAACCCCTATTCTCAAGATCAATCAACATCTGAGAGTTTCAGCCCCGATCTGTCGTTTTCCTCCACTCATATTACCATTTTAGCCTTGATCCGCTATTACACATCGGATTTACCTGTCCCCGACCCGAACCTACTTATACATGGTCGAATCCACCATTTTCTTATCTGATCTCACCGTTTCTCGCCAAAGGACAACCACCGCCATCGTTGTCTCGTCATCGGTTCGATCTCCGATCGCCGATCTACATTCTGGATCCAAATTCTTCAGCGTCTTGGTTCATCCACTCATATTACCATTTTAGCCTGGATCCGCAATTACACATCGGATCTACCCTTCCCCGGTCGGATCTACCCTTCCCCGGCCCGGATCTACTTATACGTGGCCATATCCACCGTTTTCTTGTGTGATCTCACCTTTCCCGCCAAAGGAAAACCACCGCCATCATTGTCTCGCCACCGGTTCCACCTCCGATCGTCGACCTACATTACAGATCTAAATTTTTCAGTGCCTCGGTTCATCTCTCTACTTTGTGAGTTATTGTGGTATTAGATTATTTGAATTAATATTTTTATTTAGTTAATTACTATATTTTGCTGTGATTTTTCCTAGTAGAAATTGTCCCACATTAAGAATTGTATATTGCTTTCCACAAGCCTCTCAGCCTTTGTATAAATTGCTTTTGAGTTGGATTTTTGAATTTTAATATGGTATCAGAGCAAGTTTAAACTTCGTGTGGTGCCCTCATCACATGAATATGTCCCATGAGTTTTGTCCCACATTAAGAATCTCTCCACCTAATAGTAACTGCCTTATGGTTAAATGCTCGAGTGCGTCATAAACAACAAGAAGACAAGTTCCACATAACCTTGGGACATTTGGATTCTCCCAATCAGTATGATGAATTTATCAATCCACAATTTAGAAGGCTGGGGATAATTCCGATCATTTTGTTTAAAACTACTCCATATTTGGAAAAGCTGATCCTAAACCATTCAAAATGACTTCGATGGTTTAACAGAATCAGATGAAGTTTGAAATTGAGGATTCCTGGTGCAAAATTATAGGTTTGACAATAATTGATATGGTTGTCAGTTCAAGTTTTGAATCTTCTTGTTCAAACAAACGCTATTTTTAGGGTTGTCTGTTCAAAAAATTAGTCCTAAGATGTTTCGTCCTATTTTTAACCATTCTTTCTCCAAAATCAACAAAGCATAATAAGTCAATTTGAGAAAAATCGAAGTTCAGAGTTATGAATAATCTTCACAATTTCATGCTAAATCTAAACTAAACCAAAATCAAATCAGAAGTTTAACCTTATCAGATATAAATCCACTACCTGCTCTATCATATTTTCAGTCAGCCCCTTCTGGCAAGAATGGACGGTTGTAAACTGTTCGATGCTAAGCTTCTTCGTTATCCAGCCGACATCGAAGTAGATGTATTTGGAAAGCGGAAGATCAACCTTAATGGATTCGACGTTGAACCAGACGAGAAAGCGGCGGACCTGAATGCCCTTGAGATCGCTGATCTCGCCGTAGCGGACGACGCCGGTGATCTTGGACTCGTAGTAGACCAGGTATTCGAAATTAACATAGCACTTTCCTGATAGATTTACCTCAAAATCACCGTTGTCGGTGAGGGAGAAGGAGGTGACCGTGTTTGGAAGGAGGCCGGGAGGGAGGCCAAATTTGGTGAGAAGTTCGAACACGGTGGTGCCGTTTGAAGACAGGGTGGGTAGCGACTGCGAATTCTCTGCAATGGCGGCAGAAGCGGTGGCGGTGGCGGCGGAAGATACGAGTAGGAGGAAAAGGTTGAGAAGTTTCCAAGGAGATGGAATCATGGCTCCCTCCCGATTAGAGATGTTGAAGGGGAGTTGCGGCGAAGGGCCAAGTTTTATAGAGTTCATTTGTACAAGTTCTTTATGTAGTTAGATTTTTTTTAATGGTAATTATATAGGCAGCTCAATTTATAGTGTTTGGCAAATCAACTTATCTAAAAATTAATTATTTTTTTCTCCACATCATATTCCCGAGTGGCAATTCCCCGTAATTGTCAAACTGAATTATGAAAATATAGGTTTTTGACAAAATGTATCACAAAAGTTTAAAATTGACAAAATACAGACTCAAAGTTGTTTTTCTTGGTAATGTGCACCTTAGAGTGTATATTTTGGTCATTTTATTTTTTTACATACAGAATATGCACATTGTCAAAAAAGTTATTTTTGTAGGTGCATTTTAACAAATTTAAACTTTCAGCATGCATTTTGTCAAAAACAGATATTTCCAGGATGCAGATTGCCAATTACCCCACAATTCCCCATTTTTTCCGGTGGAAAGACCTAGTTCTACTCCCCATTTTTTCCTCCCTAACTTTCTTCGTACCACCAAGCCTAGCCCAGAAATTTGTGGCGCCCAGCCCTCCATTGACTATGCTCTCTCACAGAAGTCCTCCATTCATGATCATTCTTCTCCTCCTCGACGTCATGCTCCACCCTCTCCTCTGTGGTGTCCTCTCTCGTACATACCGGCGCCGAACACCACCATGCCACCGCCATCACCATCGGCCTCAATGTGTATGTCTTTTTCAGCAACACACTCATCTGCTGCAACAGCAGAACCGGGTTGCTTACAGAAGCAGAACATGTTTTTGTCCAGTTGATTGCAATTTCGTATGCACCATAAGTAGCTCCTCAAATCCCTCATCCCCTTCACAAAGTAAAGAGTTCCACTTGCTGGAGGCGGACAAATTGTTTGTTAGAATGGTTGTCCAAAATTTAGTTTCAGAATGATCCTTGATTCTGGCACAGTACGTTATAAATGTTAAAAATAGTAAAATACAATGTACATAATTTAGAAACCGTATATCATGACTATTTACCTTTATACTGTAGGAGTAGTCTGCCCCTCAACACCAAGGGCAGATTTAAGGGGGACCTGTAACATCCTCATCCGTCACATAGTATATAACAGAAGGTCCGATCGGGGTCCGATGCCAAATAGTACGGACAGACCAAGGAGTTACTGATTTGAAACTATAATCCAATATTTCGCATCCTAACAAAGAGTGCATTCTAGCAGAAGTAATTTAAAGGTTATAAATAGAACCCAACAACTGCATGAATGTCCACTACTACAACTAGGAATGTAAATCAAATACACAAAAAAAGTCTTAGCCTTAAAGCCTTACAATGTTCAACTTTAATTAAAATGTGTTACATACTTCAGCACGCAGGCCGGTCACACATGAACGATAAAATAACACAAGTATTTGTTTTGGCCTTCAAGGGCCAGCATAGCATTTATAGGCTCCAACCCGCTACTTCTCGCTTGGCTCAGCAGCACCTGCACGCAACATTCCACCGCAAATGTGGCAAACAAAAGCAACGGTCAGCATTAGCTGACCAAATTATAACGACCTCACTACTCACTCAGGGTGGTGGTGCTTCTTCCCTGTAGGAATTAGCTTAAACAACACTTGGCAATCAAAATATAGAACTTAAGCACTGTTAGCCACAGACGGCGCAAACGCCCAACGGCCCATGCTCTCAAGCACACTCTTGGTGCACAAGACCTCAAGGGTCACAACACCATTCACTGATGGTCATTAACATTTGAGCTTTTAGTCTCATAGGGCCACCGCCAGAGACCAAACCCCAAGCCTCCGACAAAGTCATAACGATCTCAGATCCACTGTATGACTCACTCCAAGACGGACGACAAGGGTTTGGTACAGTTCAGCCTTTTCCCGTGCTCAAATCGACAGGCGCGTCAGCCACGATGTGGGTCGGCATCCCCTTTCCCATTTCTGTACAATTCATAACCTTGTTATGAACTTAGATTAGCTCTCATGGCAACCTAGCTGAGCAATTAAAGCTCACGCTCAATCAAAATATCGCCCACAAGACTCCGAGAGACAGGCTTCACAAGCAATAACCAACAGGTCTCCCAGAGACAGGCTTTGCAACCAAACATAACATACCGGAAGCTATCGCCGGCGGTAGCACTACCGCCACGCTGTAGGGGACAGACTATCGGTTCTTCCCCTATTTCCGGCATTTTCCTAGAGACTACCCTCAATACTCTCAACGCAATCATCTACACACCCCACAACTCTGAAATCTGCGTGATTACCACGGAGTCTTCTCCGACATACACACATACAAATATCACCAATCCAGACCAACCCGTATGGATGGGCTTCACACGGCATGCTTATTACGTACTTCGATTCCGGATCTAAATGCAAACTAATAGGTATTCACGGATCTACCCGTCGGGAGAACCACATCCACGTGTTTGTGGAGTGTCTACCCTCTAATGCCAAAATAAAGGACTTCACATGTCCAAGGAAGATGATCGTTACCCTTGATGTGCGCTTTGGCGTCATGAGAGAAATCCAGACGGTTGAAAACGGTCGTTCTGACCCTGCCTCCGCAAATCCGTACTCGTCTTGCAAATTCGAGACCCAAAACACCAACGCCGACAAGATCTCCCTTCTTCCGGCGCTGCTATTCCTCCTCCAAAAAACCAGTCCAAACTCCCCAACTCCAGAATAATGAAGAGGAAACAGCCGAACCAGACATATATATAAGTCTACTGTCACTCTGTAGACTAGGCGTTGAGCCACCTCGCCTCACTCAACGCTCTCAACGCTGCGACGATAACAATGAAGCTACCATCGCGCGGTACCTAGCAAACGTCGGGCGATAGCCTCCAGAACATCATTTCATGCCTTAAGAAAATTGGGGCGTTACAGGACCGGCGGGGGCTTAGGCCCTCCCAAGAATTTTGGCGAAATAAATGATGAATTTGTGTTCCTCTCATCGAGCCAATGGATTTTGATTACTTATACGTCCAAAAATGGTGTCCGAATGACCGGAAAGGTGGAGACATTTAATTTTTTTTATTGGAAGATGAGAGTTTATATGTGAGGTAACTGGTTTAATTAATTTTTGTGAAGATAACATATATAAATCTAATTAAAAATAGTTGCAAACAATTTTGACCCCACCAAGGCCACCTTCTTCTTTACTCATAGCTTCTTCGAAATCTCTAAAAGGAACACTATCGTCATCTTAAACAAGATATAACACGACATCTTTTTTACTTAACTCTTGTAATCTTGTTTATTTTACTAGTGTTGGGTATTGTATCCACAATAACCCATAACTGAAGAAGGGCCCAGTTAAGCTAAGATGAATTGTGACTGTATTTGATGTTACTTTTTAGTTATGTACTTGCATGTCTACAATGTCAAGTACACACCAATGTCAGGTTACGGTGGGTCAGTAAATAAAGGATTATACAATGTAATTCCTCATTGTGTAGGCCAATGTGTTGACTCACGTATAATCTCTCTATTGGAGTGTACTTCTATCACAAGTACAAGAGAAGACTCAAGGATGGTCAAGGGTTAGACCCAGGAAAAATAAGAATTTTACCTAAGTAAAATTTGGTGAGTATGACTAAGTATACACGTAGAATTCGTTGAGTATCGTCGTTGATATATGTCGAATTCGTCGAGTATACTTACTAATACCCTTCGAATTCGTCATATATACTTAGGGTAAATTCATTGAAGAAATTGAAAAATCTATTATGTAAAATTCGCTGAGTATCATCGTGCATACTCGTCGAATTTGTTAAATGTGTCTAACGATACTCACCGAATTCGTTGAATATGTTAAGTGATACAACTCAAATTCGTTAAGTACAATCAATGCTACTTCTCTAGATCTTTCCAAGTATAATTCATCGAGAATCAAAGCGTTGAGTGCGTTGAGTTAACTCGACGATATTCGACAAATGCAGCTTGTGGCGTTGAGTGAGCAAAAAGTGTTGAGTGCAATGACATTGAGTCTTTCAGCCAATACTTGACGAATTCGTCGAGTATACCTGCTGATACTCGACGAATTCGTCGAGTATGACTCCTCGCCATGGCATTGAGTGACCAGCTGGCCTGGGATGATTTGGCTAAGTCTTTTCGTCATATATCAAGATGTATTCGATGAGTATCATTATGATACTCGACGATACTCGACGAATTTGACTTAGGTTATTTTTCCAAAAAAATTCAAAAACTAGTCACGGGTTCTGTCGATCATGCACAGTAATTTTTGCCTTTCGTTTTTGGAAATATTCTTTATACCGTTAGATGAAATATCTTTATAAATACCTAGGGATATTTTTCTTAATTTCTAATCTTGCTTTTGTGCTAAATTGATCACCGATTTAAAACGACGAAACATTCCAAATCGGAAATCTGTCGGTCTCCTGTGTGCACGCATTTTCTGATCGGCCGAATACCGCAAGCACTGCAAGATCCAATCATTCTTGATCTCTATGTCTGGATTGTTGCCTTCAAAAGTCTTCTATTCCTCCAGATCTAGACACATGAAGATTCAAGATCCAAAATATTTCAAGTTTCCTAGTTTTCCAAATTCAAGATCAACCCTTTTGAAGAACGTCAGAGCGAAGACTTGTAATCTCGTTTATTGTTGTAATATTATTTTAACTATTGTAGGAGATTTATCTCCGAGTTTCTAGATCCGTCTATGGATCGAGTGAGTAGATCCGTTTGTGGATCGAGTAGTAGATCCGTTTATGGATCGAGTTTGTAGATCCAGTTGTGGATCGAGTGGTAGGAGCATCGTCTCTGAGGTTTAGGAGTTACGGCTCTGAGGTGTAGGATTTGATGAAATCTGAGTTAGGTGAAGTACTGAATCTAGACCTTTGTGGTAGATAGGCAAGGTGGAAAACTGGACGTACCCAACTCGGGGAACCACTATAAATCTCTGTGTTTGTGTGCTTGATTTTTAAGTGTTTTTATTCCGCAAAAATACACAAACCACACATATTCACCCCCTCTAGGTGATTTATGTAGACGCTAGATACTTTCAATTGGTATCAGAGGGGAGTTTTGTTCGATATGGCTAACACCTTGAACAAGATCCCTGATCTAGCATTTAGAGATTCTGCATATTCACCATGGACAGAAGCAAAGACAAGTCATCTATGAAGCTGCCTGTATACACGAAAGAGAACTTTCCCATGTGGAAAGAAAGAGTCAGATTTTTTATGGAAGCTGCGGATCCCAAAATATTCCAGATTGTGGAAGGAGGACCACATGTTCCGACACAACCATCATCTCTAAACCCAGCTATTCTGACTCCCAAGAAGATTATGGATTTAACAAAGGATGAAATTGCTTTGGTCTCCTTGGATAAGAAAGCGAAGAACATCATTGCAAGCGCTGTGGACGACTCTGTGCTCCAAAACTTATTTCACTGAAAGTCTATCAAGGAAATGTGAGAATGCTTAGTAGTTCTTATGGAAGGGACCGAAGAAGTTTGAGATGGTCGAAGATCTTTACTGAATCAAGAGTACAAAGCGTTTAAGCAAGGATCAAGTGACACAATTATTGACAGCTTTGAAAACTTTTTCAAGATCGTCAACGACCTCAGGAACTGTGGTCGCACATTCACTAATGGCTAGCTCAATGACAAATTTCTAAGATCCATGACTAAGGACTGAGATAACAAAGTTGTTGCTATTAAGGAATTTGGGAAGTTGCCAGAATTCAATCCCAGAACCTGTTCGGGAAGCTGCTCTCCTACGAGCTTCAAATGAACACCAGGAAGAAGGAGGAGCAGAACAGCAGAACTTCAAGCAGAGAAAAGTCAGTTACTTTGAAGGCCGAAGGTTCTAGAAAATCTAGAGCTGTGTCACCCGTAAGGACACGAGCTCCAGATACTCCTGAATACTCTGAGCCAAGCACGTCAGGCTCCGAGCTATCTAACAGAGAGTTCTCCCTCATTTCTAAACAGTTCAAGAAGCTGCTGAGCAAGAGGGGGCAAATGAAAAGTCAGTCATCCTCTTCTGACTTCAGGAGGTCACATCGTGACGGTGATCGAACGAACAAAAGTTATAATAAGGAGGACATGTATAAATCAAACCGGACAAATAGTTTTCCTCGTTACTATTGTAATAAGTCAGGACATGTGATTGTGGAGTGTCCCTATAAGACGAAGGATGATTCCAATAAGGAATAAAAGAGATCCTTCAAGGGAAAGAGAAAAGAAGAAAAGAGCTTCATCGCCAAGAAGTCGAAGACTCTCAGTGACAGTGAATCGAGTGAGTCGAGCTCAAAAAATGAGGAATCCTACTTCGGGCTTATGACACAATTAGACGAGGAAGTGGACAACTCTGAGTACCATGAGAAGGTAAATTAGCACACAATACTCTCTGAGTCTGAAACGTCCACTAATGGTCATGAAGACTATTCTTCTGATGAGGACGAATCATAATTGATGGCTCAGCACGAGCACCAATTAAAGGCTTTTGACAAATGTCGCAAGATAGTTTGAAAGCAGTTAAAAGAGATTTCCTCCCTCAAGACAGTGGAAACTAATCTGAAGGAGGAAATTGCAAAATTACTTCCTCTCAGAGATGAAGTCCACTCCTTGAAAGAGGAACTCAAGGGATACACTGAGATATTATGTCTGAAAGAAAAATATCTTGATGAGCTGGAAGAAAAGCTTGCAGTGGAGATAAAAATCATTGAGAGTTTCTCCAAGCCGAAGACTGTTCTCCCTCTCATTGATGAGTTCTCAGCTCCAAAGAAGGGTAGTGGTCTTCGCTATGTAGCTGGAAAGGGTAAGGCTTCCAAGAAAGCCATTCCCAAAGAAAAGGGGAAGGCACCCATGGGTCAACCCTCGTTTAGGAATGTAATCTTACCGACAAATAAGTTTGAAGTTAAGTTGTTCTATGGTCATCATGTTAGGCCTACTTATGTAGAGCCCAAGAACAGATACCAGGAATGGACCCGTCCTCGTGACTATGGTGTCAGTATTTTCAAAGCATCATTTGAAGAAATTCAGATGAAGAGTTATTGTCCATATGTCCATGGACACAATATTAAGAAGGCATCAAAAGGCAAAAATCTCGTACCTAAGACTTAGGAGAAGGGGAGCTCTTGTGTATGCTACAACTAGGAGGCCTCCACCTCAAAGAATGTTGCCCCTGCTAGACCTCAGCTTCAAAAGATAAAGCGGGAGTATAAGAGAAGGTACAACAAGTTTGACTGTTGGTGTTGCGGCAAAATTGGTCATTTTGGCGCAGATTATATGTATAACCCTGCTAATTATGTAACGCCATAAGTTAGCAATGCGAGACCGACCACTCGCAAGGTTAATGTTCATAGTGGTGTTAAGCTGACCAGGAACCAAGGACCCAAATACATTTGGGTTCCTAAGGTAAAGTGAATTGATTTTGCAGGAATGTCCAAAGGCCAACAAAAATCTGATCTGGTATTTGTACAGTGGATGCTCGCGACACATGACCGGGACAAGAAGCCTTTTACTTGAGTATACCCCAGTCGAAGACGGACCAAAAGTGACCTTTGGAGGGTCAAATAAAGGAACAACAAAAGGCAATGGTATGATTTCCAATGGCGTAGTCACTTTCACAGACGTAGCTTATGTTGAAGGATTATAGCATAATCGTATAAGCATAAGTCAGCTATGTGATAAAGGCTATATCGTTGAGTTCTGCAAGAACAAGTGCTTGATAAAATCTTATACAAATCTAGAGATGGTCTTAACAGACATTCAGAGCACAAATGTTTTCTATCTGAATTTTCTTTGCTTAGACAATTCTACCCTAGTGTGTTTTATGGATAAAAGTATTGTGTCTCTCTGTGACCAATGATAGAAGAGATTAGCTCATATTAATTTCAAAACAATAAATATGTTATTTTCTCACAACTTAGTGCGTGATGCCCCGAACATTAAGTGCCTTAAAGAGAGTCCATGTCACTCCTATCAAATGGGTAAGCAGGCAAGGGATACCTTCAAGGGAATTACTGAAAAGGATTCTTCAAGAAGTTTATACTTACTTCATATGGACTTATTTAGTCCTATGCCTATTCATTGCTTAGCAGGTAAGGTTTATACGTTAGTAATTATTGATGACTACTCGCATTTTACTTCGGTGTTCTTTCTGAAACACAAGTCAGACACCTTTGACTCTTTCACTAATTTTGTCCGGCAAATTCAGAACGAGTTGAACTGCTCGGTGGTCAAAATCAGAAATGACCACGGAATAGAATTTGAGTCTGGTACCATGACAAAATCTTGTGGAAGTCAATGTATCTTTCATGAGTTTTACTCCACACGCACTCCATAGCAAAATGGAGTTGCTGAGAAAAGGAATAGAACCCTAATTGAAGCATGTATAACTATATTGAAGGACACTTCACTTCCGGAGTACTTCTGGGTTGAAGCAGTCAATACGGCTTGTCATGTGCAAAACAGAACTCTTATCAACAAAAGCTACCGTAAGACCCCCTATAAGCTATTGAAGGACAGAAAACCGACTGTGTCCTATTTTAGAATCTTTGAAAGTAAATGCTTCGTACTTAATAATGGGAAGTATTACTGCATACAGTTTAGTGAAAAATATTTTGAAGGTATTTTGACAGGTTATAGTAGCCATAGTAAGACATATAAGATTTTTAATAAGAAAACTCTGGCGGTAGAAGAGTCAATAAATGTTGTATTTGATGATACAAGCATGCTCCAAAGCAGCTCGTCTAGTGTTATTGGTGTAGATGTAGGTACCAGATTCATGCAGCTATACTTGGATGAAGCTGTCAAGGAGGAAGCTCCAAGCTCAGTCAAGATCGTCGATTCAGGCTTGATGGATGAAGAACCGCTAGAGGAATAATTTCTTCAACCTCCAGAGGATGCACCAAATGCTGAAGAGCCTACTGGTGGAAGAGCTAGAAATCTAGGGTTCAGACACCTAAGAGATCACCTAGCTGATCAGATAATCGGAGAGCCAGGCGACGGTGTGAGAACCAGAAGAGGTACTGCTAGTGAAATTATGCATCTTTGTTTCCTATCTCAGGTTGAGCCGAAGAAGTTCAAAGAGGCAAACAAGGATGCTTCTTGGATACTAACAATACAAGAGGAGCTCAATCAGTTTAAACATTGCAAAGTTTGGGAGTTGGTACCCAGTACCAAGGGACAGAACGTGATCGTTACCAAGTGAATCTTCAGAAACAAGCTGGACGAGAATGAAGCCAGACTTGTAGCACAAGGATATCAACAAGAAGAAGGAATCCACTTTGATCAGACCTTTGCTCCAGTGGCTAGGCTTGAGGCAATCAAGTTGTTTCTTGCATATGCTGCCCTCAAAGGCTTCACCGTCTACCAAATGGACGTGAAGTCAACATTCCTCAACGAGATTATGAAAGAGGAAGTATACGTAACGCAACCCCCAGGTTTTGATAATTCCAATTTCCCTGATTATGTTTATTCGTTAAATAAAGCCCCATAGGACCTGAAACAAACACCAATAGCTTGATATGAGACGTTGTCTAGCTTTCATCTTGATAACAAGTTCACAAGTGAAAAGATAGACAAGACATTATTTCTTAGGGAAGTAAAAGACAAGATTCTGCTAGTGCAAATCTATGTCTATGATATTATCTTTGGCCCTACGGAAGACAATCTTTGCATAAAGTTTTCCAAACTTATACAAGGAAAGTTTGAAAAAAAACAGTATGGGCGAGTTGAAGAATTTCTTAGTACTTCAGGTGAAGCAATCTGAAAATGGAATTTTCATCTCTCAGACGAAGTTCACCAAGGTGATTCTTAATAAATTCAGAATGGAGAACGCAACCTCTATGAGGTCTCTAATGAGTTCAATTGTGTCTCTACACAAGGATAAGAAATGGAAACCTTTTGGTGAAACCAAGTACAGAAGCATAATTGGATCCTTGCTCTACCTAACTACTAGTAGACCAGGTATAATGTTTTCAACATGTGTCTATACTAGATATTAAGTGAACACAAAGGAATCTTATTACGTCACTACAAAGCGAATTTTAAGATACCTTAAGGGTACACCCCCAATATTGGCTTATGTTACCCGAGAAATAATGATGTCGATGTTAACCCCGAACTTGGCGATCCTTCCCAAGGCAGCCAGCTCGCTTGTCGCGGCCTGCCCCGGGTTCCTCCTGGAGGCCATGATGCTCTAGGGAGGGCAGACAGAATTCTCTGTCCGCTCAGGCTGCGCGGCTTGCCCGGTCTCAACGGTCTGACAGACCAGGCCGCGCGCCTTCTCTTGGTCCGCAGGGGACCCAGACTGCTCTTGCAGTCGTCCTCTACAAACCGCTCCCCTTTTAGCTTAGCCGCAAGGTTGTCTCCGCAGAACCCTCTCTGTCGGACTCGACTACCTACCTACCCCAGGCCGCCAGCCGGCTACCCTCCAAGACTAGCAGCAACGTCCCGATTATCGCGAGCTCAGCGGACTCGAAGTACGGTCGAGACTTCCAGTTCGCCTTCACCGCTGAACCCCAACAGCAACAGCCAGGCTCCATCTCCATTGCAAGCGGACTCAGCCTCGCAGCAGCCGCGGACTTGGCAGACTCTCTTTGCATTCCGCCTTTCCTTGGCCAGCCCCGGCCTCTCAACAATAGCAGGGTCAACTCCTCTTCAGTCTGCGGCCTTGGCGTGGACTCAGTCTGAAAGTGTACCTAGATCTGATATACTCTAGAGGGGGGGGGGGTGAATAGAGTATATGGTGCTTTAGAACTTTTTACAACAAAGGTTGTAATGTGAGTGAGCAGGGAAGCAGTAATAAAACTAATCACAGAACTAAACTAAACAAAAGCTAATCACAGAATAATCAAGGCCAGAAACAAAAGTAAAGACAAGCAAAACCATAGGACACAAGGAAATATAGTGGTTCCCCTAAACTTGGGTACATCCATTCTTCTACCACCCTAGGTAGGAATCCACTACAGGATGAGTTGATCAGGTGTCCTGGGCACCAATGAGCTTTTGATAAGGTGCTCAAAAACCAAATCAGATTTTTTGATCAGGTGTCTTGCCACCAATGAGCTTTTGACAAGGTGCTCAAAAACCAGGCTCAAACTTTTGAAGGGAGTTTGAGAAACCCTTTACAGAGAGGGGGTGAGAGAGTGATGGCAGTCTTCTCTTTCTCAGATCAGCTGAGAAGACTATGTGAATTTATGGTGTCAAAGCTCCCCCTGAGTCCTTGAGATCTTCAGGAAAAGAAACTTTGCTGTAGGGTGATAGGGCTTCAAAAGTTGAACTCCAGCAAAAGATGATTTCAGCAATAACTGAAATGTTGGATGTCTGGAGTCTTGAAAGGTGTTGGCCTTGAACACTTGAAAACTAAAGAGATCTGAAGATTTCAGAAAAAGTTGATCTCCTTGGATGTGTGTTCTTAGAATTCTTTGAGATAAAATATTTTTCTTGAGGATTACTGATGTCTGCCTGTGTGTGTCTGTACTATATCTTTTAGAGATTCAAAAAAATCCTTCTTTTATTCTCTGATCTAGAATAGAAAAACATTCTCTGTCAAGAATAGCCGTTGGCCTGCATTAACTGCATCCTTAATTGCAAAAACTCTTCTGGAGGAAAGTCCATAGAATTATTCCTTGAAAATCCCTTGAAACTTGGTCCAGAAATGAATGAAAACGGCTAGGAAATCTTCAGAATTAATTGCAGAATAACTCCTTAACTGATTTGAATTTGAATCTAGAAACATCCTTGAAGTTATCTGAAAACGTCGAACTGAGCTCTGTTATCGTCGAACTGAGCTCAGCGATATGGATGTATACAGCAGCAAAAATCGTCGATCTGAGCTCAAAGATCGTCGAACTGAGCTCAGAGATAGAGATCCAAAGCTGAGTCAAGATCGTCGAACTGAGCTCACTGATCGTCGAATGGAGCTCGACGATATGATGAAGTTGAGCTCAGCGATCGTCGAATGGAGTTCGACGATCTGTCGGAGTTGAGCTAGACGATCGTCGATCGGAGTTCGATGAATCGTCGTGCTGAGCTCGACGATATGACTTAGTCTCCAAACAGAAAATCTTGGTCTTGAGGGCAGCTTCCAAACTAAGTCTTCTAACCTTTAGACTCAATTCTATTTGACCTATTGAGCTATACAGGAGGTCAAACATTGGTTTCCTAGAGACATAGTGATCCTGACCCAAATTAGTAATTGGGTGTTCCAACAATCTCCCCCTATTTGGGTTAGGATTACTATTTACAAACTTTGGAAAAAATTAAATAACAACATACAAGCAGCAAAACAGAAAAGCAACAAGCTAAACATTGCAGAATCACAGAGACATATAACATCCCAGATAGTAATCAGAAATCACAGAGAATGTCACCTTACATTGTCATTTCTTTTCCTTGCCCTTAACAAGTTTGATTTCTCTGTTGGGATTGAGGGCTTCCTTCTTTGATCTGGTATCATCTGCTGCACCTAAGGATGTTTGCTGTTTAAGCCTGGGAACTACAGCTTCAGGATGCAATTCCATGTATCTATCTGAATCAAAAAATTTGCTTGATGCATATCATTCTAGCTCTTTATTTCTCTGTTCAGACATTGTGGATATGTTGGAAGAATCTTTTCCTTGCTCTCTAGCCTTTTTGATTTGATCTAGTGCAGCAAGTTCCTTCATTCTTGCAGTCCAAGCAGCTGGATAGTTCTCAGGGTCCTCAAAGGATACTGGTGGCTCATATCTGTTAGAGGGATTGTCTTGAGGAGGCCTGGATGACACAGTTTCTTTCAGCTTATAGGGAAAAGGACTAGATGTGGTATCAGTTGAAATTTGTCCTCCCCTGGAATATGGTGTTGCCTTGAGTAACCTTTGGAGTAGACCTAGAGATCTCTTTGATTTCCTCTGTATCCTCCTCTCCTGGATTGAGATCCCCTAGATTGGCCTCCCCTATTATAGGATCTAGCATGAGGCTGGTAGGGGGCCTGACTTCTGGCAGGGGGTAGAGCTGCAGAACTTCCACCTGCACCTGCATCAGGAGGAGGTGGTGGAGGAGGATGAGAGTGTTGGAATTGTGAGGAACCCTTTTCATATTTTCTCTTCTTTTTCATTGCTTTCAACTGATTCTTAGAGTATTTCATCCAGTGCTCAGTAATAGGGCAGTCATGAAGAATGTAGTATGGAATATCATTGTTATCTTTGACCTTGGCAGGAGGTACTCTCTTCATGGCTTTGCTCCTTGCCTTTCTTTTCATGGCAATGGTAGCAGAAGAATCATCAGAGTCTGTTCTGTACTCATCACTTTCAGAACTCTGGTCATCATACAGGGCATCTATTTTCTTAATCAGATCTTTCTTGAGCTGTTCAGAAGCAGATGAGGCAACAGATGGTGTAGCAACAGATGTTGAAGCAGTAGCAGAAATGACAGCATCAGATACAGAAGGTGTTGCAATAGAAGTAGAAGCAGTAACAACAACAGCAGCAACAAATTCTGGAGAAGTGACAACAGCAGCAACAACAGATTCACTAACAACAGCAACATCAACAGTAGAAATATCATCAGAAACTGTAGAAGGCTCAAACTCAGGTGCCTCTGACATAAGAATTTCCTTGGAAATTGGCTCAACAGCCATAACAGAAATATCAGCAGCAGTATCAAAATGTTCAGCAGCAGTAGAGGCAACAACATCAACAACAATGCTTTCATCAGAAGAAGCAGCAGCATATACTGAGTTGACAAAAGAGGTGATAATGCTGGGGTCACAGCAAGAGAATGACACAAGTGCCTTGGACAGATCCTCTGGGGGCTGGACAGCAATTATCTCTGGTAGACAGCTGAAATATAACTGATCAAAGTTTGAAAGAAAAGACCTGAGGTATATTGCAAAGACTGCAGCAGGAGGGATTTGTTCTTCAGACATAGCAGCAGCAGCAGCAGACAGGCTCACAGAAACAGCAACAACAGCAACAGCAGGAAGACTCACTTCATAGGGCATCTCCCCCTGCCTAGATGCAGACAAGGCTGGATCAAGGCACACTGCTGTAGGGGATGCCTGAGGGAAGAGAGATGAGAGCCTGGCAGAGAGGGCTGCCACTGACAGGTGTAATGGAGCCAAGGAGGTCTCCAAAAGAAGAGATAGCCTGGGGGCTAGCAGTTCATACAACCTGTCAGCAAGGGCTGGGATATCTACTTGCTCAATGGTGACTGGAGCAGAGGTAGAAGATGAAGGAGCAACTGTTGGTGATGGTAGTGGAGAGCTGGTGAATGGTGGAAGGGATGGTTCAGGTGTGGGTAAGGTGGATATGGAGGACAGTGGGATGGAGATTGAAGGGGTGAATGTGGGTTAGTCAAAGATTTGTTGTAGAAGGTCTTGATAGGAAGTGGAGGATGAGGGTAGCTCAGGAGGAGAGGATGGTGAATCATCCATAAAGGAATCATCAATGAGGGTGAAGGATGGAATGGAGGGTGATGAAGTGGCAGCTGGTTGAGGGTAGGAGAATAGTGGATGGAATTGTTCCTCTGGTGTTGGTAGAATAGGTACTGGAGATGGTGTGGATGTTGTAGAGGGGCTGGAGATGATGATGGTGAATGGAGTTTGAATGGTAGATGAGATGGGAAGGGATGGAATTGGAGGAGGAGAAGGAGCAACAACAGCAGGCAGGTCATCTGCAGGGGCAGAGACCTGTGGGGAAGAGACTCTGAGAGTCCTTGTGCCTGAAGGAGTGCTGGAGGAGGGCCTGCTGGGCTTGCTGATTTGTCTGTCCCATTTACCAAACAGAACACAAGACAGTCTCTTGGAGGCATTGATATGGATTCCAGAGGAGACCAGCAAAGCAGGGCACCTATGCTGCAGAAACACCCCTAAGATTCGTCCAAAGTTGACAAAACTTTTATTTATCTTCTTCTTGATAAGGTCAAAGAAGACTTCTCCCCAATTCAAATTCTTCCTGTCTACAAGGGCTCCCATGAGGCAGAGCTGATACCTTGAGATTGTGTCATGAGCAGAGTGCTTTGCCAGTAGCACTTTCCCAACTACATCTGCCAGGAATCTGTATTCTACAGAAAGATTCTTTTTCAAGAGCTTGCTAGGGTTGGCCTCAGAATGACCCATTCTGGCAAGCAATTCAGTATACTCTTCTCCAGACAAGTCAGCAGTATCTTCACCATTTCTCAACTCAAAAACTTCTGACAAGATTGCTGGGGTTAGAGGTACCTGTGTGCCAGATATTGATCCAATAATGGTGGAGTTGTCTTGATTGTGGGCAGTGTAGACCCATTCTTTGATCTCATCAGATGCAAGCTTGATCCTTGTGGTCATAATTGCAGTCAGGTTCTGCTCTTTGAATAGCCCCAAAATGTCCTGAAAGACCTGGTCGGTTGTGCTGAAGGATTCCATGTCAATGTCGAAACCAGCATCAAACTTCATGGAGGCGAGAACAGCAACAGACATAGCCATGGGTACCTGCAAAAATTCAACAAACAAAACGACCAAGTGCAGAACTGTTTGGAGGGAAAGAAAATTCTTGCAGAGAAATTGAAAGCACAAAGGAGAACGACGGCGAAAAATGAATTTTATATTAGGGTTCGACGCAGAATTGGAAAGATCGTTGAACTTCGTTCGACGATCGAGGCTTCTAAAGGAATCTGAAGAGTCTTCAACATCGTCGATCTCCGTTCGACGATATTGGAGAGCGTCGAGCTCTGTTCGACGATCATTCAAAGAACAAAATCGTCGAGCGCCGTTCGACGATCGTTGAACGGAAGAGATAGTTCATACTATCTGAGAAACGATGAACTCAGGTCGACGATTTCAGATATCGTCGATCTCCGTTCGACAATCTGGGGGAAAATCGTCGAGCGCAGTTCAGAGACCAGAAAAGCTCTAGACACTAAGAAAAATCAAGATGTTTGCCTAGTCTTGGTCAATTTTTAAGCTTTCAAAATCTTGGTCATTATTTAAGACTTTCTCCATCTAACATTCCTAACTGATTTAGGAAGAAGGTGTGTTTCTTTTCATCCAAGGGTTTGGTGAAAATATCTCCCCTTTGTAAATCAGTTGGGATATATTGTAGTTCAATTTTATTTTTTTCAACATTATCTCTTAAGAAATGGTGCATAATCTCTATGTGTTTTGTCCTACTATGGAGGACTGGATTTTGAGCTATAGAAATAGCACTAGTGTTGTCACAAAAGATTTTAGACTTCTCTAAGTTGTAGCCATAGTCTAGGAGTTGGTTTTGAATCCACAAGATTTATGAACAACAACTACCTGTATCCATATATTCAGCTTCAGCAGTTGAAGTTGACACAGAAGTTTGTTTCTTACAAAACAAGGAGACAAGTCTGTCACCAAGGAACTGACAAGTTCCACTGGTGCTTTTCCTGTCAATTCTGCATCCAACATAATCAGCATCAGAGAATCCAGTTAAATCAAATGCTGAATCTTTTGGATACTAGAGACCTAGATTTGGACAACTTTTAACATACCTGAGAATCCTCTTTACTAATGTTAGGTGTGACTCTCTAGGGCTTACTTGGAACCTAGCACATATACATGTAGCAAATATTATATCTGGTCTACTAGCTGTAAGATATAGTAAAGAGCCAATCATTGCTCTATATGTTGTCTGATCAACAGGTTTCCCATGTTCATCAGCATCCAATACAACATTGGTAGGCATGGGTGTTTTCATACAAGATGCTTCAGACATGCCAAATTTCTTAACCAATTCATTTGTATATTTGGTTTGAGAAATAAAGATGCCTTCAGCATGCTGCATGACTTGCAATCCTAGGAAGAAGGATAGCTCACCCATGCTACTCATCTCAAATTTAGAATGCATTAGGTTGGAAAACCTTCTGCACAATTTGGAGTCATTAGAACCAAAAATAATATCGTCTACATAAATCTGTACTAGTAGGGTATGGGACTTATGGGTTCTAATGAAAAGAGTTTGGTCTACTCTACCCCTTATAAAACCATTTTCCAAGAGAAAGCATGCTAGAGTCTCATACCATGCTCTAGGAGCTTGCTTGAGACCATATAATGCTTTATTCAATCTAAAAACATAATTAGGATAAGTTGGAGAGATAAAACCTGGAGGTTGTCTGACATATACTTCCTCTTTGATGTCTCCATTTAGAAATGCACATTTGACATCCATCTGATATACCTTGAAGCCTTTATGTGCTGCATAAGCTAAAAATATTCTGATGGCTTCCAATCTTGCAACTGGTGCAAAGGTCTGGTCGTAGTCTATTCCTTCTTCTTGAGAATATCCCTGAGCAACTAGCCTTGCCTTATTTCTTACAATTACTCCTTGATCATCCAGTTTGTTTCTGAATACCCACTTTGTTCCAACAATGGAGTGATCCTTAGGCTTTGGCACTAGTTCCCATACTTTGTTCCTCTCAAATTGATGCAACTCCTCTTGCATTGCAATGATCCAGTGTGGATCTTGCTCTGCATCTTGAATGGACTGAGGTTCAATTTGAGATAGGAAGCAGGTGTGCAACAGGTTTTGGTTGACCTGATTTCTGGTTTGCACACCATCTGAGATGTCTCCAATTATTTGGGAAATTGGATGGTCTCTTGATGTTACTAAATCAACAGGGGGTATTGATTGTTCACCAACATGTGTTGTTGTTTCCTCTTGTGGTACAACAACTGGCTCTTCAAGTTGTTCTCCAATATGTTGAGCACTTTCTTCATCTTCACTGCTTTCATCCCCTTGGGTAACCTGTAGCTTGTTCAAGTCTTCAACAAGAGAATGTTCCTGCAGAGGTTCTATGGTAGAAGAGATCTTCTCCTTGAAAGACATGTTAGATTCATCAAATGATATGTGAACAGATTCCTCAACTTTTAAAGATGATTTATTATAGACCCTATAAGCCTTGCTGATCATGGAGTATCCTAGAAACACTCCTTCATCAGCTTTAGCTTGAAACTTTGCTAAATATTTCTTGTCATTATTATGTATGTAGTAAATGCAACCAAAGACTCTTAAATAATCAACTTTAGGTTTCTTCCCTTTGAGTAATTCATAGGGAGTCTTTCCCCTTAGTTTATGTATCAGACTTCTATTCAGCACATAGTTGGAGGTGTTCACTGCCTTTGCCCAAAAGGATAGAGGAAGGTGAGCATCTGATAACAATATAGTGGCAGATTCAATAAGGGTTCTATTTTTCCTTTCAGCTACCCCATTTTGTTGAGGAGTTCTAGGAGCTGAGAAAGTATGCCTGATCCCTTCACTCTGACAGAACTCTTGCATAAGAAGAGAATCAAACTCTGTCCCATGATCACTTCTGATCAGGGCAATGTGAGTATTGAACTCAATCTGTATACATTTGAGAAACTCTGTCAGACACTTAAAGTTATCAGACTTCTTCCTTAGAAAGAACACCCATGTGAATCTAGAGAAGTCATGTACAACTACTAAAGTGTAAGATTTCCCTCCTAGGCTTTGTACTGTGATGGGTCCAAAAAGATCCATGTGTAACAAATACAATATCCTAGGTGAATCACTCTTATTAAGTGACTTAAAGCTGTTTTTAGTTTGCTTGCCTAATTGACAAGCTCTGCAGAGTCCTTCCTTCTTGTAGGGGCCAGAAGGTAGTCCTCTAACAAGTTTGTCCTTGGATAGCCTAGCAATAGTTCTAAGGTTTAGGTGTCTTAGTCTCTTATACCATAAAATATTTGATCTACAGACAGAATTAAACAGACAAATATCTACATTAGTTGAAAGAAAATCTACTAGATAGATGTTACCTTTCCTTTTACCTGTCAACATAGTTGTGTTGTCCTCTGACTTGATTTTGCATAATGCTTTGCTGAAGGTCACCTGGTAGCCTTCATCACACAGCTGACTGATGCTTATTAAGTTGTGCTTCAGTCCTTCCACATAAGCTACTTTCTTGAATGTCACTGATCCAATCTGGACTGCACCATATCCTTTAGTCTGTCCAAAGTTTGAATCACCAAAGATAACTTTGGGTCCAAGCTTGGCTTTAAAGGATGTGAGGTTGTCCTTGTTCCCTGTCATGCGCTTAGAGCACCTACTATCCAAGTACCATTGCTGGTTAGATGTTGGATAGGTCTTCACCTGCACATAAGACAATTCATTTGTTTTTGACCCATTTTACCTTGGGCCTAGGTTGATAACCTTTAAATTCTGAAATGAAAGACATCCCAGGTTGACTCTTATATCCTTCAGGATGATATCTCCTTGGAGGTAAAATCCATTCAGTATAAGGGTTAAATATTTGGGATGAAGGACCCTTAGGATTGGATTTTGATTTGCCCTTGAAAAACTTTCCAGAGCTCTGACCTCTGTTCGACGATCTTGGAGCTGCGTTCGACGATCTTGGGTCAGATCGTCGAGCTCCGTTCGACGGTCGACTATGGCTGAGTTTAGGTACTTGAGATCGTCGACCTGAGTTCGATGATCTTGCCTGAGATCGTCGATCTGCGTTCGGCGATCGTCGATCTCCGTTTGGTGATCGTCGACCTCCGTTCGACGATTTCTGCTGGGACTTAGTTTTCTGGGGCAGATCAGAATTTTTCCTAGCTACCTCTACAACTCCCTTTCCTTTGTCAGAAATGAATTTGATTGGAGTTGTTAGAACTATGGGTTGGCTGGATGAAGCACCCAAGCCCAGTGTACTGTTAAATCTGGAGTTCACTGTGCTTGTGATGTCCATCAGCTTGATGCTTCTCCCATTAAGGGATTCTTCAAGCTTCTTGGCCTCAGACAGCTCACTTTTCAGTGAAGCTATCTGCTCCCTACAACACTCCAACTCCTGAGAGAGTTTGAGGTTTTCTGATTTTAAAGTATTATGTTCAGATAAATGATTTCTGAGAGAGATAATTTCTTTCTCAGATTTTAGCAGGTCTAAACACAATGCTTTAAGTTAAGATTTAAAGTCCTCTGAATTAAAATCAAAAGAACCAATTACCTGATCTTCTTCAGGTTGAGTCTCTGAATCTGACTCTGACTCCTCTTCTTCTGAATTGTGCTGTGAATGCACACTATGTCAACATAGGGTCTTTTGCGCAGCTGTGAATGCATGTGGTGTCTGCGCGGCTTTGAATGCCAGCGGTATGAATACAGGTTGTGAATACCTGATGTGTTTATGTGCTATTGGCGCTTTAATTGTAACTGATGTATATCACTGTTGCTATTCCAGTTATACTATGACGCACATCCTGAAAGTGTACCTAGATCTGATATACTCTAGAGGGGGGGGGGTGAATAGAGTATATGGTGCTTTAGAACTTTTTACAACAAAGGTTGTAATGTGAGTGAGCAGGGAAGCAGTAATAAAACTAATCACAGAACTAAACTAAACAAAAGCTAATCACAGAATAATCAAGGCCAGAAACAAAAATAAAGACAAGCAAAACCATAGGACACAAGGAAATATAGTGGTTCCCCTAAACTTGGGTACATCCATTCTTCTACCACCCTAGGTAGGAATCCACTACAGGATGAGTTGATCAGGTGTCCTGGGCACCAATGAGCTTTTGATAAGGTGCTCAAAAACCAAATCAGATTTTTTGATCAGGTGTCTTGCCACCAATGAGCTTTTGACAAGGTGCTCAAAAACCAGGCTCAAACTTTTGAAGGGAGTTTGAGAAACCCTTTACAGAGAGGGGGTGAGAGAGTGATGGCAGTCTTCTCTTTCTCAGATCAGCTGAGAAGACTATGTGAATTTGATGGTGTCAAAGCTCCCCCTGAGTCCTTGAGATCTTCAGGAAAAGAAACTTTGCTGTAGGGTGATAGGGCTTCAAAAGTTGAACTCCAGCAAAAGATGATTTCAGCAATAACTGAAATGTTGGATGTCTGGAGTCTTGAAAGGTGTTGGCCTTGAACACTTGAAAACTAAAGAGATCTGAAGATTTCAGAAAAAGTTGATCTCCTTGGATGTGTGTTCTTAGAATTCTTTGAGACAAAATATTTTTCTTGAGGATTACTGATGTCTGCCTGTGTGTGTCTGTACTATATCTTTTAGAGATTCAAAAAAATCCTTCTTTTATTCTCTGATCTAGAATAGAAAAACATTCTCTGTCAAGAATAGCCGTTGGCCTGCATTAACTGCATCCTTAATTGCAAAAACTCTTCTGGAGGAAAGTCCATAGAATTATTCCTTGAAAATCCCTTGAAACTTGGTCCAGAAATGAATGAAAACGGCTAGGAAATCTTCAGAATTAATTGCAGAATAACTCCTTAACTGATTTGAATTTGAATCTAGAAACATCCTTGAAGTTATCTGAAAACGTCGAACTGAGCTCTGTTATCGTCGAACTGAGCTCAGCGATATGGATGTATACAGCAGCAAAAATCGTCGATCTGAGCTCAAAGATCGTCGAACTGAGCTCAGAGATAGAGATCCAAAGCTGAGTCAAGATCGTCGAACTGAGCTCACTGATCGTCGAATGGAGCTCGACGATATGATGAAGTTGAGCTCAGCGATCGTCGAATGGAGTTCGACGATCTGTCGGAGTTGAGCTAGACGATCGTCGATCGGAGTTCGATGAATCGTCGTGCTGAGCTCGACGATATGACTTAGTCTCCAAACAGAAAATCCTGGTCTTGAGGGCAGCTTCCAAACTAAGTCTTCTAACCTTTAGACTCAATTCTATTTGACCTATTGAGCTATACAGGAGGTCAAACATTGGTTTCCTAGAGACATAGTGATCCTGACCCAAATTAGTAATTGGGTGTTCCAACAATCTCCCCCTATTTGGGTTAGGATTACTATTTACAAACTTTGGAAAAAATTAAATAACAACATACAAGCAGCAAAACAGAAAAGCAACAAGCTAAACATTGCAGAATCACAGAGACATATAACATCCCAGATAGTAATCAGAAATCACAGAGAATGTCACCTTACATTGTCATTTCTTTTCCTTGCCCTTAACAAGTTTGATTTCTCTGTTGGGATTGAGGGCTTCCTTCTTTGATCTGGTATCATCTGCTGCACCTAAGGATGTTTGCTGTTTAAGCCTGGGAACTACAGCTTCAGGATGCAATTCCATGTATCTATCTGAATCAAAAAATTTGCTTGATGCATATCATTCTAGCTCTTTATTTCTCTGTTCAGAGCCCCATTGTGGATATGTTGGAAGAATCTTTTCAGCTTGCTCCGTCTAGCCTTTTTGATTTGATCTAGTGCAGCAAGTTCCTTCATTCTTGCAGTCCAAGCAGCTGGATAGTTCTCAGGGTCCTCAAAGGATACTGGTGGCTCATATCTGTTAGAGGGATTGTCTTGAGGAGGCCTGGATGACACAGTTTCTTTCAGCTTATAGGGAAAAGGACTAGATGTGGTATCAGTTGAAATTTGTCCTCCCCTGGAATATGGTGTTGCCTTGAGTAACCTTTGGAGTAGACCTAGAGATCTCTTTGATTTCCTCTGTATCCTCCTCTCCTGGATTGAGATCCCCTAGATTGGCCTCCCCTATTATAGGATCTAGCATGAGGCTGGTAGGGGGCCTGACTTCTGGCAGGGGGTAGAGCTGCAGAACTTCCACCTGCACCTGCATCAGGAGGAGGTGGTGGAGGAGGATGAGAGTGTTGGAATTGTGAGGAACCCTTTTCATATTTTCTCTTCTTTTTCATTGCTTTCAGCTGATTCTTAGAGTATTTCATCCAGTGCTCAGTAATAGGGCAGTCATGAAGAATGTAGTATGGAATATCATTGTTATCTTTGACCTTGGCAGGAGGTACTCTCTTCATGGCTTTGCTCCTTGCCTTTCTTTTCCTGGCAATGGTAGCAGAAGAATCATCAGAGTCTGTTCTGTACTCATCACTTTCAGAACTCTGGTCATCATACAGGGCATCTATTTTCTTCATCAGATCTTTCTTGAGCTGTTCAGAAGCAGATGAGGCAACAGATGGTGTAGCAACAGATGTTGAAGCAGTAGCAGAAATGACAGCATCAGATACAGAAGGTGTTGCAATAGAAGTAGAAGCAGTAACAACAGCAGCATCAACAAATTCTGGAGAAGTGACAACAGCAGCAACAACAGATTCACTAACAACAGCAACATCAACAGTAGAAATATCATCAGAAACTGTAGAAGGCTCAAACTCAGGTGCCTCTGACATAAGAATTTCCTTGGAAATTGGCTCAACAGCCATAACAGAAATATCAGCAGCAGTATCAAAATGTTCAGCAGCAGTAGAGGCAACAACATCAACAACAATGCTTTCATCAGAAGAAGCAGCAGCATATACTGAGTTGACAAAAGAGGTGATAATGCTGGGGTCACAGCAAGAGAATGACACAAGTGCCTTGGACAGATCCTCTGGGGCTGGACAGCAATTATCTCTGGTAGACAGCTGAAATATAACTGATCAAAGTTTGAAAGAAAAGACCTGAGGTATATTGCAAAGACTGCAGCAGGAGGGATTTGTTCTTCAGACATAGCAGCAGCAGCAGCAGACAGGCTCACAGAAACAGCAACAACAGCAACAGCAGGAAGACTCACTTCATAGGGCATCTCCCCCTGCCTAGATGCAGACAAGGCTGGATCAAGGCACACTGCTGTAGGGGATGCCTGAGGGAAGAGAGATGAGAGCCTGGCAGAGAGGGCTGCCACTGACAGGTGTAATGGAGCCAAGGAGGTCTCCAAAAGAAGAGATAGCCTGGGGGCTAGCAGTTCATACAACCTGTCAGCAAGGGCTGGGATATCTACTTGCTCAATGGTGACTGGAGCAGAGGTAGAAGATGAAGGAGCAACTGTTGGTGATGGTAGTGGAGAGCTGGTGAATGGTGGAAGGGATGGTTCAGGTGTGGGTAAGGTGGATATGGAGGACAGTGGGATGGAGATTGAAGGGGTGAATGTGGGTTGGTCAATGATTTGTTGTAGAAGGTCTTGATAGGAAGTGGAGGATGAGGGTAGCTCAGGAGGAGAGGATGGTGAATCATCCATAAAGGAATCATCAATGAGGGTGAAGGATGGAATGGAGGGTGATGAAGTGGCAGCTGGTTGAGGGTAGGAGAATAGTGGATGGAATTGTTCCTCTGGTGTTGGTAGAATAGGTACTGGAGATGGTGTGGATGTTGTAGAGGGGCTGGAGATGATGATGGTGAATGGAGTTTGAATGGTAGATGGGATGGGAAGGGATGGAATTGGAGGAGGAGAAGGAGCAACAACAGCAGGCAGGTCATCTGCAGGGGCAGAGACCTGTGGGGAAGAGACTCTGAGAGTCCTTGTGCCTGAAGGAGTGCTGGAGGAGGGCCTGCTGGGCTTGCTGATTTGTCTGTCCCATTTACCAAACAGAACACAAGACAGTCTCTTGGAGGCATTGATATGGATTCCAGAGGAGACCAGCAAAGCAGGGCACCTATGCTGCAGAAACACCCCTAAGATTCGTCCAAAGTTGACAAAACTTTTATTTATCTTCTTCTTGATAAGGTCAAAGAAGACTTCTCCCCAATTCAAATTCTTCCTGTCTACAAGGGCTCCCATGAGGCAGAGCTGATACCTTGAGATTGTGTCATGAGCAGAGTGCTTTGCCAGTAGCACTTTCCCAACTACATCTGCCAGGAATCTGTATTCTACAGAAAGATTCTTTTTCAAGAGCTTGCTAGGGTTGGCCTCAGAATGACCCATTCTGGCAAGCAATTCAGTATACTCTTCTCCAGACAAGTCAGCAGTATCTTCACCATTTCTCAACTCAAAAACTTCTGACAAGATTGCTGGGGTTAGAGGTACCTGTGTGCCAGATATTGATCCAATAATGGTGGAGTTGTCTTGATTGTGGGCAGTGTAGACCCATTCTTTGATCTCATCAGATGCAAGCTTGATCCTTGTGGTCATAATTGCAGTCAGGTTCTGCTCTTTGAATAGCCCCAAAATGTCCTGAAAGACCTGGTCGGTTGTGCTGAAGGATTCCATGTCAATGTCGAAACCAGCATCAAACTTCATGGAGGCGAGAACAGCAACAGACATAGCCATGGGTACCTGCAAAAATTCAACAAACAAAACGACCAAGTGCAGAACTGTTTGGAGGGAAAGAAAATTCTTGCAGAGAAATTGAAAGCACAAAGGAGAACGACGGCGAAAAATGAATTTTATATTAGGGTTCGACGCAGAATTGGAAAGATCGTTGAACTTCGTTCGACGATCGAGGCTTCTAAAGGAATCTGAAGAGTCTTCAACATCGTCGATCTCCGTTCGACGATATTGGAGAGCGTCGAGCTCTGTTCGACGATCATTCAAAGAACAAAATCGTCGAGCGCCGTTCGACGATCGTTGAACGGAAGAGATAGTTCATACTATCTGAGAAACGATGAACTCAGGTCGACGATTTCAGATATCGTCGATCTCCGTTCGACAATCTGGGGGAAAATCGTCGAGCGCAGTTCAGAGACCAGAAAAGCTCTAGACACTAAGAAAAATCAAGATGTTTGCCTAGTCTTGGTCAATTTTTAAGCTTTCAAAATCTTGGTCATTATTTAAGACTTTCTCCATCTAACATTCCTAACTGATTTAGGAAGAAGGTGTGTTTCTTTTCATCCAAGGGTTTGGTGAAAATATCTCCCCTTTGTAAATCAGTTGGGATATATTGTAGTTCAATTTTATTTTTTTCAACATTATCTCTTAAGAAATGGTGCATAATCTCTATGTGTTTTGTCCTACTATGGAGGACTGGATTTTGAGCTATAGAAATAGCACTAGTGTTGTCACAAAAGATTTTAGACTTCTCTAAGTTGTAGCCATAGTCTAGGAGTTGGTTTTGAATCCACAAGATTTATGAACAACAACTACCTGTATCCATATATTCAGCTTCAGCAGTTGAAGTTGACACAGAAGTTTGTTTCTTACAAAACAAGGAGACAAGTCTGTCACCAAGGAACTGACAAGTTCCACTGGTGCTTTTCCTGTCAATTCTGCATCCAACATAATCAGCATCAGAGAATCCAGTTAAATCAAATGCTGAATCTTTTGGATACTAGAGACCTAGATTTGGACAACTTTTAACATACCTGAGAATCCTCTTTACTAATGTTAGGTGTGACTCTCTAGGGCTTACTTGGAACCTAGCACATATACATGTAGCAAATATTATATCTGGTCTACTAGCTGTAAGATATAGTAAAGAGCCAATCATTGCTCTATATGTTGTCTGATCAACAGGTTTCCCATGTTCATCAGCATCCAATACAACATTGGTAGGCATGGGTGTTTTCATACAAGATGCTTCAGACATGCCAAATTTCTTAACCAATTCATTTGTATATTTGGTTTGAGAAATAAAGATGCCTTCAGCATGCTGCATGACTTGCAATCCTAGGAAGAAGGATAGCTCACCCATGCTACTCATCTCAAATTTAGAATGCATTAGGTTGGAAAACCTTCTGCACAATTTGGAGTCATTAGAACCAAAAATAATATCGTCTACATAAATCTGTACTAGTAGGGTATGGGACTTATGGGTTCTAATGAAAAGAGTTTGGTCTACTCTACCCCTTATAAAACCATTTTCCAAGAGAAAGCATGCTAGAGTCTCATACCATGCTCTAGGAGCTTGCTTGAGACCATATAATGCTTTATTCAATCTAAAAACATAATTAGGATAAGTTGGAGAGATAAAACCTGGAGGTTGTCTGACATATACTTCCTCTTTGATGTCTCCATTTAGAAATGCACATTTGACATCCATCTGATATACCTTGAAGCCTTTATGTGCTGCATAAGCTAAAAATATTCTGATGGCTTCCAATCTTGCAACTGGTGCAAAGGTCTGGTCGTAGTCTATTCCTTCTTCTTGAGAATATCCCTGAGCAACTAGCCTTGCCTTATTTCTTACAATTACTCCTTGATCATCCAGTTTGTTTCTGAATACCCACTTTGTTCCAACAATGGAGTGATCCTTAGGCTTTGGCACTAGTTCCCATACTTTGTTCCTCTCAAATTGATGCAACTCCTCTTGCATTGCAATGATCCAGTGTGGATCTTGCTCTGCATCTTGAATGGACTGAGGTTCAATTTGAGATAGGAAGCAGGTGTGCAACAGGTTTTGGTTGACCTGATTTCTGGTTTGCACACCATCTGAGATGTCTCCAATTATTTGGGAAATTGGATGGTCTCTTGATGTTACTAAATCAACAGGGGGTATTGATTGTTCACCAACATGTGTTGTTGTTTCCTCTTGTGGTACAACAACTGGCTCTTCAAGTTGTTCTCCAATATGTTGAGCACTTTCTTCATCTTCACTGCTTTCATCCCCTTGGGTAACCTGTAGCTTGTTCAAGTCTTCAACAAGAGAATGTTCCTGCAGAGGTTCTATGGTAGAAGAGATCTTCTCCTTGAAAGACATGTTAGATTCATCAAATGATATGTGAACAGATTCCTCAACTTTTAAAGATGATTTATTATAGACCCTATAAGCCTTGCTGATCATGGAGTATCCTAGAAACACTCCTTCATCAGCTTTAGCTTGAAACTTTGCTAAATATTTCTTGTCATTATTATGTATGTAGTAAATGCAACCAAAGACTCTTAAATAATCAACTTTAGGTTTCTTCCCTTTGAGTAATTCATAGGGAGTCTTTCCCCTTAGTTTATGTATCAGACTTCTATTCAGCACATAGTTGGAGGTGTTCACTGCCTTTGCCCAAAAGGATAGAGGAAGGTGAGCATCTGATAACAATATAGTGGCAGATTCAATAAGGGTTCTATTTTTCCTTTCAGCTACCCCATTTTGTTGAGGAGTTCTAGGAGCTGAGAAAGTATGCCTGATCCCTTCACTCTGACAGAACTCTTGCATAAGAAGAGAATCAAACTCTGTCCCATGATCACTTCTGATCAGGGCAATGTGAGTATTGAACTCAATCTGTATACATTTGAGAAACTCTGTCAGACACTTAAAGTTATCAGACTTCTTCCTTAGAAAGAACACCCATGTGAATCTAGAGAAGTCATGTACAACTACTAAAGTGTAAGATTTCCCTCCTAGGCTTTGTACTGTGATGGGTCCAAAAAGATCCATGTGTAACAAATACAATATCCTAGGTGAATCACTCTTATTAAGTGACTTAAAGCTGTTTTTAGTTTGCTTGCCTAATTGACAAGCTCTGCAGAGTCCTTCCTTCTTGTAGGGGCCAGAAGGTAGTCCTCTAACAAGTTTGTCCTTGGATAGCCTAGCAATAGTTCTAAGGTTTAGGTGTCTTAGTCTCTTATACCATAAAATATTTGATCTACAGACAGAATTAAACAGACAAATATCTACATTAGTTGAAAGAAAATCTACTAGATAGATGTTACCTTTCCTTTTACCTGTCAACATAGTTGTGTTGTCCTCTGACTTGATTTTGCATAATGCTTTGCTGAAGGTCACCTGGTAGCCTTCATCACACAGCTGACTGATGCTTATTAAGTTGTGCTTCAGTCCTTCCACATAAGCTACTTTCTTGAATGTCACTGATCCAATCTGGACTGCACCATATCCTTTAGTCTGTCCAAAGTTTGAATCACCAAAGATAACTTTGGGTCCAAGCTTGGCTTTAAAGGATGTGAGGTTGTCCTTGTTCCCTGTCATGCGCTTAGAGCACCTACTATCCAAGTACCATTGCTGGTTAGATGTTGGATAGGTCTTCACCTGCACATAAGACAATTCATTTGTTTTTGACCCATTTTACCTTGGGCCTAGGTTGATAACCTTTAAATTCTGAAATGAAAGACATCCCAGGTTGACTCTTATATCCTTCAGGATGATATCTCCTTGGAGGTAAAATCCATTCAGTATAAGGGTTAAATATTTGGGATGAAGGACCCTTAGGATTGGATTTTGATTTGCCCTTGAAAAACTTTCCAGAGCTCTGACCTCTGTTCGACGATCTTGGAGCTGCGTTCGACGATCTTGGGTCAGATCGTCGAGCTCCGTTCGACGGTCGACTATGGCTGAGTTTAGGTACTTGAGATCGTCGACCTGAGTTCGATGATCTTGCCTGAGATCGTCGATCTGCGTTCGGCGATCGTCGATCTCCGTTTGGTGATCGTCGACCTCCGTTCGACGATTTCTGCTGGGACTTAGTTTTCTGGGGCAGATCAGAATTTTTCCTAGCTACCTCTACAACTCCCTTTCCTTTGTCAGAAATGAATTTGATTGGAGTTGTTAGAACTATGGGTTGGCTGGATGAAGCACCCAAGCCCAGTGTACTGTTAAATCTGGAGTTCACTGTGCTTGTGATGTCCATCAGCTTGATGCTTCTCCCATTAAGGGATTCTTCAAGCTTCTTGGCCTCAGACAGCTCACTTTTCAGTGAAGCTATCTGCTCCCTACAACACTCCAACTCCTGAGAGAGTTTGAGGTTTTCTGATTTTAAAGTATTATGTTCAGATAAATGATTTCTGAGAGAGATAATTTCTTTCTCAGATTTTAGCAGGTCTAAACACAATGCTTTAAGTTAAGATTTAAAGTCCTCTGAATTAAAATCAAAAGAACCAATTACCTGATCTTCTTCAGGTTGAGTCTCTGAATCTGACTCTGACTCCTCTTCTTCTGAATTGTGCTGTGAATGCACACTATGTCAACATAGGGTCTTTTGCGCAGCTGTGAATGCATGTGGTGTCTGCGCGGCTTTGAATGCCAGCGGTATGAATACAGGTTGTGAATACCTGATGTGTTTATGTGCTATTGGCGCTTTAATTGTAACTGATGTATATCACTGTTGCTATTCCAGTTATACTATGACGCACATCCTGAAAGTGCAGCTAGATCTGATATACTCTAGAGGGGGGTGAATAGAGTATATGGTGCTTTAAAACTTTTTACAACAAAGGTTGTAATGTGAGTGAGCAGGGAAGCAGTAATAAAACTAATCACAGAACTAAACTAAACAAAAACTAATCACAGAATAATCAAGGCCAGAAACAAAAATAAAGACAAGTAAAACCAGAAGACACAAGGAAATATAGTGGTTCCCCTAAACTTTGGTACATCCACTCTTCTACCACCCTAGGTAGGAATCCACTGCATGATGAGTTGATCAGGTGTCCTGGGCACCAATGAGCTTTTGATAAGGTGCTCAAAAACCAAATCAGATTTTTTGATCAGGTATCTTGCCACCAATGAGCTTTTGACAAGGTGCTCAAAAACCACGCTCAAACTTTTGAAGGGAGTTTGAGAAACCCTTTACAGAGAGGGGGTGAGAGAGTGATGGCAGTCTTCTCTTTCTCAGATCAGCTGAGAAGACTATGTGGATTGATGGTGTCAAAGCTCCCCCTGAGTCCTTGAGATCTTCAGGAAAAGAAACTTTGCTGTAGGGTGATAGGGCTTCAAAAGTTGAACTCCAGCAAAAGATGATTTCGCAATAACTGAAATGTTGGATGTCTGGAGTCTTGAAAGGTGTTGGCCTTGAACACTTGAAAACTAAAGAGATCTGAAGATTTCAGAAAAAGTTGATCTCCTTGGATGTGTGTTCTTAGAATTCTTTGAGACAGAATATTTTTGTTGAGGATTACTGATGTCTGTTTGTGTGTGTCTGTACTATAACTTTTAGAGATTCAAAAAAATCCTTCTTTTATTCTCTGATCTAGAATAGAAAAACATTCTCTGTCAAGAATAGCCGTTGGCCTGCATTAACTGCATCCTTAATTGCAAAAACTCTTCTGGAGGAAAGTCCATAGAATTATTCCTTGAAAATCCCTTGAAACTTGGTCCAGAAATGAATGAAAACAGTTAGGAAATCTTCAGAATTAATTGCAGAATAACTCCTTAACTGATTTGAATTTGAATCTAGAAACATCCTTGAAGTTATCTGAAAATGTCGAACTGAGCTCTGCTATCGTCGAACTGAGCTCAGCGATATGGATGTATACAGCAGCAAAACATCGTCGATCTGAGCTCAAAGATCGTCGAACTGAGCTCAGAGATAGAGATCCAAAGCTGAGTCAAGATCGTCGAACTGAGCTCACCGATCGTCGAATGGAGCTCGACGATATGATGAAGTTGAGCTCAGCGATCGTCGAATGGAGTTCGACGATCTGTCGGAGTTGAGCTAGATGATCGTCGATCGGAGTTCGACGAATCGTCGTGCTGAGCTCGACGATTTGACTTAGTCTCCAAATAGAAAATCCTGGTCTTGAGGGCAGCTTCCAAACTAAGTCTTCTAACCCTTAGACTCAATTCTATTTGACCTATTGAGCTATACAGGAGGTCAAACATTGGTTTCCTAGAGACATAGTGATCCTGACCCAAATTAGTAATAGGGTGTTCCAACACAGTCAGCAATAGTGGGCTCCTTCCAGCCCGTCGGGCATCAGATCCTCTAGAAGACAGTCCCAGTCCGCATAACCTCGTGCGGATTCGGCAGACTCTGCGGGCACTCTCCTGCTCGCCCCCTTAAAGCTCGCTCAGTGCAGTAGAGGAGGACTTAGCGGATTCTCCTTGCAGTCCGCCGCTTGGCTTCCAGCATCCGCCACCCCAGTAGGCGAACAGTCCCAGCTCGGCAGTGACGGACTCCGCGAACCCGCATCGCAGTCCACCACTAAGTCTCCCATCTTGCCATCAGCAGCACCAACTTCAGCACCAAGCCCCAGTCTGCGCGCCCTATTGCGGACTCAGCGGACTCCGTCTCCATCTCGCTCAAGTTACCGTCTCAGCGGGGGTAACGTCACCGCAAGCCGTTATCTCCTCGGGCCTATAAATAGACCCCCATGCCTCTCACATGGGGGAGGATCATCGCCAAGGTGCTTGTGCCCGAAATCAGCCAGCCAGCCCTCCTCCTGCGGACTCCATTTCTCAGTCTACATCCCCCTCTATGCCTTTAGTCGCGCTGCCTGTCGTCCTCTGGTTCTGCAGTCTACGCAGTCTCCCGTTGACCTTAACCGTGCAGCCTCTTCTGGCACTTCTTCCTTAGCCGCCAGCTTCCTTCTTGTACCCTTTATTGATTTCTTGTAAAGGTGTATTAGCAAGTTGTAACTCTCGCTATTAATCAAAGGAAAGCCCGTCGTAAGAGTGACATTTAAGCCGCGGCGGGGGAAGTATGCTGTTGCCGCTGCAAGCGGCCCTTCTCTCTTTTTCCCATCATAGCTCAGCTTCCTCTCGGCATCAACCTGCAAGCACAACCGTCCAAGTACCCGTCTGCTCGGCAGCTCCTGATCAACCTCCTCTTCTCATCAGCCTTCCCGGCTGCTCTCGGCAATCCTCTCCTCTATCCCCGCAACCCCTTTGACAAGTGTTTGCTCCACTCTCGAGCACTCAGAAGCTTCCTTCTTTCCTCTTCCCTCGCAACCTTCATCCTTTTCCTCTCCTAGCTTGTGAGATCAAACACTCCCTCCGTATTAGCTGCCCGGTGCCATTTTCGCGCATCAACAGTTAACACGCGGCCTTCAGATTCGAACAGACGGTGAACAGTGGCAGTTAACCATGTCAGATCGTCATTCAGCCGAGAACCTTGCCCAGTCAAGTCCCAGAGATGATCCTCTCTGGGAGGCCTTTGAGCAATCACACCATGAGAATGCTCAGCAGTTCCAAGCAATCAACCAAATGCTCGCTATGATCACGCAGCGACAAGTCTCTTAACCAGCAACAACCCCAGCTGCTCCAGCTGCTCAGATCAATCCAACACCAACTTTGGAGCACCAGCAAGCTTGTCCTCTAGCTTGCCCGCTGGTCTATCCTCCTTACACAACAACCTTCCTGTATGGGCCTGCAGCCCCCCTGCAACCTTAAGATGAAGAGTTTGCTTCTTGCCAAAACTTCTTCCGGGAAGCAACCCGGGGAAGCCCTGCTAGGTTTCTCAACTTTCAGGGAAGTCACCCTTACCCTGCAGCTCCTGCATTTGCTCCTCCTGTAGCAACTTTTCCCTTTTACCCTCCTGCTCCTTTTGCAACTGCAGCTTATGCTCCTTTTTATCCTTATGCTGTAGGAGAGCAGGAAGAGCCTTCGCCATTTGCAGAGAATGTTCGTCATGAACCAACTCCAGCAAATTTCAGAGAGCCCCGGTTACCAATTTACACCGGAGAGTCTGATCCAGTGAAGCATCTTCAAGCCTTTGAATCAGCCGTTGCTCTCAAAACCCTTTCAGATGCAACTAAGTGCAAGCTTCTTGTGACAACTTTTGATGGGAAAGTGGGGGACTGGTTCTATGGTCTTCGCCCTCACTCCATCACTTCCTTTACTGATCTGCGAAGGGAGTTCTTGCTCAGATTCTCTACCTCAACCAAGATAAAGGGCGGTCCTGAAGCCCTCTTTGAGATCAAGCAGCGCATCAATGAAACTTGGTCGTAGTTCGTTGATCGGTTACAAAGAGAGATTTTGGACATCGAGATTGTCAGCCAAGAAATGTACCGAGTGGCTCTTATCCACAGTCTCTGTGAAGGGCCTCTCAAGTTTGAAGCCAATGTCAGTGCACCAAGAACGTATCAAGAGTTGATTGCCTTAGCCAACTAATACATCCGAGGCGAAAAAAGCAACCCAAGCTTCGTCTCCAAGCTCATATCAGAGAAAGATCCTTTTCACAAATGGCCTCCGAGGTCTCCTCATAATGATTTCCCAACTCATTCAAGGAAAGGAAAAAGGTTTCAGCGCCATCGATACCCTTTCCTGAGCCGTGATCGTGCTCAAGATTCATTGCCACCACTAGCTTCTTCTCAAACAGCTGCAGTCTGCCATCAGTAAGATGATGACTTGCATGAGTCTGAACTAGATGAAGCCGTGCTAGAAGTAAGTCAGATCATGAAAGATAGGGCTAGCTACAAAAAGCCTTATCGACCAGCCGATCAAAGGTCTAGAGATTTAGAGCCTTACTGCGAATTCCACAAAGAGCCAGGTCACCTGACTGAGAATTGCCGAGCACTCCGCCAGCTTATGCAAAGGATGCTCCGGCAGGGTAAGATGCGTGACCTGCTTCACAAAGAAGATCGCCCTGATCCTGCAACCTCAAAGGGCAAAGAAGTTGCATATGTTCCTTGCTCCTCAAAAGGAGTGAACCTAGTCGAAGAACCCCCTCTCCTCGTTGTTAACAAAACTATCGAATGCTTCGATGCCGACGACGAGGGTGTGCTTGGAAGGCTATTATAAGCCAGCAAAGGACTTCATAGTCCTCCAAATTCTCTCACAACCATAATGGGTTATCTCTACTCTTACCCTTTCAAACATTCTCTTTACAAAACACTTCTTAGTATTCTTTCTTGCTTTTCAACAAAGCTTTTATCAGGAATCCCATACTGACACAGTTCACTTCTTGTATTGCTTCCTCCTCTATTCTCTCTTCTCCAAGAGGTCAATTAGCCACAGAGATGTCGCCGAGTCTTGCTATAGGCCCCCTTGGGATTGGATTCCGGCATAAGACCACAGAGACCGCGTATCGGGGGGAGATTTCGCATATGCGTGTAGTGGGGGCTATCCAACTCTCATGCGTGGGAATACTCGACTTTGGATCCTAGACGGCATCTAACACAGAGTGCGTGCTAGGGAGGCCCCATGTGTTAGCTCTGCTGTGCTCTGTTAGGATACATCACAGTTACGGTGATCTTTGCTTGACAAGCAATGACGACCAAGCGTATCCTCATCTCTTCAATCATCTCACGACTGTGATGGCCGAGCATTCTCTTGTGCTCCCAATACATGCTCTCGCGGGGTCCTCTACTCCACTGATCAATCCACAGACAAGCTATAGGCCTCTTGGCGCAACCAGTCTCGTTGATCAGTGATGTAGTAACCCAAAGCATATGATCAGTGCCTCTAGATGTCCTTCTCAGGATTTCCCTTGCTTTTCTCCTTTGTGCCCTCCTAGAGGATGCGCGGCCAGCCCGCTTTGAATAGGACTATACTCGGGATGACCTTTCTCAGGCAAGCAATGCATAAGGCCCACGGGTGATCTCCTGTGGCAGCATCCAGTCTTTCTTGGTCATCTCCGAGTATAGACCTCTTTTTTGTCAACTGCCTTATTTCACAGGTGAACAAGTTAATCCGACCTACCAAAAGGATTTCCAGCATTCACTTTGCTCATCTTATATGCATTGCCTGCTCAAAGCTCTACCATGATGTATCAGACATTTCCCCTACTATTTGGTTATATCGACCTTATCCTATCAACAGTTAACACTTGCAAGACTTCTCTCAGGTACTTGCAAGATCCTTTTATATATGTATGTCTGTGGCTAACTCTTTTCTTTGCAGTGATTAGCACCTACAAGCCTCATCTAGGTACTTGCAGTTTAATTCATTATTCTATGTCTACGGCTCGCTCTTTTCTTTGCAGTGAATAGCAGACACCTGCAAGCCTCATCCAGGTACTTGTAGTTTAATTCATTATTCTATGTCTGCAGCTCGCTCTTTTCTTTTCAGTGAATAGCAGACACCTGCAAGCCTCATCCAGGTACTTGCAGCTTAATTCATTATTCTATGTCTGCGGCTCGCTCTTTTCTTTGCAGTGAATAGCAGACACCTGCAAGCCTCATCCAGGTACTTGCAGTTTAATTCATTATTCTATGTCTGCAGCTCGCTCTTTTCTTTTCAGTGAATAGCAGACACCCGCAAGCCTCATCCAGGTACTTGTCGTTTAATTCATTATTCTATGTCTGCGGCTCACTCTTTTCTTTGAAGTGATTAGCAAACACCTTCAAGTCTCATTCAGGTACTTGCAACTTATTCTTTGTATACAATACCTACTTCTAACTCTCATTTTGCAGAGATCAGGATATCCTTGCAAGTTTCTCCATCAGGTACTTGCAAGCTATTCTCATATTTTTGCCTGCTCCTAACTCTCTTCTTGCAGAGATCAGTAGACCCTTGCAAGTATCTTCACAGGTACTTGCAAGTTACTTTCATATATTGTGCCTACTTTTAACTCCTCTTTTGTAGAAACCAGCAGATACCTGCAAGTTTCCTTCAGGTATTTGTAGCTTTCCCTACTCCCGAATTTGTTTCAAAACCTCACTTTTGCGGAAAACCAGCAAAGACTTGCAAGCCCCTTCCAGGTACTTGCAGCTCATCTTTCCTTCTTGTATACTCTTCATCCTTCCATTTTGCAGAGGATAACAGGTGCTTCCAAGCCTCCATCAGGTACTTGCAAGTTATTATGCTTCTATATTTTCCTCTCACTTTCATTTTTGCAGAACTTAGTGGAAGACACATCTTCTTCATTTTTGCAAAGGCAGACTCAGGTACGCACAAGATGTACCACCCATACATGCCTACCCTAACTTTCCTCTTGCAGGAAAATAGACAGGCAGCACCAAACTCCTAAGGAGAGGCTTTAGGTTCTATCTGTCCTTGCCCCTTCTCTTTCCTTTGGGGTGGATCGCGATTTTCGTGGGTCTCCAACTTTTTCGAAGTTCTATTCGGAACTTAAAAAAGTGCAGGGATTATATTAACCCCGAAATCGGCGATCCTTCCCAAGGCAGCCAGCTCGCTCGTCGCGGCTTGCCCCGGGTTCCTCCTGTAGCCTGTGATGCTCTAGGGAGGGTGGACAGAATTCTTTGTCCGTACAGGCCACGCGGCTTGCCCGGTCTCAGCGGTCTGACCGACCAGGCTGTGCACCTTCTCTTGGTCCGTAGGGGCCGTGGACTGCTCTTGCAGTCTGCCTCTGCAAGCCGCTCCCCTTTTAGCTTAACCGCAAGGTTGTCTCCGCAGGACCCTCTCTGCCGGACTCGACTACCTACCTACCCCAGGGCGCCAGCCGCCTACCCGCCAAGACCAGCAGCAACATCCCGATCATCGCGAGCTCGGCGGACTCAAAGTACGGTCGAGACTTCCAGTTCGCCTTCACCGCTGAACCCCAACAGCAACAGCCAGACTCCATCTCCAATGCAAGCAGACTCAGCTTCGTAGCATCCGCAGACTTGGCAGACTCTCTTTGCAGTCCGCCTTTCCTTGGCCAGCCCCGGCCTCTCGACAACAGCAGGGTCTGAAAGTGCAACTAGGTCTGATATACTCTAGAGGGGGGTGAATAGAGTATATGGTGCTTAAAAACTTTTACAAACTTTTACAACAATTGTTGTAATATGTGTGAGCAGGGAAGCAAAAATAAGTCTAATCACAGCACTAAGCTAAGCAAAAACTAAGCACAGAAAAATCAAGGCCAGAAACAAACATAGAAGCAAACAAAACCAGAAGACACAAGGAAATATAGTGGTTCCCCTAAACTTGGGTACATCCACTCTTCTACCACCCTAGGTAGGAATCCACTGCAGGATGAGTTGATCAGGTGTCCTGGGCACCAATGAGCTTTTGATAAGGTGCTCAAAAACCAAAGCAGATTTTTTGATCAGGTGTCTTGCCACCAATGAGCTTTTGACAAGGTGCTCAAAAACCAGGTTCAAACTTTTGAAGGGAGTTTGAAAAACCCTTTACAGAGTGGGGGTGAGAGAGTGATGGTAGTCTTCTCTTTCTCAAACAGCTGAGAAGACTATGTGGATTGATGTCAAAGCTCCCCCTGAATCCTTGAGATCTTCAGGAAGAAGAGCTTTGCTGAGGGTGATAGGCCTTCAATGGTTGAACTCCAGCAAGAGATGATTTCAGCAATAGCTGAAATATTGAGTATCTGGAGTCTAGAAATATGTTGGCCTTGAACACTTTGAAAACTATAGAGATCTGAAGATTTTGAGAAAGCTTGATCTCCTTGAATGAGTGTTCCTGAGAATTCTTTGTGACAGAAGATTTTTTGAATGTTTCTCTGTAATAAGTATTCTCTCTCTGTATTGTGTTCTCTGTTGAGAGATTCAAAAATCCTGTCACTTATTCTCTGGTGAGAGTAGAATAACATTCTCTGTCAAGGATAGCCGTTAGCCTGCATTAATTGCATCCTTAATTGCATAATCTCTTCTGGAGGAAAGTCCACAGAAACATTCCTTTAAAAATCCCTTGAAACTTGGTCCAGAATTGAATGAAAACGGCTAGCAAATCTCTGAATTAATTGCAGAATAACTCCTAACTAATTTGAATTTGAATTCTGGAAGTTATCTGAAATCGTCGAACTGAGCTCTGCTATCGTCGAGCTGAGCTCAGCAACCTGGAAACACACAGCAGCAAAATATCGTCGATCTGAGCTCAAAGATCGTCGAACTGAGCTCAGAGATAAAGATCCAAAGCGGAGTCAAAATCGTCGACCTGAGCTCACCGATCGTCGAATGGAGTTCGACGATATTATGAAGTTGAGCTCAGCGATCGTCGAATGGATTTCGATGATCTGTCGAAGTTGAGCTAGATGATCGTCGACCGGAGTTCGACGAATCATCGTGCTGAGCTCGACGATATGACTTGGTCTTCAGACAGAGAATCCTGGTCTTTCAGGGCAGCTTCCAAACCTAGACTTCTAACCCTTAGACTCAATTCTAATTGACCTATTAAGCTATACAGAAGGTCAAGCAAAGGTTCCTAGAGACATAGTGATCCTGACCCAAATTAGTAATAGGGTGTTCCAACAATCTCCCCCTATTTGGGTTAGGATTACTATTTACAGGCTTTGAAAAAATTTAAATAACAACATACAAGTATTAAAGCAGAAAAACAACAGCTAGACAAGCAGAATCACAAAGATATATATATCATCCAGATAGCAATCAGAATTCACAGAAACTGTCATCTTACAATGTCATTTCTTCTCTTTGCCTTTGACAAGTTTAATTTCTCTGTTTGGATTGAGGGCTTCTTTGTTGGACCTGGTGTCATCTGCTGCACCCAAATATGTTTGCTTTGTTGGCCTGGGAACCACAGCTACAGGATGTAATTCCATATATATCTCAGCATCAAAGAATTTACTGGAAGTATATTTCTCTAATTCTTTTTGTCTTTGCTCAGACATAGTAGAAATGTTGGAAGAATCTAATCCTTTTTCTCTGGCCTTCTTAATCTGATCCAGTGCAGCCAATTCCTTCATCCTAGCAGTCCAAGCAGATGGATTATTTTCAGGGTCCTCAAAAGGTACAGGTGGCTCATACCTGTTGGAAGGATTGTCTTGAGGAGGCCTGGCAGACACAGTCTCTTTCAGCTTATAAGGGAAAGGACCTGATGATGTATCAGATGAGGTATGTCCTCCCCTAGAATATGGGTGCTGCCTGGAGTACCC
This sequence comes from Platanthera guangdongensis, assembly GCA_039583875.1. Classification (NCBI taxonomy): domain Eukaryota; kingdom Viridiplantae; phylum Streptophyta; class Magnoliopsida; order Asparagales; family Orchidaceae; genus Platanthera; species Platanthera guangdongensis. The sequence continues at coordinate 68,629,767 of CM077150.1, read as the reverse complement.
TTTGGAATATACTTGAATATCTCTCTGATTACCCCTATATCCTCCTCTCCTAGAATATGAACCCCTGGATTGGCTTTCCCTTTGGTAAGATCTGGCATTAGGTTGATAGGGAGCCTGGCTTCTGGCTGGGGGTTGACTTGCAGAGCTTCCACCTGCACCTGCATCAGGAGGAGGTGGTGGAGGAGGATGAGGGTGCTGGAATTGGGATGAACCCTTCTCATATTTTCTCTTTTTCTTCATGGCTTTCAGCTGGTTCTTGGAATACTGCATCCAGTGTTCAGTGATTGGGCAGTTATGAAGGATATAATAAGGGATATCATTGTTATCTTTGACTTTAGCAGGAGGAACCCTTTTCATTGCTTTGCTCCTTGCCTTCCTTTTCCTGGCAATGGTAGCAGATGAGTCATCAGAGTCTGTTTTAAATTCATCAGATTCAGAACTCTGGTCATCATATAGAGCATCTATTTTCTTCATCAAATCTTTCCTTAGCTGAACAGAGGAAGATGAGGCAGAAGCTGAAATAGCAGCAGCAGTAGGGGTTGAGATGGTAACAGCAGGGACAGCAGCAGATGGAGAAGGTGCAACAACAGCAGTAGTAGCAGATACTAGAGAGGTGACAACAGCAGTAACAGTCTCACTTACAGCAGATTCACTCTCAACAATAGAAACTGGAGAGTTGATAGCAGCAACAACTTCACTGATAACAGTAGTAACATCATCAAAAACTGCAGCAGGCTCAATTTCAGTGGCCTCTGACATCAGAATGTCCTTGGATATGGGCTCATCAGAAGCAGTAGGAACTTCAGCATCAGTGTTAACAATCTCAGCAGCAGTGTCAACAGTCCTTTCTTCAGAAGCAGCAGCAACTTCACTGATAACAGTAGTAACATCATCAAAAACTGCAGCAGGCTCAATTTCAGTGGCCTCTGACATCAGAATGTCCTTGGATATGGGCTCATCAGAAGCAGTAGGAACTTCAGCATCAGTGTTAACAATCTCAGCAGCAGTGTCAACAGTCCTTTCTTCAGAAGCAGCAGCAGCAATGACTGAATTTACAAAGGAGGAGATAATGCTAGGGTCACAGCAAGAGAAAGGCACAAGTGCCTTGGATAAGTCTTCTGGGGGCTGGACAGCATTACTCTCTGGCAGACAGCTAAAGAAGGCAAAATCAAACACAGATAGCAAAGACCTTAGGTCAATTGCAAGAACTGCAGTAGGAGGCACAGCAGCAGCAGCAAGAGGAGGAGCAGCAGTCTCAGAAACAGCAGCTGCAACAACATGAAGGCTTTCTTCATATGGCATCTCCCCCTGCCTAGATGCAGATACATCTGGATCAAGGCACACTGCTGCAGGTGCTGCCTGAGGAAAGAGGGAGGAGAGCCTGGCAGAGAGGGCTGCCACTGACAGGTGTAGAGGAGCCAAGGAGGTCTCCAATAGTAGAGAGAGCCTAGGGGCAATCAGCTCATACAGCCTGTCAGCTAGGGCTGAGAGGTCTACTTGATCAACAGCTGGAGCAGAGGTAGATGGTATGGAAGCAGCTGGGGATGCTGGTAGGGAAGGGCTGGAGAATTGTGGAATGGATGGCTGAGGTGTTGGTAGGGTGGATATGGAGGACAGGGGAATGGATATGGATGGAGTGAATGTTGGTTGGTCTATGATGTGATGTAGGAGATCTTGGAATGAAGTGGAGGAGGAGGGTAATTCAGGAGGAGAGGATGGAGAATCATCCATAAAGGAATCATCCAGGAGGGTGAAGGATGGAATGGATGGTGAAGAGGTGATATTTGGTGGAGGATAGGAGAACAGTGGGTGGAATTGGTCTGCTGGTGGAGGTAGAATGGGTTCTGGAGAAGGAGTTGATGTTGGAGATGGGCTGGATATGATAATGGTGGATGGAGCTGGAATGGTGGATGGTATGGGAAGGGATGGAACTGGAGGAGGAGGAGGGGCAGCAATAGCAGCAGCCAGGTCATCTGCAGGAGCAGAGACCTGTGGGAGAGTGACTCTTTGAGTCCTTGTGCCTGAAGGAGCACTGGAGGAGGGCCTGCTAGGCTTGCTTATTTGCCTGTCCCACTTGCCAAAGAGGGCACATGTTAGTCTCTTGGAGGCATTTATGTGAACTCCAGAGGAGACCAGCAAGGCAGGGCACCTGTGCTGCAGGAAAACTCCAATAATTCTACCAAAATTAACAAAACTCTTGTTTATTTTCTTTTTGATGAGGTCAAAGAAAACCTCTCCCCAGTTCAGATTTTTCTTATCCACAAGAGCTCCCATGAGAGAGAGCTGGTATCTTGATATAGTATCATGGGCAGAGTGCTTTGCCAGGAGCACTTTCCCCACCACATCTGCCAGGAACCTGTATTCAACAGACAGATTCCTTTTGAATAGCTTGCTAGGGTTTCCCTCTGGATGACCCATCCTGGCAAGCAGTTCAGAATATTCCTCTCCAGATATCTCAGCAGAATCTCCTCCATTTCTCAATTCAAAAACCTCTGAAAGAATGGTTGGGGTCAAGGGTACCTGATTTCCAGATATGGGCCCAACTATTGTGTTGTTGTCTTGATTATGAGCAGTATAAACCCACTCCTTGGTTTCATCAGAGGCCAACTTGATTCTGGTGGTCATTAATGCTGTCAGATTCTGGTCTTTGAACAAACTCAGTATGTCTTGAAAAACCTGGTCAGTGGTGCTGAAGGATTCCAGATCAATGTCAAAACCGGCATCGAATTTCATGGCAGCTAGGACAGCAACTGACACAGCCATTGTACCTGCAAAAACTCAACAAACAAAATGACCAAGCGTAGAACTGTTTGGAGGGAAGAAAATTCTTGCAGATAAATCGAAAGCGCAAAAGAGAACGACGGCGAAAAAAGAGTTTTATATTAGGGTTCGACGCAGAATTGGAATGATCGTTGAACTCAGTTCGACGATCGAGGCTTCTAAAGGAATCTGAAGAGTCTTCAACATCGTCGATCTCCGTTCGACGATATTGGAGAGCGTCGATTTCCGTTCGACGATCGTTCAGAGAACAAAATCGTCGAGCGCCGTTCGACGATCGTTGACCGGAAAAGATAGTTCATACTATCTGAGAGGCGCTGAACTCAGTTCGACGATTTTTGGAAATCGTCGATCTCCGTTCGACGATCTTAGGGCAAATCGTCGAGCGCAGTTCAGAGAGCAGAGAAATTCTAGACACTAAGAAAAATCAGAATGTTTGCCTAGTCTTGGTCAATTTTTAAGCTTTCAAAATCTTGGATATTATGAAAGACTTCCTCCATCTAACATTCCTAACTGATTTAGGAAGAAGGTGTGTTTCTTTTTATCCAAGGGCTTGGTGAAAATATCTCCCCTTTGTAAATCAGTTGGGATATATTGTAATTCAATTTTATTCTTTTCAACATTATCCCTTAAGAAATGATGCCTAATCTCTATGTGTTTTGTCCTACTATGGAGGACTGGATTTTGAGCTATGGAAATAGCACTTGTATTGTCACAAAAGATTTTAGACTTCTCTAAGTTGTAGCCATAGTCTAGGAGTTGGTTTTGAATCCACAAGATTTGTGAACAACAACTGCCTGCAGCCATATATTCAGCTTCAGCAGTTGAAGTTGACACAGATGTTTGTTTCTTACAAAACCAAGAGACAAGTCTGTCACCAAGGAACTGACAAGTTCCACTGGTGCTTTTCCTGTCAATTCTGCATCCAGCATAATCAGCATCAGAGAATCCAGTTAACTCAAATGCTGAATCTTTTGGATACCAGAGACCTAGATTTGGACAACTTTTAACATACCTGAGAATCCTCTTTACTAAAGTTAGGTGTGACTCTCTAGGGCTTACTTGGAACCTAGCACATATACATGTAGCAAACATTATATCTGGTCTACTAGCTGTAAGATACAGTAAAGAGCCAATCATTGCTCTATATGTTATCTGATCAACAGGTTTCCCATGTTCATCAGCATCCAATACAGCATTAGTAGGCATGGGTGTTTTCATACAAGATGCCTCAGACATACCAAATTTCTTAACCAATTCATGTGCATACTTGGTTTGAGAAATGAAGATGCCTTCAGCATGTTGCTTGACTTGCAGTCCTAGGAAGAAGGATAGCTCACCCATGCTACTCATCTCAAATTTAGAATGCATTAGGTTAGAAAACCTTCTGCACAATTTTGAGTCAGTAGAACCAAAAATGATATCGTCTACATAAATTTGTACTAGTAGGGTATGGGACTTATGGGTTCTAATAAAAAGAGTTTGGTCTACTCTACCCCTTATAAAATCATTTTCCAAGAGAAAGCATGCTAAGGTCTCATACCATGCTCTAGGAGCTTGCTTGAGACCATATAATACTTTATTTAATCTAAAAACATAATCAGGATAAGTTGGAGAGATAAAACCTAGAGGTTGTCTGACATAAACTTCCTCTTTGATGTCTCCATTCAAGAAAGCACTCTTGACATCCATCTGATATACTTTGAAGCCTTTATGAGCTGCATAAGCTAGAAATATTCTGATGGCTTCTAGTCTTGCAACAGGTGCAAAAGTCTGGTCGTAGTCAATTCCTTCTTCTTGAGAATATCCCTGAGCAACTAGCCTTGCCTTGTTCCTTATAATTACTCCTTGATCATCCAGTTTGTTTCTGAATACCCATTCTGTTCCAACAATTGAGTGATCCTTAGACTTTGGCACTAGTTCCCATACTTTGTTCCTCTCAAATTGATGCAACTCCTCTTGCATTGCAATGATCCAGTGTGGATCTTGCTCTGCATCTTGAATGGACTGAGGTTCAATTTGAGATAGGAAGCAGGTGTGCAACAGGTTTTGGTTGACCTGATTTCTGGTTTGCACACCAGCTGAGATTTCTCCAATTATTTGGGAAATTGGATGATCTCTTGATGTTACTAAATCAACAGGGGGTGTTGATTGTTCACCAACTTGTGTTGTTGTTTCCTCTTGTGGTACAACAACTGGCTCTTCAAGTTGTGCTTCAATGTGTTGAGCATTCCCTTCATCTTCACTGCTTTCATCCTCTTGAGCAACCTGTAGCTTGTTCATATCTTCAACTAGAGAATGTTCCTGCAAAGGTTCTATGGTAGAAGAAATCTTCTCCTTGAAGGACATGTTAGTTTCATCAAATGAAAGGTGAACAGATTCCTCAATTTTCAAAGATGATTTATTATAGACCCTATAGGCCTTGCTGATCATGGAGTATCCCAGAAACACTCCTTCATCAGCTTTGGCTTGAAATTTTGCTAGATATTTCTTGTCATTGTTATGAATATAGCAAATACAACCAAAGACTCTAAAATAGTCAACTTTAGGTTTCTTCCCTTTGAGTAATTCATAGGGGGTCTTTCCCTTTAGTTTATGTATCAGACTTCTGTTCATCACATAGTTGGAGGTGTTCACTGCCTCTGCCCAAAAGGATAGAGGTAGATGAGCATCTGACAACAATGTAGTGGTAGATTCAATAAGGGTTCTATTTTTCCTTTCAACTACCCCATTTTGTTGAGGAGTTCTAGGAGCTGAGAAAGTATGCCTGATCCCTTCACTCTGACAGAACTCTTGCATAAGAAGAGAATCAAACTCTGTCCCATGATCACTTCTGATCAGGGCAATGTGAGTATTGAACTCAATCTGTATACATTTGAGAAACTCTGTCAGACACTTAAAGTTATCAGACTTCTTCCTTAAAAAGAACACCCAAGTGAATCTAGAGAAGTCATCTACAACTACTAAAGTATAGGATTTCCCTCCTAGGCTTTGTACTGTGATGGGTACAAAAAGATCCATGTGTAACAGATACAATATCCTAGGTGAATCACTATTATTAAGTGACTTAAAGCTGTTTTTAGTTTGCTTGCCTAATTGACAAGCCCTGCAGAGTCCTTCCTTCTTGTAGGGGCCAAAAGGTAGTCCTCTAACAAGGTTGTCCTTGGATAGCCTAGCAATAGTTCTAAGGTTTAGGTGTCCTAATTTCTTATGCCATAAAACATTTGGTCTACAGACAGAGTTAAACAAGCAAATATCTACATCAGTTGAGAGAAAATCTACTAGGTAGATGTTACCTTTCCTTTTACCTGTCAACACAGTTGTGTTGTCCTATGACTTGATTTTGCATAAGGCTTTGCTGAAGGTCACCTGGTAGCCTTCATCACACAGCTGACTGATGCTAATTAGGTTGTGCTTCAGTCCTTCCACATAAGCTACCTTCTTGAAAGTTACTGATCCAATCTAGACTGCACCATATCCTTTAGTCTGTCCAAAGTTTGAATCACCAAAGATAACTTTGGGTCCAAGCTTGGCTCTGAAGGATGTGAGGTTGTCCTTGTTCCCTGTCATGTGCTTAGAGCACCCACTATCCAAATACCATTGCTGGTTAGATGTTGGATAGGTCTTCACCTGCACATAAGACAATTCATTTGTTTTTGACCCAGTTTACCTTGGGCCTAGGTTGATAACCTCTAAATTCTGAAATGAAAGACATCCCAGGTTGACTCTTATATCCTTCAGGATGATATCTACTTGGAGGTATAATCCATTCAGTATAAGGGTTAAAGGTTTGGGATGAAGAACCCTTAGGATTCAATTTTGATTTGCCTTTGAAAAATTTTCCAGAGCTCTGACCTCTGTTCGATGATCTTGGAGCTGCGTTCGACGATCTTGAGTCAGATCGTCGAGCTCCGTTCGACGGTCGACTATGGGTGAGGTCAGGTATATGAGATCGTCGACCTGGGTTCGACGACTTTGGCTGAGATCGTCGATCTGCATTGGACGATTTTTCCTGAGATCGTCGAGCTGCGTTCGGCGATCGTCGATCTTCATTCGGCGATCGTCGATCTTCATTCGGCGATCGTCGATCTCTGTTCGAAGATTTCTGCTGGGACTTGGTTTTCTGAGGCAGATCAGAATTTTTCCTAGCAACCTCTACAACTCCCTTTCCTTTGTCAGAAATGAATTTGATGGGAGTTGTTAGGACTATAGGTTGGCTGGACGAAGCACCCAAGCCCAGTGTACTGTTAAATCTAGAGTTCACTGTGCTTGTGATGTCCATCAGCTTGATGCTTCTCCCATTAAGGGATTCTTCAAGCTTCTTGGCCTCAGAGAGCTCACTCTTTAGTGAAGCTATCTGTTCCCTACAACACTCTAACTCCTGAGAGAGTTTGAGGTTTTCTGACTTTAAAGTGTTGTGCTCAGATAATTGATTTCTGAGAGAGATAATCTCTTTCTCAGACTTTAGCAGGTCTAAACACAGTGCTTTAAATTCAGATTTAAAATCTTCTAAACTAAAATCAAAAGAACCAATTACCTGATCTTCTTCAGGTTGAGTCTCTGAGTCTGACTCTTACTCCTCTTCTTCTGAGTTATGCTGTGAGGCATTGATTGCCATCATGCAGAACTCCTTTTCTTCTGCATCATCCTCATCATCACTGGAGCTGGATGAGGCTTCTGACTCCTCTTCTGTCTCACTCCAGGATTCAGCAACAAACTCTTTTCTTGTATGCTTATTTTTGCTTGAAGAAGGTTTGCCATTTCCATTCCTTTTGGAGTCTTTCTCCTTTCTTCTTTCTTTTCTGTCCCTTCTGTCCTTGTTCTTGTTCTCTGGACAGTCAGGAACTATGTGCCCTGGTTTCCTGCAACCAAAGCAAATAATGTCTTTGTTATTATTAATGGACTTGTCATACCTTGGCTTGTCCTGCTCCTTGTATAATCTTCTTCTGAAGTCCTTTCTGGCCATCTTGTAGAATCTTTTGGCCAGCAGACTGAGTAGTTCATCATTGCCTGTGGCTTTATCTTCAAGCAGATCCTCAGTTGCCTTGAAGGCTATGGTCTTCTCTTTCCTTGTGGCTGGTGAAGCAGCCTTCTGTTCTTCCTCTCTATTCTTGATGAGTAGCTCATAAGATTTGAGCTTACCCAACAAAGCTTCAGTGGTGATCTCATTCAGACTTCTGGCATCCTTAATTGGCCAGATTCTTGAATCCCAAGTGCTGAGGAAGCACATTAGGATCTTGTCATTAAGTTCAGTTAGAGAGATCTCTTTGTCCAATGTCCTTAGTTCACTGACAATTAGACTTAGTCTGTTGTACATGTCTCCCACTGACTCAGTCTCTCCCTTCTTGAAATTCTCATATTGTGAGATGAGATGGGATCTTCTGTCCTTTCTCTCATCAGCTGAGCCTGAGACTATTTCTGAGAGCTTGTCCCAAATTTCCTTGGCTGAATTACATTCAGCTACCTTTTGAAATATGTCATCTGACATTGTTTGGGCTAGGATGTTCATTGCCTTAGCATCAGCTACCTTCCATCTCTTAATGTCAGCATCTGTTCCTGATGGAGGTGGCACAGCATTTGTGCTTGTGTTCTCTGGGGGTCTTGGACATACTGTCAAAACAGAATTAAAAATATCTTCGTCGATAGAATCCATGTAAAGTCTAATCCTTGCCTTCCAAAGTGAAAACTTGGATAGATTGCACACTGGAGGTCTGGTGCTAGCATAATCTTTGTTTTGGGCCATGATTTGTGCAAACAAATTCTAATAATACACTACAAAAGAAGAACAGATCTAGTTTGAGATCTTGGGGTTCAGGTGTTAGCCTGTACAACCAATCAGGTATGGTATGTTTAACCAACCTGGGAAGATGTGGTATATTTAACCAACCTCCCTCTGATACCAATTGAAAGTGCAACTAGATCTGATATACTCTAGAGGGGGGTGAATAGAGTATATGGTGCTTAAAAACTTTTACAAACTTTTACAACAATTGTTGTAATATGTGTGAGCAGGGAAGCAAAAATAAGTCTAATCACAGCACTAAGCTAAGCAAAAACTAAGCACAGAAAAATCAAGGCCAGAAACAAACATAGAAGCAAACAAAACCAGAAGACACAAGGAAATATAGTGGTTCCCCTAAACTTGGGTACATCCACTCTTCTACCACCCTAGGTAGGAATCCACTGCAGGATGAGTTGATCAGGTGTTCTGGGACCAATGAGCTTTTGATAAGGTGCTCAAAAACCAAAGCAGATTTTTTGATCAGGTGTCTTGCCACCAATGAGCTTTTGACAAGGTGCTCAAAAACCAGGTTCAAACTTTTGAAGGGAGTTTGAAAAACCCTTTACAGAGTGGGGGTGAGAGAGTGATGGTAGTCTTCTCTTTCTCAAACAGCTGAGAAGACTATGTGGATTGATGTCAAAGCTCCCCCTGAATCCTTGAGATCTTCAGGAAGAAGAGCTTTGCTGAGGGTGATAGGCCTTCAATGGTTGAACTCCAGCAAGAGATGATTTCAGCAATAGCTGAAATATTGAGTATCTGGAGTCTGGAAATATGTTGGCCTTGAACACTTTGAAAACTATAGAGATCTGAAGATTTTGAGAAAGCTTGATCTCCTTGAATGAGTGTTCCTGAGAATTCTTTGTGACAGAAGATTTTTTGAATGTTTCTCTGTAATAAGTATTCTCTCTCTGTATTGTGTTCTCTGTTGAGAGATTCAAAAATCCTGTCACTTATTCTCTGGTGAGAGTAGAATAACATTCTCTGTCAAGGATAGCCGTTAGCCTGCATTAATTGCATCCTTAATTGCATAATCTCTTCTGGAGGAAAGTCCACAGAAACATTCCTTTAAAAATCCCTTGAAACTTGGTCCAGAATTGAATGAAAACGGCTAGCAAATCTCTGAATTAATTGCAGAATAACTCCTAACTAATTTGAATTTGAATTCTGGAAGTTATCTGAAATCGTCGAACTGAGCTCTGCTATCGTCGAGCTGAGCTCAGCGACCTGGAAACACACAGCAGCAAAATATCATCGATCTGAGCTCAAAGATCGTCGAACTGAGCTCAGAGATAAAGATCCAAAGCGGAGTCAAAATCGTCGACCTGAGCTCACCGATCGTCGAATGGAGTTCGACGATATTATGAAGTTGAGCTCAGCGATCGTCGAATGGATTTCGATGATCTGTCGAAGTTGAGCTAGATGATCGTCGACCGGAGTTCGACGAATCATCGTGCTGAGCTCGACGATATGACTTGGTCTTCAGACAGAGAATCCTGGTCTTTCAGGGCAGCTTCCAAACCTAGACTTCTAACCCTTAGACTCAATTCTAATTGACCTATTAAGCTATACAGAAGGTCAAGCAAAGGTTCCTAGAGACATAGTGATCCTGACCCAAATTAGTAATAGGGTGTTCCAACAGGGTCAACTCCTCTTCAGTCCGCGGCCTTGGCGCGGACTCCTTCCTACCCGCCGGGCATCAGATCCTCTAGAATACAGTCCCAGTCCGCATAACCTCGTGCGGATTCGGCGGACTCTGCGGGCACTCTCCTGCTCGCCCCCTTAAAGCTCGCTCAGTGCAGAAGCGGCGGACTCAGCGGATTCTCCTTGCAGTCCGCCGCTTGGCTTCCAACATCTGCCACCCCAGTAGGCGGACAGTCCCAGCTCGGCAGTGACGGACTCCGCGAACCCGCATAGCAGTCCGCCACTAAGTCTCCCATTCTGCCGCCAGCAGCACCGTCTTCAGTACCAAGCCCCAGTCCGCGCGCCCTATTGCGGACTCGGTGGAGTCCGTCTCCATCTCGCTCAAGTTACCATCTTACCGGGGGTAACGTCACCGCAAGCCGTTACCTCCTCGGGCTTATAAATAGACCCCCATGCCTCTCACATGGGGGAGGATCATCGCCAAGGTGCTCATGCCCGAAACCAGCCAGCCAGCCCTCCTCCTGCGGACAACATTTATCAGTCTGCATCCCCCTCTGCACCTTAAGTCGCGCGGCCTGCCGGCCTCTGGTTCTGCAGTCCGCGCGGTCTCCCCTTGAACTTAACTGCGTAGCCTGCCGGCTATGCTCTTCAGTCCGCGCGACCTCTTCTGGCACTTCTTCCTTAGTCGTCAGCTTCCTTCTTGTACCCTTTATTGCTTTCTTGTAAAGGTGTATTAGCAAGTTGTAACTCTCGCTATTAATCAAAGTAAATCCCATCGCAAGAGTGGAATTTAAGCCGCAGCGGGCGAAATCTGTTGTTGCCGCTGCTAGCGGCCCTTCTCTCTTTTTCCCAGCTTAGCTCAGCTTCCTCTCGGCATCAACCTGCAAGCACAACCGTCCAAGAACCAGTCTGCTCGACAGCTCCTGATCAACTTCCTCTTCTCATCAACCTTCCCGGCTGCTCTCGACAATCCTCTCCTCTATCCCCGCAACCCCTTTGACAAGCGTTTGCTCCACTCTCGAGCACTTAGAAGCTTCCTTCTTTCCTCTTCCACTGCAACCTTCATCCTCTTCCTCTCCTAGCTTGTGAGATTGAACACTCCCTCCGTGTTAGCTTCCCGGTGCCATTCTCGGGCATCAACAGTCGAGCTAATTGTTTTTTCAGATGTCGATTTTGCAGGAAGTAAGGATGATAGGAAAAGCACTTCCGGGACATGTCAATTCCTTGGAAGACGGCTTATCTCATGGAGCAGTAAGAAGCAGAATTGTGTGGCAACTTCTACTGCTGAGTCAGAGTATATCTCTGCGGGTAGTTGTTGCACACGACTTCTATATATCCAGAATCAACTAGAAGATTATAATTTGAAGTTCAGAGAGATTCCAATGTATTGCGATTCTTCTAGCGCAATAGCTATCGCAAACAATCCAATCTCCCATAGTCGGACAAAGCACATCGAGGTGCGCTATCACTTCATTCGAGTGCATGTGGAGAAAAAGGACATAACCCTAAGCTATGTCCCGATGGACAAGCAGGTTGTAGATATTTTCACGAAGCCGCTAGACGTGGTCAAGTTCTTGTTTTTCAAAACGGAACTAGGTATGCTGAAAATTGACTCCTGAAGAAGTGCAAGCAAGGAAAAAAATCTCTCAGGAACTATTTCTGAAAAGCAGAAAATTCTCCATAGGAAAATTCGACGAATATTGGACGGGAATCTCGCTGATTCGTCGGATATCTGCGGATACTCGCCAAATCAGATTCTTCATCTGGTGAATCTCGCCGAATTTAACTTGTGCAGAAATTCTATCTTACTATATTGCATCTGAAGAACCGACGACAAATAAGGTAAACGCCTCCTAGGCAAATTTGAAAATTATATATATATATATATAGTAAAAGGGAGGGAAACCTACTTCAAATTTTCGGATTTCAAAACATTTCGACGAAATCCATCTGCCGACTCCCCGAACGACAGATCCCGACATTTCTGCTCCCGCACCACAGTATCGTCTTCCTCCAACAGTCTTGCATTCCATCTTCCTCATTAACGTTGTGACCGATTTCTAAGCCCTATCCGACTGTATAAGGACCATTTTCCGTCGATTTCATGATGTGGCCTACTCCCAACAACTCAGTTTCACTTATTCTGACTAGCAGCTGTTCGACAAACTTCACTACTCCAGACTCCTATTCTTGATTCTCCATGGCTACCAGATGCACCAATGTATTGATAGGGGGAGGTGAGTTGGTCTGCATAGGGTTTGCTCACGCTTTAGATGAATTCAAAAATGTCATTCTAATGTTGGAGACCGCTAGTCTCTCCTTCGTCCTAGAACACCCATGCAAAGTTCTGGACAAGGAAGTTGAATTTTTCCATAATGCGAAGATCCGACACGAAGATACTGTAATCAAGAGCAAAGTTCATGGAACTGCCATCAAGGTGAAGGCCTCTCATCTCACCCAGCTCTTGAGGCTCCCAGCTTGTGGAGAAGCAGATCAACTCCACGAGGAGGACTTCACAAGGGCTATGTTATTTTGTAGTTTGCCTAGAGGTACAAAAGCGATCAAAAGAAAGGGAATGAACGAAGAAGAAAAGCTACTTTCAGATATCATCGAAAAAGTGTTGTTATGCAAGACTGGTTCACACAACTATCTATCTTCAGAAATGTTCAAGATTCTAATAAAAATCATCTACAGAAAGAGAATTGACTGGGGTGCGATGCTGTTTGAGAAAATAAAGGACAATCTTCACACACCCAACTTTGGAAGGATTATCAACTTGTACCTGAATCAAATGGACGATGACAAGTTTGATATGACCAAAGGAGTTCTTATCCATCACCTGAAGAAGATTGACTCATCTATCTTCTCAAGGTGGGATAGGAGGATCTTGAGGCAAGGGGGAGCCCTAGATGTGACTGTGGAGGAGGAGGATCGAGCTCCTAAGGATATGATTCCTACTCCTCACCCCAGTGAAGCCCCTAATAGATTGTGGGCAGGAGCTGAGGGGGAGCCAGCTGTTACTTCAGTTGCAAAAAGTCAAGTTCCACTTCCAGAGCCAGAGAATCTGCTGACAGAGGTTGCTCAAATTGCTCAGACTGTTGTTGATGAGTTGGTTCCTGAGGAGGCAGAGGCTGATACAGTTGAGGAAGATACTACCGAGGAAGAGGATATAGATGATGTTGATGATGATGCTACTGATGAGATAATAATTGATTCTAATAAGTCTGTTGATGCTGAGGCTAGTGCTGCTAATGCACTCATTGTAGTGGAGAACCTGATAGTCCCTCTGCATGAAATTGTTACCGCTTCATCTTCTGAGGGGGAGGTGACTAAGACTTCTATATCAGTTCATACTGAGGTTGCTAGGCTGATGCACAACCTAGAGAAAAGGATATCTTCGATGCCAGATGCACCTCCTATGGCTGAAATGGAGGTTATGGATCTTGCTGACGAGGACGGAGATGTAGAGGAGCAGACTCTAGCTCTACCTGCTACTGCAGATCAAGCTACTACTTCCAGAGCTCATTTATCTCTAATTGATGAGTCTTCCAGTAAGGATCTACCCAAGAATCCCATCCCAGAGACTCCATTGTTGACTAATGATAGTACACTTCTGCATAGTATATAGGCAATGCAAGCTAAGAAGAAGGCACATTTTGATTCTTCCATGAAAAATGTTCTGAAAAAGATGAAAGTGCCCGAAAGAGACCTGGATAGAGGCCTTGCTGAAGTCAAAATTCAGATTGTAGCACTTGATACAAAGCTTGACCTACTATTTGTTAAGGGAGGAAAAGCTATAAAGCTGAACATGGATGACCTCAAATATACCAAGGAAACTATGGATAATGTTGATAATAATACAAAAACTATGATTAAAGTGTATAATAATTCAATGGATGATTATGACAACAACTTGCAAGCATATGCAAATGCTCTTGCTGCAGAAGTTAGAAAGGAGGAGAATTCCTTGGAAGCTAAGGTGGCAGCTAAGGTTAATATACTTGAAGCAGCAATGTTAGCAAATTTTAAAAGTGCAAATAACTACAGTTATAACAACTATATGTGGCTGCATAGTCAGTTGACAGGACCTCAAGTACCTGTTGTGCCTATATCAGCACATGATGAGACTCATCCTCCCCATGATTACTCTCAATTCTGGTCAGACCCACAGGATTTTTCTCAGGCTGATACTGCTGCTGCTAAGTCCCATATCTAGAGGTATTATATTGGATACATTCTCCTTGGTTGACATTGGTGGTGAAAAACATCAACACCACTATGATCAGGAAGAATGGAACAAGTACAAGCTATCCAGTATAAATGGAAAATCCACTTCAAAAATCATAAAATGCTGATCCGATGCATGCACCCCTTTCAAAGTACTTTCCAAATCCAAAGGCTTATTTTGACAGATAGAGGCAGAAGAGTTAGAGCAGGCTGGACCAATAGTTATATTTTGTGTTGTGTTGAGCTGTGGGTTGCCTCCCCTCCCAAACTATGAATAATTTGATATATATATATATATATAATTTCTATGATTGTCTTGGACTGTGTATTGTGTTTAATTTTTGTTATCCTTTCAAGTCTTAAATCTTTAGTTTTTCTCTATTTTTATGTACAATTCACCTTAGCTTATAAGGTTCCGACTTCTTCAAATAGTGGGAGATTGTTGGGTATTGTATCCATAATAACCCGAATTTGAAGAATGACCCAGTTAAACTAAGATGAATTGTGACTAATTGATGGATGGTATGAAAGATACTACCAGAGGTGTTAGATCTGTTAACTCTAGAGGGGGAGGGTGGTGAATAGAGTATTTTAAAATCTTATTAGATTTTTATTGCGAAATTAAAATAGCAATACTTATAAGTGTAATCAGTAGGCGCAAAAATATAACTAAACTATTCATCAAGCAACACACAATAAAAATAAGAGAGTATCACAGATGACACAAGAATTTTATAGTGGTTCCCCTAAAACTTGGGTACATCCACTCTTCTACCACCCTGGTAGGAATCCACTTAGGTTTTTGATCAGGTGCCCTGTCACCAATCAGGTTTTTGCTCAGGTGTCTGTCACCACAAGATCTAATTCAGGTAGATTAGGAAACCCTTCAGGCTTTTGATCAGGTACCCAAAAACCAAATCAAGTCTTTTGATTAGGAGAGTTGCAATCAAATGTTTAACTTTTGAAGGGAGTTAGAACCCTGTGTACAGTGGGGAAAAAGAAATAAAACTATATGTTGTTTTCTCTTTTCTCAAAATAACTGAGAAGACTTGTGGATCCTTGAAGGTGTCAAAGCTCCCCCTGAGATGAAAATCTGTTCAGGAAGATTGAGAGCTTTGCAGGGTGAGTAGGTCTTCTTGAAAAAGTTCTCCAGAAAGCTGTAGACAGATGAAGTTTATTGTCTCTTAAAAGCTTGCTGGAAGAAGAACAATTGATGAAGACAGTGCAGAACTCTTTTTCTTGAATAATTTCTTGTACCTCTGTTCTCTTTGAAAAACTTCTCTATCTCATGTGCTGCAAATTGGGTCTCTGATTTTTTTAATTAGATTTCCTTGATTGACTGCTGTAATTTTTTTGGAACTTGGACAATGGCTAGAAGAGCAATTAATTAATTCCTTTACTGTCCCAAGAATTAGCTGTATAATGACTTTGTGAAAACCAGTAATTAATGCTGACATATGAACAGCTATATTTTGGGAATCTAAGCATTAATTACTCAGAGCAATATAAATAATAATATAAGCATAAACAATTTGGAATAGCTACAGAGAATGGAAATATTGAACTGACAATTTTCGTCGATCTGAGATCCTGGATCGTCGAACTCAGCCTCTCTTTCGTCGAGCTGAGCCCTCAGAATTTTGAACTAAAATACAGCTTTCCATACTAGGCTCCAAGATCATCGAACAGAGATAGAAGATCATCGAACTCAACCTCTCTTTCGTCGAGCTGAAAATTAGCCTAGAGTTCAGCGATCGTCGACCTGAGTTCAACTATTGTCGAACTAATTTTCTGCCTTTGACAAAACTAGTTTCTGCAATCTTCTAAGTCTTCTGAAGGCTTGGTCTAATCAATATGACTTGTTGACATACCCTATAATATAATGAAGACCTATGACCCTAGACTATACAAGGATGGTCAATCTATGCATCCCTAATAGTAAACCTTAGCCCAAATCCTAAACACAAGTGGGGTTCCAACAATGTCCCCCTATTTGGGTGAGGTCACTATGTACAATGCATAAGAGAGAAAATAAAATCATTCAACATGAAAGTAAATATCTCACATAATGATAAATAATTCAGCAGATAAACATATACAGAGTGTAATATTGTTTTAGGGCCTGCCTGAAGGAGGAGCAGCAGAAGAAGATTTAGTAAATGCAATCTTCCTAAGATGATCTACTGCTTCTTGCTTGGACATCTTCAGGTCTTGAACTCCCAGAAGTATTACAGTAGAAGCTCTTGGAACAACAGCTTCTGGGTGTACCTGCATATAAGCATTAGGATCAAAGAGATGTTTTTGATGGATCAGAACCTTCTGCTTTAGCTTTGTTTATCTGAGACAAGCCAACCAATTCTTAGAATCTAGCCATTCTGAAGTTGGGATCTAACTAAGGTTCATAAACTGGAGATGGAGGTCTCCCTGTATTGGTTGAAACATCCTGAGCAGTCCTTTGTGGCTTTCTGAAAATAACAGACTGTTGCTGATAATTTGTTGAAGGATAATTCTTTTCAGATTTTTCAGCATAATAGAAGCTTGGAGGTCTGCATTCACTGTGTTTTCCAGCAAATCTGTCTTGGTGCTATCTTCCTGTCCCACTAGAAGAGCCACCTCTGGAATGATATCTAGAAGATCTTCCTTGACTATAAGGGGCATAAGGCTTAGGTTGCTGGGTGGAGGTTGACCTGGAAGCAATGTTTCCTGAGGCACCTGTAGCTGGAGGAGGAGGAGGAGGAGGTGGATCTTTCCTGAATCTCTTTACTGGAGAAGATCCAGACTTCTTCTTTTCCTTCTGAGCTTTTTCCTGGTTCCTTGACAACTTCATCCAATGAGGAGTTGTTGGAGTCAAAGGAATGTTATGTAAGATGTAATAAGGAATATCATTGTTTGTATTAGGCTTGGGAGTAGCTTTTACTGGAGCCTTCCTCTTCTATGATTTAGGTCTCTTGACACTGTCAGAATCAAAATCCTCATTATCCTCACTGGAATCACTGGAAGGAACATTGTATAACTCATTAATATGACTTAGTTTCTCTTCTGAAATGCATACTCCTTGAACTGGAGCTGAAGGTTCTAGAACTACTGGAGCAACTATCTTAGCAACATTTTCAGAGAGTAAAAATTTTTCTTCTTTTGTATTTTCCATAATGATTGCATCAAAATCAGGAAGAGGACTCTCATCCATCTTGTATATTGGAGCTGAGATGGCCTCTGGAGAAGAAGAGAAGACTGGAGGAGAGAGAGCCTTGGGCTAAGAAGACTCATCCTCAGCAATTTTAACAGTCTCAGCCTCTGAAGCTGAAACAAGCTCAGGCTCTGGAGCTGTAAAGCTGCTCTGAATAAGCTGTAAAATTTCTGTGCTCACTGGAGCAGTATAACAAACAATATCTGTGCAGAACTGATTAGAAACAAATGAAATAATGTTGTTATGAGTCAAATCAAAAGAATCTAGAATAGTAGTCAGTTCAACTGAAGGACAGATGGTAACTTCTCTAACAGAAAGAACATCCAAAGAATAAACTGAATCAATTGTCTCTGAATCTGTAGCCAAAAATTCTGCTAGCTCTGTTTCTTATGCATCTGGTATCTCAGTATCTGAAATAGCTATATTTACAAGAAGTGCTGCTTCTACTGCTACTGCTGGAGGAGGGGGGACTGCTTCATAGAACATCTCCCCCTGCCTGGTATCAGGAAAACCTGATGCCAGGCCCCTAAGTGAAGAAGGGCCAGAGAAATAAGCAATCCGAGTAGCTAGGGAATTGATGGAAAGAATTAGAGGGCAATGGCATCCTCTATGAGAAGTTTGATGGTTGGAGTGAGAAGAGAGATGATGGTAGATGGATCAGATAAGAAAGATGAGAAAGAAGAAGTGGTAATACCACAAGAAGTACAAACATTTAAGGAAGTGGAAGGAGGAGAAGGTAGAATTAGAGGGATGATAGTGGATGTGGAGGGGATGACTGGAGGAGTGAGTGGAGGGATGTCAGATATGATGTCCATAGGAGTGTTATTAGGAAGTAGATTTGGTGATTGTGGAGAAGTATGTATTGGTGAGTGTATTGGTGATTGTATTGGTGATGGGGATGGTGAAGGTGTTGTGAGGAGATTGAAGGTGGGAGACATTTGAGTAGATATAGAGGTGGTGAATGGAATCTCATGAGGGTGGTGAGGTAGAGGAGGTTGAGGCAGTGAGGTATGAGGTGAAGAAGGAGGAGGAGGAGGAGTATACTCCGATGCCTCTTCAGTAGGTTGAGAAGTGACTACTATAGTCCTTGTGTCCTCTGAAGTTCTTAAGGAGGAGGCACTGGAGAGCTTAGAGATGGTCCTCTCCCATTTTCCAAAGTGAGCTGAGGTCAGTCTCTTGGAAGCATTGATGAAAACTATTGAAGAGACCAATAGTTGAGGACATTTCTCCTGGAGGAAAATGCTCAGAATCCTCCCAAAACAAACTTCTCTTTTGTTATTTTTCTTCTTAATCAAATCAAACAGAGTATTACCGCAATGCA
Organism: Platanthera guangdongensis; assembly: GCA_039583875.1. NCBI lineage: Eukaryota > Viridiplantae > Streptophyta > Magnoliopsida > Asparagales > Orchidaceae > Platanthera > Platanthera guangdongensis. The sequence goes on along the minus strand of CM077150.1, from coordinate 68,610,831 downwards.
CTGATTTCTTATTTACCAGGGCACTCATCAGAAGGAATTTGTGCCTGGTAATATAGTCATAGGCAGTGTGCTTCCCAAGCAGCACCTTACCTAATATGTCGACCAGAAACTTGTACTCAACAGACAAGTTCTTTTTCAGTAACTTACTAGGGTTTCCCTCGGAGTGACCCATCCGTGTAAGCATTTCACCAAACTCATCACTATTCAGTTCTATATCATCATTTCCATTAACAAAACCAAATATCTCAGAAATAATATGAGGATTTAGAATCACCTCCTGTCCAGTAATGGTGCCGACTAGGGTTTGTCCTTCTAGAGAAGATACCAAGAAAACCCATTCTTTTATTTCTGCCACAGGTAGCTTCATCTGGTAGTCATCACTTTGAGAAGTTGCGGCTCATCAAACAACTTAAAAATATCCTGGAAGATTTGGTCAGTATGCTTGAAGGAGTTCACATCTATATCAAATCCAGCATCGAATTTCATCCCGAAGAGGTTTGCCACAGAAATTGCCATGAGAGCTCCTGCAAGGAAAAACAAGAGATCAAGTGCAAAGGAAATTGAAAGCGCGGGATGGATTTAGTCTAAAACTTTGTTTATAAGGTCTTTAGAAGACGGAAAGACGATCTCCGTCTGACGAAAAAGAAAAGATCTCCGATCTGAGTTCGACGAAGTATGTTAATAGAAAATGAGTTCGTTAATCTCAGTTTGTAGGAGATGAATAAATTGTCGATCTCCGTTCGATGATAAATTCACTGAGGCAGGGATCGTCGATCTCCGTACGATGAAAATTGTTTCACTAAGAAGTGATCGTCGAACTCTGTTCGACGAACTCTTCATGAGGAGTTCACAGATCGTCGCTCTCCGTTCGACGAGCTGTTGACAAATCTTCGACCACAGTCAAAATTTAAATTAACTCATCTCCATTGATCATTCCTAACTGATTTAAGAAAAACAGATGTTTCTTCTCATCCAATGGCTTGGTGAAGATGTCTGCTCTTTGTAAATCACTGGAAATAAAGACAAGATTAATTTTCTTTTTGTCTACACAATCTCTAATGAAATGATGTCTTATTTCTCTATGTTTGGTCCTACTATGGTACACTGGATTTTGTGCTATGGATATAGCACTGGTACTATCACAATATATAATTGAATTATTTAAGTTGTATCCATAATCCAGTAGTTGGTTTTGTATCCACAAAACTTGTGAGCAAAAATTTCCAGCAGCTATATATTCTGCTTCTGTAGTGGATGTGGACACAGAGGTTTACTTTTTACAAAACCAGGACACTAGCATATCACCAAGAAACTGGCATGTTCCTATTATGCTTTTTCTGTCCACTCTACATCCAGCATAGTCAGCATCTGAAAATCCAGTTAAGTCAAATTCTGACTCTGATGAATATAGAAGTCCTAGATTTGGACAACCCTTTATATCTCAATATCCTTTTTAACAAAATATAGTGAGATTCTTTAGGGTTCACTTGGAACCTAGCATAAATGCATGTAACAAACATGTTGTCTGACCTACTTGCTATGAGGTATAATAGGGACCCAACAATGGCCGTATACAACTTCTGATCAACAGATTTTCCATGCTTATCAGAATCTATCACAGCATTTGCATCCATGGGTGTCTTCATTGCTGAGGCATCTGATGAGTCCACATTTTACACTGATTTTTGGACTCATCTGGGCCAGTTTTATCGTCTTAGCACTACACTTGAGAGCCTTTATTGCTTATAGTTGCTTACATGCCTATTTCACGATTAAGTGCACTATAGGCCCGTTTCTATGTGCTTTCTGTGTTTCTGTGTTTCTATTATTCTTTAGCCCTGTCTCAGGAATGTGGTGTGCACGTTTGGTGGCCTATCTGCCTCTTCTACTGGTGCAGGGGTCGTGTGCGTGCTCCGGAACCGCTCTGGAGACCTCGACGATGCAGGAATACTGCGCACGACCACTGGTCGTGCGCCACCGATCATGCGCATTACATTCTCATTTTCCTAATCCTGCCAGGGTAATCGCACGAGCACTGGCCGTAGTGCGCACGACCACTGCTCGTGCGCGTTTACCCCTTGCTTTCTGTAAATCTGTCCCTGATAATCGCACGATCAGTGGATTTAGTGCGCACGACCACTGGTCGTGCGCCACTGATCGTGCGCGTATATGCTGATGCTGCTTATCCATGTTGCAGGTCTATTTGGAAATGGCGCACGATCATCGACCAACAGTCCGCACGACCACTGGTCGTGCGCCACTGATCATACGCACTGCTTTTGCTGCCTCCGTATTTAAGGCCCTGCTCCGCGATTTAGGTCAACGCCTATCATTTGCTGTGATCGGGGAGTGCGCGTGAATCGCCATTTCACTTCTCCAGCTGCTCCATCACCTCCACCTTCGTCGGGAGTCCATAGCCAGCTACTCCGAAGCTTTTCAAACTCTCCGGCGAAGCCCTCTGTAATGCCCCGAAACTCAAAAGAGCGACGGAGGACGTTTTGGGCCAGATTTGGAATCTGGCAAGAGGCACACGGCCTGGGACACGGGCGTGTCCCAGGGTGTGTCAGGCTGGTGTCGACAACTTGGCCGCAAAGTCGACGAATTTTGCTCGACAATATGTCGAGACAGGGCACATGGCCTGAGACATGGGCGTGTCTCAGGGCGTGTCGAGCCTGTGTCGACTATCGGCCCGGGTGTCGACGAATTTCGCTCGACGAAGTGTCGAGAGAAGGCACACGGCCTAGGACACGGGCGTGTCCAAGGCCGTGTCGGGTGTCGACGAACTTCACTCGACGAAGTGTCGAGACCGTAAACACGGCCTGGAGCCCAGGCCTGCTCAAGAGGACATGGGTCCGGACACGGGCGTGTCCAAGAACCCGTGTGACTCTCGGGTTATTTTCGGGCTGTGTCGATGGTGGCACACGGCCGACCACACGGCCATGTCAGTTGGAACACGGGCGTGTCAGGTCAAACACGAGCGTGTTGGATACCCGTGTGTTCTTCCAGGCACGTCGATTTTGACGGCGAATGAGGGACACGGCCCTGGACACGGGCGTGTGCCAGGCCGTGTTCGGTCCAGATTGTACATTTCAGGCCCGAATCGAAGCCGTTCGTTTCTTTAATTTGGGATCCAACGGCTGGGGGTTGTTCCTGATGGGATATATATGGGATTGGACCCTTGAAACCCTCATTTCATTTGAGTGGTTATCTTTCTAAAGTATAGAGAGAGAGAGGAGAGCCAAGGGAGGAAGAAGAAGCTAGATCGGGCCATTGGAGGAGCTTCGAAGCTCCAAATCGCGAGCCGACTCCGGATCTACGGAGGCAAAGAGAGTGTGGTGGTTTTCATCCGCATACTTTTCCATGGCGCCAAAGAGGAACGCTAGGGTAACGATCCTCTACTTGAGCATGTGAAGCTCTTCTTCTTTTGCATAGGAAGCCCGCTCTCGCGAGTTTGCGGTGAGTTTGAGGCGTTCCTACGGGTAGACATGAATAGTCCCCGTTGTTTAGAGTCCGTAGCAAGAACGGACATAGGCATGATGTGTGAAGCCTACCCGGACATGTTGGTCTGGATCGGTGATGTTGCATTGCATAAATGCCGGAGAAGACTCCGTGCGATTGGCTGTTTTTCGGGTTTTCTACGTGGTAGATTGCAACAGGGAGTCTTGGGGATTAACCCTAAGGTGCACCCGGAAAAACTGGGCGGATGCGTGATCCTGCCAACTTGGTGGCCTGAGAGCCAACTTGAACATAACCGGGTTATGTGAAATGTGATGGAAATGGGACTCAGGAGAAGTTTGACCCGCGCATATGGCTTAAATTGCCGTTGCGATGTGAGCAAGGGTTAGATGGAACCGTACCCGTTCTATGTCATTCGGTTAAAGAGACCTAAGGGTACGTGACACTTGCCGTTGGCATAGATTAGGGTCTTCGGCGGTCTATGGCTTTAATTGACGTGACCCAGGCCAGGAAGACAAAATGCTAATAGGTTTGGCCATCAAAGTGGCGGTGGTGAGTCCAGAATGTCTATGACTTTAATTGACGTGACATAGGCCGGTTCACCGAGAATGTGACCTGAGAGCACGGGGCGTGTGGCCGTGCGAGCCAACGCCTGTGATGCAATGTATATTGATAAACTGCTTGGTTGTACTAATAAGTGCAGGGAAGGAGCATCGCCGCCCCGAGTTGGGGGCGGAATCGTTATAATTTGGTCAGCATTGCTGACCGTTGCCTCGTTTGCCACCGTGCGGTGGTTTTGTTGCTTGCAGGTGCTGCTGGACCAAGCGGTCAATAGCGGGCTAAAGCCCAAATTGCGAAGCCGGCCCTCGAAGGCCTAATTGGAGAGTTTACCATTTTTATTCATGTATGACCGGCCTGCGTGCCGTGGTTTGTAAATCATGTAATATTAAGTGAACAATTTTGTAAGGCCTTAAGGCCTGTACTTGTGTATGTACAACATTCCTATTTGGTATTAGTTGACATTCATGCTTTTGTGCTGGGTTCTTTATTACAACTTATTAAACTTCTTCCGCTAGAATGCTCTTTGTAGGACGTTATGATTGGTTGGATGGTTTCCATGAGTAACCACACGGTCTGTCTGTGGTATATGGCGTCGGGCCCCGGCCGGACCTATTGCTATATGCTATGTGACAGATAGGGGGTGTTACAATTTGGTATCAGACTACTGGTTTTGGTCAGGCTTTAAATGAATTCGCGGGCGAATTATTTTTAAGGGGTGGTGAGCACATGTGTGTGCGTCATCGTTATAACAGTAAAAGAACCCATGAATGTCCACTTAGGAATGAACATACACGTGTTTGGGGAACCTGCGTGTTCCTATAATTACTGTTTGCAATTTTATTTGGTCGCTTAACGGTGTTTTGTACCACTGTAGGTGACCAGAAATGGTGCTGGGCTGTCGGAACGTCGAGTTTCTGAGGCTAGCAGTGCACCTAATGAAGCTCCTGCAACACCTCTATCGGCTGAGACCATAAGATTGGTGGCTGAAGCAGTGTTGGCCATTATAAATGCACAGCCTGCAAGGCAAACGCAGCAGCCCGCTCCTGCGATGGAGCAGGTACCTCTTCCAGAGGTTGAGCCGAGGAGGGAGGAGCAGGTAGTTGTAGAGCCATTGGTGCCAAGGAGGGCAACCGAGAGACAGCTCAAGCATGTCATGAGCTTTAACCCTCCGGTATTCTCGGGGTTGGGAACCCCATCTCAAGCTGGAGACTAGCTCTCCAGGGTGAAGAGAGTCATGACAGCAACAGAGACAGAGGAGTGGCAAATGACCACCATTGCTACGTTCCTTATAGATGGTGAAGCGAGAATATGGTGGGAAGGTTTGGAGCTGCAACTTTTGAGAGGTAGGAGACTTGTAGACGTCCCGATGGAAGAGTTCTCGGGATTGTTATTAGCAAGATACCTCCCTTCGGCGCAGAGGATAGCGTTGGAGAACGAGTTCCTGAAATTGGTTCAAGGAGACAGTACCATGGATGAATATCTTCACGAGTTTACTCGTCTGAGTTGATATGCTAGCTACACCATCGCGGATCAGGAGCGCAAGACGAATCGATTCTATGAAGGGTTGAGAGATGAGTTGAGGTTACCACTCTCGGGGCCGATGATGCAGGGTTTCTTAACCTTGGTCAACACGGCCCGGTCCTTGGAAAAGGACATGAAGAATGTCCAAGCGAAGAAGAGCATTGGTGACAAGAAATCTGAGTTCAAAGTGCCGACTACTTCAAAGTCCGGCTATCGAAAGTCCTTTAAGAATCATAGGACTTCGGGTCCAGCTCCTTCTGGTGCTTCTGGGGTGACTACGGGTCGGACCCCGGGTGCATGTTTTACTTGTGGAAAGCCGGGACACTTTGCCCGAGATTGTTGGAGCGGACGCCCCAAGTCTGAGAGAAGGCCAGGAGCGACTTATGAAGAGAAGGGCAAGGCGGTGGAGTCAACCGCGTCCCACTATGCTCCGGCCCAACCGAGGGTTTATAATCTTGGCCAACAGGAGGCCATTAAATAGGCGGATGTGGTGACAGGTACGGTTTAATTTATAGCAAGTTAATTTCTTTAAATACTTGTTATGCACATGTTACCTTACCACTACTTGTTTAGGATTTGTTTTGATTTGTGAAAATCCGGCAAGAGTTCTCTTCGATACGGGAGCTTCACACTCCTTGTCCGACAGATTTATATCACGCATCGGAGTCCCTTCTTCGATGGCAAAGGATAAGTTGGATGTGTTGTTGCCCAATGGGTGTTCGATGCGAGCGGATAGGATCTGCGATGTTAAGATTCGCATTGGGAATCAGGAGTTCGATCTGCAAGCGTCATTACTTCTGTTGGTCGAGTTCGACGTTATATTTGGCATGGACTGGCTCTCGGAGTAGCAGGCCTATATTGATTGCGGTCGTAAGGAATTCAAGTTGGGAGCAAGTCGTGAGATGACTTTTACGGGCTTAAAGGGGTCGAGCAGGACATTGATGTCTGCTCTTCAGGTGGTGAAGGCGGTTCGTGCCGGTGCAGAACTGTTCTTTACACTAGTGGAGGTTGCAAAGCCGAAGCCCGCATTGGATAGTATTTCAGTGGTATCGGAGTACCCTGATGTGTTCCCTAGAGATCTTCCTGGAGCCCCGCCTCAACGGAAGATAGATTTTACGATTGAGCTAGTGCCAGGTGCAAAGCCTGTGTCACGCTCTCCATATCGGCTAGCGCCTAAGGAAATGGCGGAGCTGAAGGTTCAACTGCAGGAGTTTTTGGAGCAAGGGTATGTGCGCCCGATTTCTTCGCCTTGGAGCACGCCGGTCCTCTTTGTTAAGAAGAAGGACGGAAGCTTGAGGCTATGTATTGATTATCGGGAGTTCAACAAGTTGACGGAGAAGAACACGTACCTGATCCCCCATATCGATGATCTTTTTGATCAGTTGGTCGGGTCGACGGTGTACTCTAAGTTGGATCTCAAGTCCGGGTACTATCAGCTGCGAATCAGGGAGAGTGATATCCTGAAGACAGCGTTCAGTACGAGATACGGGTATTATGAGTTTACGGTCATGCCATTTGGGCTGACTAATGCGCCGTCAGTATTCATGGATTTGATGAACAGGACTTTCAGGGAGTACTTGGACCATTTTGTGATTGTCTTCATCAACGATATTCTGGTGTACTCGCAGAGTGAGGAAGATCACTTCAAGCATCTTCATTTGGTTTTGGAGACGCTAAGGAGGAATTAGTTGTATGCCAAGTTCTCGAAGTGTGAGTTTTGGTTATCCTCAGTGGCGTTCCTCGGTCATATAGTGAGTGGAGAGGGTATTGCAGTGGATCCGACGAAGATTGTTGCGATACGGGAGTGGCCTGAGCTTTCTACGGTAACGGAAGTCCAGAGATTTTTGGGGCTTGCCGGTTATTATAGGCGCTTCGTAGAGAACTTCTCGCAGATAGCTTTACCTCTCACTACTTTGACGAGGAAGGAGCAGAAGTTCGTTTGGACGCTGGAGTGCGCACGAGCTTTTAAGGAGTTGAAATATCGGTTGACCACGGCGCCTGTGCTGAGTTCGCCGAGTGGGACCGAAGGCTATGAGATATATAGCGATGCTTCGGGCAGCGGTTTGGGTTGCGTGCTACTGCAACACGGAAGTGTGATAGCTTATAGCTCGAGACAACTAAAAGTGCACGAGAGGAATTATCCGGTCCATGACTTGGAATTAGCAGCCGTGATTTTTGCCTTGAAGCTGTGGAGGCATTATTTGTACGGTGTAAAGATTGATATCTACACCGATCATAAGAGCCGGAAGTATCTGATTGATCAGAAAGATCTGAATATGCGGCAGCGTAGATGGATGGATTTCTTGGGGGACTATACATTGAAGATCCACTACGTGCCTGGTAAGGGTAATGCGGTTGCGGACGCGTTGAGACGCCGAACCCCAGCTCATGGCAATTGGCTATCGGTGCATGATGAGCAGTTGGTGCGGGAGTTGGAGATTGTTTGTGTGGATAAGCAATCAAGTGCTGAAGCAGTACTGAATTGGACTGAAGTCCAATATGACCTGGCTGATCGGATTCGACAGGCTTTGGATATGGATTTCCATATGAGGCAGTTTATGGTAGAGGCTCTGGATGGGTCAAATTCCCAATTCGTTGTGGAGGACGGATTGCTTTGGAAAAACGGTCGTTTGTGCGTCCCTAGTGTGGGCAATTTGCGGGTGGAATTGTTGTACGAGGCGTATCATACCAAGTACTCGATTTACCCGGGGAGCATGAAGATGTACCGCGATGTAAAGAAACTGTTTTGGTGGTCAGGTTTGAAAAAGGATGTGGCGCTCTACGTGGCGAAGTGCCAAACCTGCGCCTTGGTGAAGGCGTAGTGCTAAAAGCCGGGAGGATTTCTTAAGTCCTTGCCTATTCCGGAGTGGAAATTCGACGACATCTCTATGGACTTTGTGCACGGTTTGCCAAGGTCGCAAAAGGGGAACGACGCCATTTGGGTGGTCGTAGATCGGTTAACGAAGGTGTCGCATTTCATTCCGCATAGGAAGGATGATCCGGTGGAGAAGTTGGCAAAAATGTTTGTGGATAACATTGTACGGCTTCACGGTGTGCCCCGTAGCATCGTGAGTGACCAAGATGGGTGGTTCACGTCCAATGATTGGAGGCTTCTGCAGAAAATATTGGGAACAAAGCTAAAATTCAGCACAGCCTTCCATCCGCAAACAGATGGGCAGACCGAGAGGGTCAATAGGACTATGGAAGACATGCTCCGCATGTGTGTCTTGGATTTTGTAAAGCAATGGGAAGACCATCTTTATTTGGTGGAGTTTGCGTGCAACAATACATACCAAGCTAGTATTCAAATGGCGCCCTTCGAGTCCCTGTATGGTAGAAAATGTCGCACGCCGTTGTCTTGGCTAGAAACGGGTGAGTCAAAGTTGTATAAGCGATTAGAAGTGGAGGATGCTACTTCGTTGGTGCGTACCATTCGGGAGAGGTTGCTTATCGCTCAGGACCGGCAAGCGAAGTACTATAATTCCAAGCACAGGAACGTGGAGTTCGTTGTGGGCGATTGGGTGTATATAAAGATCAAGCCGTTCAAGGGTGTCTCGCGGGTGCGGCGATTGAAAAAGCTAAGCCCGAGGTACCTTGGGCCATTTGAGGTTCTGGAGCAGGTTGGTGAAGCAGCCTATCGGTTGAAGCTTTCAGTGGAGCTTGGTGGATTACATGATGTATTCCATATTTCGGTGCTTCGGAAGGCGGTGCTAGAGCCTACGCAAGTGAACGCGGTCGATCAAGTGCCGATTGATAGTGGGTTGACGACAAAAGTCAAGCCCATGCGTAGAGGACTCGAAGGTCAAGCGGCTACGCAATAAAGAGATCAGGATGGTCAAGGTCCGATGGGACAATTGCGGTTGAGAGGAGCTCTCTTGGGAACGAGAGCAGACTATGCTTGACGAGTATCCGGAGTTGTTCCGCTCAGGTACAATTTAATTTTGGTACTTGTCTTTCCTTTATATAATTTTGTGGACGAAATTCTTTTAAGAGGGGGAGAGTTGTAATGCCCCGAAACTCAAAAGAGCAATGGGGGACATTTTGGGCCAGATTTGGAATCTGGCAGGAGGCAGACGGCCTGGGACATGGGCGTGTCAGGCTGGTGTCGACAACTTGGTCGTGGAGTCGACGAATTTTTGCTCGACAAAGTGTCGAGACAGGGCACACGGCCTGAGACACGGGCATGTCTCAGGGCGTGTCGAGCCCGTGTCGAATATCGGCCCGGGTGTCGACGAATTTCGCTCGACGAAGTGTCGAGAGAAGGCACATGACCTAGGACACGGGCGTGTCCAAGACCGTGTCGAGTGTCGACGAACTTCACTCGACGAAGTGTCCAGACCGTGAACACGGCCTGGAGCCCAGGCGTGTTCAAGAGGACACGGGTCCGGACACGGGCGTGTCCAAGAACCCGTGTGACTCTCGGGTTGTTTTCGGGCTGTGTTGATGGGGGCATACGGCCGACCACACGACCGTGTCAGTTGGAACACGGGCTTGTCAGGTCGAACACGGGCGTGTTAGATACCCGTGTGTTGTTCCAGGCGCGTCGATTTTGACGGCGAATGAGGGAAACGTCCCTGGACACGGGCGTGTGCCAGGCCGTGTTCGGTCCAGATTGTACATTTCAGACCCGAATCGAAGCCGTTCGTTTCTTTAATTTGGGATCCAATGGCTGGGGGGTTATTCCTGATGGGATATACATGGGATTGGACCCTTGAAACCCTCATTTCTTTTGAGTGGTTATCTTTCTAAAGTATAGAGAGGAGGAGAGCCAAGGGAGGAAGAAGAAGCTAGATCCGGCCATTGGAGGAGCTTCGAAGCTCCAAATCGCGAGCCGACTCCGGATCTATGGAGGCAAAGAGAGTGCGGTGGTTTTCATCCACATACTTTTCCATGGCGCCAAAGAGGAACGCTAGGGTAACGATCCTCTACTTGAGCATGTGAAGCTCTTCTTCTTTTGCATAGGAAGCCCGCTCTCGCGAGTTTGCGGTGAGTTTGAGGCGTTCCTACGGGTAGATATGAATAGTCCCTGTTGTGTAGAGTCCGTAGCGAGAACGGACATAGGCATGATGTGTGAAGCCTACCCGGACATGTTGGTCTGGATCGGTGATGTTGTATTGCATAAATGCCGGAGAAGACTCCGTGCGATTGGATGTTTTTCGGCTTTTCTACGTGGTAGATTGCAACAGGGAGTCTTGGGGATTAACCCTAAGGTGCACCCGAAAAAACTGGGCAGATGCGTGATCCTGCCAACTTGGTGGCCTGAGAGCCAACTTGAACATAACCAGGTTATGTGAAATGTGATGGAAATGAGACTCGGGAGAAGTTTGACCCACGCATATGGCTTAAATTGTCGTTGCGATGTGAGCACGAGTTAGATGGAACCGTACCCGTTCTACGTCGTTCGGTTAAAGAGACCTAAGGGTACGTGGCACTTGCCGTTGGCATTGATTAGGGTCTTCGACGGTCTATGGCTTTAATTGACGTGACCCAGGCCAGGAAGACAAAATGTTCATAGGTTTGGCCGTCAAAGTGGCGGTGGTGAGTCCGGAATGTCTATGGATTTAATTGACGTGACATAGGCCAGTTCACCAAGAATGTGCCCTGAGAGCACGGGGCGTGTGGCCGTGCGAACCAACGCCTGTGATGCAATGTATATTGATAAACTGCTTGGTTGTGCTAATAAGTGCAGGGAAGGAGCATCGCCGCCCCGAGTTGGGGGCGGGATCGTTATAATTTGTTCAGCATTGCTGACTGTTGCCTCGTTTGCCACGGTGCGGTGGTTTTGTTTCTTGCAGGTACTACTGGACCAAGCGGTCAATAGCAGGCTAAAGCCCAAATTGCGAAGCCGGCCCTCGAAGGACTAATTGGAGTGTTTACCGTTTTTATTCATTTATGACCGGCCTACGTGCCGTGATTTGTAAATCATGTAATATTAAGTGAACAATTTTGTAAGGCCTTAAGGCCTGTACTTGTGTATGTACAACATTCCTATTTGGTATTAGTGGACATTCATGCTTTTGTGCTGGGTTCTTTATTGCAACTTATTAAACTGCTTCCGCTAGAATGCTCTGTGTAGGACGTTATGATTGGTTGGATGGTTTCCATGAGTAACCACCCGGTCTGTCTGTGGTATATGACGTCGGGCCCCGGCCGGACCTACTGCTATATACTGAAAGTGCAGCTAGATCTGATATACTCTAGAGAGGGGGGGGGGAATAGAGTATATGGTGCTTGAAAACTTTTTACAACAATTGTTGTAATCTGAGTGAACAGGGAAGCAACTATTAAATCTAATCACAAAATAACCTACAATAGAAATTAATCACAGATCTAAACTAATCACAAATCAATCATAGCCAGAAATAAAAGATAAAGACAAGCAAGCCAGAAGACACAAGGAGCTATAGTGGTTCCCCTAAACTTGGGTACATCCACTCTTCTACCAACCTAGGTAGGAATCCACTGCAGGATGAGTTGATCAGGTGTCTTGGGCACCAATGAGCTTTTGATAAGGTGCTCAAAATCCAAATAAGATTTTTTGATCAGGTGTCTTGCCACCAATGAGCTTTTGATAAGGTGCTCAAAAACCAAGCACAAACTTTTGAAGGGAGTTTGAAAAACCCTTTACATAGATGGGGATGAGAGAGTTATGGAAGTCTTCTCTTTCTCAAAACAGCTGAGAAGACTATGTGGATTTTGATGTTGTCAAAGCTCCCCCTGAGTTCTTGAGAAGTTCAGGAAATGAAGCTTTGCTGTAGGGTGATAGGCCTTCAGAAGTTGATCTCCAGCAAATGATGATTTCAGCAACAGCTGAAATGTTAGGTGTCTGGAGTCTTTGAAATATGTTGGCCTTGAACACTTGAATCAAAGGGGATCTGAAGATTTCAGATTTGTTGATCTCCTTTGGTGTGTGTTCTTGAGTGAATTCTTTGCGACAGAGAATATTGTAGCATAGAATGTTTTGTTCTTCTTCTTCTTGTTCTGCTTATCTGTGCTGTCTGTTCTTAGTGTAGGAGAGATTCAAAAATCTTGTATTTTATTCTCTAGTTCTGAACAGAAAATCATCCTCTATCAAGAATAGCCGTTGGCCTGACATTAATTGCATCCTTAATTGCAAATGTCTTCTGGAGGAAAGTCCAAAGAAACATTCCTTGATAATCCCTTGAAACTTGGTCCAGAAATAAATGAAAACGGCTAGAAAATCTTCTGAATTAATTGCTAAATAACTCCTTAACTGTCCTAAATTTGAATCTTGAAAAATCCTTTAACTCATCATAAAAACGTCGAACTGAGCTCTGCTATCGTCGAACTAAGCTCAGCGATTTGGACTTATACAGCAACAGAGATCGTCGATCTGAGCTCAAAGATCGTCGAACTGAGCTCAGAGATAGAGAACCAATACTGAGTCAATATCGTCGAACTGAGCTCGCAGATCGTCGAATGGAGGTCGATGATTTGTTTGAAGTTGAGCTCAACGATCGTCGAATGGAGTTCGACGATCTGTCGAAGTTGAGCTAGACGATCGTCGACTGGAGTTCGACGATTCGTCGTACTGAGCTCGACGATATGACATAGTCTTCAAACTGAAAATCCTTGTTCTTGAGGGCAGCTTCCAAACCTAAGTACTATCCCTTATACTCAATTCTAATTGACCTTTAGATCTATACAGGAGGTCAAAAAAACAGGTTTCCTAGAGACATAGTGATCCTGACCCAAATTAGTAATAGGGTGTTCCAACAATCTCCCCCTATTTGGGTTAGGATTACTATTTACAAAACTTGGAAAAGTTAAATAACAACATGCACAACAACAATACAGAAATGCAATAAGCAGGACATAGCAGAACCACAGATATATATCATCCCAGACAGAAATCAGAAGTCAAAATAGTGTCACCTTACATAGTTATTTCTTCTCCTTGCTCTTTATAAGTTTGTTTTCTCTATTGGGGTTAAGAGCTTCCTTTTTGGATCTTGTGTCATCTGCTGCACCTAAAGAGGTTTGCTGTTTGGGCCTTGGAACTACAGCTTTAGGATGCAGCTCCATATATCTATCAGAATCAAAGAATTTGCTTGAAGCATATCTTTCCAATTCTTTCTTTCTCTGTTCAGACAATATAGTGATATTGGAGGAGTCTCTGCCTTGCTCTTTAGCTTTCTTAATTTGGTCAAGTGCAGCAAGCTCTTTCATCCTGGCAGTCCAAGCAGTTGGATTATTTTCAGGATCTTCAAAGGGCACTGGTGGCTCATATCTATTGGATGGATTATCTTGAGGAGGCCTGGATGAAACTACTTCCTTCAGCTTATAGGGAAAAGGACCTGAGGTTGTGTCTGATGAAGCTTGTCCTTCCCTGGAGTAAGGATGTTGCCTTGAATAACCTTTTGAATAAACCTGGACTTCCCTTTGATTTCCTCTATAGTTTCCACTTCTGGATTGAGAACCTCTAGACTGGCTTCCCCTATGATAAGATCTTGCATGCGGCTGATAGGGGGTTTGGCTTTTAGCATGAGGTTGAGCAGCTGAGCTTCCACCTGCACCTGCATCAGGAGGAGGTGATGGAGGAGGATGAGAATGATGAAACTGGGAAGATCCTTTTTCATACTTCCTCTTTTTCTTCATGGCTTTAAGTTGGTTCTTTGAATACTGCATCCAGTGCTCAGTTATGGGGCAGCCATGAAGAATGTAATATGGAATGTCATTATTGTCCTTGACTTTGGCTGGAGGTACTCTTTTCATGGCTTTGCTCCTTGCCTTTCTCTTTCTGGTAATAGTGGCAGAGGAGTCATCAGAATCAGTTCTGAATTCATCACTTTCAGAACTTTGCTCATCATATAGAGCATCAATCTTTTTCAAGTAATCCTTCAGAAGTTGAGTTGAAGCAGATGTAGCAGCAGTGGTTGGAGCAGCAGCAGATACAGCACTAGTAACAGAAGTTGAAGCAGCAGCAGCAGCAATAGACATAGAAGGTTCTGGAGCAGCACTCTTAGAAGGTATAATAGCAGTAATATTAGCAGCAGTAATAACAGTAGCAGTTGGGGGCAGCAATAGTTTCAGATGAAACACTTTCAGATACAGCAATATCAGCAACATCAGGAATATCATCAGCAATAATATCAACAAAACTTTCAGCAGGAAGGGCAGCAACATATACTGAATTGATAAAAGAAGTTATAATACTGGTGTCACAACATGAGAAGGGCACAAGGGCCTTGGAGATATCCCCTGGGGGCTGGACAGCAACTCTCTCTGGAAGACAGCTGAAATAGGCTGAATCAAATACTGAAAGTAAGGACCTGATGTCCACTGGGAAGACTGCAACTAGAGGGGAAACTGGAGCTTGAAGAACAACATCAGCAGCAGCAACAACTGAAGAAACAGCAGGTAAGCTCACTTCATAAGGCATCTCCCCCTGCCTAGATTCAGATAAGGCTGGATCAAGGCACACTGATGAAGGAACTGCCTGAGGGAAGAGGGAGGATAGCCTGGCAGAAAGGGCTGCCACTGACTGGAGTAAAGGAGCCAAGGAGGTCTCCAATAGAAGAGATAGCCTGGGGGCTAGCAATTCATATATCCTGTCAGCTAGGGCTGGAAGATCTACTTGCTCAACAGGGATGTGAGCAAAGGTAGAGGATGGAGGTGGAGCTACTGGAGATGGTGGTGGATAGCTGGTGGATGGTAGGAGTGATGGTTGAGGTGTGGGTATAGTGGAGATGGAAGATAGAGGGATTGAGATAGAGGGTGTGAAGGTGTGTTGATCAATGATCTCTTGTAGAAGTTCCTGGTAAGATGTTGATGAGGAGGGTGGCTCAGGAGGAGATGAGGGTGAGTCATCCATGAAGGAATCATCAAGAAAGTTGAAGGATGGAATGGTGGATGATGTTGTAATATCTAGTTGATGGTAGGAATATAATGGGTGGAATATTTCTTATATTGTTGGTAGAGTTGGAATTGGAGATGGTATTGATGTTGGATAAGGGCTGGAGATGATGATAGGTGATGGAATTTGAATGGTGGATGGAACAGGAGAAGATGGAATTGGAGGAGGAGGAGAGACAACAGCAGGCAAGTCATCTGTAGGAGTAGAGACTTGAGGGGAAGTGACTATGACAGTCCTGGTGCCTGAAGGTATGCTTGAAGAGGGCCTGCTGGGCTTGGTGATCTGCCTGTCCCATTTGCCAAATAAGGCACAGGACAATCTCTTAGATGCATTAATATGTAGCCCAGATGATACAAGCAGAGTAGGGCATCTGTTTTGCAGAAAGAGGCCTAGAATCCTCCCAAAATTCACAAAATTCTTATTTATTTTCTTTTTAATCAGGTCAAAGAAGACCTCTCCCCAGTTCAAATTCTTCTTGTCCACTATGGCTCCCATTAAGCATAGCTGATACCTAGAAATGGTATCATGTGCTGAGTGCTTAGCCAACAAAACCTTCCCAACTACATCCGCCAAGGACCTGTACTCCACAGCTAGGTTCTTCTTTAGCAGCTTGCCAGGGTTAGCTTCACTGTGACCCATTCTTGTAAGTAGATCAGAAAATTCCTCTCCAGACAGATCAGCAGAATCTCTACCAGAACTTAACTCAAAAACTTCTGTCAGAAGAGCTGGAGTCAAGGGTACCTAGGTGCCAGAAATTGAACCAATTATGGTGTTTTGATCCTGGTTGTGGGCAGTGTAGACCCATTCCTTGATCTCATCAGCAGCAAGTTTAATTTTGGTGGTCATAATGGTAGCAAGTTTCTGTTCCTTGAAGAGTTCCAAAATATCTTGAAAAACCTGGTCAGTTGTGCTGAAAGACTCCGTGTCAATATCAAAGCCGACATCAAATTTCATTGCGGCGAGAACAGCAACAGAAACTGCCATGGTTACCTGCAAAAATCAACAAACAAAACAACCAAGTGTAGAGATGTTTGGAGGGAAAGAGAATTTTTGCAGAGAAATCGAAAGCACAAAAGGAGAACGACAGCGAAAAATGAATTTTATATTAGGGTTCGACGCAGAAAAGGAAAGATCGTTGAACTCAGTTCGACGATCGGGGCTTCTAAAGGAATCTAAAGTGTCTTCAATATCGTCGATCTCCGTTTGACGATATTGGAGAGCGTCGAGCTCTGTTCGACGATCGTTCAGAGAACAAATCGTCGAGCGCCGTTCGATGATCGTTGATCGGAAGAGATAGTTCAGACTATCTGAGAAACGCTGAACTCAGGTCGACGATTTCGGAAATCGTCGATCTCCGTTCGACGATCTGGGGGAAAATCGTCGAGCGCAGTTTAGAGACCAGAAAAACACTCTAGACACTAAGAAAAATGAAGATGTTTGCCTAGTCTTGGTCAATTTTTAAGGTTTTGAAATATTGGAATTTATTTTAGACTTCCTCCATCTAACATTCCTAACTGATTTAGGAAGAAGGTGTGTTTCTTTTCATCCAAGGGCTTGGTGAAAATATCTCCCCTTTGTAAATCAGTTGGGATATATTGCAGTTCAATTTTATTCTTCTCAACATTATCCCTTAAGAAGTGATGCCTAATTTCTATGTGTTTTGTCCTACTATGAAGGACTGGATTTTGAGCTATAGAAATAGCACTGGTGTTATCACAAAAGATTTTTGACTTCTCTATGTTGTAGCCATAGTGTAGGAGTTGGTTTTGAATCCACAAGATTTGAGAACAACAACTGCATGCAGCCATATATTCAGCTTCAGCAGTTGAAGTTGACACAGCAGTTTGTTTCTTACAAAACCAAAGACAAGTCTGTCACCAAGAAACTGACAAGTTCCACTGGTGCTTTTCCTGTCAATTCTGCATCCAGCATAATCAGTATCAGAAAATCCAGTTAAATCAAATGCTGAGTCTTTTGGATAAAAGAGACCTAGATTTGGACAACTTTTAACATACCTGAGAATCCTCTTTACGAGTGTTAGATGTGACTCTCTCGGGCTTACTTGGAACCTAACACATATGCATGTAGCAAACATTATATCTGGTCTACTAGCTGTAAGGTATAGTAAAGAGCCAATCATTGCTCTATATGTTGTCTGATCAACAGGTTTCCCATGTTCATCAGCATCCAATACAACATTGGTAGACATGGGTGTTTTCATACAAGATGCTTCAGACATGCCAAATTTCTTAACCAATTCATTTGCATACTTGGTTTGAGAAATAAAGATGCCTTCAACATGTTGCTTGACTTGCAATCCTAGGAAGAAGGATATCTCACCCATGCTACTCATTTCAAATTTAGAATGCATTAGGTTGAAAAACCTTCTGCACAATTTTGAGTCAGTAGAGCCAAAAATAATATCATCTACATAAATCTGTACTAGTAGGGTATGGGACTTATGGGTTCTAATGAAAAGAGTTTTGTCTACTCTACCCCTTATAAATCCATTTTCCAGAAGGAAGCATGCTAAGGTCTCATACCATGCTCTAGGAGCTTGTTTGAGACCATATAATGCTTTGTTCAACTTAAAAACATAATCAGGATAAATTGGAGAGATAAAACCTGGAGGTTGTCTGACATATACTTCTTCTTTGATGTCTCCATTTAGAAATGCACTTTTGACATCCATCTGATATACCTTGAAACCTTTATGTGCTGCATAAGCTAAGAAGATTCTGATGGATTCCAATCTTGCAACTGGTGCAAAAGTCTGGTCACAGTCTATGCCTTCTTCTTGAGAATATCCTTAAGCAACTAGCCTTGCCTTATTCCTTACAATTACTCCTTGAGCATCCAGTTTGTTTCTGAACACCCACTTTGTTCCAACAATGGAGTGATACTTAGGCTTGGGCACTAGTTCCCACACTTTGTTCCTTTCAAATTGATGCAACTCTTCTTGCATTGCAATGATCCAGTGTGGATCTTGCTCTGCATCTTGAATGGACTGAGGTTCAATTTGAGATAGGAAGCAAGTGTGCAACAGGTTTTGGTTGACCTGATTTCTGGTTTGCACACCAGCTGAGATGTCTCCAATTATTTGGGAAATTGGATGGTCTCTTGATGTTACTAAATCAACAGGGGGTGTTGATTGTTCACCAACCCGTGTTGTTGTTTCCTCTTGTGGTACAACAACTGGCTCTTCAAGTTGTCTTTTTTTAATATGTTGAATACTTTCTTCATCTTCACTGCTTTCATCCTTTTGATTAATTTGTAATCTGTCCAACTCTTCAGCAAGAGAGTGTACCTGCAAAAGTTCTATGGTAGAAGTGTTCTTCTCCTTGAAAGACATGTTAGATTCATCAAATGATATGTGAACAGATTCTTCAATTTTAAGAGATGATTTATTATATACCCTATAAGCCTTACTGATCATGGAGTATCCCAGAAACACTCCTTCATCAGGTTTAGCTTGAAAGTTTGCTAAATATCTCTTGTCATTATTGTGTATATAACAAATGCAGCCAAAAACTCTAAAATAATCAACTTTAGGTTTCTTCCCTTTGAGTAATTCATAGGGAGTCTTTCCCTTTAGTTTATGTATCAAACTTCTATTCAGCACATAGTTGGAGGTGTTCACTACCTCTGCCCAAAAGGATAGAGGAAGGTGAGCATCTAACAACAATGTAGTGGCAGATATAAGAAGGGTTCTATTTTTCCTTTCAGCTACCCCATTTTGTTGAGGAGTTCTAGGAGCTGAGAAAGTATGCCTGATCCCTTCACTCTGACAGAACTCTTGCATAAGAAGAGAATCAAACTCTGTCCCATGATCACTTCTGATCAGGGCAATGTGAGTATTGAACTCAATCTGTATACATTTGAGAAACTCTGTCAAACACTTTAAGTTATCAGACTTCTTCCTCAGAAAGAACACCCATGTGAATCTAGAGAAGTCATCTACAACTACTAAGGTGTAAGATTTCCCTCCTAGGCTTTGTACTGTGATGGGTCCAAAAAGATCCATGTGTAACATATACAATATCCTAGGTGAATCACTCTTATTAAGTGACTTAAAACTATTTTTAGTTTGCTTGCCTAGTTGACAAGCCCTGCAGAGTCCTTCCTTCTTGTAGGGGCCAGAAGGTAGTCCTCTAACAAGGTTGTCCTTGGATAGCCTAACAATAGTTCTAAGGTTTAAGTGTCCTAGTCTCTTATGCCATAAAATATTTGGTCTACAGACAAAATTGAACAGACAAATATCTACATCTGTTGAAAGAAAATCTACTAGATAGATGTTACCTTTTCTTTTACCTGTCAACACAGTTGTGTTGTCCTCTGACTTGATCTTGCATAAAGCTTTGCTGAAAGTCTCCTACTAGCATTCATTACATAGCTGACTGATACTTATCAAATTATGCTTCAGTCCTTCCACATAAGCTACCTTCTTGAATGTCACTGATCCAATCTGGACTACACCATATCCTTTAGTTTGTCCAAAATTTGAATCAACAAAGATAACTTTGGGTCCAAGCTTGGCTTTAAAGAATGTGAGGTTGTCCTTGTTTCCTGTCATGTGCTTAGAGCACCCACTATCCAAGTACCATTGCTGGTTGGATGTTGGATAGGTCTTCACCTGCACATAAAATAATTCATTTGTTTTTGACCCAGTTTACCTTGGGCCTAGGTTGATAACCTTTAAACTCAGAAATAAAAGACATCCCAGGTTGACTCTTATAACCTTCAGGATGATATCTCCTTGGAGGTGTAATCCATTCAGTATAAGGGTTAAAGATTTGAGATAAAGGACCCCTAGGATTGGATTTTGATTTGCCCTTGAAAGACTTTCCAGAGCTCTGACCTCTGTTCGACGATCGTGGAGCTGCGTTCGACGATCTTGGGTCTGATCGTCGAGCTCCGTTCGACGGTCGACTATGGCAGAGTTCAGGAATTAGAGATCGTCGACCTGATTTCGACGATTTTGCCTGAGATCGTCGATCTTCGTTCGGTGATCGTCGAGCTCCGTTCGACGATTTCTACTGGGACTTAGTTTTATTAGGCAGATCAGAATTTTTCTTAGCTACCTCTACAACTCCCTTTCCTTTATCAGAAATGAACTTGATTGGAGTTGTTAGAACTATGGGTTGGCTGGATGAAGCACCCAAGCCCAATGTACTATTAAATCTGGCGTTCACTGTTCTTGTGATGTCCATCAGCTTGATACTTCTCCCATTAAGGGATTCTTCAAGCTTCTTGGCCTCAGATAGCTCACCTTTCAGTGAAGCTATCTGCTCCCTACAACACTCCAACTCCTGAGAGAGTTTGAGGTTTTCTGACTTTAAGGTATTATGTTCAGATAAATGATTTCTGAGAGATATAATTTCCTTCTCAGATTTTAGCAAGTCGAAACATAATGCTTTAAACTCAGATTTGAAGTCCGCTGAATTGAAATCAAATGAACTAATTACCTGGTCTTCTTCAAGTTGAGTCTCTGAATCTGACTCTGAGTCTTCTTCATCTGAATTGTGTTGAGAGGTATTGATTGCCATCATGCAGAACTCCTTCTCTTCTGCATCATCTTCATCATCACTGGAGCTGGATGAGGCTTCTGACTCCTCTTCAGTTTCACTCCAGGATTCAGCAACAAATCCCTTTCTTGTGTGTTTGTTTTTGCTTGAGGAGGGTTTGCCATTGCCATTCCTCTTGAAATATTTCTCCTTTCTTCTTTCTTTCTTGTCCCTTCTGTCCTTATTTTTGTTTTCTGGACAGTCAGGTACAATGTGCCCTGGTTTCCTGCAACCAAAGAAGACAATTTCCTTATTATTTGACTTATCATACCTTGGCTTATCATGCTCCTTGTATGATCTCTTTATAAAGTCCTTCCTGGCCATCTTGTAAAATCTTTTGGCCAACAGACTGAGCAGTTCATCATTGCCTGTAACTTTGTCTTCAGGCTGATCTTCAGTTGCTTTGAAGGCTATTGTCTTCTCTTTTCTTGTGGCTGGTGAAGCAGCCTTCTGCTCTGTTCTTAATGAGTAGCTCATCTGATTTGATCTTGCCCAAAAGAGCTTCTGTGGTGATCTCATTCAAACTTCTGGCATCCTTGATTGGCCAGATTCTTGAATCCCAAGTGCTTGGGAAGCACATTAGAATTTTATCATTAAGTTCATTTAGTGAGATCTCTTTATCCAGGGTCTTGACTTCATTAACTATCAGACTGAGTCTATTGTACATATCTCCAACTGACTCAGCTTCTCCCTTCTTGAAATTCTCATATTTGGATATGAGGTGGGATCTCCTGTCCTTTCTCTCATCAGCTGAGCCTGAGACTATTTCAGAGAGTTTATCCCAGATTTCCTTTGCTGAATTGCATTCAGCCACCTTTTGAAAGATGTCATCAGACATGGTCTGGGCTAAGATGTTCATAGCCTTGGCATCAGCTACCTTCCATTTCTTGATATCAGCATCTGTTCCTAATGGAGGTGGAACATCATTTGTACTTGAGTTCTCTGGAGGTCTTGGACAAACTGTCAAAACAGAATTAAAAATATCCTTGTCAATAGAATTCATGTATAATCTGATCCTTGCTTTCCAAAGTGCAAACTTGGACAGATTGCACACTGGAGGTCTGGTGCTAGCATAATCTTTGTTTTGGGCCATGATTTGTGAAAACAAAATCTAATAATAAACTCAAAAGAAAACAGATCTAACTAGGAATCTTTGGGTTCAGGTGTTAGCCTGTGCAACCACCAAGGTGTGGTATGTTTAACCAACCTCGCTCTGATACGAATTGAAAGTGCAGCTAGATCTGATATACTCTAGAGGGGGGGGGGGTGAATAGAGTATATGGTGCTTGAAAACTTTTTACAACAATTGTTGTAATCTGAGTGAACATGGAAGCAACTATTAAATCTAATCACAAAATAACCTACAATATAAATTAATCACAGATCTAAACTAATCACAAATCAATCACAGCCAGAAACAAAAGATAAAGACAAGCAAGCCAGAAGACATAAGGAGCTATAGTGGTTCCCCTACACTTGGGTACATCCACTCTTCTACCACCCTAGGTAGTAATCCACTGCAGGATGAGTTGATCAGGTGTCCTGGGCACCAATGAGCTTTTTATAAGGTGCTCAAAAACCAAATCAGATTTTTTGATCAGGTGTCTTGCCACTAATGAGCTTTTGATAAAGTGCTCAAAAACCAAGCACAAACTTTTGAAGGGAGTTTGAAAAACCCTTTATAGAGATGGGGATGAGAGAGTTATGGAAGTCTTCTCTTTCTCAAAATAGCTGAGAAGACTATGTGGATTTTGATGTTGTCAAAGCTCCCCCTGAGTTCTTGAGAAGTTCAGGAAATGAAGCTTTGCTGTAGGGTGATAGGCCTTCAGAAGTTGATCTCCAGCAAATGATGATTTCAGCAACAACTGAAATGTTAGGTGTCTGGAGTCTTTGAAAGATGGTGGCCTTAAACACTTGAATCAAAGGGGATCTGAAGATTTCAGATTTGTTGATCTCCTTTGGTGTGTGTTCTTGAGTGAATTCTTTGAGACAGAGAATATTGTAACAGAGAATGTTTTATTCTTCTTCTTCTTGTTCTGCTTATCTGTGCTGTCTGTTCTTAGTGTAGGAGAGATTCAAAAATCTTGTATTTTATTCTCTGGTTCTGAATAGAAAATCATCCTCTGTCAAGAATAGCCGTTGGCCTGACATTAATTGCATCCTTAATTGCAAATGTCTTCTGGAGGAAAGTACAAAGAAATATTCCTTGATAATCCCTTGAAACTTGGTCCAGAAATAAATGAAAATGGCTAGAAAATCTTCTGAATTAATTGCTGAATAACTCTTTAACTGTCCTGAATTTGAATCTTGAAAAATCCTTTAACTCATCATAAAAACGTCGATCTAAGCTCTGCTATCGTCGAACTAAGCTCAGCGATTTGGACTTATACAGCAACAGAGATCGTCGATTTGAGCTCAAAGATCGTCGAACTGAGCTCAGAGATAGAGAACCAATACTGAGTCAAGATCGTCGAACTGAGCTCGCAGATCGTCGAATGGAGGTCGACGATTTGTTTGAAGTTGAGCTCAGCGATCGTCTAATGGAGTTCGACGATCTGTCGAAGTTGAGCTAGACGATCGTCGATTGGAGTTCGACAATTCATCGTACTGAGCTCGACGATATGACTTAGTCTTCAAACTGAAAATCCTTGGTCTTGAGGGAAACTTCCAAACCTAAGTACAATCCCTTAGACTCAATTCTAATTGACCTTTACATCTTTACAGGAGGTCAAAAAAACAGGTTTTCTAGAGACATAGTGATCCTGACCCAAATTAGTAATAGGGTGTTCCAACATATACTATGTGACGGATAAGGGGTGTTACACCCTCGGCCATTGACGACTTCAACTCCAAGATTTCCACCGGAGTTGGTGAAGTAGACAACCTAGAGAACGGACTTAAAAGCCTTCGAGGTGACAGCTCGTCGGTACCGGAAGCCTCCTTGGACTGAGCCTGGAAGCGGATTGACAACTCGCTACTCCGGCCACGACCCGCGGTGGATCTTCACTCTCTTTTGGTTTACTCCTCTTCCCCTTCCTCTGTAGTATGGAATGGTTTAATATTGTAATGAACATCAAGTTTTATTCTATATCTAATGGGATGTTAGTATTTTTCTTATGCTTGTGAGTAGTGTCTGTGAATGCGCCTCGCTCACTCCACATCCACTCCATACCCGTGTCTCACCCGATTGCACTCCACATAAGAACACTTCCATTCATTAGATTTCCATCCACTCGCCCAACCGAAGTTCGGCATCGCGGCCGAAACACCCACCTCACCTTGCGAAGCGGTGCCTTCGACCCGCATAGCTTTCCTAGTTTATTAGATCAAACAACCGCAATCTCTCAAGTCTACACTTTGCTCTTTTTCTAGGTATAACCCTCATAACAATATTTTCTGAACTGTTGCCGCTCTACGCTAATTGCATTCCCCAAGAGACCGACACTCGGGGATTTATTCCCAAACTTTATTACTTGTGCGACCGGTGCGCTTGCCGATTTACACGCATCAAGTTTTTGGCGCCGTTGCCGGGGAATGTAACTGTAGAGCGACTCAGGATGACTGAAAATATTGTTATAAGAGTTAGTGTTTTTTGACTGCTGTTTCCTTCTATTGTGTTTGCCGCAGTGAATACAGGGCCGAGCTATAAGGGATTTTGTCGCCTACGACCCAGAGATCGAACGTACTATCCTAGCCCGAAGACGCGCCGCAGCCATCACTTTTGCCCCAATGGGAAACCAGCTGAATTTTGATGCAGGCAACCGAGTTGGAGGGATACCTCATGGCGACAGAAATGGCGACGAAAATGAAGTGAACCCTCCCCAGGTCCGCACTATGAGGGATTATACTACACCTACTGTAGGGAGCATATACCGCGATTTCGGACCTGCTATCACCAACCCACAGTTCGAGATTAAACCAGCTATTCTGAATATCATTCAGAACAATGCTCAGTTCTCCGGAATAGCCACTGAAGATGCCCATCTTCACCTTACAGAATTCTCCGAAATCTGCGCCACGTTCCGCTACGCTGGAATTCCAGACGAAACAGTCAAGCTCCGCCTCTTCCCTTTTTCATTAAGGGACAAAGCCAAGACATGGCTTCACTCCCTCCCACCTGGAACAGCCACCACCTTGGAGGCTTTGACCACAAAATTCCTAGCTAAGTTCCATCCGGTGGATCGGATCGTGAGCATGAGGCATGCAATAGCCAACTTCCGGCAAGCCGATCAAGAAAGTTTAGCCGAAGTTTGGGAGCGTTTCAACGAGCTGTTGAGGAAGTGACCTAATCGTGGATTCCAAACGTGGAACCTCGTCGAAAGTTTCTACTTCGCTATTGATCCCCACCATCGAGCCATGATCGATGCCGCCTCTGGAGGAACCATCATGAATCTTGCTCCAGATGATGCTCTGAGAGTCTTACAAGATACCGGCACCCACAGCGCTTACTGGACCGCTGGAAGAAACATCCCACGAAGCACAAGTGTAGTATTTACCGTGGATATCCCCAAGACTGCTCCTACCGCCCCAGTGATGGCAATCTCATGCCAAGGGTGCAGAAGCACCGACCACCACAGCTTCGAATGCTTAGGAGTTGAGGTACCAGACGAATCTTCGTTTATGAATGAGTCAGTTAATTTTGTCGCCAATCAAAACAGGGGAGTGCCTTACTGGAATACATACAACCTGGGGGTGAGAAACCACCCCAACGTTTCTTGGAATCCTAACGCATCTGGCCAAAGATGGCAACCGAGGCAGCATCAAAACGATGTGTATGCCTCCGGGAGCCAACCGTGGCTGCCTCAACCGAATTATTCCCAAGGACCCCCCGTCGTAAACAAAAGTTCTTTGGAAGAGATGTTCGAGAAATTCATTGAAATTTCCCAAACCAACATGACAAATCAGGCCGTCTCGATGCGCAAACTGGAGGCATAATTGGGCCAATTGGCCCAAGTGGTTTCTGAATGCACCCAAGGCACCTTACCTAGTAACGCCAAAAAGAACCCCCATGAACAAGGTAAACGCCTCAGGGAGGAAAATTTGGGAAACCGCAACGAACTCGTCATCAATTGTAAAATCAATAACATCGAAACCTCAGCATTATGCGATTACGGGGCGTCCAGCAACATCCTCACTTTGCAAGATGTTGCGAAGATGCACCTACAAGTCAACATTGAAAATCAGAAATCGCTTATCTTAGCGAATGACAATTTGGTTGACACTAAGGGAGGTGTTCGGGAAGTTGAAATCGAGGTTAACGGAAAAAGTATCACCACTGACTTCCAGGTTTTGGGACCCAAGGAAAATAACTCTATTCCTATATTAGGAGTCTCATTCCTGATAGCCAGTGGCGCATCCCTCGACTTTTCCAAAGGTCGTGTCACTTGGCCAATCGAAGATTCCACCCTCGATAACACATCCATACATTCCTCTCCCATCCAAAATAACAATTCTCTGAGTGTCACAGATACCAAGATAGATTCAGGTCTTCCCACATTGGAAGCACATCTGGAAGATAAGCCAAAGACAGGACTCTCTCAGGAGGTAGATGAGAATCAAGAGCTACTGGTCAAAGAGGAGATCAAGTGTACCAAAGCCACAACTGCCTTTCTACTTCCAGCCAACTATGTTGTTGAGCATGGCGAACCAAGTTTTATTCAGGAGAAATCCCTAGACACTAATTTGTATAACTCTGTTAAGCGATCTGTAGGCTGGGCAGAGCCAGTTTCCGTCACGGTGCCGGACAGGACGCCACAAACCACGACACCAGGAAACCCCACAACCTACCTCCATTGGAAGTCTCCCACGGTGGAGAAACTGAAAGAGGCAAAGTGTTTACGCGAAGAGCACTACGCTGCCTTCCGACGCAAGAAAGAGTGCAATCGAAGTAAGGGGCCAATGCCTACCCCTAATGCAAAAAGTCAATCTGCTGTCCTCTCGCATCCCACCGGAGAGACTTACCATAAATCTGCTTATAGCTGATTGCACCACCATCATTCCACTTTCCCTCCTCTTTCTCGCTACTTTTTGAATGCTGGTTGCTCTACTTTTAATTTTTTTTTCTTTTTCTACTGCCAAGAACTCTCTATTTGAACTGATAATACAGGTATTTGGTCCACCTTAAGGACGGTAAACAAAAGGGCTTTCGGGAGACAACCCAAGTTGGACCGTTTGGTCCTATGCTATGTTTTGAGTTCTTTTTATTTATTCATATATTTCTGTTTCCATATTTTGTTTGGCTTGCATACTTCAATCGCAGGTGCATGAATATTTGAGGCGCGGCAACTTGGCCGCACTTGGACATCTCATTGCACGACTGGTATGCTCAATTTTGAGCATAGGTACTTCCTAACCTAGCTATTTATCATATTTGGAATGTTTGTTTTTACTAATTGTCGACTTTAAGTCTGGGGGGGAGAGCATGCCCGTGGTCACTACACCACACTTTCTGTTACATACCGGTTTCTTGTTTAATTATTTCTTGATCTCTGTTGCACACACTGAATCACCCACACGAGTGCGCTCTTATCCACGCGCACAGCCCTAGTCCAATGTATTGTTTTTATGTAAGCTTTAAAATAGTGGTGTTGGCTTAGGATTTCAAGATTGCGTAATTTGAAACTCATGCAGTGCTCCTAATCGAGTACTCATGGTTTGTGTAGAACAAGGATAGAATTAATTTTTCTTTATGCTTGTAGTTTATATTTTTCTATAGACGTAAATATTGTTTGTACTACTCAAAATCTGAATCTGAAGTAATCGAACGATAATGTAGGAATGTGTGTAGCCGCCACTAGACTCGTATTGCTCGAGTCGGAAGGAAGGATCATCTTTCTCGGTGGCTAAGAACTTGCACTAAGCTACTCTCGAAGCATTGGTGCACGGTTAGTCAAGCGTGAGCATGACGTAGGCCCTCATTTTGGCTAGTTTGAGCCTTGTTTAGCCTTTCCTACCCGTTAACCGTTGCATGCCAAATTTGTGCCTACCCTTTCTTTGATTCAGCTCCACTCATATTCACCAAGGCCTGAAGCTAAACCCACCATCGCAATCAAATGCTTGAGCTTGTTTGTATTTACTATTTTGCCAAGGTTGTGATATGTGGACGTCGTTTAATGGGGTGATGAATTCATTCACGTTTTGATTGCTACGTTGGGGATTGCAAGCGCAGAAAAGAAATAAAAAAAGCAGCTAAGCGCAAAAGAAAAAATCTGAAAGAATTGCTTTGAGAATTCTATCCCCATCCTATTTATTGATTTTGGTCGGGTTCGGTCGTGTTCACGCCCAGTTTTCAAGCTCAGTCTAGGGGTGTGTTACCCATACATTTCTAAGTGGCTGTATTGGTTTGGGTTTTATTCGCTCGCTTTGGTTGCGTAGAGCCTTCATGTTTATCTTTGACTACCAAACCGTCACCTAAGCCCCATTTTCTCCTACAAGTCCTACTGATTCACGCTTGAGTCTAACTCGCGCCGTGGAGAGAGTGTGAACGTGCAAGCGCATGGTCCCCGACATTGGTGGATTCCTTTGGAGGTGATCCTGAGTCCCGAACTTTGGCAATGCTCACCTTAGTGTCCTGCCTACTTTCTTCCTACACATGATGGCAAGATTCTCCAGAATTCTAATTTTGAGCAATTACAATATTTATTTACATCTGTCGAATAGTTTAAACTACGTCGTATAATTAAAAAGTTTTTCTATTATATCTTCTATGCCAATGATGTATTTGATTTCTTGTCTTACTTCTTTTTGAAATTTCTGAGCCAGTTAGCTATTTTCTAGTCCACAGAGTGATGATTTGCTCGGGACGTGCAAATGTTTAAGTCTGGGGGTGTGATGAGTCCACATTTTACACTGATTTTTGGACTCATCTGGGCCAGTTTTATCGTCTTAGCACTACACTTGAGAGCCTTTACTGCTTATATTTGCTTACATGCCTATTTCACGATTAAGTGCACTATAGGCCCGTTTCCATATGCTTTCTGTGTTTCTGTGTTTCTATTATTCTTTAGCCCAGTCTCAGGAATGTGGTGTGCACGTTTGGTGACCCATCTACCTCTTCTGCTGGTGCAGGGTTCGTGTGCGTGCTTCGGAACTGCTCGGGAGACCCCGACGATACAGGAATACTGCGCACGACCACTGGACTTATTGTGCACGACCACTCGTCGTGCGCCACCGATCATGCGTATTACATTATCATTTTCCTAATCCTGCCAGGTAATCGCACGAGCACTGGCCGTAGTGCGCACGAACTATGGTCGTGCGCCACTGCTCGTGCGCGTTTACCCCTTGCTTTCTGTAAATCTGTCCCTGCTAATCGCATGATCAGTGGATTTAGTGCGCACGACCACTGGTCGTGCGCCACTGATCGTGCGCGTATATGTTGATGCTGCTTATCCAGGTTGCAGGTCTATTTGGAAATGACGCACGATCATCGACCAACAGTGCGAACGACCACTGGTCGTGCATCACTGATCGTGCGCACTGCTTTTGCTGCCGCCGTATTTAAGGCCCTGCTCCGCGATTTAGGTCAATGCCTGTC
The DNA here is from genome assembly GCA_039583875.1 of Platanthera guangdongensis. Taxonomy (NCBI): domain Eukaryota; kingdom Viridiplantae; phylum Streptophyta; class Magnoliopsida; order Asparagales; family Orchidaceae; genus Platanthera; species Platanthera guangdongensis. The sequence goes on along the minus strand of CM077150.1, from coordinate 68,581,316 downwards.
ATTTTCTGCGATCGGGGAGTGCGCGAGAATCGCCATTTCACTTCTCTAGCTGCTCCATCACCTCCACCTTCGCCGAGAGTCCATAGCCAGCTACTCCAAAGTTTTTCAAACTCTCCGGCGAAGCCCTCGGCCATTGACGACTTCAACTCCAAGATTTCCACCGGAGTTGGTGAAGTAGACAACCTAGAGAACGAACTTAAAGGCCTTCGAGGTGACAGCTCGTTGGTACCGGAAGCCTCCTTGGACTGAGCACGGAAGCGGATTGACAACTCGCTACTCCGGCCACGACCCGCGGTGGATCTTCACTCTCTTTTGGTTTACTCCTCTTCCACTTCCTCTGTAGTATGGAATGGTTTAATATTTTAATGAACATCAAGTTTTATTCTATATCTAATGGGATGCTAGTATTTTTCTTATGCTTGTGAGTAGTGTCTGTGAATGCGCCTCGCTCACTCCACATCCACTCCATACCCGTGTCTCACCCGATTTCACTCCACACAAGAACACTTCCATTCATTAGATTTCCGTCCACTCGCCCAACCGAAGTTCGACATCGCGGCCGAAACACCCACTTCACCATGCGAAGCGGTGCCTTCGACCCGCATAGCTTTTTCTAGTTTATTAGATCAAACAACCACAATCTCTCAAGTCCCCTCTTTGTTCTTTTTCTAGGTATAACCCTCATAACAATATTTTCTGAACTGTTGCCGCTCTACGGTAATTGCATTCCCCAAGAGACCGACACTCGTGGATTTATTCCCAAACTTTATTACTTGTGCGACCGGTGCGCTTGCCGATTTACACACATCAGCATCACACATCCCAAATCTTCTGATAAGCTCCTTAGCATATTTATATTGGGAGATAAAGATACCATCAGATGATTGTTTCACTTGGAGACCAAGGAAATATGAAAGTTCATATATGCTACTCATCTCAAACTTTGAATGCATGAGGTTAGAAAACCTTTTACATAGTTTGGGATCAGTTGAGCCAAAAATAATGTCATCTACATAAATTTGTACTAATAAGATTTTATCTTTATAATGCTTAATAAAAAGAGTCCTATCTACAATGCCTCTAGAAAATTTACGCTCTAACATGAAGCTAGCTAAGGTCTCATACCAAGCTCTTGGATCTTGCTTTAAACCATAGAGAGCTTTATGCAATCTAAAGACATAAAAGGGATAGATTGGAGAGATAAAACCTGGTGGTTGCTCCACATATACTTCTTCTTTGAGTTCTCCATTCAGAAAAGCACTTTTGACATCCATTAGATAGACTTTGAACTTTTTTGAATATAGCATATGCAAGGAAGATTCTTATGGCCTCAAGTCTTGCAACAGGATCAAATGTCTGATCATAGTCAATGCCTTCCTCTTGCCTATAGACTTGAGCCACTAGCCTTGCCTTGTTCCTCATAATGTTGCCTTCTGCATCCAACTTGTTTCTGAACACCCATTTGGTTCCAAATACTGGGTAGTCTTTGGATCTATGAACCAATTCCCAAACTCTTTATCTCTCAAATTGATTGAGCTCCTCTTGCATTGTAATGATCCAGTGGGGATCTTGTTCTGCATCTTTAATGGATTGAGTCTCAAGTTGAGAGAGGAAACAAGCAAACATCAAGTCAGGGTTGAGTTGATGCCTTGTTTGTACACCAGCTGAAATGTCTCCAATCACTTGAGATCTAGGATGATCTCTAAGTGTGACAAAATCAGTGGGAGGAGCTGGTTGGGCAACAACTTGTGGAATATTTTCCTCTTGTGGAATTTCATTAGCTGTTGGAAAGGGTTCAGTCACTTCTATACTTTGTTCTTCACTTCCTCCTTCAGCTTGTGGAGAGGGATGTATTGGAACCTCTTGGGTGAGGCTTAGATCATCCACTCTCTCACATAAGTGAGGTACCTGCAATATGCTGTTGGTAGAAATTTCTTTCTCCTTATAAGACATGTTAGCTTCATCAAAAATTACATGAACAGATTCCTCAATTTTTAAAGTAGATTTATTAAACACCCTATATGTTTTGCTGACTTGGGAATATCCTAGAAAAATTCCCTCTACAGCCTTAGGTTCAAACTTTCTAATATATTTTTTGTTATTGTTATGAATATTGCATATGCAACCAAATATTTTAAAATAGGTGATTTTAGGTTTCTTCCCTTTAAGCAATTCATAGGGAGTCTTATTCTTAAGTTTATGTATTAAGCTTCTGTTCAGTACATAGTTTGCTGCGCTCACAGCCTCTACCCAAAAGGATAGGGGCATGTAAGCATCTGAAAGTAATATGCCTACTGATTCAATTAGTGTTTTATTTTTCCTTTCAACTATCCCATTTTGTTGAGGAGTTCTAGGAGCTCAGAAGCAATGCCTGATACCTTCCTTCTCACAGAACTCATGCATAAGAAGAGACTCAAACTCTGTACCATGATCATTTCTGATCAATGCAACTTGAGTAGAGTACTCAATCTATATGGTCTTGAGAAAATCGGTAAGAACCTTGAATGTATCTGACTTAGATCTCAGAAAGAACACCCAAGTAAATCTTGAGAAGTCATCTACAATAACTAGAGTATAAGATTTCCCTCCTAGGCTTTGTACAACAATAGGGCCAAAAAGGTCCATGTGTAGCACGTACAAGATCCTAGGTGAATCACTCTTATTATCTGATTTAAAGCTAGATTTAGTTTGCTTGCTTAATTTACAAGCCATGCATAGGCCTTCCTTCTTGTAGGGACCAGAAGGTAATCCTCTAACAAGGTTGTTTTTAGATAACCTAGCAATGTTTTTCAGATTAACATGACCTAGTCTTTTATGCCATAAATCATTCGGATTGCTAACAAGATTAAATAAACAAATATATAATGTTGCAGATTGAAAATTAACTACATATATGTTGCCTTGTCTATTTCCAATTAAAACAATTTGGTTTTCTTTAGTAGAAATAATACAAGAGCTTGAGTTAAAAGATACCTGATAACCTTCATCACATAGTTTACTTATGGAGATGAGGTTATGTTTCAGTCCACTTACATATGCAACCTTTTTGAAAGTAACTGCTCTAATCTTAACTTCTCTAAAGACTTCAGTCTGGCCACAATTTAAATCACCAAAGATGACCTTTGGTCCCAACTTAGACTTGTAATTATCTAGGTTGTCCTTGCTGCCAGTCATATGCTTGGAGCATCCACTGTCCAGATACCATTGTTGATTAAAAGTTGGACAACTCTTTTCCTACAAAGTAAAAAATTAGTGGTTCTTGACCCAGATTACCTTGGGCCCTTTATTTTTCTGATATGAAAAACTTAATATAACAGAAAATTCAGGTTGAGATTTATATCCTAAGTGATGGTATCTCCTAGGTGGAATTTCCCAATTAGCAAATGGATTAACAGGTTTTCTAGTTTGATTAAAATTTCTGTTAAAGTTCTGATTCTTGTTAACTCTGACTGGGTTCGACGAAGTATTGTAAGTTTATCGATCAGAATTCGACGAGATGGGATGAGATCGTCGATCTCTGTTCAGAGAATGAATACATTCATTTTATGTGTACCAAGTTCGTCGATCTCTGCTTGAAGAACTATACAAGATTCATCGATCGTAGTAAGACGAATTATTATGGCTAATGTTGGCGTTCATAGATCGTCGACCAGAGTTCGACGAACTAGCCACATTTCGTCGATTTGAGTTCGACGAAATCTGTTGAACATTGTTTTCATTTAGATTTTTCTTGTTTCTATTCTTTTGATTTTTAGATTTAAGCCTTTTGTGGGTTGCTTATTGTATATTACTTCTTTTTCTTTAGCTGAAACAGATTTTATGGGGGTTGGTAATATATTTTTTTTAAGTATGGGAGGCAAGCTTGATGAAGCACCCAAGCCCAGCTTGCCATTCAGTCTGCATTGACTGTATTTGTGATGTCCATCAACTTAAGGCTTCTCCCATTGAGAGATTCCTCAAGTTGCCTAGCCTCACATAATTCTATTTTCTAAGAAATGATTTGTTCATTTGCTAAAACTAAATCATCCTTAAGCTTAGTGTTTTCAGCAAATAAATTATCAAATTCAGCTTGTCTATCTCTTAACATTTTGATTTCTTTTTCAGATTTGATTAGTTCATTACATAAGGCCTTGAATTCATTTTTAAAATCAATAGAATTGAAATCAAAGGAAGAGATTACCTGATCCTCTTTTGTCTCTGATTCCTCTTATGATTCCTCAGAATGACTTTCTACTTGGTCTTCAGCATCAGGCCTGCTGCATGAGGCATTGATTGCCATGAGGCTGACTTCTCTTGCATTAGATTCTTCTTCATCTTCACTGGAGCTGGAAGATGAGGTATCTTCATCAGTATCACTCCAAGTTTCAGCAATGAAGCCTTTCTCCTTTGTATTATGTTTGCTGAAGGAGTGTTTGATTGAGTGCTTGCTTGAATTCTTTTTGTTTTCTGTCTCTTTTCTTCTGTCTCTTTTTTGAGCTTTTGGGCATTCAGGAAGAGTATGCCCAGGCTTTTTGCAACCAAAGCAGATAATCTCCTTAGTAGGAGTTCAATCATACTTAGGTTTATCATCACTCTTGGATGGCCTTCTCCTGAAGTCTTTCTTGGCCAGTTTGTGGAACCTTTGGGCCAGCAAACTCATTAACTCTTCATTGGCAGGAAGGGTTTCTGATTCTTCTATTACTTTGAAAGCAATATTGTGCTCCTTCCTTGAAGAGGTTGAGGCTTTTAGTTCAGCAGCCTCTCTGGTCTTGATTAACTGCTCATAGGATTTTACCTTTCCAAGGAGAGATTCAGCGAATATCTCATTCAAACTTCTGTCTTCTTTGATTGGCCAGATCCTAGAATCCTAAGTGATGGGGAAGCACATTAGGATCTTGTCATTAATCTCAGTTAAGGAGATATCTTTATCCAGGGTCTTTAGTTCATTGATGATAACATTAAGCCTGTTATACATCTCAGCTACTGTTTCAGATTCCTCCTTCTTGAAGTTCTCATATTGAGATATTAGGAGGGATCTTCTGTCCTTTCTCTCATTTGCTGAGCCTGCCACCATTTGGTTTAGAGAGTCCCAGATTTCTTTGGTAGAAGTGCATTCAGCTACGTTTTGAAATATGTCATCTGACATAGTTTGGCCCAGTATATTCATAGCTTTTGTATTAGCTATTTTGGCTTTCTTCTGAGCATCAGTCCACTTAGGTGGTGGAACTGCATGAGTGCTTGAAGTTGATGTGGATGTAGAAGATATTGGTTGAGGAGGACCTGTCAAAATTGAATTGAAAATATCCTCATCAATAGAATTCATGTAAAACTTGATTCTTGCCTTCCAGAGTGCAAATTTGTTCAAGTTCCAGACTGGAGGTCTGGTGCTAGCATAATCTTTATTCTGTGTCATTGCTGTAACAACAAAAAAACTAAAGAAGAGAAAAATAATCTAACAAGGATCTTGGTTCAGATGTGAATCTGTGAAACCAAAGAAAACCTGTCTCTAATACCAATTGAAGGATGGTACGAAAGATACCACCAAAGGTGTTAGATCTGTTAACTCTAAAGGGGGGGAATAGAGTATTTTAAAATCTTATTAGATTTTTATTGTGGAATTAAAATAGCAATACTTATTATTGTAATCAGTAGGTGTAGAAGTATAACTAAACTATTTAGTAAGCAGCACACAATAAAAATAAGAGAGCATCACAGATGACACAAGAATTTTATAGTGGTTACCCTAAAACTTGGGTATATCCACTCTTCTACCACCCTGGTAGGAATCCACTCAGGTTTTTGATCAGGTGCCCTGTCACCAATCAAGTTTTTTCTCAGGTTCCTGTCATCACTAGATCTGATTCAGGTAGATCAGGAAACCCTTCAGGCTTTTGATCAGGTGCCCAAAAACCAAATCAAGTCTTTTGATCAGGAGACTTGCAACCAAGTGTTTAACTTTTGAAGGGAGTTTGAAAGTGAGTTGGTAGATCAGGAATACTCTAGAGGGGGGGGGGGTGAATAGAGAATTCAGGGTTTATAAAATTTTCTTCTGATTTAATCTAGTGCAGGAACAAAATTAAAACAACAATCCTAACAAACAGCCATAACACAAAAATAAAAGAAAAGAGAAATCCAGACAACACAAGAATTTATAGTAGTTCCCCTAAACTTGGGTACATCCACTCTTCTACCTCCCTAGTAGGAATCCACTCAGATTTTTGATCAGTTGCCTGACACCAATGAGATTTTGATCAGGTGCTCAAAAACCAATCCTCAAGTCTTTTGATCAGGTGACTTGCAACCAGGAATAACTTTTGAAGGGAGTTATAACCCTTTATACAGTGGGGGGGGGGTGAGAGATGATTGTGTCTTCTTTTTATCAATATACAACTGAGAAGACTGGTGGATATTTGATTTTAGCATAGTTTCCCCCTGAGATATAGAATGGTTCAGGTAGAATAAGCCTTGCTGCAGGGTGATAGGCCTTCAGTAGTACAACCTTGATCAGGAGCTATTCAGGAACTTCTTTGACAGATAGTGATGTACTTGTCCTTTGAAGTATCCTGGAGTGTTGAACACAGAAAACTCTTGATTTTGATTAGGTGTTCTTCTTCTTCAGATAGCTGATGATCTTCAGGAATATGGCTTCTTGTTGTATCAGAATTCTATGTTGACAGACATCAATGAATCTATTGTTTCAGACTGACTATTTTTTGTATCTGTCGTCTCTATGTATTTTATATCTTGTTCTATCTGTCTGCCTCTCTACATTTCTACTGGAAGAGGAGAGAAAATTTCTTTTATATTTCCTGTCAAAAATGGTCTTTTGAAACTTTGAAATCCTCTGCAATCAATGCTGACGGCCTTGAGAATAAACGACATTGAATTATTTCCCCAACTGTCCCATGGAAAAATGGCAGACAATAATCCTGGAGAAGACCATGTCAATGCTCTGTCTAACAGTTATATTCCAGAGAATATTTGAGCATTAATTACTCAGGAATTATTGCAGTAAGAAGGGAACAGAAGGATGAAAAATAACTAAGTCTGAATTCGTCGAACTAATAACAAAAATCATCGAGCTGAGTTCACAGTTCGTCGAGCTGAGTTGCTGAGTTCGTCGACCAGATGACTTCTGTTCGTCGAGCTGAGTTCCAAGATCGTCGAGCAGAATGCAGAACTATATTCTCTAGAAACTTTGCCTTTTATGTGTATGGAGTTCGTCGAACTGATATCTGATTTCGTCGACTGAAGTTTAGCAAAATATTTCTGGACTTAGAATAATTTCAGATGCTTCTAAATGAAGGTTTTGAAGTTAAGTATCCAGAATTCATCGACCTAAGAATTGGTTTCGTCGAGCTGAGGACCACTTAACTGCTGCTGGATAACTCTAGCTATTGTGGTCACAGTTCGTCGAACTGAGAATAAAGTTCGTCGACCAAAGTCTGACTCTGGACTTAGAATAAAGAGATGTTTTCTGATCTTGAAGTGTTGAAGTATAGTTTCCAAATTTCGTCGACCTGAGTACTAAGTTCGTCGAGATCAGCTCAGAGAATTTACTTTGAGATTATCGAGCTAATCACGATTATCGTTGACCTGAGTTCGACAAACGTCGAACTCATTTTACTTGGTCTTTAGAAAAACTCTAAGTCTTGAGTCTCTAACAGTCTTGTTGATAGCTGGTCCATGTGATGTTGATTCTAAGGACTTGGCCTAGACTTTAGGACACAACCATGATCCTGGCTATACATTGTGGGTCATATGGTACTAACTTAGTGAACCTAGCCCAAATCGTACTAGGGATCCAACAATCTCCCCCTATTTGCGTGAGGTCACTAATTACAGACTCAAATCAAAATTGAAAATCACAAGGCAAGAAAGCATATATCTGGCAGAGATCAATAACACATGCAGCAGATATATATATATGTACATAAGCTTCGTTCAAAAATAGAAAGCAGTTATAAGAACATAACAGAAGTAAAGCAGTTCAGAATTACTTCTTTTGTTTCTTCTCTTTGGGCATTATTTCTTTACCTTTATCTTCAGGCTTGGTAAAGACAATTTCTCTGTTTGGATCTGAAGCTTGCACTTTTGTCATGGTCATATCAGCAACCCCTATAATCTTCAAAGATATGGCTCTGGGGATAACTGCTTCTAGGTGCAACTTCATGTAGTCATCAACATTAAAAAACTTGTTTGCTTTATCAAACCTCTTAAGCTCTTCATTCCTGTACTTAGATATTGTGGAATACTCAGAAGGATCCTTTCCTTCAGCTTTGGCCTTGTTAATCATAGAAAGGCCTACAAGTTCTTGGAACCTGGCCATTCTAGCTGTATTAGCTATTTTAGGATCTTCAAAAGGAACATGAGGAGAATTTGGTCTTTTAGTACTTTCAGCTTTCTGATCTGCAGGGAATGATAGCTATTGTTGATGATGAAATTGATGTTTCTTACCTGAAGAGTAATGCCTATGCTGGCTTCTTTCGGAAGAAGATCTCCCCTGATATCTCTGATATGTTTAGAATTGGGTAGATCTTTGGGAAGTTGTGTCTGAAGCACCATCAGCTGGAGGAGGAGGAGGAGGTGGATCTTTTCTGTATTTCTGAGATGAAGGAGGAGAGTATCTTCTGCTTCTCTTCCTCTCTTTCTGTTCATTTTTGGATAGTCACATCCAAGCTAGCATCCCTTTATATGGAGTTATCTTCTGGAGAATATAGTAGGGAGTGTCATTGGCTGGATTTGGCTTAGGAGCAGGAGGAGGAGCTTTTCTCTTTTTAGATACTTGCTTCTTCTTTTTCTTAGCATCCTCATCAGAATACTCAACATCCTTGTCATCATCATCATCACTGCTATCCTGTGGATTATCATATAAAACATCTAGCTTTTTCAGTGTTTCATCAGATATAATGGGTTTCTCAACTTGGGATGGAGCTGGAGTAGATGCTGGAGCTGGAAGAGAAATTTTAAGAGGAGCTGGAGAAATAACTGTGACAGTGCTTTCAGCAGCTGCCTTATTCTCTTCTTCAATGTCAGCCCTGATTAACTCATCTAGATCAGGCAAGGGTGAGTCATCCATTATAAAAGTTGGGACTGAAGGGGAAGAGACAATTGGGGAAACAACTTTAGGAAGAGGTGAAGTAGGAACCTCTTGAGAAGCAAAGTTGTCCTTAAGCTGCTTAGCCACTTTAGGGCTTATTGGAGAGGTGTATGGGATAATAACCAAAGATGGCTTAGTATACTCTGTTGGAAATAATCTCAAGTATGCAATATCAAAAATGCTTAACAAATTAACAAAATATACCGTGGGATTTAAAATGAAATCACCAGCATTAATTAACTCTTCTGGGACTGCATCTTCCATATCCATGTCAGTCTCAATAAATTGAATTAAATCAATTAAATCTGTATCTGTAAGCTCTGTATCTATTGTTGTTGCTACTGCCTCTGCATCTCCTGGAGCTGGAGGTTCTGCTGTGGGATTTAAAATGAAATCACCAGCAGTAATTAACTCTTCTGGGACTGCATCTTTCATATCCATGTCAGTCTCAATAAACTGAATTAAATCAATTAAATATGTATCTGTAAGCTCTGTATCTACTGTTGTTGCTACTTCCTCTGCATCTACTGGAGCTGGAGGTTTTGCTGTTGGAAATGCTGTTGCTGCTGGAGCTGCTGCAGCTTCTTCATCAAGCATCTCCCCCTGCCTGGTTTCAGTAATAACTGGAGCCAGACCCCTAAATGAAGAGGGGGCAGCAGAAAGGGCAGAGATTTGAGCAGATAGGGTAGAGATGGAAGTAGTAAGAGGTGTAATGGACTCTACTATGATGGTTTTGAGGAGGGTGTGATGAGAGCAAGGACAGAAGAGATGGTGGAGGGGTCCAGTGTTGGAGTGGCAGATGGTGTGGAGGTGGAAACAGTGGGATGGATGGTAGATGTGGGTGAGGATGGAGGAGGGGCATCTTGCATGTGGACATCCTGTGTGGATTGATGTGGAGGAGGAGGAGAATTAGGAGGAGATGTCAGCATAGTGAAGGATGGTATGGAGGATAAGTCTGGTGGAAGAGGAGATGAAGGTGGTGTTGGAGCTGGTATATCATTGGGGGATTGGGGTGATTGAGGTGGAGTGGGTTGATGGTATTCCTGAATAGGAGATGAGGGGGTGTTGGTAAGATCTAGGGGTGGAGAGGTGGCAGAAGATGTAACTGTAGTAGGGACAAGAACTTGTTGGAGTTGTTGTTAGAGTTGTGGATGTGGTTAAAGAGAGGGAGTATGAACTATGGAGGGTGATTGTTGTTGAGTTGCTGTAAGGGGTGGAGGTGTGGGGATGATCTCTTTAGCAGGGTGGGGAGTGGCTCTAACAGCCCTTGTGCTTTCAGAAGCTGGGTGGAAGAGGTTGAAGCCTTGGATGACTTAGTTATGGTCCTCTCCCACCTGCCAAACAAGGCACAAGTGAGCCTTTTACTGGCATTTATGAATATGGTCCGTGAGACCAGAGATTCAGCAGCCTTCTCCTTCAGGAAGATCCCCAGGATTCTTCCAAAGCAAACTTCTTTCTTATTATTCTTTTTTCTTATCAAATCAAAGAGGATTTGTGCCAAATCCACTTTCTTCTTATTGACCACTGCACACATGACCAAGAATTGATGCCTGGTGATGTAGTCATGGGCAGTGTGCTTACCCAGCAAGACTTTTCCCACTATATCTGCCAGAAACTTATATTCTGCAGATAGGTGATTCTTCAACAGCTTATTTGGGTTATCTCCAGCATAACCCATCAGACTTAACATCATATCATATTCTACAGTATCTATATCCAGTTCTTCTTCTCCATTTATCAAATCAAAAATTTCAGTCAAAACTGCAGGAGTTAAAGAAACAGCATTACCCGCGATTGTTCCTATCATGGTGTTTTCCTCTGATGTAGATGAAGTATAGACCCATTCTCTAATTTCTGTTCCAGCAAGCTTTATTCTTGTTGTCATCAGGTTTTTCAAATTCTGTTCTTCCAGTAGAGTCAGAATGTTCAGAAAAATTGGATCAGAGTGTTGAAATGAGTCGAAGTCGACATCAAATCCAGTGTCAAACTTCATAGCGGCTAGGGCTCCTGCTTGAATCACCATGAAATCACCTGCAAAAGAGAGAAACGACGATCAAGTGCAAGGGAACAAAAAGCATGGGACGGAGGTCGAAGAAAACCTAGCTATATAATTTTCTGGAATATGAATCGACAAACTCCGTTCCACGAAAAATAAGAAATTCTTCGACCTGAGATCGACGAAATAATTGATAGTGAAATAATTCATCGAGCTCAGCTGGAAGAGTTGAAGACATTTTTTCGAGCTCCGTTCGACGAAAGTTTTCTGAAGTGGATTCGTCGATCTCCGTTCGACGAAAACAACTTCACTCACAGAGAGTTCGTCGACCTTCGTTCGACGAATATCTCCCGAACTTTCCCTAGTTCATCGAGCTCCGTTCAACAAACTCTGGATAATTCGTCGAGTGTAGTCAGAAACTAAACTAAGTCTTCTCCATTGGTCATTCCAAGCTGATTTATAAAGAATAAGTGATTTCTCTCATCCAGAGGTTTGGTGAATATATCAGCTCTTTGTAAATCAGTGTAGATATAAACAAGATTAATTTTGTTTTTGTCTAGACACTCTCTAATGAAGTGATGCCTAATGTCTATATGCTTAGTCCTACTGTGATGGAATGGATTTTTTTCTATTACTATAGCACTTGTGTTATCACAAAAGAGAGTTGAATTATTTAAGTTGAGACCATAGTCTAGGAGTTGGTTTTGGATCCACAGCATCTGAGAACAATAACTGCCTGCTGTAATATATTCTGCTTCAGTAGTTGAGGTGGATACAGAGGACTGTTTCTTGCAAAACCAAGATACCAATCTCATACCAAGGAACTGACAAGTCCCTGAGGTGCTTTTTCTATCAACCCTGCATCCAGCAAAGTTAGCATCTGAAAATCCAGTTAAATCAAATTCTGACTTAGCATGATACCATAGGCCTAGACTAGGACAACCCTTTATATATCTCAAAATTCTTTTTTAGGAAAATTAGATGAGATTCTTTAGGGTTCACTTGGAACCTAGCACAAAGGCATGTGGCAAACATGATATTAGGTCTGTTTGCTGTTAGATATAGTAGGGACCCAACAATGCTCCTATATAATTTCTGATCCACAGGTTTCCCATATGCATCAGAGTTAATCACAACATTAGTAGCCATAGGTGTTTTCTTTGCTGAAGCATCAGCCATCCCAAACTTCTTTATAAGCTCTTTAGCATACTTAGCTTGAGAGATAAAGATGCCATCAGGAAACTGCTTAACTTGGAGACCAAGGAAGTTAGAAAGCTCACCCATGCTACTCATTTCAAATTTTGAATGCATGAGGTCAGAGAACCTCTTGCATTATTTGGAATCACTAGACCCAAATATGATGTCATCCACATATATTTACACTAACAATATTTGATCCTTATGATGTCTAGTGAAAAGTGTTCTATCTACTATGCCTCTAATGAATTTATGCTCTATCAAAAAAGCTGGCTAGGGTCTCATACCAAGTTCTTGGAGCTTGCTTGAGACCATAAAGAGCTTTATGTAATTTGAAAACATAATAAGGGTGAGTTGGAGAGACAAAACCTGGAGGTTGTTCAACATAAACCTCTTCTTTAAGTGCTCCATTGAGGAATGCACTCTTCACATCCATCTGATACACCATGAATCTCTTGTAGGCTGCATAGGCCAGGAATATTTTGATTGCCTCTAACCTTGCTACAGGTGCAAAGGTTTAGTCATAATCTATTCCCTCCTCTTGACTGTATCCTTGAGCAACAAGACTAGCCTTTTTCCTCACTATTGTACCTTGAGCATCCAATTTATTTCTGTATACCCATTTGGTTCCAATGAATGGATAGTCTTGGGGTCTTGGAACCAAATCCCGAACTCTATATCTCTCAAATTGGTTTAGTTCCTCTTGCATTGCAATGATCCAGTGGAGATCTTGCTCTACATCATGGATGGATAGAGGTTCAACCTGAGAGAGAAAACAGGCATGCATCAAATCTTGGTTGAGTTGATTCCTGGTCTGTACACCTGCTGATATGTCTCCAATTACTTGAGATCTGGGGTGATCCCTTAGTGTGACAAAATCAGTGGGTGGAGTTGGTTCTGCAACAACATTAGGAACCAATTCCTCTTGTGGAATTATGTTTATTGTTGAGGAAAGATCAATTCCTTCAGTGCCTTCATCTTCACTTTCTTCAATGACTTGTGGAGAAGGATGTGTTGGAATATCTTGGGTGAGGTCTAGTCCATCCAAGCTCTCACACAAGTGAGGTACCTATAAGGTGCTATTGGTAGAAATCTCTTTCTCCTTGCAAGACATGTTAGCTTCATCAAATGTAACATGAATAAACTCTTCAATTTTTAGAGATGATTTGTTAAAATCCCTATAGGCTTTGCTTACTTGGGAATATCCTAGAAAAATTCCCTCTTTAGCCTTAGCCTCAAACTTTATAATGTATCTTTTGTTGTTGTTGTGAATATAACATATACATCCAAATACTTTAAAATAGTTAATTTTAGGTTTCTTAACTTTAAGTAATTCATAGGGAGTCCTATTTTTTAGTTTGTGAATTAAACTCCTATTCAGGACATAATTTGCTGTGCTCACAGCCTCTGCCCAAAAGGTTAGGGGCATGTAAGCATCTGCAATCAATGTACCTGTAGCTTCAATGACTGTCCTATTTTTCCTTTCAGCTAACCTATTTTGTTGAGGAGTTCTAGGAGCTGAGAAGCAATGCCTGATACCTTCCTTCTCACAGAACTCATGGATAAGAAGATACTCAAACTCTGAGCCATGATCACTTCTGATCAATGCAACATGAGTAGAGAACTCAATCTGTATGATCCTGAGAAAATCTGTGAGAACTTTGAAGGTATCTGACTGTAACGCCCCTAGCCAATCCAATGTGACAGCGTCACGGCTCCGCTCTAGGCGACGCTACCGGGCTGCAGCCCAAGCACCCCAACCCCTCTCCATCCACAGGTGGGTTGTTGGTGGCCGCAACCTCCCTTTGATGAGGTAAACTCGATAGTCAAGCCCGCACTACGGGGACTTCCCAGGAGGTCACCCATCCCAGTACTTCTCCAGCCCGAGCACGCTTAACTATGGAGTTCTTTCAACTCTCATCACCAATTGAGCTGCCGATTGTAACAGGCCAATTTTCTGAAAACAGGAAATGTTTGGGTGACACGGCCTGGAACACGGGCGTGTCCCAGGGCGTGTCAGCCGACATGGCCTGCGACACGGGCGTGTCGCAGGGCGTGTCGAGGTTGTGTCGACGATCGGCCTTGGTGTCGACGATTTTCGCTCGACATCGTCGAGAGGGGGCACTCGGCCCAGGACACGGCCGTGTCGAAGGTCGTGTCATATGCTCGACGAATGTTACTCGACGATCGTCGAGTGTCGCGTTTCCAGTGAGCACACGGCCTGTGACACGGGCGTGTCACAGGGCGTGTTAGTGGTCGTCGAACTCAGCTCGGCGTCTTGAGCCAGGGCGTGTTTGCGGGACACGGGTGTGTCCTGGTGCACACGGCCAGGAACACGGGCGTGTGCCAGGCCGTGTGCCAGGCCGTGTGCAGTCTCGGGTTGTTTTGGGATTATTTTCGTTGAGGCACACACCCTCAGACATGGGCGTGTCTGAGGGCGTGTCGTGTACACGGCACGTGACACGGCCGTGTCACACGGCCGTGTACTGGCTGGATTGAGTCGGTTGTCTGCCGCTTAGCGGGACACGGCCTGTGACACGGGCTTGTCACAAGGCGTGTAAGGCCGTGTTTTATATTTTCTGGCCAAATCTGAGCCGTTTGTTTCCCTCTTCCTGGATCCAGTGGCTGGGCTTTGTCCAGGTGTTGTGAAGGCCGAGAAAAAGGGGATTTAAACCATCTTTTCTCTTCTTCTTCTTCTTCTTCATCTTTATTCCAAGAGAGAGAGGGGAAAGGCCTAAGGGAGAGAGAAGGGAGGAGTCTACCAGCTGCTGTAGGAGCTGCGGAGTGCGGAGCAAAGATCCGAGAGCGGATTTGTGAAGGCAGAGCCGAGGCGGTGATTTCCATCCGTCTACTTCATAGCGCCGAAGCGATCTTCAAGGGTAACGATCTCCTTCTTGGACATCGAAGTCCTTTCTTTATGCATGTGCTTGGAATCCTCCACCAAGAGGTGGATTTGCGGAAGAGATTCCTTTGTTAAGTCTGCATTTAGAGCCGGACATATGGAGTACGGTATAGGCATGCTGTGTGAAGCCCATCTGGACCGGTAGTCTAGATTGGTGATGTTCATGGGTAAACCGGAGAAGACTCCGTGGTTTTGATGCTATGTAAATGGATTTCTATTGTTATGAATGTATGAATGTGATGTTGAGGAGGCTTTGACAAAGCTCCTGGTTATGAAATGATCAATTGGTAGCACGCCTGGGGAGCTCGTGATAAACCCGGCCTGTTACACCACTAGGGTGGGTTGATCTAGTTAGGTAGGGATCGATTGGTGGCAATGCCTGGGGAGCTGAGTTAAACCCGGCTTGCTGCACCACATGGGTGGGTCGATCGGATTAGGAGGGGGGTCGATGGGTAGACATTGCCTGGGGAGCTTGGATAAACCCGGTGTGCTACACCACATGGTGTGGGTTTACCTGCTCTGGTTGATATTGGATGCTGTGAGGTTGGACCTCTGAGTGGTTTGGGCGGGATGTCGCCAGCTTGCGAGACTGGTGGACTAGGTCCGGTCAACCAACAAGTTAACACCTCGGATCGGCGGAGTACGACTGGTGGATTCCGGTACACCAAGAAGGTGCCCTGAGTGCACGGAGCGTCTGGTGGATTCCAGCATTTGTGATGGAATGTGTTTGTTAGTGGGATAAATGAGATTCATATGGTGTTTGATGATACTTGATGATAGATGACAGCACTGTATACAGGGAAGGAACCACTACCCCGGGTAGGGGGTAGGGTCGTTATAATGGGTCAGCTAAATGCTGACCGTTACTTTATTTTCTGTGTTGGCTTGGATGTGGAATTGCAGGTGTTGCGGCTTGAATGGACGAAGTGGAATAGCTAGCTTGCTGATATAGGCCCTTGAAGGCCATGTGAAGAGCTGTGTTTGGATTTCATGTGTGGCCAGCCTGCGTGCCGATGTACGAAATTGTTGTTGTGTAAAGAGGAACCTGTAAGGCCATAAGGCCAGGGTGTGTGAGTTGTATACATTCCTGGTGTTGTTATATAAATGTGGTATTTATATATTGGTGGACATTCTTGTTTGAGTTCATGCTAACAAGAAAAATGCTGCGCTAGAATGGAATGAGTTAAGGATACGCATAGATTTTTTTTCCACACATGATTCCTTTGCTTGTCTGTGCTATATGGCGTGGGGCCCCGGCCGGACCCACCGTTATATGTCATGTGATAGGTGGGGGCGTTACAAAGTGGTATCAGAGCCAGGTTTAGATTGTTTGGGAGGAGAGAACATAATTGAACTCATGAATGTCCACTAGGAATGTATGTCATGCACATGATGTGCATGAGGGTGTAGTCAATGTAATAGTACCGTTATGATTGGAAGTATTAATGGTGTTCTGTACATTGATAGGTGGCGAGGGATGGCGCTGGGCCGTCTGAGCCGCAGCGGTCTGATGAAAGTGCAGCACCCGTGGAAGCGCCGATGCCTCGCTCGGCAGAGGTCATACGGGTGGTGACGGAGGCAGTGCTTGCAGTGTTACAAGCACAGCCGACTGGACATTCAAGACCTGGTGGAAGGCAAGAGCACGCTGTAGTGGTGGTGGAAGCGCAAGCAAGTGACGATTCATTGACACGTTTTATGCCCTTTCATCCACCGACGTTTGGTGGAGCGCTTTCACCAACGCAGGCAGAAGATTAGTTGGCAAGAGTAAAAAGGATCCTAACCGCAATCAGGACGGTCGAGGAGCAGAAAATGATGTTGGCCACTTTTCTGTTGGAAGGAGATGCGAGATTGTGGTGGGATGAGATTGAAGTGCACCACTTGGCAGGTCGAGGTTTAACGGAGGTTTCAATGGAGGAATTCTCCCAAATATTTTTAGCCAAGTATGTGCCAGTGTCGCAGAGGATTGCGATGGAAAATGAGTTTCTCCGTTTGGTGCAGGGTGAGCGAGATATTGATACCTACCTGCATGAGTTTACGAGATTGGGGAGATATGCGGGATCTACTTTTGCGGAGGAAGCGCGAAAGACAAATCTGTTTTATGAAGGATTGCGGGATGCATTGAGGTTGGCACTTCCGAGTTCAGTGAGCCAAGGCTTCCAAGCATTGGTCGATACAGCTCGTGCCTTGGAGAAGGATATGAAGCGAGTACAAGAGAATAAGAGACTGGCAAGGGAAAAGTCAGAGTTTAAAGTGTCGCAATTGGATCAATCGGAGTTTCGACGACGAGAGAAAAAAAGATTTCGGCCGGTGGAATTAGCTCCGTCGACTGTTTCTTCGGGAGCGACGTATGGGCCAGGACGTGTTGATACACTTATATACTATAAATGTGGGCAGCAAGGACATATCACAAAATTCTGTTGGAATGCCCCTCTAGGGAGTGAGAAAAAGACAGGTGCGTCATATGAAGAAAAAGGGAAAGCAGTGGCCGAATCATCTGCACCCCGGACGCAACCTCGCTTGCCTGCTATGGAACTGCAAGAGCCGCAAAGCGCAGTTGGTGAAATTCAGCCTCGGGTGTTTAATTTATCTTTAAATCGCGAATTTCAAAATCGGGAGGCTGAGTGGAAGTGAACTGTGATGTGCATCACTTTTGACTGAATCGGGAATCGGAACTTGATGGATCATCCATAGTGGTGTATGTAAATGATGTTGATATATAGTTGTAGATCTCTATAACAGCTTGGTGCACTTGTGATTGTGAGGAGATACATCAATCATGTTGTTTTGTTTTGAGGTCCATGGTGTATGAATTTCAGTTAGGGATGTTTGTTGTGATGTCTATTTGTTAGTGTGTGCGGCGACTTGGGATGTACGATTTTGTGATGTTGTGACGGATTGGCTGCTTGGAGTCAAATTTCGAGGACGAAATTCTTTGAAGGAGGGGAGGATTGTAACAGGCCAATTTTCTGAAAACAGGAAATATTTGGGTGACACGGCCTGGGACACAGGCGTGTCCCAGGGCGTGTCAGCCGACACGGCCTGCGACACGGGCGTGTCGCAGGGCGTGTCGAGGTTGTGTCGACGATCGGCCTTGGTGTCGACGATTTTCGCTCGACATTGTAGAGAGGGGGCACACAGCCCAGGACACGGCCGTGTCGAAGGCCGTGTCGTATGCTCGACGAATGTTACTCGACGATCGTCGAGTGTCGCGTTTCCAGTGAGGACACGGCCTATGACACGGGCGTGTCACAGGGCCTGTCAGTGGTCGTCGAACTCAGCTCGGCGTCTTGAGCCAGGGCATGTTTGCGGGACACGGGTGTGTCCTGGTGCACACGGCCAGGAACACGGGCGTGTGCCAGGCCGTGTGCAGTCTCGGGTTGTTTTGGGATTATTTTCGTTGAGGCACATGGCCTCAGACACGGGCGTGTCTGAGGGCGTGTCGTGTACACGGCACGTGACACGGGCGTGTCACACGGCCGTGTACTGGCTGGATTGAGTCGGTTGTCTGCCTCTTAGCGGGACACGGCCTGTGACACGGGCGTGTCACAGGGCGTGTCAGGCCGTGTTTTAGCTTTTCTGGACAAATCTGAGCCGTTTGTTTCCCTCTTCCTGGATCCAGTGGCTGGGCTTTGTCCAGGTGTTGTGAAGGCCGAGAAAAAGGGGATTTAAACCCTCTTTTCTCTTCTTCTTCTTCTTCTTCATCTTTATTCCAAGAGAGAGAGGGGAAAGGCCTAAGGGAGAGAGAAGGGAGGAGTCTACCAGCTGCTGTAGGAGCTGCGGAGTGCGGAGCGAAGATCCGAGAGCGGATTTGTGAAGGCAGAGCCGAGGCGGTGATTTCCATCCGGCTACTTCATGGCGCCAAAGCGATCTTCAATGGTAACGATCTCCTTCTTGGACATCGAAGTCCTTTCTTTATGCATGTGCTTGGAATCCTCCACCAAGAGGTGGATTTGCGGAAGAGATTCCTTTGTTAAGTCTGCATTTAGAGCCAGAAATATGGAGTACGGTATAGGCATGCTGTGTGAAGCCCATGTGGACCGGTAGTCTAGATTGGTGATGTTCATGGGTAAACCGGAGAAGACTCCGTGGTTTTGATGCTATGTAAATGGATTTCTATTGTGATGAATGTATGGATGTGATGTTGAGGAGGCTTTGGCAAAGCTCCTGGTTATGAAATGATCAATTGGTAGCACGCCTGGGGAGCTCGTGATAAACCCGGCCTGTTACACCACTAGGGTGGGTTGATCTAGTTAGGTAGGGATCGATTGGTGGCAATGCCTGGGGAGCCGAGTTAAACCCGGCTTGCTGCACCACATGGGTGGGTCGATCGGATTAGGAGGGGGGGTCGATGGGTAGACATTGCTTGGGGAGCTTGGATAAACCCGGCGTGCTACACCACATGGTGTGGGTCGACCTGCTCTGGTTGATATTGGATGCTGTGAGGTTGGACCTCTGAGTGGTTTGGGCGGGATGTCGCCAGCTTGCGAGACTGGTGGACTAGGTCCGGTCAACCAACAAGTTAACACCTCGGATTGGCGGTGTACGACTGGTGGATTCCGGTACACCAAGAAGGTGCCCTGAGTGCACGGAGCGTCTGGTGGATTCCAGCGTTTGTGATGGAATGTGTTTGTTAGTGGGATAAATGAGATTCATATGATGTTTGATGATACTTGATGATAGATGACAGCACTGTATACAGGGAAGGAACCACTACCCCGGGTAGGGGGTAGGGTCGTTATAATGGGTCAGCTAAATGCTGACCGTTACTTTATTTTCTGTGTTGGCTTGGATGTGGAATTGCAGGTGTTGCGGCTGGAATGGATGAAGTGGAATAGCTAGCTTGCTGATATAGGCCCTTGAAGGCCATGTGAAGAGCCGTGTTTGGATTTCATGTGTGGCCGGCCTGCGTGCCGATGTACGAAATTGTTGCTGTGTAAAGAGGAACCTGTAAGGCCATAAGGCCAGGGTGTGTGAGTTGTATACATTCCTGGTGTTGTTATATAAATGTGGTATTTATATATTGGTGGACATTCTAGTTTGAGTTCATGCTAACAAGAAAAATGCTGCGCTAGAATGGAATGAGTTAAGGATACGCATAGATTTTGATTTCCACACGTGATTCCTTTGCTTGTCTGTGCTATATGGCGTGGGACCCCGGCCGGACCCACCGTTATATGTCATGTGACAGGTGGGGGCGTTACATGACTTAGATCTCAGAAAGGATACCCAAGTGAACCTGGGGAAGTCATCCACAATAACTAATATGTAGGATTTCCCTCCTAGACTTTGTACAGTAATGGGTCCAAAGAGATCCATGTGTAGCAAATACAAAATCCTAGGTGAATCACTTTTATTAACAGATTTAAAGCTAGATTTAGTTTGCTCACCTAGTTGACAAGCCCTGCAAAGGCCTTCCTTCTTGTAGGGACCAGAAGGTAAACCTCTAATAAGGTTGTCTTTTGATAGCCTAGCAATGTTTTCCAAGTTTACATGACCTAGCCTTTTATGTCATAAATCATTCTGATTACTAGTAATATTACGTAAGCAGATATCAGAATTGGCAGATAGAAACTCAACTAAATAAATGTTGCCTTTTATATTTCCAATTAAAACAATTTGATTTTCCCTATTAGAAATAATATAAGAAGATGAGTTAAAGTGTATCTGATAACCTTCATCACATAACTGACTTATGGAGATGAGGTTATGCTTGAGTCCTCTTATATAAGTTACTTTCTTGAAAGTAACTGTTCAAATCTTCAGTTCTCCAAAGCCTTCTAACTGGCCACATTTTGAATCCCCAAAGATAACCTTTGGCCCCAGCTTGGACTTGTAGTTGTGTAAGATGTCCTTGCTGCCAGTCATATGTTTGGAGTAACCACTGTCCAAGTACCAAGTCTGATTCACACTTGGAAAGCTTTTCACCTGCAATGAAATATAATTAATTGTTCTTGACCCAGGTTACCTTGGGTCCTTTGTTTTGGTGGTATGAAAAGCTAGAATTGACAGAAAATTCTGTTTGAGATTTGTATCCTAAAGGGTGATATCTCCTAGGTGGTATAACCCAATCAGCTATAGGATTAAATGGTTTCCTGGAATTATTAGAGTTGCTATTGAAATTAAAATTTCTGTTAAGTCTTTCTGGGTTCGACGAATTTCTGTGAGTTCGTCGACTAGAGTTCGACGAATTGGGTTGAGATCGCCGACCTCTGCCCAGAGAATGAACATATTCATTTTTTGTGCCCAACGTTTGTCGACCTCTGCTCGACGAACCATACAGAGTTCGTTGATCGCAGTTAGACGAATAATTATAACTATAGTTTTCGTTCAGAGTTCGTCGATCTGGGTTCGACGAACTGGCTGCATTTTGTCGATCTAAGTTCAACAAATTCAGCTAAACCTTGTTTTTACTAGAGGTTTTCTGATTTTTGTTTTTCTGACCTATTGATATGGGAATATTTTCCATTGTTTGTTTATTATTTAATTTTTCTTTCCTCTTAGCATAGACAAATTTTATTGGGGTTGTCAAAATATTTTTCTTGAGAATAGGGGCAAACTTGAAGAAGCACCCAAGCCTAGTTTGCGATTAAGTCTGGCATTAACAATGCTTGTGATGTCCATCAGCTTGAAGCTTCTTCCATTAAGAGTTTCTTCAAGTTATTTAGCCCCACTAAGCTCAGTCTTCAACATTATGATTTGTTCATTGGCAAAACACAATTCATCTTTTAATCTATTATTTTCAGAGTTTACATTTTCTAAAATTCCTTGTTTCTCCCTAAGAGTTTTAATCTCCTTTTCTGAATTAATCAAATCTATACACATTGTTTTAAATTCAAATTTAAAGGAATCAGAACTGTAATCAAAAGAAGACAATACCTTGTCAGCTTCAGAATCTGAGGCTGCTTCATTGTCTGAATCATCTTCTTCTGAATGGCTCCTAGAAGCATCAATTACCATGAGGCAAACCTCTTGGCCCTTGCCTCTTCCTCATCTTCACTAGAGCTAGAAGATGTTGATTCTTCTTCCGTCTAACTCCAGGTTTCAGCCACAAAACCCTTCTCCTTCTTCTTGTATTTGCTGGAAGAAGGCCTACTGTTATGCTGTCTCCTGGTATCTTTCTCTCTTCTCTTGTCCTTCTTCTGATTCTCTGGACACTCAGAGATGAAGTGCCCAGGCTTTTTGCATTCAAAACACACAACTTCTTTGGTTGGTGTCTTATCATATTTAGGCTTGTCATACTGCCTTGATGACTTCCTCCTGAAATCTTTTGTTGCCATTTTGTAGAATCTTTTGGCAAATAAACTCATCAGTTCTTCATTTGTTGAGGGAGTCTCTATCTCATCAGCAGCTTTGAATGCTATGCTTTGTTCTTTTCTAGCTGGAGGAGGTGTTCTTTGCTCAGCTGCCTACCTGGACTTGATCAGCTCTTCATAGGACTTTAACTTGCCTAAAAGAGATTCAGTGGAGATCTCATTCAGGCTTTTGGCTTCCTTGATAGGCCAGATCCTTGAATCCCATGAGCTTGGGAAGCACATTAGGATTTTATCATTCACCTTAGTGAGGGGTGATGTCCTTGTCCAAGGTTTTTAGCTCATTGATGATTGAGCTTAACCTATTATACATTTCAGCTACTAACTCAGCTTCCTCTTTCTTGAAATTCTCATAAAAGGATATGAGATTGGATCTCCTATCCTTTCTTTCATCTGCTGATCCAGCCACCATTTGGTTTAGGGAATCCCAGATGGCTTTGGCTGAAGTGCATTCAGCAACCTTTTGGAAGATATCATCTGACATAGTCTGTGCCATTATGTTCATTGCCTTGACATCAACAACCTTGGCCTTCTTCTGAGCCTCAGTCCACTCAGGTGGTGGAACTGCATTTGTGCTTGAGGCTGTTGTAGATGTAGAAGCAGTGGCTTGAGGAGGACCTATCAAGATGGAATTGTAGATATCTTCATCAATAGAGTTCATATACAATTTGATTCTTGCCTTCTAGATGGAAAACCTATTTAGGTTACAAACTAGAGGTCTGGTGCTTGCGTAGTCTTTGTTCTATGCCATTGCTGTGTATATAGTCAAAATAAAAATAAAGATAAAAGATTAAGTATGATCTAACACAGGATCTTTGGTTCAAGGGTTAGCTTGTGTACACCAAGGAATCCAAGCTCTGATACCAATTGAAAGTGAGTTGTTAGATCAGGAATACTCTAGGGGGGGGTGAATAGAGTATTCGGGGTTTATAAATTTTTTTTCTGATTTAATCTAGTGCAGGAACAAAATTAAAATAGCAATCCTAACAAACAGCCACAGCACAAAAACAAAAGAAAAGAGCAATCCAGACAACACAAGAATTTATAGTGGTTCCCTTAAACTTGGGTACATCCACTCTTCTACCTCCCTGGTAGGAATCCACTCAGATTTTTGATCAGGTGCCTGACACCAATGAGCTTTTGATCAGGTGCTCAAAAACTAATCCTCAAGTCTTTTGATCAGGTGACTTGCAACCAAGAATAACTTTTGAAGGGAGTTATAACCCTTTATACAATAGGGGGGTGAGAGATGATTGTGTCTTCACTTTCTCAATATACAACAGAGAAGACTGGTGGATATTTGATTTTAGTACAGGCTCCCCCTGAGATATAGAATGGTTCAGGTAGAAGAAGCCTTACTGCAGGGTGATAGGCCTTCAGTAGTACAACCTTGATCAGCAGCTGTTCAGGAACTTCTTTGACAGATAGTGATGTAGTTGTCCTTTGAAGTATCCTGGAGTGTTGAAGACAGAAGACTCTTGATTTTGATTAGGTGTTCTTCTTCTTTAGATAGCTGATGATCTTCATGAATATGGCTTCTTGTTGTATCAGAATTCTATGTTGACAGACAACAATGAATCTCCTGTTTCAGACTGACTATTTTTTTTGTATCTGTCGTCTCTGTGTATTGTATATCTTGTTCTATCTGTCTGCCTCTCTACCTTTCTGCAGGAAGAAGAGAGAAAATCTCTTTTATATTTCCTATCAAAAATGGTCTTTTGAAATTTTGAAGTCCTCTGCAATCAATGCTGACGGCCTTGAGAATAAACGGTATTGAATTATTTCCCCAACTATCCCATGGAAAAACGGCAGACAATAATCCTGGAGAAGACCATGATCAATGCTCTGTCTAATGGTTATATTCTAGAGAATATTTGAGCATTAATTACTCAGGAATTATTGCAGTAAGAAGGGAACAGAAGGATGGAAAACAACTAAGTCTGGATTCGTCGAACTGATAACAGAAATCGTCGAGCTGAGTTCACAGTTCGTCGAGCTGAGTTCTAAGATCATTGAGCAGAAAGCAGAACTATATTCTATAAAAACTTTGCCTTTTCTGTGTATGGAGTTCGTCGAACTGATATCTGGTTTCGTCGACTGAAGTTTAGCTAAATATTTCTGGAATTAGAATAATTTCAGATGCTTCTGGATGAAGGTGTTGAAGTGAAGTATCCAGAATTCATCGACCTAAGAATTGGTTTCGTCGAGCTGAGGACCACTTAACTGCTGCTGGATAACTCTAGCTATTGTGGTCACAGTTCGTCGAGCTGAGAATCAAGTTCGTCGACCAAAGTCTGGCTCTGGACTTAGAATAAAGAGATGTTTTCTGATCTTGAAGTGTTAAAGTATAGTGTTCAAAGTTCGTCGACCTGAGTACCAAGTTCGTCGAGCTCAGCTCAGAGAATTTACTCTGAGATTGTCGAGCTGAGCACGACTATCATCGACCTGAGTTCGACGAACGTCGAACTCATTTTACTTGGTCTTTAGAAAAACTCTAAGTCTTGAGTCTCTGACAGTCTTGTTGATAGCTGGTCTATGTGATGTTGATTCTAAGAACTTGGCGTAGACTCTAGGACACAACCATGACCATGGCTATATATTGTGGGTCATATGATCCTAACTTAGTGAACCTAGCCCAAATCTTACTAGAGATCCAACAGAGTTAGAACCCTGTGTACAGTGTGGTGAAAGAAATAAAACTATATGTTGTCTTCTCTTTTCTCAAAACAACTGAGAAGACTTGTGGATCCTTGAAGGTGTCAAAGCTCCCCTGAGATGAAAATCTGTTCAGGAAGATTGAAAGCTTTGCAGGGTGAGTAGGTCTTCTTGAAAAAGTTCTCCAGAAAGCTGTAGACAAATGAAGTTTATTGTCTCTTGAAAGCTTGTTGGAAGAAGAACACTTGATGAAGACAGTGCAAAACTCTTTTTCTTGAATAATTTCTTATGCATGTGTTCTCTTTGAAAAACTTCTCTATATCATGTGCATCAAATTGGGTCTCTGAATTTTTTTTAATTCGATTTCCTTGATTGACTGCTGGATTTTTTTTGGAACTTGGACAACGACTAGAAGAGCAACCAATTAATTCCTTTACTGTCCCAAGAATTAGCTATATAATGACTCTGTGAAAACCAGTAATTAATGATGCCATATGAATGACTATATTTTGGGAATCTAAGCATTAATTACTCAGAGCAATATAAGCAATAATATAAGCCTAAACAATTTGGAATAGCTACAGAGAATGGAAATATTGAACTGGCAATTTTCGTCGATCTGAGATCCTGGATCGTCGAACTCAGCCTCTCTTTCGCCGAGCTGAGCCCTGAGAAGTTTGAACTGAAATACAACTTTCCATACTGGGCTCCAAGATCGTTGAATAGATATAGAAGATCGTCGAACTCAACCTCTCTTTCGTCGAGCTGAGAATCAGCCTAGAGTTCGGCGATCGTCGACCTGAGTTCAACTATCATCGAACTGATTTTCTGCCTTTGACAAAACTAGTTTCTGCAATCTTCTAAGTCTTCTGAAGGTTTGGTCTGATCAATATGACATATTTACCTACCCTATAATCTAATGAAGACCTATGACCCTAGACTATACAAGGAGGGTCAATCTATGCAACCCTAATAGTGAACCTTAGCCCAAATCCTAAACACAAGCGGGGTTCCAACAGTGACTGTATTTGATGTTGCTTTTTAGTTATGTACTTGCAGGTCTATAATGTCAAGTACACACCAATGTCAGGTTACAGTGGGTCAGTAAACACAAGATTATACAATGTAATTCCTCATTGTGTAGGACAATGTGTTGACTCACGTATAATCTCTCTATTGGGGTGTACTTCTATCCCAAGTACAAGAGAAGACTCAAGGATGGTTAAGGGTTAGACCTTGGAAAAATAGGAATTTTACCTAAGAAAAATTCGGCGAGTATGTTTAAGTATACACGTCGAATTCATCGAGTATCGTCGTTGATACACGCCAAATTTGTCGAGTATACTTATCAATACCTGTAGAATTCGTCGTATATACTTTGGGTAAATTCATTGACGAAATTGAAAAATTTGTTAAGTAAAATTTGCCGAGTATCGTCTTGCATACTTGTCGAATTCGTCAAATGTATCTAACGATACTTGCCGAATTCGTCGAATATGCTAAGTGATACACACCGAATTCATTGAGTCCAGTAAACGCTACTTCTCTAGATCTTTCCAAGTATGATTCGTCGAGTATCAAAGCGTTGAGTGCGTTAGGTTAACTCAACGATATTCGACGAATGCAGCCTATGACGTTTAGTGAGAAAAAAGAGTTGAGTGCAACAACGTTGAGTGCGTTGAGTCTTTTAGCCGATACTCGATGTATTCGTCGAGTATACTTGTTGATACTCAACGAATTCGTCGAGTATGACTCCTCGCCATGGCGATGAGTGACTAGCCAGCCTCAAATGATTTTGCTAAGTCTTTTTCTTCGTATTTCAAGATGTATTCAACAAGTATCATTATGATACTCAACGATACTCGACGAATTTGACTTAGGTCATTTTTCCGAAAATTTTCAAAATCAGTCACAGGTTTTGTCGGCCATGCACACTAATTTCTGCCTTTCATTTTTGGAAATATTTTTTATACCGTTAGATGAAATATCTCTATAAATACCTAGGGATACTTTTCTTAATTGCTAATCTTGCTTTTTTGCTAAATTGATCACCAATTCAAAACGACGAAACATTCCAAATCGGCAACCCGTCGGCCTCCTGTACGCACGCATTTTCCGATCGGCCAAATACCCAAGCACTGCAAGATCCAATCGTTCTTGATCTCTACGTCTGGATTGCTGCCTTCAAAAGTCTTCTATTCCTCCAGATCTTGACACGTGAAGATTCAAGATCCAAAAGATTTCAAGTTTCCGAGTTCTCAAAATTCAAGATCAACCCTTTCGAAGAACGTCGAAGCGAAGACTTGTAATTGTGTTTATTGTTGTAATATTGTTTTAACTATTGTAGGAGACTTATGTCTGAGTTTGTAGATCCGTCTGCGGATCGAGTGAGTAGATATATTTGTGGATCGAGTAATAGATCCGTTTGTGGATCGAGTTTGTAGATCCGATTGTGGATCGAGTGGTAGGAGCGTCATCTCCGAGTTGTAGGAGTTGCGGCTCCGAGGTGTAAGATTTGACGAAATCTGAGTTTCGTGAAGTAGTTGAATCTAGACCTTTATGGTAAATAGGCGAGGCGGGAAAGTGGACGTACCCAACTCGGGGAACCACTATAAATCTCTGTGTTTGTGTGCTTGATTTTTAAGTGATTTTTATTCCGTGAAAAGACACAAACATCACCTATTCACCCACTCTAGGTGATTTAGGTAGATGCTAGATACTTTCAACTAGTGTCTCCTTATTAAACCTAAGCGTACACGAGATCAAAGCTAATGAATTTTGACTACATGTTTATTAAACTTTTTGAATGATTTTCCCCCCTTGTTGAAATTCTCATTCTCTGTAGTAGGAGCATGCGTCCACTTTTATTTTGAGTTCATTTTAATATGAAGTTCTCTTACTTTGAAGAGGAACTTTCATATGCTCTTAGGGGTGTTGATGAATGATGGAGGCAATGAGATCAGTCGAATGTTTAAATACAAATGATAACACTTTACACTATTATTGCAACTCATACTTTGTATCAACGAGGACATCTTAAATATTTTCATTGTAACCAACATATTTTTTCTTGGGTTTAGTTACTTTATCACACAAATATATAACCCGATCACATGAACAAACAATTCAAATTGGAATTGTTAATACTCTTTATATTTCCACATCTCAAATTATTGAAAAGTTAATATTATGTATAATGCAACAGGGATCAAACATCACCACGCAATATTCCATTTGTTCTGAAAGCTGATTAAAGATTAAGATCAGATGTCTCTAAATAGATAAGCTGTAATAAGAAATAAATTTTTTTATGACCCAATTGTGATATCTCTACATGTACAAATTTCGGTATAGACATTGATCATAAAAAAAATCGCCTTTTCATTGGGCCCCCTAGTAAAATTTCTTGGATCCGTCCCAGCTCGACACGGTGTTCTTATCTTTCGCATATTATTAGCCCTCTACCAAACTGTAAATATATTTTCTAATTGAATAACTATAAATTAATTATATATCTGAAAACTATTGAAATGAGTGTTAGGTTCATTGATCACAATGTCTTAAATTTGAAGAAGACACACAAGTCAATGGTATACACATGGATGTATCTAATATATGTTTAAGTTTATTGTATGCAGGTTGAATACTATTACCTTAATTAGACAGGAAGTCTGAGTCATAATGATAGTTGGACTAAAAACAGGTTGTTGAACATGCAAAAAAATTTGGATAAGTCCAAAAGCGTTGGGTGAGCTTATTTCACTCAACTCTAGAAAGGGAAAAGCATTGACAGAACTCTATGCAGTCAAAGCCTCAAAGTTGCTGACTAGAAATATGTCTAAGGACAGAAGCGTTGAGTGAAGGCAGTTCACTCAATGCCTACTCAACTGGATTTCAGGTCAAGTGTAGAAGCGTTGAGAGAAGACAGGCCACTAGACTCCTCATCAAGAATACAGTCAAAGTCCAGAAGCATTGAGTGTTGGAGCTACACTCAACGCCTTCATGTAGAGAAATTTCAACCAAGTCCAGTATCATTAAGTGATGAAGGTTCACTCAATGCCTTAACAGCTAGACTGTAAATATCAAAAGCGTTGAGTGTTGAAGGTTCACTCGACGCCTCATGATGTAGAATTCTACTAAGTGTTTATGCGTTGAGTGACAAGGCTTCACTCAACGCCTATGCAGATTGTCTGGAATTGATCATGTCCACAAGCACTAAGTCATGGTGATGTCATCAAGAATTCAAATATTGCAGGATTTGTACGCTGGATGATAAAAGGCACTGCATGCCTTCAGTACAACATTTAATGCAAAAGAGATGTTGTAGTTGCCAATTTTGGCTTTTCCATACTGGGAAAAGAGCCGTTGTACGAAGATCGATAAAAGATGATTTCCGAGAAATTAAGAAGAGAGTTTTTTGGTCATCTTCTTCCTCTAGAGAAAAATAGAAGAAGCTTTCCAGGAACTAATACTCACAGAGAGTCCATGAACCACAAACAGAAGTTAGTTGTTTAAGGAACTAAGAATTGAAGATCTAACTTGTCTTCAACAGCAAGATCAGAAATCTTGTTTTTTGAACAAGAAGAAGATCTTCAAGTCCACTGCAATTGACTACTACTTAAAAGGCTTGAAGGTACTGTGCTCTGCAGTGTCTTCTCAACAAAAGCTAACCTACTGAAGATCTACACACTTATTGTTGTGGAGAAGTTAGGACTGAAGCATCTTGGTTTAAGAAGAAGAAGAAGACTCGGGGAATCTTTTTCTCTGGAGTCAATCACCACCAAACTCATACTTTCTTTGTAGGATCAATTTTTATTTGAGTTATAAGACTGAAATATAAAGGCTGAGTGGTAGGATTCTGGTGTGAATCTGAGGTCGGGCTTCTGAATCTAAGGTAGGATCTGAGTTAGATTTGAGTTGTATGAGACTTATTGTCTCTGAGTGTAGGGCTATTCTTTTATCCTGATTTGTACGGCTTCTTTTTAAGCCTAAGGTAGGTGATCTAAAGGATCACTGAGCTGTAGGAGTAAAAGTTACAATGAATGGGTAGGGCTTAGGACCGAGGTAGGACTTGGTGGAAGTCTGAGAGATCCTGAGGGGATCTGTATTGTATGCTCTTTAAGCTGATATTTGGTGAAGATTACCTTGTCTAACACAATGTTAGAAAGATGGGATGGAAAGTGGATATACCCATATATTGGGAAACCACTATAAATATTGTGTGTTGATTTGTGTTCTTGAAAGTTAAATCAATAATCTAACTCACAACACACCAAAATAAAAGGTAGTCATAAAGACTTGAAAAACCTATTCACCCTCCTCCCTCTCTAGTTGTTTAGCTACTGTTGAACCAAAGAATTTCAAGTGATATCAAAGCGAGGTTGTTCAAAAAGGACTTAATAGTCTGAACTGATCTGCAAGAGTAGCTGAATATTTACTCCATGGGTTTAGGTGAGAACCACAAGGAGTTGAGCTCCATGAAGCTCCCTATCTACAGAAAAGAAAACTTTGAAATTTGGAAAGAAGGGTTAGGATATTCATGGAAGCCTCAGACCCTACGATCTTCATTAAAGTTCAAGAAGGACCCTTCATTCCCATGAAGGTCTCAACCCTTGAAGCAAATGTCCAGAATCCAAAGAACTATACTGAAATTACTAAGGATGAAGTTATCTTGACAACAATGGATAAGAGGGCACATAACCTCATTGTCAAGGCCATAGATGACTCCACCTTCCAGAAACTTGTCTACTGAGAAACAACCAATGATATGTAGGATTTTCTCATTATTTACATGGAAGGAACAAAGGAAGTGAGGGACGACAGAAAGTCCCTCCTAATTCAACAATATGAAGCATTCAAGCAAGGGAAGAAGGATTCCATAACTGAATGCTATGAGAAGTTCTTTATAATGGTGAACAATATGATCACCTATTGCAGACAGTTCACTAATTATGAGTTGAATGACACGTTCTTGAGATCCCTAAACAATGAATGGGATATCAAGATCCGTGCCATCAAAGAAGTTGGTAAATTGGCCAACATATTGCCACAGAATCTATTTGGGAAGCTGATATCCCATGAGATGCAGCTGAACTCCAGGAAGGCTGAAGAGGATGCTGCTAGATCTCTCAACAAAGAGAAAACTGTGGCCTTTAGAGCTAATGCCACAAGATGAAGCAGGGAAAATATTCCTTCTCCACTAAGGAGAGCTGCAGAGTCAGAAAGCTCAGATCACAGCTCCTATGGAAGTGAGCTATCAGATAGAGAACTAACACTATTCTCCAAGCAGTTCAAGAAGATGCTAAGCAAGAGAAGAGAGTAGAAGAACAAGGACACTTCAAGCTCCTCATCAAGGAAGCCCTTTCCAATAAAGTACAAGTACATAAAAAACCCCACTATGGAAAGGTATGACTCCAAGCAGAACAAATATGTTGAGACTAATTTTATTTACTACTATTACAATAGGAGTGGACATGTCATTGCTTACTGTCCAATTAAGAGGAAAGAGCACATGAAGTCTGAAGGAAAAAGCATCATAAGGACAAGAAGGCTGAAAAGAGCTTCTTGGCTAAGAAGACTGTCAGCCTATCAGACAGTGATTTTGAGTCTTCAAAATCAGATGAAGAGGAGGCCTATATTGGTCTCATGACTATTGAAGAGGAGGCTAAACACCTCGCTGCCCCATCTGGCATAAGGGACCTACTGTCCTCTGTTGATAGGGTCTGTGAAGAGGATGAGGAGTTCAGTCTCATGGCCATATCAGAAGACAACCAAGAAAATTCTATTCCTGATGAGGTACATTCTATTCCTAGTTCTCCCTCCATCTATGAGTCTAGCTCAGACTCTAAAGCATACACTTCCTCTAGTGGGGATGATGGTTCAGAATCTAAAGATGATGTCAATCAATTGATTGACAAGCATGGTGTCATTCTGGATGCTCTAAAGAAGAGCAAAAGTCTTGTCAAAAGACAGGCTGAGGAGATTGCCTCCCTACAACATACTGCTTCCCTACAGTCTGAGTCAACATCGTTGATAACACAAATGAGGAGGGAAGTTAACTAACTATAGATAATCTCAATTATTCAAATTGGGACCATTAACCTGAAAAACAAGATCATCATGGATCTTGAAGAGAAGCTTCTCGAGGAGAAGAAGATTGTGGATGAATTCTCAAAGCCTAAAACTATATTGTCACTGATTGACTCCTTCACCTCTCAAAATAATAAGAGAGGTTTGGGGTTCAAGTGGAATTCTAGAACTATCCATTCCAAAGGGAAAGGTAAAGATCATGTAGTGCTTAAGACCACCTTTTATAAGGTAATTCTCCCTTCCAACAGGTATGACAAGGACAACATGTATGGTCACTAGAAGAATGTGAACTCTTCTTGTAATAATACAAGGGTATCTTACAATGAAAGGAGAAAGGACATGGGTGTGAATACACTGATGGTTCGCCATTAGGAAATCCAAATAGCTCACTATGGACCATTCATGTTTGGTGCTCCAGCCCCCACACTCAAGGATAAGGTAGTGGCATATTATCAGGTTCCTCCAGCAAACACCTTCATTATGGGTAAGTCAGTCAGTAAGCCACACCTAGCAGTTTCTGAAGCCATCAACTCCATGTTAGATGCAAAGATGAAAACTATTGGTGCCACTAAGAATAAACCATGTACATCCACTGGCAGGCTAACTTTCAGTCAGATACTAGCTGAAAGAAACCAGAAGAAGACTGCTGCTCTCCACTCTAAACAGATAACTTCTTCCAAGGCTATTAAGAAGAGGAGATACAACATTCATAAATGTTGGTGTTGTGGTAAAGTTGGTCACTTTACCATAGATTACTGGCATAACCCTAGTATGCCAAGGGCAAGGGTGAGTCTCCTGTCTGGACTGCTATAAGTAGATATTTGCATTTCCAAGCTAACAAGAACTAAGGACCCATTCCTTTTTGGGCTCCTAAGGTAAACTAATATGTATATGTAGGGTACTCCAAGTACCCCTATAATGCAAATATGGAACTTGGACAGTGGATGTTCCAGGCACATGACTAGAACAAGGAGCCACCTTAAGGATTATACTCCCGTGAAGAATGGACCTAAGGTGATCTTTGGAGGTTCAGATAGAGGAGTCACTAAGAGCTATGGTATGATCACCAATGGCATAGTCTCCATCACAAAAGTAGTTTATATGGAAGGATTGCAACACAATCTGATTAGCATAAGCCAACTATATGACATTGTCTATGTCATTGTCTTCCACAAGGATGAGTGTCTGATCAAAATACCAAGTGACCAAGAGGTCATTTTGACAGAAACTAAGAGTAAAAACATTTATTGTTTAAATTTATTATGTTTAAGATAGACTCACCAGTATGTCTGATAGCAAATGAGAAAGTCTCTTATTATGTGCAATGGAACAAGAGGCTTGCTCACTTGAACTACAAGACAATTTGCAAGCTCTTTAGTGAAGGGCTAGTCAGAAATGGACCCAATCTAAGATGCACCAAAGTGGGCATTTGAAAGAAAGGGGGTAGATCTGATTTACTCTATAGGGGGGGGGGGTGAATAGAATAATTAAATCTTTTGGCTATTTTTAATATTATTAGAGAATATAAACTAAACTAAGCTATCGCAGGAAAATAAACTATCACAGCAAACGAATCTAACACAGCAAATCAAACATATCACAACAAAGCAAGAGCAACACAAAAAATGATCAATCAGATGACACAAGAATTTTATAGTGGTTCCCCAACCTAGGTACATCTACTCTTCTATCACCCCGGTAGGAATCCACTAGTATGTTTTTGATCAGGTGACTGCCACCACAAGATCTATTTTCAGGGAGATCTCACAACCCTTTGAGCTTTTGATCAGATGCCCAAAAACCAAGAATAAACTTTTGAAGGGAGTTAACAAACCCTTTGTATAGGAGGTGAGAGAGGTGATGGTGTCTTCTCTTTTCTCTATTCTACAGAGAAGACTAGTGGATTGTTGTTGTTAAGAGCTCCTTCCAAAATCATTTGGAGCCTTGCTCAGGGTGTATGTCTTCAACCTTGTCTTGAAATGATGTCCAGGAACTTTCTGACTGATTGAATGTTGTTGTCCTTGAATGTTCCTGGAGAAGAAGTAGAAGAAGACTCTTGATCTTTGTTTGTTGTTCTTCTTCAGTCTTCAGTAAGCACAAGGAAAAAACTGGTTGTTTTCTACACAGAGATTAATTCTGAACGTTTCTATGTTCTCTGTATTACTTCTTGTATCTCTTTCTTCTTGTGTATCTCTTCTGCTATTGAAAAGAGAAAAATCTCTTTTATATTCTGTGTCAAAATTGTCCTTTGAATTTTGAATACCAAGCATTGAATGCTGATTGCCTGGAGAATGAAATACGGCTGGAGAATATTGACTTTAATAAGTTTCACAACTATCCCAATAAATTAAGCAAGTAATTAACCCTGATGAAGACCATATTTAATGCTGCCAATAACGGCTATATTTAGGGGAATATATGCATTATTACTCAGGAAATCACTGCTAAATAATATATAAAATACGAACAAAAAATAAGGAAAAACTCTAAGTCTGGCACTGGACAGAAATCGTCGAGCTCTGAATATATTTCATCGACCGGAGATCTAAGTTTGTCGAGCTGGGAAATCCTGTTCGTCAACCTGAGCTCAGCGAACTACGTTCTGCGAAAAACTTGCCAATTCCGCGGTCCGAGTTCGTCGAGCACAGAATCTGTCTTTGTTGAGCTAGGTTCAGCGAAAATAATTTGGAAAGAAACTGTTGAAGCCGAACACCAGACTTTGTCGACCTGAGCTCAAATATCGTCGAGCTCAAGTCAGAGAATTGATTCTGGTCCGTCGATTTGTGATCGACGATCGTCGAGCTGAGTTCGAAGAATTTCGAACTGATAAACTGAACTTGAAATCTTCTAAGTCTTGAGTCTCCTGAAGTCTTCTGCTGGCTGGTCCATGAATGTTGAACCTAATGACTTAGCCTAAACTCTAGGACTCAAAGACTTGACCCTGGCTATACAATGTGGGTCAAAAACTCATCCTAATTAGTGAACCTAGACCAAATACAACTAGGGATCCAAAAATCTCCCCCTATTTGGGTGAGGTCACTAACATAAACAAAAGGGAAATAATCACAAAGCAAAAATAATATATCTGGCAGAAAATTTTAAAAGGTATCTAGCAGATATGTACATGACAGTAGCTTTGTGACAGTTATAACAAATAAAGTTCAGAAAGAAAACTAGACAAAATATTACTTATTCTTCTTTTGCTTTTCTCTCTCAGCTTTGTCAGTTTCCTCAGAGTGCTGTCTGAATTTAATTTCTCTGTTGGGATTGGTTGCTTCTCTTCTAGACATTGTCATGTCATCAGCTCGAATGATATTGAGAGAAGTGGCTCTGGGAACTACAACCTCTGGATGCAAATTCATGTAATCATCTACATTGAAAAACTTGATGGCTTTATCATTCCTTTTTAGTCCTTCTCTCCTGTAGGAAGAAATGGTAGAGTACTGTGATGGATCCTTGCCTTCCTTTTTAGCTTTATTAATGAGGGAGAGTCCAACAAGTTCTTGAAATCTGGCCATTCTTGCAGTGGTTTCTTGTTAAGGATCTACAAAAGGAATTGGTGGAGATTCTGGCTTTTGTGGACTGTCATCTTTTTCAGCTTTATCAATTTCTAACACTTTCTATTGCTGTTGTTGCTGTCTGCTGCTGCTTGAATGTTTGTGCTGACTGCTTCCTTTAAATTGAGATCTTGAAGATCTATCATGCTATCTTTGATAAGTTTGAGTATATGAAGTAGATCTCTAAGAAATGTTTCCTGAAGCACCAACTGGAGGAGGAGGAGGAGGACCTATCCAATTCCTTTGAAAAGCAGGAGGAGGAGATTACCTTTTGCTCTTTTTCTTATCTTTCTACTCATTTTTAGATAGCCACATCCATAGGGGCATCCCTGGGTAAGGAGTGATATTCTGCAGTATGTAGTAGGGAGTATTATGGGTGTGATTTGGCTTGGGGCAGCTTTAGGAACAACTTTCCTTTTCTTAGCAACTTTCTTCTTAGCCTTACAACTATCAGATTCATCAGAATCATCATCATCATCTTCATCAAATGATCCTTGAGGATTGGCATAAAGATCATCAATTGCCTTCAGAATATCTTTAGAAATCTGTTTCTCAGCTTGAGGTTGTACTAGAAGTTCTGTTTCTGCAACTTCTGTTTCAACAAAAATTTCAAGAACAATTAAACTTTCTTCTGCTATATCAGCCTTAATAATTTCATCTAGATCTGGTAGGGAACCATCATCCATCTTATATGTAGGAGGGGAGATAGCCTTTGGAGGAGAAATAGCCTTAGAGGCTGATACTAGTTCAAGAACATTCTCAATCATATGTTCTTATGTGAATACTGGAACTGCAAAACTGGCCTTATGTTGCTTAGCAATTGCAGGGCTTATTGGAGAAGTATAGGGGACTTTAACCTTAGATTGCTGATAAGAAAAACTAAGTAGAGTATTTTTGTAAACAAAAATGAATGAATCTAGTAAAGAATCTAGATTAACTGTGGGATTTATAATGTAATCACCAAAAGTATTTATTTCTGCCACAACTGTGTCAGCCGTCTCTATATCAGAATCTGTAAACAATTCAATTATTTCTGCTGGAGGGGCTGCTTCTGCTGAATCATCAGAGATCTCAGAATCTGCTACTGTTGCTGCTGTATAGGGGGCAACTAGAGCTTCTCCACAGAACATCTCCCCCTGACTGGGTTCAGAGGGTCCTGAAGCCAGTCCTCTAGAAGAAGGGATAGAAGACATGGCAGCAATTCTGGAAGAGAGAGAGGTGATGGAAGTAGAAAGAGGGGTAATAACATTAGCTATAAGTTTCTCAAGAGTGGGAGAAATAAAAGCAAGAAGATCTTTTGCTATATCAGAAAAATTTAAATATAGGGGTTCATGAGCAGAGGAGTAGTAGGGAGTGTGATGTCCACAATTTGAACACATAGAGAATGCATTGGAGAAATCTGTGTGGGTGTACTCTGGAGCAATAGATGGAATGTCAGTGTGGATGACTGAAGGGATATCAACTGAAGGATTTACAGTGGTAGAAGGGAGAACTGTGGTTGTGGGTGAGGAGATGGGTTCCTAAATTAGAGAATTATGTGGAGAAGGTTGAGGAGACAATAGATTGATGGATGGTTATGAGGTAGATGGAATTTCAGATATATGAATATAAGGTGGAGAATGAGGAGGTGGAGATGGAGGTGGTGTAGTATGTTTTAGAGATGGAACTGGTGTAGGAATTGGTGTGGGTAGATGTTATTGTTGAATTGGTGGAGTATGAGCTGGATAAAAGGGTGGTTGTTGTTGAGGAGGAGGTGAAGGAATTCTGGTGGAGGGAAGGACATCTTCTGGAGGTGGAGGAGTGGTTGTCACTGCCCTGGTGCTCTCAGAAGTCCTGGAAGAGGAGGAAGCCCTGGATGGCTTAGAGATGATCCTTTCCCACCTTCCAAACAAGGCACATGTCAGCCTTTTGGAAGCATTGATGAATATGGTCTGGGAGACCAGGGATTCAAATGCCTTTTCCTGTAGGAATATTCCCAGCATTCTTTCAAAACAGACTTCTTTCTTATTATTTTTCTTCTATATCAAATCAAACAGCAGTTTTCCCTAGTTAACTGCTTTCTTATTTACCAAGGCACACATCACCAAGAACTGGTGCCTGGTAATGTAGTCATGGGTTGTGTGTTTGCCCAACAGAACCTTCCCGACAACATCAGCCAAAAATTTATACTTAGAAGATAAATTTTTATTTAGTAGTTTATTAGGGTTTTCTCCAGAATGACCCATTTTTATTAGCATGTTGTCATATTTAGTACTATCCATCTCAATATCTTCATTACCATTCATCAAACCAAAAATCTAAGATAATACGGTGGGGGTTAAAGAAATCTGATTATCGGATATAGTCCCGGCCATTGTATCTGCATCTGGAGTGGTGGAAGTGAACACCCATTCTCTAATCTCTGTCGCTGTTATCTTGATTCTGTTGGTCATGAAATTCTTCAAATTCTGTTCCTCAAAGAGTTTCAGTATGTCCAAAAAGATCTGGTCTGAATGTTGGAAGGATTCAAAATCGATGTCAAATCCCATATCAAACTTCATCGCTACCAGAGAGCTTGCTGGAATCACCATTGTTCACCTGCAAAGGAAAACAGAGAGATCAAGTGCAAAGGGAACAGAAAGCACGGGACGGAGCTCGAAGAAAACCTAGATATATGATTTTCATAATATGAAGATGCAGAATCCATCCGACGAAAAATAAAAATTCTTCGATCTGGGTTCGATGAAATGTTTTATTGACAAAAGAGTTCGTCGATCTCAGTCATAAGAAGGGAAAACAATTCGTCGATCTCAGTTCGATGAAACATTTTCTGAAGTAATATCGCCGATCTCCGTTCGACGAGAAGAACTTAACATACAGAGAGTTCATATATCTCAGGTCAACGAATTTCTCAAGAACCTTTCTCAGTTCATTGATCTCTGTTAGACGAACTGTGGAAAATTCTTCGACCACAGACATAAAATTAAATTAATGTATCTCCATTGATCATACCTAGCTGTTTCATAAGGAACAGATGTTTTTTCTCATCCAAGGGTTTGGTGAATATATCTAACTTTTGTAAATCAGTAGAGAGAAATGTGAGATTAATTTTCTTTTTGTCTACACACTCTCTAATGACATGATGCCTTACATTTATATGCTTAGTCCTACTATGATGCACTGGATTCTGTGCAATATAAATTGCACTTGTATTGTCATACAGTAGAGTTAAATTATTTAAATTGACAACATAATCTAGGAGTTGGTTTTAAATCCACAGCATTTGTGAACAACAACTGCCAGCTGCAATATATTCATCTTCTGCTGTTGAGGCGGACACAGATGTTTGCTTCTTGCAAAACCAAGACACTAGCCTATCACCAAGGAATTGACATGTCCATGATTTGCTCTTCCTATCTACTCTACATCCAGCAAAGTCAGCATTAGAGTATCCAGTTAACTCAAATTCTGACTCAGTTGGATACCAGAGTCCTAAATTAGGATAACTCTTTATATATATTAAAATCCTTTTTAATAAAATATGGTGAGATTCTTTAGGGTTCACCTGGAACCTAGCATAATAGCGTGTAGCAGACATAATATCTGGTCTACTTGCTCTAAGATATAATAGGGACCCAACAATGACCCTAAATAATGTCTGATCTACAAGTTTCACATATTCATCAAAATCAATTACAACATTGGTAGTCATAGGTGTTTTCTTTGCTGAAGCATCAGCCATCCCAAACCTTTTAATCAGCTCCTTAGCATATTTAGATTGGGATAAGAAGATGTCAATAGGTGACTGCTTCACCTGGAGACCAAGGAAGTAGGAGAGCTCACCCATGCTACTCATTTCAAACTTTGAATGCATAAGGTTGGAGAACCTTTTGCATAGTTTGGAATCTGTAAAAAAAATATAATATCATTTACATATATTTGTACTAACAATATTTTTTCATGATGATGCTTAATAAATAAAGTCCTATCTACTATGCCTCTAGAAAATTTATGCTCTAAGAGAAAGCTAGCTAAGGTTTCATACCAAGCTCTTGGAGCTTGCTTTAGACCATAGAGAGCCTTATGCAATTTGTAAACATAGGAGGGATGAGTAGGAGAAATAAAACATGGTGGTTGTTCTACATAAACCTCTTCTTTAAGCTCACCATTAAGGAATGCACTCTTGACATCCATCTGATATACAGTGAACTTCTTGTAGGTTGCATAAGCTAGAAAAATTCTGATTGCTTTCAGCCTTACAATATGTGCAAATGTCTGATCATAGTCTATGCCTTCCTTTTGTCTGTATCCTTGAGCAACTAGTCTAGCCTTGTTCCTTATGATAAGACCTTGAGCATCTAAATTGTTTCTAAATACCCATTTAGTTCCAATGATTGGATAGTCTCTAGTTCTTGGAACTAAATCCCAAACTCTGCATCTCTCAAATTGGTTGAGCTCCTCATGCATTACAATAATACAGTGTAGATCTTGCTCTGCATCTTTGATGGATTGGGGCTCAGATTGAGATATGAAGCAAGCATGCATCATGTTCTGGTGGAGTTGATGCCTTGTCTGCACACCAACTAAAATGTCTCCAATCACTTGAGATACAGGGTCATCTCTAAGTGTGACAAATTCAGTAGGAGTTGGTTGAGCAACAGCTTAGGGAATTAATTCCTCTTGTGGAATTATAATAGATGTTGGAGGAAGTTCAACCACTTCCAGACTTTCTTCTTCACTCTCTTCTTCAACTTGTGGAGAAGGATGTGATGGAGCCTCTTGGGTGAGGTTTAAATCATCCAATCTCACACACAAGTTAGGTACCTGCAATATGTCATTGGTAGAAACTTCTTTCTCCTTATAAAACATGTTAGTCTCATCAAATGAAATATGAATAGATTCTTCTATTTTCATGGTTGACTTATTATAAAACCTATAAGCATTGCTTACTTGGGAATATCCAAGAAAAATTCCCATTTCAGCCTTGGCTTCAAACTTTCTAATGTGTTTCTTATTATTGTTGTGAATATAACAAATGTAACAAAAAATTTTAAAGTAATCTACTTTAGGTTTCTTCCCTTTAAGTAGTAGATCCGGCCGGGGCCCGACGCCATATACCACAGACAGACCGGGTGGTTACTCAATGGAAACATCCAACCAATAACAACGTACTACACAGAGCATTATAGCGGAAGTAATAAAGATTGTTGCATTAATAAAGAGCCCAACATTAGCATGAATGTCCACTAATACGCCAAAAGGAATGAAGTACAAATACACTAGTACTGGCCTTATGACCTTATAATTATTTTTTTCAAATTACATGTATTCAGACCTCGGCACGCAGGCCGGCCATACTTGATTAAAAGAAAACACTCAAAAAGATTAGGCCTTCGAGGGTTAGCTCAGCAACTTGGGCTTTAGCCCGCTATTTACCGCTTGGCTCCGCAGCACCTGCAAGCACAATACACCGCAACGGTGGCAATTCAAAGCAACGGTCAGCCATGCTGACCATATTATAACGATCTCGCCCCCAATTCGGGGCGACGATGCTCCTTCCCTGCACTTTATTAGCATAACCAAGTAGTATATAAATACATTGCATCACAGGCATTGGCACACACGGCCACCCGCCTCGCGCTCTCAGAGCACATTCTCGGTGATCACGGTCAAAGTCCGCCGACTCACCACCGCCCCCAGGACAGCAATATCTCGTGAGCAATCTGGTCTTTCTGGCCACTGCCTAAGACCCTCCATCTATGCCAACGGTAAGTGCCAAGTAGCTTTAGGTCTCTTTAACCGAATGACATAGATCGGGTATGGTTCCACCTGACCCGTTGCTCACACCGCAACGTCAACTTAAGTCGTCTGCGCGGGTCAAGCTTCCCCGAGTCCCGTATCTCCCATACATAATACATAACCCAGTTATGTTCAGGTTGGCTCCCAGGCCAATATTATGGCAGAACCACGCGTCCGCCCAGTTTTCCGGGTGCACCTTGGAGTTAGTCGCCAAGGCTCCCTGTTGCAATCTACCTCGTAGAAAACCCGAAAAACAAACATTCGTACGGAGTCTTCTCTGGCCATTTATGCAATTCAACATCACCGATCCTGACCAACTTGCCCGGGTAGGCTTCACACATCATGCCTATATCCGTTCTCGATTACGGACTCTACAAGTACACAACGAGAACTATTCATGTCTACCCGAAGGAACGACTCAAACTCACCACAAACTCGCGAGAGCGGCCTTCCCTATGCAAAAGAAGTAGAGCTTCACATGCTCAAGTAGAGAATCGTTACCCTAGCGCTCTTCCTTGGCGCCATGGAAATGCAAGCGGATGAAAAGCACCGCACTCTCCTTGCCTCCGTAGATCCGAAGTTGGTTCGCAATTTGGATCTCCGAAGCTCCGCCGGTGACCGGATCTAAGCTTCTTCTTCCTCCTTTGCTCTCCCCTCTCCCTTGACTTAGAAAGAGAACCACTCAAGTGAAATGAGGGTTTCAAAGGCCCAATCCCGGATATATCCCAGTAGGAACAACCCCCAACCATCAGATACCAAAATAAAGAAACGAATGGCTACGATTCGTAGCAAAAAGTAAAACCTGGGCCGAACATGGCCTGTGACATGCCCGTGTCCCTCATTCGCCGTCAAAATCAACGCGTTACGAAAATTACATGGGTCCCAACACTCTCGTGTTTAACCTGACACGCCCATGTTCCAACTGATATAGCCGTGTTGTTGGTCGTGTGCCCCCATCGACACAGCCCCGAAAACAACCCGAGACTCACACAGGTCTTGGACACGACCGTGTCCTATTTGACATGCCCGTGTCAAACCCGAACACACCTGGGCTCCAGTCCGTGTTCACTTTCTCGACACTTCGTCGAGCGAAGTTCGTCGATCACCCGACATGGCCTTGGACACGCCCGTGTCCTAGGCTGTGTTCCGTGTCTCGACACAACGTCAAGCGAAAATCGTCGACTACGTAGGCAGATCATCGACACGAGTTCGACACGCCCTGAGACACGCCCGTGTCTCAGGCCGTGTTCGCTGCTCGACGATCGTCGACTCCAAAATTCGTCGACCTCACGGCCAAATCGTCGACTCAAGCCTAACACGCCCTGGGACACGCCCGTGTCCCAGGCCATGTGCCCCCCTGTCAAATTACAAATCTGGCCCAAAATGCCTCCCGTCGTTCTTTTGAGTTTCGTGGCGTTACAACTCTCCCCCTCTTAAAAGAAATTCGTTCTCGAAATTACATAAAGGAAAGAAACATAAAACTTAAATGGTACCTGAGTGAAACAACTTCTGGTACTCCTCAAGCATAGTCTTCTCTCGCTCCCAAGAGAGCTCCTCTAGACCGCAATTGTCCCAATGGACCTTGACCATCATGATCTCTTTATTGCATTGCCTCTTGACTTCTGAGTCTTCAATACGTACGGGCTTGACCTTCGTCGTCAACCCACTATCAACCGGCACTTGATCGACCGCGATCACTTGCGTAGGCTCTTGTACCGCCTTCCGTAGCACCGATATATGAAATACATCATGTAGGCCACTAAGCTCCACAGATAGCTTCAACCGGTATGCTGCTTCACCAATCCGCTCCAGAACCTCAAACGGTTCAAGGTACCTCGGGCTTAGCTTCTTCAAGCGCCGCACCCGCGAGACACCCTTGAACGACTTGATCTTCAAGTACACCCAATCGCCAACAGCGAACTCCACGTTCCTGTGCTTGGCATTATAGTACTTTGCCTGGTGGTCCTGAGCGATTAGCAACCTCTCCCGAATGGTTCTCACCAAAGAAGTAGCATCCTCCACCTCTAATCGCTTATACAAATTTGATTCACCCGTTTCCAACCAGGACAACGACGTGCGACATTTTCTACCATAAAGGGCCTCGAAGGGCGCCATTTGAATGCTCGCCTGGTAGCTATTGTTGTAAGCGAATTTCACCAAGTATAGGTGATCTTCCCATTGCTTTCCAAAGTCCAGGACACACATGCGAATCATGTCTTCCATTGTCCTATTGACTCTCTCGGTCTGCCCATCCGTTTGCGGATGAAAGGCTGTGCTAAAACTCAGCTTTGTTCCCAACATTTGCTGCACCAGCCTCCAATCATTGGACATGAACTGCCCATCTCGGTCACTCACGATGCTGCAGGGCATACCATGAAGCCGTACAATATTATCCACATATAGCTTTGCCAATTTCTCAACCGGATCATCCTTCCTATGCAGAATGAAATGCGACACCTTCGTTAGATGATCTACGACCACCCAAATGGCGTCGTTCCCCTTTTGCGTCCTTGTCAACCCGTGCACAAAGTCCATAGTAATGTCGTCGAACTTCCACTCCGGAATAGGCAAGGATTTCAAGAATCCTCCCGGCTTTTGGCATTCCGCTTTCACCAAGGCGCAAGTTTGACACTTCGCCACGTAGAGCGCCACATCCTTTTTCAGTCCTGGCCACCAGAACAATTTCTTAACATCGCGGTACATCTTTGTGCTCCCCTGGTGAATTGAGTACTT
This sequence comes from Platanthera guangdongensis, assembly GCA_039583875.1. Lineage (NCBI taxonomy): Eukaryota > Viridiplantae > Streptophyta > Magnoliopsida > Asparagales > Orchidaceae > Platanthera > Platanthera guangdongensis. Next base: position 68,537,020 of record CM077150.1, on the reverse strand, counting down.
GGTATGATGCGCATCGTACAACAATTGCACCCGTAAATTGCCCATGCTTGGGATGCACAGACGGCCGTCTTTCCAAAGTAATCCGTCCTCCACAACGAATTGGGAATTTGACCCATCCAGAGCCTCTATCATTAGTTGCTTCATGTGGACATCCATATCCAATGCCTGCCGAATTCGATCAGCCAGGTCATATTGAACTTCAGTCCAATTCAATACTGCTTCAGCACTTGATTGCTTATCAACACAAAAGATCTCCAACGCCTCCAACTCCCGAAACAATAACTCATCATGGACCGACAGCCAATTGGCTTGGGCTGGGGCCCGACGACTCAACGCGTCCGCCACCGCATTGACCTTACCAGACACGTAATGGATCTTGAATGTATAGTCCCCCAGGAACTCCATCCATCTACGCTGCCGCATGTTCAGATCTTTCTGATCAATCAAATACTTCAGGCTCTTGTGATCGGTGTAGATATCAATCTTCACACCGTACAAATAATGTCTCCACAGCTTCAAGGCAAAAATCACGGCCGCTAACTCCAAGTCATGTACCGGATAGTTCCTCTCGTACACCTTTAGCTTTCTCGAGCCATATGCTATAACGCTTCCATGCTGTAAAAGCACACAACCCAAACCACTGCCCGAAGCATCGCTATAAATCTTATAACCTTCGGTCCCACTCGGCGAACTCAACACAGGTGCCGTGGTGAACCGACATTTCAACTCCTCAAAATCTCGCGCACACTCCAGCATCCAAACGAACTTCTGCTCCTTCCTCATCAAAGTAGTGAGAGGTAACGCTATCCGCGAGAAGTTCTCTACGAAGTGCCTATAATAGCCGGCAAGCCCAAAAAGCTCCGGACTTCCGCTATCGTAGAAAGCTCAGGACACTCTCGTATCGCAACAATCTTTGCCGGATCCACTGCAATACCTTCCCCACTCACTATATGACCGAGGAACGCCACTGAGGACAACCAAAACTCGCACTTCGAGAACTTGCCATACAATTGATTCCTCCTTAGCGTCCCCAAAACCAAATGAAGATGCCTGAAGTGATCTTCCTCACTCTTCGAGTACACTAAAATATTGTCGATGAAGACGATCATAAAATGATCCAAGTACTCCCTAAAGGTCCTGTTCATCAAATCCATGAACTCTGACGGCGCATTCGTCAGCCCAAATGGCATGACCGTAAACTTGTAATGCCCGTATCTTGTACTAAATACTGTCTTAGGGATATCACTCTCCCTTATTCTCAGCTGATAGTAACCAGACTTGAGATCCAACTTAGAGTACACCGTCGACCCGACCAACTGATCAAAAAGATCATCGATCCTTGGGATTGGGTACTTGTTCTTTTCCATTAGCTTGTTTAACTCCCGATAATAAATACAGAGTCTCAAGCTCCCGTCCTTCTTCTTTACAAAGAAGACCGGTGCGCTCCAAGGCAACGAACTTGGACGCACAAATACTTACTCCAACAACTCTTTAAGTTGCACCTTCAGCTCCGCCATTTCCTTAGGCGCTAGCCGATACGGAGATCGTGACACAGGCTTTGCACCTGGCACTAGCTCAGTAGTGAAATCTATCTCCCGTTGAGGCGGGGCTCCAGGAAGATCTATAGGGAACACATCAGGGTACTCAGCTACCACTGATATACTTTCAAACGTAGGCTTTGGCTTTGCAACCTCCACTAGTGTAAAGAACAGCTCCGCACCAGCACGAACCGCCTTCACCACCTGAAGAGCAGACATCAACGTCTTGCTCGACCCTTTCAAGCCCGTAGAAGTCGTCTCACGACTTGCACCCAACTTGACTTCCTTGCGACCGCAATCAATATAGGATTGCTGCTCCGAGAGCCAGTCCATGCCAAATATAACGTCGAACTCCACCAACGGTAGTAACGACGCTTGCAGATTTAACTCTTGATTCCCAATGCGAATCTTAACACCGTAGATTTTATCCGCGCGCATTGAACACCCATTCGGTAACAACACATCCAACTTGTCCTTTGCCATCGAAGAAGGTACTCCGATGCGCGATATGAATCCTTCAGACAAGAAGGAGTGTGAAGCTCCTGTATCAAAGAGTGCTCTCGCCGGAAACTCACAAATCAAAACAAATCCTAAACAAGCAGTGGTAAGGTAACATACACATAACAAGTATTTAAAGGAATTTAACTTGCTATAAATTAAACCGTACCTGTCACCACATCCGCTAGTTTGATGGCATCCTGTTGGCCAAGATTATAAACCATTAGTTGAGCCGGAGCATAATGGGATGCGGTTGACTCCACCGCCTTGCCCTTCTCTTCATAAGTTGCTCCCGGCTTCCTCTCGGACTTGAGACGTCCGCTCCAACAATCACGGGCAAAGTGCCCCGGCTTCCCACAAGTAAAGCATGCACCCGGGGTCCGACCCGTAGTTGCCCCAGAGGCACCAGAAGAAGGAGCTGGACCCGAAGTCCTAGCCTTCTTAAAGAACTTACGGTGCCCAAACGTTGAGTTAGCCGACACCTTGAAATCAGTCCTCTTATCACCAAGCTCTTCTTTGCTTGAACATTCTTCATGTCCTTCTCCAAGGGCCGGGCCGTGTTGATCAATATCAAGAAACCCTATCTGCGTCATCGGCCCCGAGAGTAGTAGCCTCAAGTCATCTCTTAGACCTTCGTAAAAATGGTTGGTATTACGCTCCTCATCCGCGATGGTGGAGCTAGCATACCGACCCAACCGAGTAAACTCGTGGAGATACTCATCCACGCTACTCTCACCTTGTACCAACCTCTGGAACTCATTCTCAAAAGCTATCCTCTTAGTCGAAGGGAGGTACCTAGCCAAGAATAGTCTCGAGAACTCCTCCATCAGACATCTGTAAGTTGCCTTCCTCTTAATAGATGCAGCTCCAAACCCTCCCACCACAGCCTAGCGTCTCCATCCAACAGGAACGTAGCTATAGTGGTCATCTGCCACTCCTCCATCTCCGTCGCTGTCAAGACTCTCTTCACACGGGAGAGCCAGTCTTCAGCTTGAGATGGGGTTCCCAAACCCGAGAATACTGGAGGATTAAAGCTCATGACATGTTTGAGCTGTCTCTCGGTTGCCCTCCTTGTCACCAACGGCTCCACTACTACCTGCTTCACTCTTCTCGGCTCAACCTCTGGAAGAGGTACCTGCACCATCACAGGAGCGGGCTGCTGCATTTGCCTTGCAGGCTGTGCATTGATCATGGCAAACACTGCTTCGGCCACCAATCGTATGGTCTTAGCCGATGGAGATGTTGCATGAGCATCATTTGGTGCACTACTAGCCTCAGAAACTCGACGTTCCGACGGCCCAACACCGCTTCTGGACACCTATAGTGGTACAAAACATCGTTAAGCGACCAAGCAAAATTGCAAAACGCAATTATAGGAACACGCAGGTTCCTCAAACACGTGTATTTTTCATTCCTAAGTGGACATTCATGAGTTCTTTTGCTGTTATAACGATGACACACACACATGTGCTCACCACCCCTTAAAAGAATTCGCCCACGAATTCAGGTTAAGTCTGACCGAAACCAGTAGTCTGATACCAAATTGTAACACCCCCTATCGGTCACATAGCATAAAGCAGTAGGTCCGGCCGGGGCCCGGTGCCATATACCACAGACAGACCGGGTGGTTACTCTATGGAAACCATCCAACCAATAACAACGTCCTACACAGAGCAGTCTAGCGGAAGCAATAAAGATTGTTGCATTAAAAAAGAACCCAATATTAGCATGAATGTCCACTAATACGCCAAAAGGAATGAAGTACAAATACACCTGTACTGGACTTATGACCTTACAATTATGTTTCTCAAATTACATGTCTTCAGACCTCGGCACGCAGGCCGACCATACATGAATAAAAGAAAACACACAAAAAGATTAGGCCTTCGAGGGCTGACTCAGCAACTTGGGCTTTAGCCCGCTATTTACCGCTTGGCTCCGCAGCACCTGCAAGCACAATCCACCGCAACGGTGGCAATTCAAAGCAACGGTCAGCCATGCTGACCAAATTATAACGATCCCGCCCCTAATTCGGGGCGGCGATGCTGCTTCCCTGCACTTTATTAGCATAACCAAGCAGTATATAAATACATTTCATCACAGGCGTTGGCACACACGGCCACCCGCCCCGTGCACTCAGGGCACATTCTCGGTGATCACGGTCAAAGTCCGCCGACTCACCACTGCCCCCAGGACGACAATATCTCGTAAGAAATCTGGTCTTTCTGGCCACTACCTAATACCCTCCATCTATGCCAACGGTAAGTGCCAAGCAGCTTTAGGTCTCTTTTACCTAACGACATAGATCGAGTATGGTTCCACCTAACCCGTTGCTCACAACGCAACGTCAACTTAAGTCATCTGCGCGGGTCAAGCTTCCCCGAGTCCCGTATCTCCCATACATAAAACATAACCCAGTTATGTTCAGGTTGGCTCCCAGGCCACCATGATGGCAGAACCACGCGTCCGCCTAGTTTTTCGGGTGCACCTTGGAGTTAGTCCCTAAGGCTCCCTGTTGCAATCTACCTCATAGAAAACCCGAAAAACAAACATTCGTACGGAGTCTTCTCCTGCCATTTATGCAATGCAACATCACCGATCCAGACCAACTTGTTCGGGTAGGCTTCACACATCATGCCTATATCAGTTCTCGATTACGGACTCTACAAGTACACAACGGGGACTATTCATGTCTACCCAAAGGAACGCCTCAAACTCACCGCAAACTCGCAAGGGCGGGCTTCCCTATGCAAAAGAAGTAGAGCTTCACATGCTCAGGTAGAGAATCATTACCCTAGCTCTCTTCCTTGGCGCCATGGAAATGCAAGCGGATGAAAAGCACCGCACTCTCCTTGCCTCCGTAGATCCGAAGTCGGTTCGCAATTTGGAGCTCCGAAGCTCCGCCGGTGACCGGATCTAGTCTTCTTCTTCCTCCTTTGCTCTCCCCTCTCCCTTGACTTAGAAAGAGAACCACTCAAGTGAAATGAGGGTTTCAAAGGCCCAATCACGGGTATATCCCAGTAGGAACAACCCCCAACCGTCGGATCCCAAAATAAGGAAATGAATGGCTACGATTCGTAGCTAAAAAGTAAAACCTGGGCCGAACACGGCCCGCGACATGCCCGTGTCCAGGGCCGTGTCCCTCATTCGCCGTCAAAATCAATGCGTTACGAAAATTACACGGGTCCCGACACGCCCGTGTTCCAACTGATACGGTCGTGTGGTTGGCTGTGTGCCCCCATCGACACAGCCCCGAAAACAACCTGAGACTCACACGGTTCTTGGATACACTCGTGTCCTATTTGACACGCCCGTGTCAAACCCGAACACACCTGGGATCCAGGCCGTGTTCTCTGTCTCGACACTTCATCGAGCGAAGTTCGTCGACCACCTGACACGGCCTTGGACACGCCCGTGTCCTAGGCCGTGTTCCGTATCTTGACACAACGTCGAGCAAAAATCATCGACTTCCTTGGCAGATCGTCGACACGAGTTCGACACGCCCTGAGACACGCCATTGTCTCAGGCCGTGTTCGCTGCTCAATGATCATCGAATCCAAAATTCATCGAACTCACGGCCAAATCTTCGACTCGAGCCTAACACGCCCAGGGACACGCCCGTGTCCCAGGCCGTGTGCCTCCCTGCCAAATTCCAAATCTGGCCCAAAACAACTCCCGTTGCTCTTTTGAGTTTCGGGGCGTTACATAAGTAGCTTATACGGAGTCTTATTCTTGAGCTTGTGTATCAGACTTCTGTTCAGTACATAATTTGCTATGCTCACAGCCTTTGCCCAAATGGATAGGGGCAAGTGAGCATCTGCAAGTAATGTGCCTGCAGATTCAATAAGGGTTCTATTTTTCCTTTCAGCAACCCCATTTTATTGAGGAGTTCTAGGAGCTGAGAAGCAGTGGTTGATACCTTCATTCTCACAGAATTCTTTCATAAGAAAAGACTCAAACTCAGTACTATGATCACTTCTGATCAATACAACTGGAGTAGAGTACTCAATCTGTATGTTCTTGAGAAAATCTGTAAGAACCTTGAAGTTATCTAACTTAGATCTCAGAAAGAATACCCAAGTGAATCTTGAGAAGTCATCTACAATCACTAAAGTATAAGATTTCCCTCCTAGACTTTGTACAACAATAGGGTCAAAACGGTCCATATGTAGCAAGTACAATATTCTAGGTGAGTCACTTTTATTTACAAATTTAAAGCTACTTTTAGATTTCTTACCTAACTGACAAGCCCTGCAAAGGCTTTCCTTCTTGTAGGGGCAAGAAGGCAATCCTCTAACAAGGTTGTCCCTAGAGAGTTTAACAATAGTTTTCAAGTTAACATGTCCTAATCTCTTATGCCAAAGGTCATTATTATTACTGATTTGATTAAATATATATATTTCAGATTTTGCAGACATAAAGTTAATTATGTGAATGTTTCCTACTCTAGTGCCAGCCAATACCACAAGGTTATCTACTGAAGTAATAATACAAAAAGTTTTATTAAAGAATACCTGAGACATTTCATCACATAACTGACTTATGGATATCAGGTTGTGTTTCAGTCCACTTACATATGCTACCTTCCTAAAGGTGACTACTCCAATTTTGACCTTTCCATATCCTTTATTCTGGCCATAATTGGAATCACCAAATATTACTTTGGGTCCTAGCTTTGACTTGTAGTTAATTAGGTTGTCCTTGTTTCCAGTCATGTGTTTTGAACAACCACTATCCAAATACCACTGTTGCTCTGTGGTGGGATAGTCTTTCACTTACAATAGAACAGATTAGCTATTCTTGATCCAGGTTACCTTGGGTCCTTATTTCTTCACATAATTAAAACTAGAAATATAAGAATAATTAGGTTGACAGTTATAATCTAAAGGATGATATCTTCTAGGTGGAATAATCCATTGATTAAACTAATTGATGGAAGATCTTGGTTGATTGTGAGTTTTAGCAAAATTAAAGTTTCTGTTAAAGTGAACTGGGTTCGACAAATTCAAGTAAGTTCATCGATCTGGGTTCGACGATTGGGGATGAGTTCGTCGAACTCCACTTAGAGAATGGAAGTATTCATTCTTTAGGCCCCAAAATCGCCGATCTCGGATCGATGAACCATATTGGTTTCGTCAATCGTAGTTCAACAAATAATTATAATGAAAGTTTGTGTTCGGAGTTCGTCGACTTGACTTCGACGAACTATACACATTTCATCGATCTGAGTTCGACAAAATCTGTTGAACATTATTATGATTAGGATTTTTCTTATTCTTTTTCTTTTTCTTATTCTTTTGTTTTAACTCAGTTTGTTTAACATTATTATTATTATCTATCTTTTCTTTTTCTTTTTCTCAAACAAATTTTATTGGTGTTGACAAAATATTTTCCTAGATCAGTGGGGGTTGGCTTGATGAAGCACCTAAGCCCAGCTTGTCATTTAGTCTAGCAATCACTGTGCTTGTGATGTCCATCAACTTGATACTTCTCCCATTGAGGGACTCTTAAAGTTGCCTTGCCTCAACAAATTCAGATTATAGTGAGATGATTTGTTCATTTGCTAGAGTTTATTCATCTTTTAGTTTAATGTTTTCAGAAGTCAAGTTATCTTGTTCAGTCAATTTTTCTCTAAGTATTTTGATTTCTTTCTCAAAATTTATTAAATGAATACGTAAAGATTTAAATTCAGTTTTAAAATTATCTGAATTATAATCAAATGAAGATAGTACCTGATATGCCTCAGATTCTGATGATTCTTCATTATCTGACTGCTCAGCTTCAGATGGGCTGCAGGAGGCATTGATAGCCATGAGGTAAACTTCCCTGGCTTTTGCCACCTCTTCATCTTCACTGGAGCTAGAGGATGAAGATTCATCTTCAGTGTCATTTTAGGTCTTAGCCACAAAGCCTTTCTCCTTTCTTTTGTGCTTGCTGGAGGATGGCTTGCTGTAGTGCTATTTTCTGGACTCCTTTTCTCTTCTTCTTTCCTTCTTTTGATTTTCTGGACAATCTGATATGAAGTGTCCTGGTTTCCTGCACCCAAAACAAATAATCTCTTTAGTGGGTGTCTTGTCATACCTGGGTTTGTCATCTTGCCTAGATGACTTTCTTCTGAAATCCTTCTTTGTCATTTTGTATAGTCTCTTGGCTAAGAGACTCAGAAGTTCTTCACTTGCTGTTGGAGTTTCTGTTTCTTCTGAAACTTTGAAAGCTATATTTTGCTCTTTTCTTGCTGCTGGAGGAGTCTTCTGCTCTTCAGCTTCTCTTGACTTTATCAGTTGCTCATATGATTTGAGCTTTCCAAGAAGAGATTCAGTGGAAATCTCATTTCCGCTTCTGGCCTCCTTGATTGGCAATATTCTGGATTCCCATGAGCTAGGGAAGCACATGAGGATCTTGTCATTTACTTCTATAAGAGTGATGTCTTTGTCCAGAGTCTTCAGCTCATTGATGATTGAGCTTAGTCTGTTGTACATATCACTCACAGACTCAGATTCTTCTTTCTTGAAGTTCTCATATTGGGAGATGAGGTTAGATCTTCTGTCTTTTCTCTCATCTGCTGATCCAGCAACCATCTGGTTGAGAGAGTCCCAGATAGCTTTGGTAGATGTGCTCTCAGCCACTTTTTAAAATATGTCATCTGACATAGTCTGTGCTATGATGTTCATGGCCTTTGCATCTGCTATTTTGGCCTTCTTCTGTGCATCTGTCCACTCAGGTGGTGGAACAACGTGTGTGCTTGAAGTAGAGGTAGATGTAGTAGCAGCTATAGGTTGAGGAGGACCTGTCAAAATAGAGTTGTATATATCCTCATCAATAGAATTCATGTAAAGCCTGATTCTTGCCTTCTAGATAACAAACTTATTCAAGTTGCAAACTGGAGGTCTGGTGCTTGCATAATCCTTGTTCTGTGCCATGTTGTGAACTAAATAGAAAAACAAAGGAAACTGAAATCAGATCTATCAAGGATCTTTTGGTTCAAGTATTAGCTTGTATAACCAAAGGAACCTGGCTCTGATACCAATTGAAAGAAAGAGGGGTAGATCTGATTTACTCTAGAGCGAGGGGGGGGGGGGTGAATAGAGTAATTAAATCTTTTTGCTATTTTTAATATTATCAGAAAATATAAATTAAACTAAGCTATCACAGGAAAGTAAACTATCATAGCAAACTAATCTAACACAACAAAGCAAACCTATCACAGCAAAGCAAGAGCAACATAGAAAATGATCAACCAGACGACATAAGAATTTTATAGTGGTCCCCCAACCTGGGTACATCCACTCTTCTACCACCCTGGTAAGAATCCACTAGCAGGTTTTTGATCAGGTGACTGCCACCACAAGATCTATTTCCAGGGAGATCTCACAACCTTTTGAGCTTTTGATCAGGTGCCCAAAAACCGAGAATAAACTTTTGAAGGGAGTTAATAAACCCTTTGTACATGAGGTGAGAAAGGTGATGGTGTCTTCTCTTTTCTCTATTCTACAAAGAAAACTAGTGGATTACTGTTGTCAAGAGCTCCTTTCAAAATCACTTGGAGCCTTTCTCAGGGTGTAGGTCTTCAGCCTTGTCTTGAAATGATGTCCGGGAATTTTCTGACTGATTGAATGTTGTTGTCCTTGAATGTTCCTGGAGAAGAAGTTGAAGAAGACTCTTGATCTTTGTTTGTTGTTCTTCTTCAGTCTTTAGTAAGCACAAGGAGAAAACTGGTTGTTTTCTGCACAGAGAATAATTCTGAACGTTTCTGTGTTCTCTATATTACTGCTTGTATCTCTTTCTTCTTGTATATCTCTTCTGCTACTGAAAAGTGAAAAATCTCTTTTATATTCTTTGTCAAAATTTTCATTTGAATTTTGAATACCAAGCATTGAATGCTGATTGCCTGGAGAATGAAATACGGCTGGAGAATATTGACTTTAATGTGTTTCCCAACTTTCCCAATAAATTAAGCAAGTAATTAACCCTGATGAAGACCATAATTAATGCTGCCAATAAAGTCTATATTCAGGGGAATATATGAATTAATTACTCAGGAAATCACTGCTAAATAATATATAAAATAAGGACAGAAAATATGGAAAAACTCTAAGTCTAGCACTGGACAGAAATCGTCAAGCTCTGAATAGATTTCATCAACCAGAGATCCAAGTTCGTCGAGCTGAGAAATCCTGTTCGTCGACCTGAGCTCAACAAACTGCGTTCTGCGAATAACTTGCCAATTCTGCGGTCCAAGTTCGTCGAGCACAGAATCTGTCTTTGTCGAGCTGAGTTCAGAGAAAATAATTTGGAAAGAAACTATTGAAGCTGAACACCAGACTTCATCGACCTGAGTTCGAATATCATCGAGCTCAACTCAGAGAATTTATTCTGAGTTCATCGATCTGCGATCAATAATCGTCGAGATGAGTTCGAATAATTTCGAACTGATAAATTGAACTTGAAATCTTCTAAGTCTTGAGTCTCTTGAAGTCTTCTGCTGGCTGGTCTATGAATGTTGAACCTAATGACTTAGCCTAAACTGTAGGAATAAGACTTGACCCTAGCTATACAATGTGGGTCAAAACTCATCCTAATTAGTGAACTTAGCCCAAATCTAACTAGGGATCCAAAAACATTTGCTATGCATGCCAAAAGGGCAATCAGACAAAAGCATCCTGTAAGAAAATTAGGGCCAAGGATTCTGAGAGGTGCTTGTACCTCGTATATATGGACTTGTTTGTTCCTATGACAGTTCACAATTTTGGTAGGAACGTAAACACACTTGTGATAGTGGATGAATATTCCAGGTTTTCCTGGGCGTTCTTTCTAAATAAAAAGTTTGAAACCTTTGACACTTTTGTGACCTTTGTTAAACAAGTTTAGAATGAAAAGGGACAGTATATTGGTCAAAATCAGGAGTGACTATGACACTAAATTTCAGTCTGAAGGCAAGACAAAGTTCTGTGAAGAACAAGGGATTTATTAGGAGTATTCTTCTCCAAGGACACCCCAGCAAAATGGGATAGGTGAGAGGAAAAATAGAACTCTCATAGAAGCTAACCAGATAATACTTTGTGACACCTCTCTCCCAGAATACTTCTAGGCCGAGGTAGTGAATACTGCTTGTCATGTCCTAAATAGAGCTTCTATCAACACTTATCACAAGAAGACTCCCTATGAGATTATAGAGGGCAGAAAACCAAATCTAGCCTATCTCAGGATCTTTTGAAGCAAGTGCTAAAAGACTTAGTTTTCAAGGCCAGCTAACACATAGAGGGGCGAGGGTGAATAGGTTTTAGGTCTCTTTTAAAATTATCTAGACCTTTACTTGATCTACCTGTTCTTAGTGTTTAGTTTGTTTGGATTTTAAGATATACACACAGAAGACACAGATATTTTATAGTGGTTCCCCAGATTATGGGTATGTCCATTGTCCCTCTCTGTCTTTCTAACAACTTGCTAGACAAGGCACTTCACCAATTTCTCGGCTCCAAATAGCTTACACCTCGATCCCGCAGGACCATTCAGTCTCCTTCAAGACCTAAAACTCAGGCCTAAGTCCCTACAACTCAATGATTCAGCAATCACCTACCTTAAGCTCAAAAGACCTACAGCTCAGACTGGAAGAACAACCCTACGCTCAGATCCAAAGTGGATCCTACACTCTGCCTTTATAACCCAGGCTTACAACTCAGATTGTACATAGAATCCTATTCTCAGATCCAAGACTGAATCCTACAAAAATAGAAAAGATATGAGACAGTCAGATACAAGAGAGTTATCTATGTGTCTATCTTCCTGGTCTGAGAAGATTTTAGCTCTATCTTCTTCATAGCAGCAAGATGAATAGATCTTCAGTAATGGTTTGCTTGTGCTAGAAGTGACTCAGAATCAAGAATCTGATCTGCTATTAAAGACTATGTATCTGAAAGTATTGTATCTTCTTCAAACAACTACCTTGACTTGTAGACATTGAAGGATCTACTTCTCTTCCCAATCAGAAAACGATTCTGAACTTATTGTCGCTGATGAAGATTTTAACAACTAACTCTTGTCGCTTTCATGTTCACTGAACATAACTTGCGCTTCAGGCTCGATGTTAATGGCGAGGAAGAAGACGAAGTTTCACCACTACGCATATTCAGAAAACCCTAAAAATCTTCTTTCCTTTAAGCCAATCTTATCATTTTATAGTCAGCTGATCAACGACTCTTTGTACTGTGGGCCTAACCTAAAAAGGATGAGATACCACCTTTCATTTGCAGAAAATGATAACAGTTGTCCGCCAGCGCCATTAAAGGCATACTGCAGCTTTACTGCAAATAATTTGAACTATGTTGATTTTGTTGACTTCTGCTAACGTCACCCATTCCAGACTTAGAAAATTTATCAGAATCAACTCAGGCATTGAGTAGCGTTGAGTTAAAGGCCTTCACTCAATGATTCTGGACTTAGCTTATTCTTCAGCTCTTTCGGCATCCATGGTGTGGAGAGCGTTAAGTGGTTTGCCTTCACCAAATTCCATTAGTCTTAGCTTCTTCTGAACTCTGCCAACTGCTTAGGAGTTGAGTGAACTGGCTTCACTCAATGCTTCTATACTTAGAAACTTTTCTTCTGAATGGAGGTGGTTGGTGTGTTGACTTCACTCAACGCTTCCTGCCTCCGCCTCATCTTTTGACAAGGCGTTGAATGAACTGGCTTCACTCAACGCTTCTGGACTTAGTCAAATTCCGGTTTCTTTTCAGGCTTTGACTGTCCAAACCTATCTCAATGCTTACTATCATTTGGCATTGACTGAACTGGCTTCACTCAACGCATTTGTACTTGAATAGATTTTCTTCTATTTTTCTTCTTGGGCTTTGATAGAATCAACATTGCGTTGAGTGAACCGGCTTCACTCAATGCTTTTGGACTTAGAAGTTTTTTCCTTTGACAGAATCTCACTGGCTTCGACTGCTTTAGCTTGTCTCAATGCTATCTATTGTTTGGCGTTGAGTGAACTGGCTTCACTCAATGCATTTGTACTTAACTGATTTTTCTTTGCTAGAAACTCTGTGGCTTTGACTGGGGTAGCTTTACTCGAAGAATTTGTTGTCGAGCATTGAGTAAGTTGACATCAGTCAATGTCTGTGGACTTTGTCACTTTTCTATCTTCCATTGTTGAGGCTTTGACAGATCCTGCTGTATTCAGCTCCTTTTGTGTTATTGCATTGAGTGAACTGTCTTCACTCAACTCCTATGGACTTGGGCAATTTCCTACCTTTCCAGTATCCTTCTTTGTATCCACCTGTCCAATCAATATGACAATGACTATCATGCATGCATGAACTTAAATCCACATTAAATAGAACTATGTGTTTGTCATTGACTTGTTTGACTTCTTACAAATCTGGGACATTGGGATCAATAGACCCAACAATCTCCCCATATTTGAAGAAGTAAAAACTCACTATCAACTTTCTTAGTCAATGACATGCATAACTTATACAACAACAAAATATACTATAAAGATGGAACAGATCTAGGAATATTACCACATTCCCTGCCTGTATGGTGAGTATCACCTACTCCCCCTGAATTATTGCAAGGTATGTGTTACCACTTGATGGTCTTGATTACCTTCACCCCATAACCCTGTATGGGGACATCTGTTTCTCCCCCTACATTTGTTGCATGACATTGATCATCTTCTTTTCCCTAGATGCACTTGATTATTTGATTAATCTCTAATGTTACTTGATCAATCTCTTCTCTCTCAACAATCACTTATCTCCCCCTTTTGGACTTCTGAATAGTCAGGGAGGAGCAGGTCTGCCTTGATTGTCTTCTCCCCTTAGATGATTGCAGATGATACCACTGGGGCAGCTGCCAGCTTCCTCTCTTCTTTAGACTTAATTTGCTCTTGCAGCTGTTGTACTTTCTCCCCATTAATAGGAGCATCTTCTCTCATCATGTTCCTGATAGACACCGTTATCTTCATTGACACTTTAGGTCTTCATCACCTGCAAGAAGAACAAATCCTGCACCAAAATATCCTAGGTAGTAACTGAAGCTATGCTAAGTTCAACATACCCAACTCAAACTTGAAGTTGTTGAACTTTGCTTCATCCAATGGCTTAGTAAAGATATCAGCCACTTGATTATCTGTGGGGACAAACTTTAGACTAATGTCTTCCTTTTCCACATGCTCCCTAATAATATGATACCTAATTTCTATTTGATTAGTCCTGTTGTGTGAGACAAGATTCCTAGTAATAGAAATGGTACTAGTAGAATCACAATAAAGAGGAGTTCCACTTATTTGGAGGTTATAATCCTGGAGCTGATGCTGGATTCACAGCAACTGAGCACAGCAACTACCTGCTGAAATGTACTCTGACTCTGCAGTTGAGATTGTCACACTGGTTTGCTTCTTGTTTCTCCAAGATACTAGTCTCCCACCTAAGAACTAACAACATCCTAAAGTACTTTTCCTGTCCTCTTTGCAGCCTGCAAAATTTTCAACTAAATAGCCTAATAGTTCAAAATCCCTATTTCTATAGTACCATAGGCCAAGATCTGGGGTGCTCTTAAGATATCTCAAGATCCTCTTTGTAGTAGTGTAGTGAGATTCTTTAGGGAAGGTATGATACCTAGCACAGACACATGTAGCATACATGATGTCAGGCCTACTGGCAGTAAGATATAAAAGGGAGCTAATTATCCCTCTATACGAAGACTCATCAATAGGTTTCCCTGCTTTATCTTTGCCTATAAGCATAATTGACCCCATGGGAGTTTTCATGGTGGAGGCACTCTCCATACCATATTTTTAATTAACTCCCGGGTGAACTTTGATTGGGATATGGACAAGCCATCATCAATCTGTCTAACTTGGTTTACCAAGAAGAACTTGAGCTCATCCATACTGCTCATCTCAAACTTATCTTGCATAAGTTTTGCAAACTTCCTACCAAGGTTGTCATCAGTAGAGCCAAAGATAATGTCATCAACATATATCTGAACTAGGATGATCTTGCCATTAGATTCACTTAGGAATAGTGTCTTATCTATTTTCACCTTAATAATTTATTCTAAATGAGGAAACTAGACAAAGTCTCATACAATGCTCTAGGGGCTTGCTTCAATCCATATAGAGCTTTCCTAAGTTTATAAACAAAATCAGGTGAGTTAGAATCAACAAAACTTGGAGGCTATTCAACATAGACCTCTCCTTTTAAGTACCATTTAGGAAGACTGTCTTCACATCTATCTGATATACTTTGAATCCTAGATAGGCAGGAAATGCAAGTACGAGTCTTATAGCTTCCAATCTGGCTATAGGGGCAAATGTCTGATCAAAATTTATTCCTTCTTATTGCCTGTATCCTTTAGCCACCAGTCTAGCCTTATTCTTAATTATAATGCCATTATAATCATGTTTATTCCTATGATCCACTTGACTCCAATGACATTATGTCCTTATAGTCTGGGAACCGGCTTGCAGACCTTACATCTCTTGAACTGGTTCAGTTCCTCTTGCATTGCTGCAATCCAGCCTTAGTCTATGTTGACCTCTTCAAATTTCTTGGGCTCTACTTGTGACAGAAAACTTGAGTATAAGACTGTATTCAAACTTCTGCTTCTTGTCATTACTCCTTGGCTTGCCTCCCCAATGATTTGGTGAGCTAGATTATCTCTCAGATGTCTGAAAGCTGGAGGTAGTCTAGCTTCAGCTCGTTGTTCTTCATTGTCTTCAGTTATCTATTCTTCATTCACAACCTGTAAGTCTTGTGCTTCCTCTGGACAACATTCACCTTTATCCTTATCTTGGACTGCTGGATCAACTTCCTTGATGGAGAGCATGTCCATCACCTTCTCTATGCATGTAGAACTTGTAAGACCCCTTTTTTGACCGGGTCTTATGCCCAGAATCACCGTTTTGCGGTGACACAAACTCCTAAGGAGGCCATCATCACAAATCATCGATCCTGCAGGCAATTTCTCAACCATATTCCACAGAAGAAAAGAAGTAAAACATTCATTTATATAAATGAAAACATGTCCACGATCACGATGCAGTAGAAAATAAGTCCATACAAAGAAATAAACTAATACTAAAGAAGGATAATGGGCTCCTGCCCAGTACAATAATCCTCACTATAAAATGCTCGTGGAAGTAAAACTACTAATCACTCATTGATCCCCAGACTGATGGTGATGCTGCCACTCCTGGACTAGGTTTATTCACCTCCTCCTGTACCGTACTCCTGTTGGGCTGGGTCCCCTGGAACTGCACCTTGTGTCCCAACTGGTGTCCCTAGTATTATGCCCATCAGGCCGTTATTTTAAACTAAGTCTTGATCCCCCTCACCTCCCCCACGACACCTAGGCACCATGCGTGAAGGAAGGAAAGGGTAGTACGAAAAGTGGAGAGTAGCAAAAGCAGGTGACAATGACCCTAACTCTCATATGGTAAAAGTATCTATCATAGAAATGGCAAGTATATGAACAATATATAAAGGCAGCAGTGTAGTAAGAGAAACATATAAAGTATAAGTAGAGCAGTTAAAATCATTACAAGAAAGTAACCTTAACTTATAAAAATGATCATACAGACTTATAAGTTAAGGGGTCGAGTGCAAGACTCTCATCGTATAAACTATCTTGTACTAGTTTATTCGTTGGTGTGTCAGGTTGTATACAGGTATGTATTATGTGATATGTTATGTTATAATGCCCCGAAACTCAAAAGAGCGACGGGAGGCGTTCCGGGCCAAATTTGCAATTTAGAAGGAGGTACACGGCTTGGGACACGGGTGTGTCGAGCTGGTTCGACGATTTGGTCGTATGTTCGATGATTTTGGGTTTGACGATCGTCGAGCAAAGAACATGGCCTGGGACACGGGCGTGTCCCAGGGCGTGTCTGTGTCGTTCAAAGATCTAGCAACGATTAGGCAGTATTTGGGTTCGACGATCGTCGAGCAGCGTTCGACGATCTGATCACAATGCTGCGGTCGACGATCTGTCGATATTCTAGGTTCGACGATCAGGCTAGCTATCTGTGTTCGATGATCAGGCCAGCTATCTGTGTTCAACGATCGGGCCAGCTATCTGAGTTCGACGATCGGGCCGTGGGTTCGACGATCGGGCCGCATGTTCGTCGATTAGTTAGTTTTCTGGGTTCGATGATCGGGTCGTGGGTTCGACGATCGGGCCGCGTGTTCGTCGATCAGTTAGTTTTCTGGGTTCGCCGATCGGGGCGTGGGTTCGACGATCGGGCCGCGCATTCGACGATTTGGCCAGAGATTTGCGTTCGACGATCGGGCCAGAGATTTGCGTTTGACGATCTGGCAGCGGTCGACGTTCTTGGTTCGACGATCGTCGAGCGCGGGGCGGATTCTGGCGTGTCTGACTCGGTCGACGCAGAGTGTTGACGCAGGGGTTTTGGCGGGAGTTGACTAAATGTCCCGACACAAATTGATTGGCCGCAGACGTGTCTTGCTCCGGATTGTTGAACTGTACGGTGCTTAGCCCCATTCGTCCAGGTCAGACCTGGATCGTGTCCGTGCATCCATTTTTGTGGGATCCGACGACTGTGGTTATCCCAAAGGGGTTATACCCGAGAGAAGGGTTTCAAAACCCTTATGTTTCTGCAGTATTTCTCTGTCTAAATTCTAGAGAGAGGTGAGAGCAAAGGAGGAAGAAGAAGCTTAGATCCAGTCTTTGGAGGAGTTTTAGAGCTCCAAATCGCGAGTCGACTTCGGATCTACGAAGGCAAGGAGATTCCGGTGCTTTTCATCCGCGTACATTTCCATGGCGCCAAGGAAGAACGCTAGGATAACGATTCTCTACTTGAGCATGTGAAGCTCTACTTCTTTTGCATAGGAAGCCCACTCTCGCGAGTTTGCGGTGAGTTGGAGGCATTCCATCGGGTAGATATGTAAAGTCCCCGTTGTGTAGAGTCCGTAATCGAAAACGGATATAGGCATGATGTGTGAAGCCTATCCGGACATGTTGGTCTGGATCGGTGATGTTGCATTGCATAAATGACGGAGAAGACTCCGTGCGAATGTTTGTTTTTCGGGTTTTCTATGTGGTAGATTGCAACAGGGATCCTTGGTGATTATCCCTAAGGTGCACCCGAAAAACTGGTCGGATGCGTTATCTTGCCAACTTGGTTGCCTGGGAGCCAACTTGAACATAATCGGGTTATGTGAAGTATGTGATGGAAAAGGGACTCGGAGAAGTTTGACCTGCGTATATGGCTTAAATTGCCGTTACGATGTGAGCACATGTTAGATGAAACCGTACCCATTCTATGTCGTTCGGTTAGAGACGTTGGCATAGATGCAGGTCTTCTGCGGTCTATGGCTTAACTTGACATGACCCATGCCGGGAAGACAAAATGCTCATATGTTTGGCCGTCAAAGTGGCGGTGGTGAGTCCGGAATATCTATGGCTTAAATTGACGTGACATTGGCTGGTTCACCGAGAATGTGCCCTGAGTGTACGGGGCGTGTGGCCGAGCGTACCAATACCTGTGATGCAATGTATATTTATATACTGCTTGGTTATGCTAATAAACTGCAGAGAAGGAGCATCACCGCCCCGAGTTGGGGGCGGGATCGTTATAATTTGGTCAGCATTGCTGACCGTTGCTTTTGTTTGCCACCGTGTGGTGGTTTGTTGCTTGCAGGTGCTGCTGTACCAAGCGGTCAATAGCGGGCTAAAGCCCAAATTGCAAAGCCAGCCCTCGAAGGCCTAATTGGAGTGTTTACTTGCTTTCGTTCATGTATGACCGGCCTTCGTGCCGTGGTATGGAAAACATGTAATTTGAGTAAACCATTTGTAAGGACTTAAGGCCAGTACTTGTGTATGTACTTCATTCCTTTTTGGCTTGTTAGTGGACATTCATGCTTGTTGCTGTGTTCTTTTAATTGCAAATTATAAAACTGCTTCCGCTAGAATGCTCTGTGTAGGACGTTGGATTGGTTGGATGGTTTCCTTGAGTAACCACCTGGTCTGTCCGTGGTATATGGCGACGGGCCCCGGCCGGACCTACTGCTATATACTATGTGACGGATAGGGGGTGTTACATATGCTATGATTCATGCAAGTACAATACACGCACACGACTCTATGCACACATACCTTTAGTTCCCCCATTTGGAGTTAGTTAAACTCTCAGGTACCTCGCGTAGTGGTAAACGGAGGCAGTGGGTTGGGCCTCCCCGCTCCTAGGTCGGCATTCACACACTTAACCTAGACCTTGCGTACTACTCGGTACACCCACAGTCAGGTGCTACGGAGTCTCTTGTACTAATGCTGGCAACCATCAGTCTTTTCTTGGCTAAGTGAATACTTACACTCGCCGAGTCAACGTATCGACATCGGTGTGAACGATTGTCAAATATCGAGGACCCACCACTTAATGCACATGCACACATGTTATAAGAGCTTCCAAGCCATCAACTCTTAAGACTTAAACCATCTTATCAAACACCGAGCCCACCGCTTGTGAACCTACACCAACTGTCCTCCCAAAATAATAGTGTGAGTGTATGCGATAGTGATTATTAAGGTTACTCTTTTAGTCTATTATTCTTACAGTTTACGTTAACCTTGGACTGCACAGAGCATTTCCTATGAAGGGCTCTCGTGGGAACTAGGAACAATGATGGGCTGAAGCCCAAAGTTCCCTTTCGCAAGACACTTACTTTTATGAGTATCTATTTTTTTTTACCAAACCTCTTTCCCAAGATGCCTCTTTACTAACCCTATCTGAATTTATATACTTCCAGGGAGAAGACGAAACATCGTCGACCCCAATTACAACCCCATCTCCAAATTACCTAGTCTACTCCGGACTTGGCACTAAGGGTGACCTTATCATGACTTCACCCAAACCTGTTGCACCCATTATAGCTTCACCCATGTGTGGTTTACTATTTTACCCCGAAACCTCGAGTTCACTATATGCAGACCATGTGATCGATCCAATTATTCGGAGGTAAACTCTCCAAATACTCGTCTACTACCTTAAAATTATTATTGGGGGTCTATCATGATATATTAAGCCCCAAACCCAAACTAGGTATTTTTCCTAATTAAATTAGCCCTTATTTTAATTTTCCAAAAAATCATTCCTCCTATGACTTTGAACATGAACTATAAGATTCTATCATGCAATGGCACTACAAAAATTTCCAGAGCCTCTTATTAACTAAACAACAGTAGGGTATAAATTTCATAATTTTCTAAAAAGGCATTTTACCATAAAGCAAATTTCAATTTTTTGATCAAAAAGGCCATTCACAAAGCAAGTACAAGTCTTTGTCATCTAAAAATTATAGCAAAATTAATAGGAGACTTTAATGATCAAAAAATATGTCTGCCCTAATTTCATAATTTTCTATTGCATTTGTCTATTTATTTGAAAATACAAAATATTTTGCCTCTAGGGCAACTTGTGAAGGAACTACTGTGAATACTCTCCCAACAATTGTAATAAAAATAACAAGACTTTATAAAAACATAAAATGTTCACCAGCCAAATTCCACAATTTTCTAGGACCAATTAATCACATAAATAACTAAATTCAAGAATACTATAAATAAAAAGGGTGTGAAGGAGGTACTGTAAATATCCATCTAAATGTTTACATAAAATTTCCAGAGCACTATGTTATCCCTAGGATCTCTCTGGCCAAGATTCATAATTTGAAAAATATATTGACCAACCAACTAATTTATACCAACATAAGTGAATTAGGGCACATTGTGAATAATCTACCCAAAATAACCATCCAAAAATTATACCTAAATTCACAGGGGATACTTGCATCATAAAATCATTAGTAGCAAAATTCCAAGGCATTACCACAAAATTTGACCCTTCATTTTAGCAATAAAGTGAAAGACCCATTTTTAAATTAATTGAGAAATAAATGTATAAACATTCCCAAAAATTTTCATAAAATTTATCAAGTGATAATAACAAGGATAAAACTCAAATACCAAGTTTCACTAACTTCTATGGAGGTTTGGCCCTATGTCCTTTAATAACTCCAAAAGTTCACTTTTAGGGTACACTAGGCCCCATGGCCAAACCATACTAGAACCCTATCATTTTTCATGAAGTGGTGTATTATGACATTTTAGTGTGTGACCTAAGATTTATCCCAAGGGGTTGAGGGGAGACCACTTAATTTACTCAAGGCACCCCAAGAAATTCCTAGGTCAAATATTACCCACTTGACCAAATCTTGTTTTCAACACCCACTATTCAAATCAAGCCGAAATGGGCTGAAATTTTAACCATAGCCGTATCATTGCCACAAAAGCCTCTCACCAAATATTTGGTGAATTTTAAAGTCATTTACCATGTTAAATAAATCCCATTTGATTTATTTAACTTCTACCAAAACCTTAGGAAAATTATCTCCAAAAATTCCAATTTTTGGATAAGACCTGGTCCATATCAAAGCAAGCTAAAGGCCCAAACTTTAGATCATTTGGAAAAAAAGAGCACTGGGGGCACCCATTTGAATTTTTAATTCCCATTTGGATACCTTGAACCAAAACGTGTGCTGAGGGAGATCCACTGGCACAAATGTTTTGATTTAAATTTTGTATTAATCTACACTCAAAGGGCTAGGTTTTCTATGTTGAACATATTTTCAGAAATTGGCTATAGGTATTTTAATATTTAAAACAAAATGGCTTTAAACGTGTGACAGAATAAAATATATTAATTATTATAAATCATTATATAGGCTTGCGATTATCAGATCAAGCTTGATCCAACGGCCCACCGTCTTCGTCCAAAATGAGCCAGCGACTCGGATTACTCCATCCTGTAGCTATTCCAGTGCTTATTCCCTACCACCTGGCTGCCTCCCAGGCCAGCCACCGCCACCACAACCTCCGTTAAGGTGGTGGCTATCGCTTGGCGGCGGTACAGCCGCCGGAGGGGCTATTTCCTGCGAACCTGATAGGTTGTGTTTTCATGGAAAAAATGAGTTTTTATCCTCACTGATCGGGCTTAATTGAGCCTAATTTCTCCTCCTAATGATCTAAAGATCCAGCGTAGGAGAGAAGGAGAAGGACTAGACCTATAGGCGAGCTTGGTGGCGTGTGTGGTGGTGATGTGCCATGGAAGACCACTCCAAGCTTTTTCCTTGCCAAATCCACTGTTCTCCTCCTAAACCAGTGAAGTAAACATTTGTTTTGATTGTTTGGGAAGTTTTAAAGCTGACGGGGAGGTTGAATTGAGGAGTGGAAGAGGCTACACTGAATGGCCATTAATGGCCTTGGAGGGGGGAGGGGGTGTTCGGCCATGGTGGGTTGGTTCCCTTTCATGTGCTGGTGTAACGCCACCACTCATCGCATGGAATATAACGATGGGTCCGGCCGGGGACCCATGCCATATTTCACAGACAAGCAGCGGTATTACGTGTGGAAATCAAAATCTACTTGTATCCTAACTCAAACATTCTAGCGTAGCATTTTACGTTAGATGAACTCAGCACAACGAATGTCCACTAATATACAAACTCCAAGAAGAAGAAGAAGAAGAAGGGCTTAAATACTTCTTCCCCCCTCATTCTCAGCCTTATATCAGCAGGGAAGAGCCTGGGCCCTTGGATCCAGGCTAAGGGAAATGAACGACTCTGATTTTCCAAACACTCGGCTGAGCACGACCTAACATGCCCTGTGACACGCCCATGTTACAGGTCGTTTCCCTAAGGCGGCACATAACCGACTCAAATCCAGACAGTACATGATCATGTGACATGCCCGTGTCACACCCTACAGGTCCGTGTCATGCCTGACACGCCCGTGTCTACCAGCCATGTACTTCACACAGCACAACTTCATCTCACCCGAGCGGGACACGGCCATGGGACACGCCCGTGTCCCAGGCCGTGTCCTCCAGGACACACCCGTGTCCTCAGGCAGACACATCCCTGGC
The DNA here is from genome assembly GCA_039583875.1 of Platanthera guangdongensis. Taxonomy (NCBI): domain Eukaryota; kingdom Viridiplantae; phylum Streptophyta; class Magnoliopsida; order Asparagales; family Orchidaceae; genus Platanthera; species Platanthera guangdongensis. Next base: position 68,514,043 of record CM077150.1, on the reverse strand, counting down.
TGAAACCCACAAAGGACACGCCCTGTGATATGCCCGTGTCACAGGCCGTGTACTCTGCACTGTACGATCGTTGACCAAATTTCGTCGACCACACACTCAACTGCTCAACCCGAGCACGACACGCCCTGGGACACGCCCGTGTCCTAGGCCGTGTCACTAAAACCTTAACCCAAAGGGGCTTTGGGGGTATTACAATCCTCCACTCCTTCAAAAACTTTCATCTCGAAATTTTGCTCACCTACAGACACTCTCGTTACATCATCAGCAATCGATCCCTCAAATAAAGTGAGTCGGGCTAGAGCTCAGAGGCCGCAGCTTGTCTCGCCCCACGACATCGCAAAAAACAAACAACACATGCAACTCAGACACATATACAAATCTCTCAAAGTTGCACATTTATCCACAATTTCATCCACAAGTTCATCTAGTCAAAACATCATATCTATCTATACCATAATTGATCGATCACCTACATAACACCAAATGTGCACCAAGATTTACATGACATAGTACATCTATGACACAACCATCACATGATTCGTAACAGGATTCACATCATCAAAGTGATACGAGTCACTTTTCTATATTTGCTTCCGCTCAGCTGCCTGATTTGGCGTCAAGTTAAACACTCGAGGCTGTACCTCACCAATTGCGCTTTGTTGCTCTTGCACTTTCAAATTATGCAATCGAGGTTGCGTCCGAGATGTAGATGACTCGTCCACTGCTTTATCCTTTTCTTCATAAGCCGTACCTATCTTTTGCTCACTCCTTGCAGGGGCATTCCAATAATATTTAGCTATATGTTCTTGCTTGCCGCAGTTATAACAGGTACGTGTATCAACACGTCCTTGCCCATTTGTTGCCCCCCAAAGAGACAGTCGACGGAGTTGATTCATCCGGCCTGAACAGTTTCCTGTCTCGTCTCTTAAACTCCGACTGTTCTGACTGCGGAACTTTAAATTCTGGCTTCTCCACCGCTAGTCTCTTCTTCTCTTGTACTCGCTTCAAATCTTTCTCCAGCACACGGGCTATATCGACCAAAGCTTGGAAGCCTTGGTTCACCGAACTCGGGAGTACCAACCTTAACTCATCCCGCAGTCCCACATAAAATCGATTCGTCTTCCATGCCTCTTCAGCGAATGTAGACTCCGCATAGCATCCCAGTCTGGTAAACTCATGCAGGTACATGTCAATATCAGTCTCACCCGGCACCAGACGTTGAAACTCATTCTCCATCACAATCCGTTGCGACACTGGCAAGTACTTGTCTTGAAACAATCTGGAGAACTCATCAATTGATATCTCCTCTAAACCTCGACCTGCCAAGTGATTGACTTCCACATCATCCCACCATAGTATTGCATCTCCTTCCAGCAGAAAAGTGGCTAAGGTCACTTTCTGCTCCTCTGCAGTCCTGATAGCAGTCAGGATCCTCTTCACTCTTGCAAGCCAATCATCCGCCTGTGTTGTGGAAATCGCCCCACCAAACGTAGGTGGATGAAACTCCATAAACCTTTTCAACTGCTCATCCGTTGCTTGCTAATCCACCACAACTTCAGCATGCTCTTGCCTTGCACTAGCCCGTACTGGCACCCCTCCAGGCCTTGCCTGCCCAGTAGGATGTGCCTGTAACACTGCGAGCACCGTCTCAGTCACCACATGTATAGTCTCAGTCGAGGGAGATGTGGGCTCTTCAACCGGTGCCGCACTCTCGTCTGAACGCTAGGGCTCTTACTGCCCAACACCACTCCTCGCGACCTATCAATGTACAAAATACCATTAATCATGCAGGTCATAATGGAAAATATACATTGACTTCACATTCCTAGTGGAAATTCTTGAGTTCAATTTATGTTCTCCCTCCCATAAATCTCAAACCTGTCTCTGATACCACTTTGTAATGCCCCCACTCATCGCATGGAATATAACGGTGGGTCCGACCGGGGCCCCACGCCATATTTCACAGACAAGCGGCGAAATTACGTGTGGAAATCAAAATCTACTCGTATCCTAACTCAAACATTCTAGCCCAACATTTTATGTTAGATGAACTCAGCACAACGAATGTCCACTAATATACAAACTCCATATTTATATATCAACTCAGGAATGTATACAACATACCGAGTCATGGACTTAAGGCCTTACAGGTTCCTCTTTACAAACATATACAATTTCATACATTGGAACGCAGGCCGGCCACACATGAAATCCAACCACGCTTCGCACGGCCTTCAAGGGCCTTTAGCAACAATCCGTCATTCCGCTCAAATCAGTTCAATCATCAGCACCTGCAAGTAGTCATCCACCCAAGAGCGGCAAACAAAGTAATGGTCAACATTAGCTGACCAATTATAACGTCCCTACCCATTACCTGGGGCAGTGGTTCCTTCCCTGTATGCATTGCCACAATAATCTCTATCAAGCTACCAATCACAACCATATCACAAACGCCGGTATCCACCAGACGCTCCGTGCACTCAGGGCACATTATTGGTGTACCGAATATTCCAGTCGTCCACCGCCGATCAGAGGTTTTTAACTTGTTGGTTAGGCGGTTCAATCCTAGTCCACCAATCCCGCGGGATAGCGACATCCCGTCCATACCACTCAGAGGTACTAACCTCACAGCATCTATAACCATAACCAGAGCAGATCAACCCACACTAGTAGTGTAGCAAGCTGGGTTTATCGATGCTCCCCAGGCATTACCACTAATCAACCCCTCACCTATTTCCGATCGACCCACAGTTGTGGTGTAGCAAGTCGGGTTTAACTCAGCTCCCTAGGCGTTGCCACAAATCGACCCCTCATCTATCCAGATCAACCAACCCTAGTAGTGTAGCAAGCCGAGTTTAACTCAGCTCCCCAACCATGCTACCAATTGACCTCTCATCATAACCAGGAGCTTACTCAAAGCATCCATACATCCATAAGCAACATCCATACATCCATCCAACAAAGCATAAACCTTACATATCATCAAATCCACGGAGTCTTCTCCAGTTTACCCATAATCATCACCAATCCAGACTACCCATCCAAATGGGCTTCACACAACATGCCTATGCCGTACTCCACACTTCTGGCTCTAGATGCAGACTCAACCAAGGAATCACTTACGACATCCACCTCTTGGTGGAGGATTCCATGCATATGCATAAAGAAAAGACTTTGATGTCCAAGAAGGAGATCGTTACCCTTGAAGATCGCTTTGTAGACATGAACTAGCCAGATAGAAATCACCGCCTCGGCTTTGCCTTCGCGAATCCAAGCTCGGTTCTTCAATCCGCACTCCGCAGCTCCTCCAGCAACTGGTTTCCTCTTCCTTCCTCTCCTTCCCTTGACCTCTTTCTTTCTAAGAATGAGAATGAGAAGAAGAAGAAGGGCTTAAATACTTCTTCCCCACTCATTCTCGGCCTTATCTCAGCAGGGAAGAGCCTGGGCCCTTAGATCCAGGCTAAGGGAAACGAACAGATCTGATTTCCCCAACACTAGGCTGAACATGGCCTGAACGCCCTGTGACACGCCCGTATCACAGGTCGTATCCCTTTGGCGGCACACAACCGACTCAAATCTAGATAGTACACGGCCGTGTGACATGCCCGTGTCACACCCTACATGCACGTGTCATGCCTGACATGCCCATGTCTACCAGCCGTGTACTTCACACAGCACAACTTCATCTCACCCGAGTGGGACAAGGCCATGGTACACGCCCATGCCCCAGGCCGTGTCCTCCAGGACACACCCGTATCCTCAGGCACACGCATCCCTGGCTGAAACCCGCAAAGAACACGCGCTGTGATATGCCCGTATCACAAGCCGTGTACTCTACACTCGACGATCGTCGACCAAATTTCGTCGACCACACACTCAACTACTCAACCCGAGCACGACACGCCCTGGGACACGCCCGTGTCCCAGACCGTGTCACTCAATCTTGAACCCAAAAGGGCTTTGGGGGTGTTACAGCTAGCTTGGCAGGCATTGATGACAATCTCCTCCCAAGGGTCGGGGGAGATGAATAGAGGCTTAATAGGGGAGGAATGGGGAGCCTCTTTACATTCTCCATTACTATCCACATTTTCTCTCTCCTAGTCACCACCTCTAGAATTAGAGTTATATTCCAGCTGGTTTCTATTGCTATAGCTAGTGGGCCATCCTAATTGGGCCTAGCCCAATTGGATTGGAGTTGGGCTTAACCTTTCTCCCCATTTGAGCTTAGTTTGACCAAGTTTGACTTGGGGGTGTTGACATGGTCAACTAAGTTGGTTGACTTGTCAACTTAGTGTCTTGGGTCCCTTGCCACCACCCAAGTCTCTTGTGGCTTAGTGTAAACCACTTAGGTCCAACTAGGGCAATTAGACCTAACTAGGGCTAGGTTTGACCTTGGCTAAGTTGAGACCTTCAGTTGACGCCAATGGATCTTTAATGGCTCCAATGGACCTTCTAATGGGTTAGGGATGTTATGGTAGGATCAAAAGGTCATGGTGAAGCCCTAAAGTCAAACTCTAGGTTTGGTATTGGAAATTTACTATTTGCAGACAAAGGTGATTTTCACCTTCATGCATAAGCTCACTTGGTTCCTTGTGCTCCCTAGGATTTTGTCATGACCCGGTCATGACAAAACTATCTTAAGGGTCTAGTTATTTGAGGGATATTACAGAACTAGAAGAATATCTAGGCAACTCACTATTAATCATGTTTGATTCATCGAAGACAACATAAACTGACTCTTCTACAAGTTGACTTGTCAAGTTGTAGATCCTATATGCCATACTGTGATTGTTGTACACAATAAATATCCCTTCATAGGATTTAGCAGCAAACTTAGTCACATATGACTTTCCATTGTTCAACACATATCACTTGCTGCCAAAGATCCTAAAATAGTTCAGGTTTGGTTTTCTGCCCTTCAGGATCTCATAAAGAGTCATCAAGTGTACTGATTGTATTGGCAAGTGTACTGATTGTAGTCAAGTAATAAAGTTTAGGAGTTGAATCCCGGAAAATCAATCTCTCAAGGAGTGCAAGTAGGGAGTGTAGCGATATTGAAAAAGTGATTACAAGTGGTAACATAAACAAAGGGGGTTTTTGTTTGGAGTTTCCTAAGTTTAAAACTAATAAACCTATTGCGGGTCACCGTCACCGCGTCTCTTTGGTGGATTACTCAAGAGAGTAATATGAAAGATGGATGAGCCAATGAGGGTCGAAATCACCTCTTCATCTCGCACGCTTCTAGCAATCGCTAGAACGCCACTATCTCAACAAGAACATGAAAAACTGAAGCTCAGCAACACAATCAAGATCTAAGATATAACAACACATAAACATGCTGAAATACTTAAAATAGACAGTGTTCTTAAGTCGCAATCAAACAACCACAAGTTCAGCACAAAGTAGCTTGAAGAGGAGGGGGAGAAAAACAACCAAATGCACGAATACTTTCCGAGATTCGCGGCCGGAGTCAAGGGTTGTCGGGCCTTGTCCGAGCTCAGTCTACATATGACATCTGGGAGCCAGAAGAGCTGTCACATCATTCCAATAACCCATCTTCTTCATATATAGTCGTTGGGTTAAATCTGACTGGAGAACTCCACAGATACAACACCTTATGAGCGTGAAACAGAGCTTGGAGTTTGGAGAAGAAATGGTGGTCGGAGATGAAGCTATCACAAACTTTTGGAGGAAGAAAGGTGGCCGGATCTACTCTCCTAGGAGGAGAGAGAAAATATAGGCTGGAGGTGGAGTTTTCCGGCTCAAAGGAGCAGAAAAGGTGGCTGGGACGGACTGGATCAGAACTATTTCGGAACTCCCCTTAGGAAGAAGAAATCTACGCTTTAAATAGAAGCAGGTCAGAAAAATAGGCCCGCATGGTTTGGCGCACGACCGTGTGCAAACAGTGCAATATTAACTTTCAGAATAAGCCTGCGGAAGGTGAAGCGTTGACCCGTGTGTTTTACTCACGCACGGACGTTTCTGCCCTTGCGTGAAGGAAATCGCACGGGTAGCAACAAAAAGCAGGAAATCAGGACAATACAGTCGAACCGTGCGTTTTACATGCGCACGGGCACTTCCGCCCCTTCATGAACAAAGTGCACGATTAACCACAGAATGGAACAAACAAACACACAAACAATAAAGCTACAGGAAAATCGTGCGTTTCCTCCGTGCACGGTTCCGAAGAAACCGTGCGTTAACCGTGCATGAAGATCGTTGGGCTGAAATTCGTCAAGCTCAGTTTGACGTTTCTCCAGCTCAACAAAATGCACGATCTGGCACTAACCGTGCGTGAAAGAAATGCACGATCATGTGTTTTCCACAACTCAGAATTCCTGCCTTGGGGAAAACGCACTACCTGCAAAACATTGAAACCAAGTTGGAGCACAAGCTCCCATCACCAAAATGCAGCAAAATCAAACAAAAAGAGCCATGGGGAGCACCATATGCTTCCCCCAACAACAGAATGCGCAATTGCACACCCTTGGGCCAAAACAGTGCACAAAATGGTCCATGACCAAACGAAGCAAATATAACTGAATTCCGGCCGAAATGCGGTGCACGAGTGAGAAAACAAGCCCAGATGAGTCCGAAAAACCATATAAATATCGGACTCATCACACCACCAGACTTAAACATTTGCTCTTCCCGAGTAAATCATTTCTCCGAAAACTAGAAAACAGTTAGTTGGCTTAGAAATTTCCAAATAAAGTAAAGCGAGAAATCAAAAACAGCATTGGCATAAAAAATATAATAGATACAATTTGTAATTATGCTATGAAGTTTATAAATTTCGACAGACGTAAATAAGTATTGTAACTACTTAAAAAAAGAATCCTGGAGAATCATTCAGTCACACGTAGAAAGAAAGTAGGCAGGCCACTCAGCTGAACATTGCCAAAGACCGGGGATCGAGATCACCTCCAAAGAAATCCATCAATGTCAGGGACCATACGTGTAACGACCTGTCCTGCTAGGAGCACAGCGCCGCCCGACCCACCAGCAGCCCATGGAGGACCCATGGCGCCACGGTTGTACAGCCAAAATCTACAAGGCCTGTAAGTCGTACACCCCAAAGCATCTTCAGCCTGTTTATCAGCACGGCTGGTGGGTCGGGCGGCGCTGTGCTCCTAGCGGGCCAGGTCGTTACAAAAAAAGTGCACTTTTTTTGTAACGACCCGGACCACGACACGCTCGCTGACCCCAAGCGACGTTACAGGGATGCAACCCGTGCCACCCAAACCCATCTCTGGCCTGTTTCTCAGCACGGCGGGTTTTTGAGAATGTCAGGTTTCGAACCCAGCACCTCCTTAATAAGGCACCTTCAACATCCCTCATCACAAACTGAGCTGCAACTATCACGACCCGCATTTTCTCCGTATTCAAAAATATGTTAGAGTAGAGAAACTACACGCTGTGATGCCACGCCATGCAGGGGACGACTGCAGACGCTCAGGCAAACCGTCCTCACATTTACTTCGAGTAAAAGATTTATAGCTTTTAGTTGAAAACAATGCATATAAATTAATGGAGTTAATGACCGTGTCCATCGGTCGGGTGGACTACTGTCCATAGGCGAGAAAATATACATCTTTTATGCGGCGGAAAATACTGAGTTAGCTCATTTATTAACCTACGTGAGAGTGAGGGTCCAATGTCATAAAATGATGATGTGATTTCTACATTTACTATATATATATATATATATATATATATATATATATATATATATATCTTTTGTACGCTTAAAAGTAGTAGATTTAGAAGTTGAAGTCATGCCATGCCAATATTCCGGAATGCGGTTTTGTATACTTTAAAATAAGTAAATGCATCCTAACATAAATCCTTCCCAGAGAACAAGAACAATCAGGTAAGAAGTAACAACAGTAACAGCAGCAAGTAGCCCATCACAAAAAAGTCAAAGTCTATGGGCGTCAACAACTGACACGAACCCATAAAAAAAATCTGATAAGTTTAAACAAAGACAACTACCCTAAGCTCAGAGGTGGAATCAAACGGTCGCAGAAACCAGCAGCACCAGAAGCCCAACACTGTCAGCTAAACCTGCTGCAGCTCTGATCCTGGGGCATTCAAAAGAAGAACACCTCAGAAGCAAGTCACAAGTAGTGCAAGAGTAAAGGCACACTACACAAACCTCAAAGTAAGGGAGAATGAAAAAGCGACTGCAACAAAATGGTCAGCAGAGTAAAGGTAAGCAACAATAAAACTAGCCGAGCAAGAAATGCTAAACACTTTATCGAGACGGAACAAGCACCCGCAACAGAAGTTCAATCTTTCATTAAATGATTACTATGCCGAGGGAGAAACCCCAACGCGCACAGTCTATCTGAGCATTAAGTACTATGCCGAGGGAGGACCCCAACGCGCACAGTTCATCTGAGTATAAAACACTATGCCGAGGGAGGACCCCAACACGCACAGTCCATCTGAATATAAAACACTATGCCGAGGGAGGACCCCAACACACACAGTTCATCTGAATATAAAACACTATGCCGAGGGAGTACCCCAACACACACAGTTCATCTGAATTTCTTTAGTTACATAATTATACAAGCAGGGTTCATTTGTTTTTATTTATCATAAACTCAGGGGATAACCCACCAAGTGGACTGCATATGAGCATTTCAAGGTACATCAAGTGAAATATAATAAGAAAAACGAACAAGATGACTCGATGGTTAAAACAGCACGACAACCAATTTGTTTACCAATTCAATGGACTAGACTTTTGGTGTTAAGGCTTAAGGGACAATAAGTCACAATTCCAGAAATAGAGGGGGGAAACAAGTTAGGATTTTTGGACAAGTATCTCTACAGTCTAATTATGATAAACTCAACAAGTGTAGAAAAGGGGCAAAAAAAATATAATCAAGAACAAGAGGGAGAGCAAGAACACTACTTGCCTCGATTTACCAGAAAAACTCTCCAAATCTCCACGCGTCGCGATAGGAGCCAAAATCTGGACGAAAATGTCCGAAATAACGGTTAGGGCCGAAAACCCTAACAAGAAGAACTCGAGAAACGGGGAAGAATATACAACGAGGGCGCAGCTCTCGATGATCTACAATCAGATGGAAATTCCGAGCACCGGAGCTCCGTCGGTGGTCACCGAAAGAAGCATGGATGGACAAACTTCTCCTCACACGCCTCTCTGGTACGGAAGGCCGGAGAAACTAGGTCGGCTAAAAGCTCAAGAAGAAGCAGGGAGTATAAATACTCAAGAGCAAAAAAGACCGGGTTCAACAACACAGGCCCAGCGGTGTCGACACAACTGTGTCGACACCAGTCGGCAGTGTCGGCACAGTAGTGACGACACCCGACAGCCCAACGGTGTCGACACAACGGTGTCGACACCTGCCGGCAGTGTCGACACAGCTGTGTCGACACCCGACAGCCCAACGGTGTCGACACAACGGTGTTGACACTAGTCGACAGTGTCAACACAGCTGTGTCGACACCCGACAGCTCTGCGGTGTCGACACAACTGTGTCGACACCAGATGGCTCCGCTCGACGAACGTCGAACTCCACGCAGTGACCAGAAAGGAAAAGCGATCGTCGAGCTATGCTCGACGATCGTCGAACCCAGACAGCGACCAAAAAGAAAGAAGCGATCGTCGAGCTCTGCTCGACGATCGTCGAACCCAGACCACCAGAAAGAATAAAAGAAATAAAATAACACACAATAAGGTTGGTTCGACGGAACTGGACGAACAAGACTAAAATCAATCAATTAAGTTTTCCAATGAGAAATTTTCCGTTTCCGCCAAAGATTCATGAATTCTCCCGACTGAATCGAAAAGACGCGAAAACGCACTATCGGCGACGCGCCATCAACTGCACGCTAAAGTAACGCCCTTACGTCAATATGACGTCAACAAGAGGAGTAAATAATGCCGAAAGAAGCATGGGCGTTATAGTCACCCCTCCAAAAAGGAAGTTTCGTCCCGAAACTTGAAACACGAACGAAAAAAAGAGGACAGAGAACAAGACAAGACAGAAGAATTCTTGAAACTAGAATACAAACCCGGGAGATTAGGAGAACAGCTAAGGATGAGATTCCCTCATCGTGGATTACAATTCCCAAGTTGCACCTCTTGCATCCTGATTTTGCTAGAGAACCTTAACCATTGGTATTGTTTTCTTTCTTAGCACACGGTCTTGCGTTTCCAGAATACGGACAGGTTCTTCAACATACGAGAGATTAGGCAGCAACGAGGGTACTGATTCAAGGACATGCTGATCACTACAGACACACTTTCGCAACTGGCTCACATGAAATACGTCGTGAACACCAGGGAAACAATCATGCAACTCCAGTCTATAGGCAAATACTCCAATGCCGGGTTTCTTCCAAATCTTTTAACACCCGGCATCAGAGAGACCTTCAGAAAAACCATGTACCCAACTGCAAACTCCAGATCGACTCTACGCTGGTTTGCATACTTCTCGTATCGCTCCTGAGCTAACCTCAGCTTTTCACGAATATGCATTACTGAAGTGCTCATATCCTCCAGCACTTTCGGTCCGAGCAACGACTTTTCGCCAACTTCTGCCCAAAACAGGGGAGTTCGACAACGCCTTCCATATAAAGCTTCAAAGGGCGCCATCTGTAAACTTTCTTGATAACTATTATTGTACACAAACTCCATCAATCCGACGCGTTTATCCCAAGCCCCACCATGGTCCAGAATATAGCATCTAAGCATATCCTCCAAGATCTGGTTCGCTCTCTCCGTCTGACCATTTGTCTGAGGATGATAGGCAGTAGAATACCTAAGGTCAGTACCTAGAGCTCCTTGCAAGCTTTCCCAAAAGCGAGACATGAATCGGGAGTCTCGGTCTAACACAATGCTCGTAGGTACACCATGAAGTCTGATAACTTCGTTCAGATAAATCTTAGCTATCTTTTCCATGGAATAACTAATCTTGAAAGTCACAAAGTGGGCACACTTGGTTAGTCTGTCCACGATAACCCACACTGCATCATGCCCTCGGGGAGATCTAGGCAAACCGTTTATGAAATCCATGGATAAACTCTCCCATTTCCAACACGGTATATTTAAGGGCGTTAACTTACAACCCGAGCTTCTGTGATCAGCTTTGACACACTGGCAAGTATAACATTCTAATACAAATCTTGCAATGTCATTCTTCATGCCTGACCACCAAACGATCTGCTTCAAATCTCTGTACATTTTCGTGGAGCCAAGATGATATCAACACTGGAACAATGTGCTTCACTGCATATTTTGGTGGCGACGACGGCCCCCAAGTTGACGACGACCCCCAAGTTGACGACGACCCCCAAGTTGACGATGGCCCCCAAGTTGTTGATGACGGCATGCTAACGGAAGACCCTCCTTCGTCTCCAACAAAGGACTCGCGTCGCCATGTTGTTCGTATGGAACGACGCTACAATTTCCGCCCTCGGCGCAAGACAAATAACTAGTTGAATTTATCTATTTATTAGTATGCTATTTTATTTGGAATATGTTATTGAGGGCAGCATGTAGCCATTTAGTGTGTTATTTTTATTTTTTATTTTGGGCTACATATAGCCAAGACTTGGTGTTAAGCCTATATATAGGCATGTATGGTTTGTTTAACTTAAGTTGAATGAGAAAACCCTACACTTTCCTTTCTTGCTAAGCCTTCTCTCTCTCTCTACATCTCCTAGCCGCCACCCTCCTCTCCCCCTCTCTCTCTAAAATTTCGGCCAGCCCCTCCTTCCCCCTCTTCCAAAACAGCCACCCTCCTCTCCCACTCTCCCTCTAAAGGTTTCGGCCAGCCCCTTCATCTCCCTCATCCAAGCCACTACCTCCTCTCACCCTCTCCAACCCGACCACCACCCTCCATAGCCGGCCGGCCACCTACCTCCTCCACCCGAGCAGCCCCTTTGAAGAGAACCCGGCAACCCCTCTTCACGTGAAGCTTTATCCGGAAAGGTCTCCTTCTACGGCGAGAAATCTGGACTTTGGTGTGAAGCGGCCAAGGCGGACGATCTATCTCTCCATCCGGCGCGACTCCGGCGGAACCGTGGAAGATCAACCCTTCAAAAGGTAGTCGGAATCATCTATTCCGACTTGGGTAACGATCCTCTCCTCTCACGTGTGATTCTCTCTTGATATTCTAGTGGCCGGAAAGATTTTCGCGTTGGATTTGAATCGTTAGATTCTTCGTGGTTTTCCTTTTGACTTGCACCTATCTTAATCGCGTTATTTTTGAAAGGGTTTGGCGAGCCCCGTATTTTTGTTGGGGGAGATCTACCATTTTTCAATCGCATTTTGGGTAGACCTCCTTTGGTACAATTTTCGCTCGGTCGGACCCAATATTGGTCCTCTTAGCTTGGGAGAATGTCGGCCTATAGCCGTTCGTTTGACCTTCCCGCGGAGTAGCTACCGTACGTTGGTGAACTGTGATAAAACGTTTGCGAGTGCACTGCGGTTAAAGCTAGTGCGAGTGAGATTGTGGATTGAGAGTGGCGTCCGTTTATTCCCGGAACCCATATAGTGTCCGCGGTAAAGGCCTACATCAATTTTGGTATCAGAGGGAGGTTCTTGTCAATTTTTTAATTGGCACCCTCCCATCTTTTTAGCTCGTTATCCTGCACTTGTGTTTGCGCGTTAGTTGTCAAAAAAAAATCTCAAAAAAAAAATTTATTTTTGGTCTGCCAATAGCGGCTTAGTTTTCTTATTTTTCAGCCAAAAAAATCAAAATAATTTTTTTAATAATCCACTTTTTATTTCCTGTACGAAAATAAAAAAAAAAAATTTTATTTTCCTATAGTCTTTAAGCGGGATTAATTCCTTCTTTGGTCTGTCTGAATCTGTAGTCTTCCTTTTTGCATGCGCACTAGGCTCGGTACGGAATATCCTCCATCGTCGTCTAATATGGATGATGACCGGGGTGAGGGTCGTCCCCTCACTAAGATTGAGGAGCTCTGTCAGGATTTTACGGAGCAGTTGACGGTTATTAGGGAGGCACTTCACGGGCTGGGGTTACCACAAGGGGCACCCCGTAATCAACCCGCTCACCCACGAGTGGGAGAACATCACAATCCTTACCCCCACCTTCCTAATGAGAACGCCCCTCGAGCACCGTACGAATTCGACCTTACTCGGGCCGTCCGAATCAAGCCACCATCCTACGATGGATTAGGAGATCCCCAAGTCTTCCAGGACTGGATAATGGAGATCGAATGTTATTGCGAGTGGTATACTCTGAACGACGCGGATAAAGTGCGAGTGGCGAGGATGAAGTTGCTAGGACGCGCTAAAATATTTTGGCTGAATGAGGAGCGGCGTTTGAGAGTCGAGAACGGAGCATTGCCCATAGGCTGGGATGCAATGAAGGCTAGGCTGACAGAACAGTACGTCCCTACTTACCATCGAACGCAGATGTTCGTTGATTTAGCTACCCTTAAGCAAGGGACTAGGTCAGTGTCTGAGTATAAGAGTTTGCTGAAGGACATGATAGTTAGGTGTGACGTGAAAGAGATGCCCGAGGTCACCCTCTCTAGGTTCCGCAAGGGACTAAACCCCGACATCCAAGGAAACCTTCTGCGTTATGGTCACACTGACTTGCACACCACTTTCAACGCTGCCATAGATATTGAGCAGCACAACGCGCTTAAGGGCAAGTCTCGCTCGTTCCAAAAGGGCAAGTCCATTTTAGGACCGCCTCCCACCGCCACCTATAAGGATAAGGGAAAGTATCAGTCCCCCGAATCGACCTCCATAGTCGTAATGGCTAGGAATGATAGAAACCCCTCTGGTGAGAGAGTCCCGGTGGGTCGGGTCAACAGAACGAATGTCACCTGTTACACTTGCGGGGTCCAAGGGCACTATGCTAGTGATTGTCCTACTATACCCAGACCATTAGCCCTGTTAGATTCTGCCGGTGGGGCAGACGACATTACTTACGAGGCGGGCGTAGAGAGCGAGTCAGACGGAGTGCCTAGTGATATGGAGGATGACTCCCATATGATGGTTATGAGGTGTATTCTGGCGACCCCTCGAGCGTTAGACGATTGGAATAGGACGAACATTTTCACGTTGAATTTTAAGAGTGGTGAAAGATGGTGTAGGTTGATCATTGATAGCGGTAGTTGCATGAACGTTATTTCTGAAACCGCGGTGAGACGAATGTCTCTTGATGCCGAGCCGCACCCTCACCCTTATAAGGTGGCATGGGTAGACAAGTCGTCCCTCCCAGTGACGAAGCGATGCTTGGTACCCCTTACCATCAAAGCTTATTCTGAGCAGATTTGGTGTGACGTCATCCCTATGGATGCTTGTCACGTCTTGTTGGGTCGCCCTTGGTTGTACGATCATGACGTCACCCACTTTGGTCAGGCCAATACTTACGAGTTTAAATTTAATGGCAGAACCATAATCTTAAAACCCGCCCCGCCTAAGGATCCTTCGGCCCCCTCCAAGGATACGGTCGTCCCGGTCGAGAAGAAGACGCTGAGCCTGATAGGAAGGAAAGAATTGAAGCGTACTACCTTTTTAGATGGTGTCCTCTATGCCTTAGTGTGCCTACAAGTTAAGGAAGATGCAGCACCTTTTGAGAACTTGCCGTCAGCATTGAGACAACTCTTAGAAGAGTTTGTGGACGTGTACCCGGACGAGCTACCGGATTTTACCAAGGTTTTCGAGTTGTCATGTGATGCATCTGGAGTGGAAATTGGAGGAGTGTTGAGTCAGGAAGGCCACCCTGTGGGGTATTTCAGTGAGAAACTAGCAGGTTCGAAATTAAATTATTCCAATTATGATCGGGAGTTTTGCGCGGTCATTCGATGCCTCCAACATTGGCGGCATTATTTACTTCCGAAGGAGTTTGTCATCCTATCCGATCATGAAGCGCTACGGTTTCTTAACTCTCAAACTAAGGTTAGTCCTAGACATGCCAAATGGGTCTCCTATCTTCAGGAGTACACTTTCATTATCAAACACCTTAAGGGGACTCTCAACCGCGTAGCCGACGCCCTTAGTCGTGTTTCGTTATTGCTCTCCACGCTAGAAGTTAAGGTGATTGGCTTCGATAGGATTAAGGACGAGTACGTCCACTGCCCAGATTTTAAGGATATCTATTTCGCCACTCAAGACGACTCGCCGACAACCATTACTTCTTTTTACATTCGGTACGACTACTTATTTAACCATTCGAAGCTTTGCATCCCCCATTCCTCCCTAAGACACTTCATAGTGTGGGAATTGCATGGCGGAGGATTAGGTGGACACTTTGGCCGTGACAAGACGATCACGTTAGTTGAAGACAAGTTTTATTGGCCCGGTCTTAAGGCCTTGGTTAGTAAGATCGTGGGTAGTTGCCGAGCGTGCCTACTGGCTAAGGGGAACAAAACTAATGCGGGGCTTTATACCCCTCTTCTGATTCCGTCTATTCCTTGGGAAGACGTTAGCATGGTCTTCATTCTCGGCCTCCCAATCACATTTCGACGTCACGGCTCTATCTTAGTTGTTGTAGATCGTTTCTCTAAAATGGCTTACTTTATCGCGTGCAATAAAACCAACGATGCGTCACACGTTGCACAATTATATTTTAAAGAGGTGGTAGGCCATCGAGGAGTTCCAAAGTCTATAGTTACTGATAGGGATGTGAATTTTACTAGTTATTTTTGGAAGACCCTGTGGAGGATTATGGGCACCAAACATCTATTCTCTTCCGCATACCATCCGCAGACGGATGGGCAAACAGAAGTTGTGAACAAAAGTTTAGGTAGTTTTCTTCGATGCCTTGTGGGAGACCACAAGGGTACATGGGACCTTATCCTCCCGCATGCTCAATTAGCATATAATAATTCCAAAAATAGGTCCACGGGTTTGTCCCCGAATGAGATCGTGCACGGTTATAAAGCTCTCGTGCCCCTTGACTTGCTTCCATTACCGCCATCGTTTAAGTCAAGTCAATTTGCACAGGACTTTGCCTCTCACATCCATGATCTTCACAAACGCATAAATGAAACGCTTACCACTCAATACGCATCTTATCAAGTTCATGCCAACGCACATAAGAGAGTGTCTCCCATGAAAGTGGGCGATTTAGTCATGGTACATCTCATCCTTGAACGGTTGCCTACGGGCACCTTAAAAAAGTTAGCGGATCGGCGAGCTGGACCTTTTCGGATTTTAAAACGGTTAGGAGACAATGCTTTTCTTTTGGAATTGTCAACTGATTGGGGTATTTCCCCTGTTTTTAATGTTTCGGATTTAACGCCATATATTGCTCTGCCACTAGAATTATCTTCCTGTCCGTTTAGTTCCACTACAGATTCTCATGGGTATGGGGTTGAGGGGGGTAAGGGCTCGCTCTCTCCATCGGTCTCCAATGGAGGTACGCTACATGTTGATGATATAGATTTTCCCCCTTTGCTGCCTAATGCTTTTCCCAGGTTTGCCCGGACAGCATTTTTGCCAGACAGGATTATCCAGGATGACGTGTTTCCCACTGCAGATGGAGATGTGCGCCGCTACTTGATTCGATGGCGTGGTAGCCCCACCTCTGATGACTCTTGGATCCCGGAAGCGGAAGTGGCTCTCTTGGATGGTGTTCTTCTCCGACGGTATCTTCAAGACAACTCATTGGTGATGAGTCCTTTCAAGCGGGGGAGGATTGGTGGCGACGACGGCCCCCAAGTTGACGACGACCCCCAGGTTGACGACGGCCCCCCAAGTTGTTGATGACGGCACGCTAACGGAAGACCCTCCTTCGTCTCAAACAAAGGACTCGCGTCGCCATGTTGTTCGTATGGAACGACGCTACAATTTCCGCCCTCGGCGCAAGACGAATAACTAGTTGAACTTATCTATTTATTAGTATGCTATTTTATTTGGAATATGTTATTGAGGGCTGCATGTAGCCATTTAGTATGTTATTTTTATTTTTTATTTTGGGCTACATATAGCCAAGACTTAGTGTTAAGCCTATATATAGGCATGTATGGTTTGTTTAACTTAAGTTGAATGAGAAAACCCTAGACTTTCCTTTCTTGCTAAGCCTTCTCTCTCTCTCTCTACATCTCCTAGCCACCACCCTCCTCTCCCCCTCTTTCTCTAAAATTTCGGCCAGCCCCTCCTTCTTCCCCCTCTTCCAAAACCGCCACCCTCCTCTCCCACTATCCCTCTAAAGGTTTCGGCCAGCCCCTTCATCTCCCTCATCCAAACCACCACCTCCTCTCACCCTCTTCAACCCGACCACCATCCTCCATAGCCGGCCGGACACCTACCTCCTCCACCCGAGCAGCCCCTTTGAAGAGAACCCGGCAGCCCCTCTTCATGTGAAGATTTATCCGGAAAGGTCTCCTTCTACGGCGAGAAATCTGGACTTTGGTGTGAAGCGGCCAAGGCGGATGATCTATCTCTCCATCCGGCGCGACTCCGGCGGAACCGTGGAAGAGCGACCCTTCAAAGGTAGTCGGAATCATCTATTCCGACTTGGGTAACGATCCTCTCCTCTCAAGTGTGATTCCCTCTTGATATTCTAGTGGCCGGAAAGATTTTCGCGTTGGATTTGAATCGTTAGATTCTTCGTGGTTTTCCTTTTGACTTGCACCTATCTTAATCGCGTTATTTTCGAAAGGGTTTGGCGAGCCCCGTATTTTTGTTGGGGGAGATCTACCATTTTTCGATCGCATTTTGGGTAGACCTCCTTTGGTACAACTTTCGCTCGGTCGGACCCAATATTGGTCCTCTTAGCTTGGGAGAACGTCGGCCTATAGCCATTCGTTTGACCTTCCCGCAGAGTAGCTACCGTACGTTGGTGAACTGTGATAAAACTATTGCGAGTGCGCTACGGTTAAAGCTAGTGCGAGTGAGATTGTGGATTGAGAGTGGCGTCCGTTTATTCCCGTAACCCATATAGTGTCCGCGGTAAAGGCCTACATCATATTTTTGAACGGATGTCCCCAACAGCGGGAATACAGAATCTGCCACGGTACTTTAGGGTACCCACGTCATCAATTACAAAGTCAAGTAATTCCCTTTTCTCAGTTCTACTGCGGAGGTGCTGCAAGTTAGGATCGTCCTTCTGATGTAGCCTAGTGAGAGTAATCCACGAAGGCTCAACCACCTCTAGGCTACTCGGCGAAGCGCTATTCCCTACGGTTATGTCCATGAGCAAGAACTCTTCAACAAGGGATTGCACCGAGAGGTTAAAGATGTGTGCGGGCTTCCGGCTCAACGCATCTGCTACTACATTAGCCTTGCCGGGATGATAAAGGATATCCACTTCGTAGTCTGCAACATACTCTAACTATCGACGCTGGCGTAAATTCAGTTCCTTCTGAGTGAAGACATATTTCAAACTTTTGTGGTCCGAATAAATTTTGCACGACACTCCATATAGAAGATGTCTCCACAACTTCATAGCATAAATGACGGTAACAAATTCCAGGTCGTGCGTAGGGTAATTCCTTTCATGCACCTTCAATTGTCTTGATCCATACGCAATCATTTTGCCATCTTGCATCAACACGCAACCGAGTCCAACTCGCGAGGCGTCCACATAAACAGCATACTCCACTCCTTCCACTGGCAATACCAACACGGGAGCTGAACACAAACGCCTCTTGAGCTCTTGAAAAGATTCCTCACAGGCATCACTCCAAACAAAAGCTGCGCTCTTTTGCGTAAGCCTGGTCAACGGTGCAGAGAAAACAGAGAATTCTTCCACAAATCTTCTGTAGTAACCTACCAACCCTAAGAAGCTCCTTATCTCCTTAGGCTATGCAGGTCTCTTCCAATCCAAGACCGCAGCTATCTTTGCAGGATCCACTGAGATACCATCCTTACTTACAATGTGACCTAGGAATGATACCTGAGATATCCAGAACTCACACTTGCTAAGCTTCGCATACAGCTTGTGCTCTCTCAGAGTAGACAAGACCAAGCGCAAGTGCAAGGCGTGCTCGTCCGCATTTCTGGAATATACTAGAACATCGTCAATGAATACCACCATGAACTTATCCAGAAAATCTGTGAACACCCTGTTCATCATGTCCATAAAAGATGACGATGCATTCGTTAATCCAAATGACATTACCAGAAATTCAAAGTGACCATAACGAGAATGAAAAGCGGTTCGCGGAATGTCTGACTCCCGGATTCTCAACTGATGGTAACCTGAACGGAGGTCAATCTTCGAGAACACGGAGATACCCCGCAACTGATCGAACAAATCATCGATTCTAGGCAACAGATATCTGTTCTTAATGGTTACCTTGTTTAGCTCTCGATAATCAATGCATAGCCTCATCGTTCCATCCTTTTTCTTCACGAAGAGCACTGGTTCACCCCAGGGGGAAGAACTGGGTCTAATAAAACCGCACTGCAATAACTCATCAAGTTGAGTACGCAACACCTCTAACTCATGCGGCGCCATGCGGTATGGTGCCTTTACAATAGGGCAAGTGCCTGGCTCGAGGTCTATAACAAACTCCACCTCTCTCTCAGGAGGAAGTCCAGGAAGGCTAACTGGAAAAACATCCGGAAACTCACACACCACAAAAATGTCCTCTACCTGAGGCTCAACCGGTGCAGCTCCCAGAACAGAAACGGAGACAAGAAAAGAATCACAGCCAGACTCTAGAAATTTGCGAGCACGTACCGTAGAAATGATCGGAGATTCCTGACACGGCAAACCATACACACTCATGGGCTGGACATTGCTACCTCTGAAATCCAAGCGCTTGAGCTTGCACTAAATGACGGCATCATAGCTGGACAACCAGTCCATGCCCAAAATCACGTCAAAGTCTACCAGATCTAGCACCTTCAGATCCGCAAATGCTAGAAATCCGCCTAGGGAGATTGGGCATTTTTGGATACCCTGGCTTGACCTCACCAACTCTCCTGAAGGAAATTTGACATTTATGGAGGTGTCTAACTGGTCTAGAGCCCAGCGATGTCGGTCTACAAAACTCCTTACCACAAAAGAGCGAGTAGTACCCGAATCGAACAAAACGCATGCCCACTTATTCTTCACCTTAAATTCACCTAAATACATAGTGCGAGCAACTAATATGCGGAAACCATAAATCTACTAAATGAAATTACTAGTCGAGTCAGAGACTAACCTACGATCACTTGAGTCAAAG
This sequence comes from Platanthera guangdongensis, assembly GCA_039583875.1. Taxonomy (NCBI): domain Eukaryota; kingdom Viridiplantae; phylum Streptophyta; class Magnoliopsida; order Asparagales; family Orchidaceae; genus Platanthera; species Platanthera guangdongensis. The sequence continues at coordinate 68,493,898 of CM077150.1, read as the reverse complement.
ATTGGGCTTCCTCCTTGGTCAGCACATTCAACTTTCCTTTGCCCTTGACCACGAGAGGCGGGGGCGGCGGTAAAGTCTGCAACGGAACTGCATTCAGTGCAGGCTGGCTCTGCGGGCAATTAGCCCTCATGTGCCCTCTTTGGCCACAGAGGTAACAGGCTCCAGCCTCTTGCGACAACGGGCCACATCATGCCCACTCCTCTGACAATAAGAATAGACAGGACCCCCCTTGGGAGCATCCTGGATCGCATGCACCTGAGACAGCTTCTACGCATCCAATCTCTTAAAGCACTTATCGAAAGGGTGACCCGGCTTACCACAGAAGCTACACGCATCTCTTCTATCCTTCTTCGCTACAGGGCCAGATGCCCTAGCACTTCCTCCATCGTCAGATTTCCTCTTGTCCTTCTTCGCAAGTGATCCCCGATTCTTCGCATTTTCTATCGCCTCAACCTTTAAGGCAGCTTCGACTACTTCTGCAAAGGTCTCAGACTTGTATGCGCTCACCAACTGCTGGATGTCATACCTCAGACCACCCAGAAAATGCTTCACCATGCCTTCTTCAGATTCTATCAGATCTGGGGCAAAACGACTAAGCTTGCCAAACTCGACCTCATACTCGCCAACAGTGAATTGCCTCTGCTTCAGGTGTAAGAAGTTATTCATTAGGCGGTCTCGCTCGACCGATGGTAGGAACTTCTTAAGTAACATACTCCTGAACGATTCCCACGAGCACCCATCAGAAAGGTTCTCTTTTTCTCTAATCCACCAACTCTTCGCAAGACCTTTGAGCTGATATGCCGCAATCATCACCTTTTGATCGGGAGAAATGCCAGAGTAGGAAAACATTTCTTCCATGACAATAATCCAGTCATCCAATGCCATGAAGTCTGCCCTACCGTCATAAGACGGAGGTCCTAATCGCTGGAAGTGAGAAATGAAATTCATCTCAGGAGGCAGCGTGACTGGGGGAACTAGAGCAGCAGAGGGAGTAGGAGCAACTTGGTCCACAGCAGGGCCCTGCGCTCTGGTCTGCTGCCCGACGACGACAGCCAACAACGATTGCATCTAGGACCGCATGTCCACCATCTACTTTGCCAGGGTCTCATTACTTTGCCTCAGCGCTTCGACCACCGCTTCGCTCTGGGAACCAGAAGACTCACCCTCTGACTGGGGAGTCGACCTCGTCGCAACGCGCTTAGGCGACATTCTACAGAACAAACGAATATCTACTCTGACTTTGCCTAAGGCATCACAAATTGGGAAAATATTCCCTAAACACACTAGTTCGGGTTCATATTTAACCGATACGAACAAAAGACTTATCAGGGACCTAGCTTATGACACTGAAGCTAGAAAACTTGAATACCCTGACACAGATCATATCATGGACGAACAACTCAGATCAGATCGGAAAAGAACTGATACTTGCTCTTGCTGTTACCTTGCTCTGGGAAATCACACAATGATGTTATGCTTCTAACTTGTGCCTATATAATATGAATGCAAGAATGTATAAATTTCATCTCAAATCATGGGTGTACATATGTCATCATGCAGATCTTTAACTTGGCACGTGTGCTTATGCAATGATATGTTATGTAAGCAGTGCTATGCATACTAAAATAAAGCCTTAGTGCATGCTATGAGCGGCGTACACATACAATGTTATGCATCCCATACTACATAATAGTGTATGTAACGAATAAAAGAAAACGTGCTAATGGGCATCCATGTGATGATGGTTATGCATCCCATACTACATAACCGTCACATGTTGCCACCTATGGTGGATCCATATACAAATACATATTATGCATCCCATGTTACATAATATGCCCCGTGTACTTCTTATCATGATATGAGTGTAGTGTTCGTGCTTCCATCAAAATCTACGGATGACATATTGGTGTGTGTATGCAATGTAATGAAATGATTAGAGTTTTGCTTAAGGGAAAGTTGTTCGACTGGCTTGTCAAACCAACCAACCATATTGCAAAACCTGGCTCTGATACCAATTGTCACGACTCGCATTTTCTCTGTATTCAAAAATACGTCAGAGTAGAGAAACTACGTGTCGTGATGCCACACCATGCAGGGGACGACTGCAGACGCTCAGGCAAACCGTCCTCACATTTACTTCGAGTAAAAGATTTATAGCTTTTAGTTGAAAACAATGCATATAAATTAATGGAGTTAATGACCGTGTCCCTCGGTCAGGTGGACTACTGTCCATAGGCGAGAAAATATACATCTTTTACATGGCAGAAAATACTAAGTTAGCTCATTTATTATCCTACGTGAGAGTGAGGGTCCAGTGTCATAAAATGATGGTGTGACTTCTACATTTACTATATATATATATATATAAATCTTTTATACGCTTAAAAGTAGTAGATTTAGAAGTTGAAGTCATGCCATGCCAATATTCCGGAATGCGGTTTTGTATACTTTAAAATAACTAAATTCATCCTAACATAAATCCTTCCCAGAGAGCAAGAACAATCAGGTAAGAAGTAACAACAGTAACAGCAGCAAGTAGCCCATCATAGAAAAGTCAAAGTCTATGGGCGTCAACAACTGACACGAACCCATAGAAAAAATCTGACAAGTATAAACAAAGACAACTACCTCAAGCTCAGAGGTGGAATCAAACGACCGCAGAAACCAGCAGCACCAGAAGCCCAACACTGTCAGCTAAACCTGCTACAGCTCTGATACTGAGGCATTCAAAAGAAGAACACCTCAGAAGCAAGTCACAAGTAGTGCAAGAGTAAAGGCAGACTACACAAACCTCAAAGTAAGGGAGAATGAAAAAGTGACTGCAATAAAATGGTCAGCAGAGTAAAGGTAAGCAACAGTAAAACTAGTCGAGCAAGAAATGCTAAACACTTTATCGAGACGGAACAAGAACCTGCAACAGAAGTTCAATCTTTCATTAAATAATTACTATGCCGAGGGAGAAACCCAAATGCGCACAGTCTATCTAAGCATTAAGTACTATGCCGAGGGAGGACCACAACACGCACAGTTCATCTGAGTATAAAACACTATGCTAAGGGAGGACCCCAACGCGCACAGTCCATCTGAATATAAAACAATATGTCGAGGGAGGACCCCAATGCGCACAGTCATCTGAATATAAAACACTATGCCGAGGGAGGACCCCAACGCGCACAGTTCATCTGAATTTCTTTAGTTACATAATTATACAAGCAGGGTTCATTTGTTTTTATTTATCATAAAATCAAGGGATAACCCACCAAGTGGACTGCATATGAGCATTTCAAGGTACAGCAAGTGAAATATAATAAGAAAAACGAACAAGACGACTCGATGGTTAAAACAGCACGACAACCAATTTGTTTACCAATTCAATGGACTAGACTTTTGGGGTTAAGGCTTACGGGACAATAAGTCACAATTCCAGAAATAGAGGGGGGAAACAAGTTAGGATTTCTGGACAAGTATCTCTACACTCTAATTATGATAAACTCGAAGAGTGTAGAAAAAGGGCAAAAAAAAAATTATAATCAAGAACAAGAGGGAGAGCAAGAACACTACTTGCCTCGATTTACCGGAAAAACTCTCCAAATCTCCACGCGTCGCGATAGGAGCCGAAATCTGGACGAAAATGTCTGAAATAACGGTTATGGCCGAAAACCCTAACAAGAAGAACTCGAGAAACGGGGAAGAAAATACCACGAGGGTGCAGCTCTCGACGAGAGCTTTACAAATCTACAATCAGTTGGAAATTCCGAGCACCGGAGCTCCGTCGGTGGTCACCGGAAGAAGCACGGACAGACAAACTTCTCCTCACACGCCACTCTGGTACGGAAGGCCGGAGAAAACTAGGTCGGCTAAAAGCTCAAGAAGAAGCATGGAGTATAAATACTCAACAGCAGAAAAGACCGGGTTCAACAACACCGGCCCAGCGGTGTCGACACAAATATGTCGACACCAGTCGGCAGTGTCGGCACAGCAGTGACGACACCCGACAGCCCAACGGTGTTGACACAACGGTATCGACACCTGTCGGCAGTGTCGACACAGCTGTGTCGACACCCGACAACCCAACGGTTTCGACACCAGTCGGTAGTGCCGACACAGCTGTGTCGACACCCGACAGCTCTGCGGTGTCGACACAACTGTGTCGACACCAGACGTCTCCGCTCGACGAACGTCGAACTCCACGCAGCTACCAGAAAGGAAAAGCGATCGTCGAGCTCTGCTCGACGATCGTCGAACCCAGACAGCGACCAGAAAGAAAGAAGCGATGAGAGCTCGACGATCGTCGAACCCAGACCACCAGAAAGAATAAAATAAATAAAATAACACACAATAAGGTTGGTTTGACAGAACTGGACGAGCAAGACTAAAATCAATCAATTAAGTTTTCCAATGAGAAATTTTCCGTTTCCGTCAAAGATTCATGAATTCAGCCGACTGAATCGAAAAGACGCGAAAATGCACTATCGGTGACGTGCCATCAACTGCACGCTAAAGTAACGCCCTTACATCAATATGACGTCAACAAGAGGAGTAAATAATGCCGAAAGAAGCAGGGGCATTACAATACGCTTGCCCGTTCACACTCTCTCCACGACGCTAGTTTGACTCAAGCGTGAATCCATAGGATTTGGGGAAAATAATGGGGCTTGGGTATCTGAAAGAATTAGTGCCTAACCACCTAGAGGGGGGGGGGTGAATAAGTGTAATTCCTTTTTCTTGAAAGGCAGAAAAACTGTTCTGTAAATTAATGAGAAAACTGCAAATTCTACATCTACACAGCACAACAATCACAGAAACATTCAATCACAGAGTGCACACAGTTTTTATAGTGGTTCCCCAAGGTCTGCGTACATCCACTTTCCCCCTTCGCATATCTAGCAGTGTGCTAGATTCGGCCTAACTTCTGCACTTCACCTCAGATCCTCAGATCTTACAACTCAGAACCCAACAAGGTTCCTACAACTCAGAGTGAGTCCACACTACTACAGCTCAGGCACACAGCCCTACCTCAACATTCAACAAGGCCTACAACTCAGAGATACAATCTCCTACAACTCAGGCACACAGCCCTAGCTCAGCCTTCAATACGGCCTACCACTCAGAGATACAAATCTCCTACACTCAGCCTTTATAAAATAGGCTTACAACTCAGATCTAGAATAGATCCTACAGAAAATAGTTAAAAGTTTGTAAATAACCACCACCCAGATAGAGAGAGAAGAGATGGATGGTTTCTTGATCAGTTCTTGGAAGAAACTGATGGCAGAGAACAACCACTCTTAGCTTTCTTCAAAGCTTCTTGAATCCGAAACCAGTAGTGTTGAACTCCTGTGAAGTTTATCTGCAATCAGCTTCTGACTTGAGATTCATATCTCAATCTGAATCTTTCTTGGCAGCCTAGTTCAGCAACTGCACTTGAGTAGATGGAGCTCTCTCTCTCCAACTTCTTCTTAGATCTTCTGACGAAAATCTTCTGTATTATTACTTCTATCTGTAATTATTCTTAGAATCAATGATTCTTCAATCTCTCTGTCTTTCTGTTGAAGGAGAAAGCCTTTATATAGTCTTCCTCCATGGTAACCGGCTGAACTGGTTTCTAACAAACTTCTGACAGCTCTAACAGTAGTAGTTGATCGGTTAGAAATGGCAGCTATCGAGTCATCCAGTCACTTCTTGAAAATACTGTCTCTGTCTGAAAGTGTCGAGACTGAACTTCATTATGTGTCGAAACAAGTAGACTAAGTGTCGACACAAGTGGACTATGTGTCGACACAAGCCTTGGTGGTGTCGATACAAGTCCTTTGTTGTTGATTACTGCTTCTCGACACAGCTACTTTATAATGTGTCGACACTGATTGAGTGTGTCGACATAAACACTTCTTCACTTTAACTTTGTTGAAGCACTGCTGTGTGTCGACGCAAGTCCTGTGTGTCGACACAGTTGATGTCGACAAAGTCTTCTGTGTGTCGACACTGCCTCTTGGTGTCGACACAGTTGGTGTTGACTATGCTTCTCTGTGTGTCGACACTGCCTTTATATGTCGACACAGATTATGTCGACTAAGCTTCACTGTATGTCGACACTGCCTCTGTGTGTCGACATAATTTCTTCTGGTGTCGACTCAGCCTTTCCAAGTGTCGACACAATTAACTCCAAGTTTCGACACAAGCCTTCATAAGTGTCGACACAGCTTATCCTGGTGTCGACACATGGACTTAGAAATTTTTCTGCAATCCTGCATTTTCATAACCTGCACATATAAATTCAAAACAACATCAAATACACCTTGATGCATATCATTGAGTAAGGTGAGGCTTCTTCAAATCTGGTACACATTTTCCAATGTACCCAACAGTATCGATGAGGTAAACAAAGATAAAAATGAGGGCTACGCTCCTAACCCAAATGAGCTCAACAAAAAGATATCCTCTCGCCAACAATAAAAAAAACAGGTACACCACACCACCATACTTGAACTTGATAACACGGGTGTGCGCACTGCCTACACCACAACAATAACGCATATAAATTCTTCATTTTCACTTTCTTATTCTATAAAAATCAGCACATATATTTTTTTCTTTTCTTTTTCCAAATTTAAATTTTTCTTTACATATTTTTTTCTTTTTTTATCATCTTTTTATTTTAACAACTTCAGCAGATAAAAACTTTGGAGCACATCCACATATTCACAAGTAATAACACCACGTCAACACCCGATCATGAAAATGTAAAACACTAAAGCTCAACTTGGGTGTGCGACTAGGATCGACTATGAGGCTTTGGTGAAACAATGGTGGAGCTGAATCCAAAGAAGGGTAGGCACAATGGGGCTAGCGAGGATAAGACGTTAGGAATGACACACATTTCAACCGGGCCATTATGGTGGCCTACATCATGCTCACGCTAGACTAACCATGCACAAATGCTTCGAGAGTAGCTTAGGGGCAAGTTCTTAGCTACTGAGAAAGATAACCCTTCCTCCTGACTCGAGCAATATGAGGCTAGTGATTACTACACACATTCCTACACTACCATTCGATTACTCCAGATTCAACACTTTTGAGTAGTACAAACAATATTTACAAATGCAGAAAAGTATAAATCTACGAGCATAAATAAAAATTAAATCTATACTATTTCTACACACCATGAGTACTCGATTAGGAGCACTGCACGAGCTTCACACTACTCTATCCTAAAATCCTAAGCCGACACCACTATTTTAAAGTTGACACAAAAGAAATAAATTTGACTTGAATCGAGCGCCTGCTTAAGATCGCGCTCTTGTGGGTGTAGGTGCACAATGCAGACTTGATAATACAAAAATAGAAAATGAAAATATACTTTTTGTATGAAAGTGCTAATAGTGCATGTGCATAGGTAACCCTCATAACTCTCCCCCACCAGACTTAAACTAAACAATTTGTCAAAGATTTGCAATAAAAATAGAGAAATAAAAGTTGAGGGAGAGGTTACCCCATGTTCAGCAAATGAGCATACCAGAAGATTGGCGTTAATTTCAGTAGAAAGTCCACGACCCAAATGAACTCCACCTGCATAAGAGAATACCTCCAACCACGCATACTATAAGCATATAATATCAACAACATAATTAAGCAAATTAAAAGCCGGGATATTGGGTTGTCTCCCATAATCCCTTTTCTTTACCGTCCTTAAGGTGGACCAAATACCTGTATTAGCAGTTATATAAAATATTGTTCAGAGCATAAGTTCACAATGCAACGAAAAAGTCTAAAGTTACACACAGCATTAACAATAAATAAAACTAGAAAAAGCAGGAAAGGGGACCCGGAGATCCTTCACTCCTCAGCTAAACGTTGACTTGTCATAGACCCCCCCTAGTCGCACAAGATGAGGGCAAGGAGAAAGCTTTAGGGCCCAAGTCACCTGTTTAACAGTCTTACAAACTTTGTTCGTATAGATCGATGTTTTTAAATCAGTCTAACGCATGCTTTCTACAGCCGTGCTCAGCTCATGTTTCTTCTCAACCGAATCTTGTTTCACGTCAAGTGACTCCATCTCTAACTCTCCTTTAACTAAAGTCAGCAGTTCTGCCACTTTCTTAACCCGATCTTGCTCATTCGTTAGATATCCTGTCTCAGCAACACTGGATAAATCATTAGATAACAAAACATCAAATTTCGGAAGTTCTCCAGGTTCATTTCAAATTATAGGGGGAAGTGATGGTGGTAAAGGCAAATCAACCTTGGAAGCAAAGGTGACACCGCTCGCGTTAAATTGTAATGTAGCTTTACTAGCTTTTATGAATGGGACTCCTAAGATGGGTTTCGATGTATTTCCCGTGGGTCCTAACACCTGAAAGTTAGTGACTACAGCAGCCCCATTCAGAATCACTTCTGCATCTTTAATCTCTCCATCGGTCTTTACTACCGATCCATCATCTAGCACTAGTGACTTTTGGACATCAGATTCGATATTTAAATTCAGTTTTTCAACATCTTGCAAAGCAAGAATATTGCACGATGATCCGTAATCACATAAAGCTATCGTCTCCACTGCATTAATCTCACATTTAACAACCATTTCATTTTTATCGCACTCCTCCGCATCCCCAGCACTCTTCCCTTGCTCACAGGGATTCTTCTCCGTATCACTTGGGAGGGTGCCACGAGTATGCTCGGAGAACACTTGGGCCATTTGCCCCAGTTGTGTCTCCAAGTTCCTCATGGAAGCGGTTGGAGTGGCCATATTAGATTGGGCCATATCCACAAAATTCTCCATCATTTCCTCAAGCGCACTCTTACGAGTCCCTTGAAAGTTCAGATTATAACCCATATGTGGCGGTCGTGGCTAGCTGCTAGGGGCTCAAGAATCAAATTGATGCTACCCACCCTGCCACCTTTGACCGGAAGCATTTTGATTCCACGAGAAATTGGGATGATTTCTCATGTTGGGGTTATACACATTATTATAAAGAGCAGTGCGATTTTGACTATTTATAAAATTTACATTCTCATCAAAAGTTATACCTGACGGCTCAGCAAAGGTCTCCCCTGCAGTGCAATCATAAGCATGATGGTCGGGGTTACCACAACCCTAGTACGATATGTCCATAATCCGAGCCGGAGGAGGGGTCGATCTGGTCAACATCGTCCTTCCATCCAAAGTATGCTGGCTCGCCTCAGCTTGTTGTGCCACAGCATTTACTTCAAACAAATCCCTCGCCCATCTAGGGGCATTTCTTCCGGCGGTCCAGTATGTGCTATGGGAGGCAGTGTTGCGAAGTAGCCTTAAGGCCTTGTCAGGAGATAAGTTCGTTATTGTGCCTCCAGCAGCTGCGTCGACCATAGCCCTGAAATTAGGCTCAATAGCAAAGTAGAATATTTCAACTAAATTCCACGGCTCACAGCCGTGCTGGGGGCATCGACGCTGCAGGTCAGCAAACCTCTCCCATGCTTCAGATAAAGTTTTCTGGTCCATATGTCGGAAGGTAGCTATTTCCCTCCGGGCATTCACAATTTTATCCACAGGGTGGAATTTAGCTAAACACTTAGAGGAAAGAGCCTCCCAAGTAGTAGCGATCCCGGGTGCAATGGTATGGATCCAGGTTTTGGCCTTGTCCCTCAGCGAAAACAGGAACAACCTCAGCTTTACTACGTCATCAGAAATACCGACATATCGGAAACTACCGCATATTTCCGAGAACTTCGCCAGATAGAGTTGCGGATCCTCACTAGGCAAGCCCGAGAACTGAATATTATTTCGGATCATGTTCAGAATGGCGGGCTTAATCTCGAAGTGGTTGTTTACGATGGTCGGTCAGAAGCCAGGGTAAACACTTCCCGTAGTAGGGGTTGTGAAATCACACATGCGGTTTTAAGCTCATACACAATATCTTCAACCATATCACTGGAGTTGGGATCTGTAATACAACACAAAAAAAACCATTCAAAAATACCAAAAATACTAACAAACTTTTTCAAAAGAAAAATACACGCAACAGTTGCACTCCCCGGCAATGGAGCCAAAAACTTGTTGCATCGGCAAGTGTACCGATCGTAGTCAAGTAAAAAAGTTGAGGAGTTGAATTCCCGGATATCGATCTCTTGAGGAGTGCAAGTAGGGAGTGTGACTTCACTATTGAAAAAGTGATTACAAGTGGTAATGTAAACAAAGGGGGTTTGGGTTTGGAGTTTCCTAAGTTTAAAACTAATAAGCCTATTATGGGTCTCCGTCACCGAGTTTCTTTGGTGGATTACTCAAGAGAGTAATACGAAAGATGGATGAGCCAATGAGGGTTACAATCACCTCTTCGCCTCGCACGCTTCTAGCAATCGCTATGACGACACTATCTCAACAAGAACATGAAAAATTGAAGCTCAACAACAAAATCAAGATCTAAGATATAACAACACATAGACATGCTGAAATACTTAAAATAAACAATGTTCTTAAGCCGCAATCAAACAACCACAAGTTCAGCACAAAGTAGCTACAAGAGGAGGGGGAGAAATACAACCAAACGAACGAAGACTTTTCGAGATTCGCGGCCGGAGTCAAGGGTTGTCAGGCCTTGTCCGAGCTCGGTCTACGGATGACGTTCGAGAGCTAGAAGGGTTGTCACCTCCTTCCAATAACCCATCTTCTTCGTGAATAGTCGCTGGGTTAAATCTGACCGGAGAACTCCACGGATGCAGCACCTTATGAGCTTGAAACAAAGCTTGGAGTTTGGAGAAGGAAATGGTGGCCGAAGATGAAGCTATCGCAAGCTTTTGGAGGAAGAAAGGTGGCCGGATCTACTCTACAAGGAGGAGAGAGAAAATATTTGTTAAAAGTGGAGTTTTCCCGCTCAAAGGAGTAGAAAAGACGGCTGGGACAGACTGGATCGGAACTCCTTCGGAACTCCCCTTAGGAAGAAGAAATCTGCGCTTTAAATAGAAGCAGGTTAGAAAAAAAGGCGTGCATGGTTTGGCGCACGTCCATGTGCAAACAGTGCGATATTAACTTTCAGAACAAGCCTGCGGAAGGAGAAACATTAACCCATGCGTTTTATTCGTGCACAGACGTTTCCGCCCGTGCGTGAAGGAAATCACACGGGTAGCAACAGAAAGCAGGAAATCAGGATAACATAGTGGAACCGTGCATTTTACATGCTCATGGGCGCTTCCGCACGTGCGTGAACAAAGTGCACTATTAACCACAAAATGGAACAAACAAACACACAAATAAGAAAGCTACAAGAAAACTGTACGTTTCCTCCGCGCACGGTTCCGAAGAAACCGTGCGTTAACCATGCGTGAAGATCATCGGGCTCAGCTCGACGAAATTCATCGAGCTCAGTTCGACGTTTCTCCAGCTCAACAAAACGCACGATCTGGAATTAACAGTGCGTAAAAGAAATGCACGACCGTGCATTTTCCACAAATCCGATTTCCTGCCTTGGGGAAACACACTACCTACACAACAATGAAACCAAACTGGAGGACAAGCTCCCAGCACCAAAATGCGGCAAAATCAAATAGAAAGAGCCATGGGTAGCACCATGTGCTTTCCCCCAACAACAGATTGCACAATTGCACATCCTTGGGCCAAAACAGTCCACAAAATGGTCCATGACCGAACGAAGCAAATATAACCGAATTCCGGCTGAAATGCAGTACACGAGTGAGAAAACAAGCCCAGATGAGTTTGAAAAACCCTATAAATATCAGACTCATCAGCTACCTATGTGATAGTGGTTATGCCATTTGTTATCTTACCATACCCTTTAGTTACTCCCCTATTTGAATCACCAAAAATGACTTTGGGTCTATTCTTTACTGGAGTGTAGTCCTTTAGAATGCTCCTTATTCTAATCATATTCCTGGAACATCCACTGTCCAAGTACCAAATGGGGGTATGACCACTTGGGCTAACCTGCAAGACATAAATCAGTTAACCTTAGGGCCCCAATTCTTATTGGGTTCTAGGTGCAAGTTAGTCTGCTAATGAACATGCCCACCTACAGTTCTTCTGACAGGTAAGCTCTCTCTTGCTCTTGGCACACTAGGATTGTGCCAGTAATCAATAGCATAGTGGCCTATCTTGCCACAACACCAACACTCATGGATATTGTACCATCTTTTTAGAGCTGGACTTGTAGCTGTGCTGATAGCAGCTATCAATCCAGAAGGTAGAGCAACAACCATTTTCTTATATCTCCCAGCCACAGTCTGACTTAGGGTGTGTCTGACAGAAGTACTTAGAATATCTTGAGCCCTACTAGCAGTAGTCCTGTTTTCAAAAAACATACTCTTGATGGCCTCATATATGCCCAAGTCTGATCTACTAACAGACTTTCCCTTATTCTTATAGTCGGTAGGAAGGTCCTAAGAGAAGACTGCCTCCTCACTCTTGAGTTTTAGGGCTGGTGCACCAAACACAAATGGTCCATGATGGGCCATTTGGATTTTCTCATGGGCTGCCTTGAAGGCACTGGCACCCTTACTATTTCTTCCACCATAAAGGTGAACATCATTGTTCCCTTTGGTGGATATACCATTCATCCAGTGACCAAAGATACTTTCTTGGTCATACCTATTTGAAGGTAGCATCACTCTCTTGAATGAAATAGGAGGATTTGAGGCTAGTGGCTGCACTGGAGCTCTGCCCTTTCCTTGGGGATTTGCAACTTTTGTGTGGCCCTTGAAGCCTAACCCTTTCTTACCCTTTTGGGAGGCGGAGTCTATTAAGGGCAGCATTGAACTTAGCTTTGAATAACTAGCCACTATCCTCTTCTCCCTCTCTAGCAGCTCTTCTAGGTTCCTTATTCGATTTTCCTGGTACTCTATGGTGCCTAACTGGATGAAGGAAGTAATTTTTAGTTCACTGATTTCCTTCATCTTTAGATCCAGCAGGGAACCTGAGTTTGCATGGTAGGAAGCAGTAAGCTGAAGAGAAGAAATCTCCTCAGCCTTCTTCTTAGTCAGCAACTTTCTTTTCTTCAAAGCATTCAGCAAGACACCATACTTGTCAATAATAAAATTAACATCTTCCTGTTGAAGTTGGTGACCGTGCGGTCTGTCTTGGCGAGTTGAAGACCGCGTGGTCTGGCGGTTTGACTCGTCGGACTTGTAAACCGGGCGGTCTAGCAATCTTCTCAGGCGACCTCTCTGCTTCTCTTGTTGTAGCCGTGCGGTTAGTCCTTCTGTCTAACCGCGCGGCCTGTGCGGTTTACTTTGTACAGTCCGCTTAGCTTGTAAATTTTAGTCCCACATCTCTTATTTGTATTCTCTCATCTCTCCTCCATTCTATATAAGGGAGGGCATACCTTTGTATTAGTTATCTTTTTTGGATAATAAAATTTCAATTATTCAAAAGTTAATTCGGCTTGTTCTCTACTTTTCGCTTCTTTTCGCTACTTTCTAACATGGTATCAGAGCACACGGTCATTTCCTCCTGATTCTGTGCGCTCTCTGTTGTTCGCGGCTTATTTTCCGCGTTCTGCGACTTGCTTCGCGTCTTGCCTTCTCTTCTGTCCGCGCGGCTTGTTTCCTATCTGCGCGGCTTGTTTCTGTCCGCTGCCCTGTTCGCGCGGCTTTCTTCTTCTTGGTTCTCTTCTCCTACTGCTCTTTGTCGCAGCGACCTGTTTCCTTGTCGCCGCGCTCCTTGATCTTTCCTGCCGCTCCGACTTCCTGGTCGTTGCGGTCTGTTTCTGTCTCTGTCCGCGTGTATTGTCTCTGTACTCGCGGTTTGTTGCTGTGATCTGCCTGACTGTGCGGGTTGTTCCTTTCTCACCCGCATCTTGGTCGCGGTCACCTGCTCTTCTTCTCTCTTCTGTTCGCTCGGCCTTTTCAGTCCGCGCGACCTCTTCCCCACTGTGACTTTGACCGCCTTCTAGCCACTGCTGTGATCTGCCTGACCGTGCGGGTTGTACCTTTCTTACCCGCATCTTGGTCGCGGTCACCTGCTTTTCTCCTCTCTTTTGTTCGCCCGGCCTTTTTCAGTCCGCGCGACCTCTTCCCCGCTGTGCCTTGACCTGCTTCCTAGCCGCTCGTGTTCGCGCGGCTTCTTCCCTTTTTACCCGCCGCGGTTTCACGCGGATTCCTCCTTGTTTGAGCGGCCTCTTTTGCTTTTCTTCCTTTAGCCGCTCCTGCTTGTTAGTCGCCGCGACCTCCTGGTTTAGTCGCGCGGCTTGTGCTCTGCACCTTGGTCGTGGCCCTTCTCGCCGCTGGTGTGCTATCACCGAGACCGCTGCAGTTTCTTCTTCCTCCCTTCATGGCTTTCATATCCTCCTCCAAGCCATTCGCCTCGGTTGTCACGTCTTCTGGTCGTGCACACGTTGTTACTCAGGGAAAATGGCTGATCGACACTGGTGCTACGAATCATATGACCGACCATCTCCCGTGTTTCTCTCTCCTAGAAAAACATGATCGCTTACCCCCAGTTATTCTCGCTGACGGCTCTTCATCATCGGTCCATGGAACAGGGATAGTTCATGTCACTCCGTCTCTTCACTTGGCGGATACTCTATACGTGCCCCAGTTCTCGTGCAACTTATTATCTGTTACCTCTCTTTGCAAGCAATTACAGTGTTCCGTCACATTTACTTCTACTTCTTGCTCTTTTCAGGATCCGGACTCCCAACGGACGATTGCTACTGGGACTGAGAGTGGCGGCTTATACTTCCCGGACAACATTTCTGCTTTTTCCACCTTCTCCTCCACCTCCACAGATCTTCTCCAATGGCATCTCCGCCTTGGTCATGCTCCTCCCCGTCTTCTTCGTCAACTTCTGCCCCACCTTCCTCCTCAAAGTCCTCCGCTCAACTGTGAGGCATGTCAGCTTGGCAAGCATCACCGCTCCTCCTTCCCTCCAAAGCACGTTCGTAGCTCTACCCGTCCGTTTGATCTTATCCACTCCGATATCTGGGGTCCTTCTCCTACTCTTACCATTGGTCGGGGTAGTTCCTATTTTGTCACGTTCATTGATGATTTCTCTCGCTGTACGTGGGTGTATCTGTTAAAAGATCGCTCCGAATTATTCTCTGTATGGACATCCTTCTATCTCATGATCAAAACTCAGTTTGGTGTTTCTATCCAAGTTTTTCGATCTGATAATGCCCAAGAATATCTCAGTCGTGACTTCTCTACCTTCTGCATGCAAAATGGGATTCTTCATCAAACTAGTTGTGTCTATACTTCACAACAAAATGGTGTGGCTGAACGCAAAAACCGTCACCTGCTCGATGTCGCTCGCACCTTGATGACCCAGATGCATGTTCCTCGCTCCTATTGGGGCTATGCTGTTCTCCTTGCCTGCTACCTCATCAATCGCATTCCCTCCACGGTTCTCCACGGCCAAACCCCATTCTCCATTTTGTATCCGGGAAAGGAGCCGTTTCCTCTCCCTCTCCACATCTTTGGATGCACTGCCTTTGTGCATACCCCTTCTGCCACCCGTGATAAGCTCTCCCCTCGCTCCACCAAATGTGTCTTTCTGGGGTACTCCACCACTCAGAAAGGCTACTGTTGCTTTGATCCCGTCCTTCGTAAGCAGTTCGTCTCTGCTGACGTCACCTTCTTCGAGAATACCTCCTACTTCTCGGATGCCTCTTCTCCTCTTCTCCCAGCTTCTGATTCTCCTGCCGTTCCCTTCGTTCCCTCGCCTCCTCCTACACTCTCCACCCCTACACCGTCTCCACCCCCTCCTCTTCCTCCACCTCTCTCTCTCTCTTCTCCACCACCCTCTCCCTCATCTCCGCTGCCGTCGCTCTCTTCTCCCGGGCCAGCTTTCTCTACCACGGATGCTCCGGATGCCGCGGGCCCGGCTGACCTGGATCTTCCTATCGCTCTTCGCAAAGGGGTGCGGACGTGTACCTTACACCCCCTTGCTGCTGTTGTTTCCTATGATCGTCTTACTCCTTCTCGTAGGGCATTTGCACTGGCTATCTCTGCCACTGCCACACCCCGCTCCTATCAGGAGGCCCTTGCTATTCCTCACTGGAAGATGGCCATGGATGAGGAAATGGCGACCCTAACTGAGCGGGGTACCTGGACTCTTGTTCCTCCTCCCTTTGGTACTGATATTGTTGGCTGTCGCTGGGTCTTTGTGGTCAAATTTATCCCAGACGGCACTGTGGATCGGTATAAGGCTCGCCTTGTTGCTAAGGGCTTTACTCAGACCTATGGGGTTGATTACTTTGACACCTTCTCCCCTGTGGCTCGTCTCAGCACAATCCGGGTTCTTCTCTCTGTGGCCGTCAATCGGGATTGGCCGATTTCTCAGCTGGACGTCAAGAATGCCTTCCTTTATGGTGATCTTCACGAGGCCGTTTACATGGAGCAACCTCCTGGGTATGTTGCTCAGGGGGAGACACGAGTATGCCGGCTGCAGAAGGCAATTTATGGCCTCAAGCAGAGTCCTCGAGCTTGGTTTGACAAGTTCAACGGTATTGTGGCGGCTGTTGGTTTTGTGCGAAGCTCTGCTGATCACTCTCTCTTTATTCGCAAAACTCCTTCTGGGCTGGTTGTTCTTGCTGTGTACGTCGATGATATTCTTCTCACTGGCGATGACCAGGAAGGGGTAGCCCTGACAAAGCGACATCTTCGCCAACATCTGATCACTAAAGATATGGGCTCTCCAAAGTACTTTCTGGGGATCGAACTCTCTCGGAAGCCCGACTCCTTAGTTCTCTCTCAGCGTAAGTATGCCCTTGATCTTTTAAAAGAGGCAGGATTAACTGGAGCTAAACCTGCCCGATGCCCCATGGCTACTGGGGAGGACAAAACCTGGACAGATGATTCGCCTCCTCTTTCAGATAGTTCGCGGTACAGGCGTCTGGTTGGTAAGCTCATATATCTCACAGTGACCAGACCCGACATTTCCTATGCTGTGGGCAAGGTGAGTCAATTCATGCAAGCGCCTAGGGAATGTCATCTACAGTCCGCCTTGCGGATCTTGGAATATGTCAAAGCAGCGCCTGGGAAAGGATTACTGTTTCAGAAGAATGGTCATCTGAGGATTGAAGCCTACTCAGATGCAAGTTATGCTGATGACAAAGGGGATCGCAAGTCAACCTCAGGATTTTACACCTTTGTTGGGGGAAATCTGGTGAGCTGGAAGAGCAAAAAGCAGTCTGTTGTCTCCAGGTCCAGTGCAGAAGCTGAGTATCGCAGTATGGCGTCAACCACTTGTGAGTTGAAATGGTTGCGGGCTCTCATGCTAGATTTAGGAGAGGTGTACAACCATCCTCTACCTATGTTCTGTGATAACAAGGCCGCCATATACATCTCCAAGAATCCGGTATTCCATGAAAGAACAAAGCACATTGAGGTTGACTGCCATTTCATTCATGAAGAGATTTTAAAAGAACAAATTTGCACTCCGTTTGTCACGTCTGATAAAGAGCTAGCTGACATCTTCACCAAGCCAGTTTCCGCCTCGTTTCTGCATGTTTGCGACAAGCTGGGCATGATTGATATATATGCTCCAGCTTGAGGGGGAGTGTTGAAGTTGGTGACCGGGCGGTCTGTCTTGGCGAGTTGAAGACCGCGCGGTCTGGCAGTTTGACTCGTCGGCTTGTAAACCGGGCGGTCTAGCAATCTTCTCAGGCGACCTCTCTGCTTCTCTTGTTGTAGCCGTGCGGTTAGTCCTTCTGTCTAACCGCGCGGCCTGTGCGGTTTACTTTGTACAGTCCGCTTAGCTTGTAAATTTTAGTCCCACATCTCTTATTTGTATTCTCTCATCTCTCCTCCATTCTATATAAGGGAGGGCATACCTTTGTATTAGTTATCTTTTTTGGATAATAAAATTTCAATTATTCAAAAGTTAATTCGGCTTGTTCTCTACTTTTCGCTTCTTTTCGCTACTTTCTAACACTCAGATTCTAAGACTCCTTCATCTCTTGATGAGTGAGCTTCAGAATCTAGGCTGGTCTCATATCCTGACTCAGAAGAAGACTTAGATAGAGAGTTTACCTTTTTGTTGACCAGGCTGATCCTGGTTGCATTCTTCATCAGTCATAGCCATCAGCCCATAGAAGCAGCTGTCTTCTTCTTCTTCTTCATCGACCTCTGAATCACTACCTGACTGTGATAGAGGGGCCCTAATTCCATTTCTGGCAGCAAGATATTTTTCCTCTTCTTCCAGCACAACAGCAATTAGCCCAATGTAGGCTTCATCTTCTTCCTCTTCTACTGACTCTAATGAGGAAGATTCAAACCAACTCTTCTTTTACTTAGCAATGAAGAATTTCTCCTTATTTCCCTTGTGTTGCTGGTGGTGTTTCTTCTCACCATCCTCTCTTCTCTTTTCTGGGAAGTCAGCTACAACATTCTCTAGCTTGCTGCAGCAATAACAAATAACATTAGTAGAAATCTATTTATTAGGATTAGAACCATACCTGTCCTCCTAGGAGGATTTCTTTGTTCCCCTATAGTAGTCCTTGTTGTGATGAGAGGATGACGAGGGTCTGCTCTTCCTCTGCTTCTTCTTCATGAACTTCTAGAATTGTCTAGAGAAGACAATAAAGTCTTTATCAGACATGTGGCAGTATGATGTGGTTGACTCTGAGTCATCTGAGTCAGACTCAGCATCCCTCCTTGGTGGAGAAGGAATCTTCATTCTGCTCCTCCTTGATGATTCAGCTTTGATGGCCACAGACTTTTCTTTGGCATGAGACTTGTTTTTTTCTCCTCCTCTTTCCTGACAGCAAGCTGCATTTCATAGGACAGCAGCTTCCCAAACAGTATTGTTGGTGGAGTGTCAGCAAGCTTTGACACCTCTCTGATGACACAGATCTTAGTATCCCAGTATCTAGTTAGAGACCAGAGAAACTTATCATTTAGCTCATAAGTACAGAAGACCTTGCCATATGTCATCAGCTCATTAACTATCCTGAAGAATCTCTCATATCACTCAGTTATGCTGTCAGTCTTGCTCTGCCTGAAAGCTTCATACTCTTGGTTGACCATGGACTTTTTGTCATCTTTGATTTCCTCTTTGCCCTCCATATAGACCTCTAGTGTGTCCCACATTTCCTTTGCAATTGTGCAGTGGATCAGATTCTGAAGGGTAGAATCATCAATAGCACTGACAATGATATTCTAAGCCTTTTGTCCATAGTGGAAAGGATGACTTCATCCTTTCTCATTTCTGCATAAGTCTTAGGGGTCTGATCATTTGCATTTAGAACTGACACTTTTATGGTGATAAAAGGTCCCTCCTTAACAGTAATACAGATCCTATGGTCAGCTCCTTCCATGAACAACCTAACCCTCTCCTTCCAGATGCCAAACCCTTCCTTCCTACAGATTGGAAGCTTTATGGCACCCAGCTCCTTATAGTTCACTCCTGAACCCATAAGGACAATATTTTTTGTTGACCATGGAGATATACTTAGACTGTTAAGCCTTTTTAAGTAACCTCCCTCCGATACCACTTGAAAGACTTAGTTTTCAAGGTCAGTTAAGACCTAGAGAGGTGGGGGGGGGGATGAATAGGTTTTAGGTCTCTTTAAAAATTATCTAGACCTTTACTTGATTTACCTGTTCTTAGTGTTTAGTTTGTTTGGCTTTCAAGATACACACACAGAAGATACATATATTTTATAGTGGGGAGGGGGGGGGGGTGAATAGGTTTTAGGTCTCTTTTAAAATTATCTAGACCTTTACTTGATTTACCTGTTCTTAGTGTTTAGTTTGTTTGGCTTTCAAGATACACACACAGAAGATACATATATTTTATAGTGGTTCCCCAGATTATGGGTACGTCCACTGTCCCTCTCCACCTTTCTAACAGCTTGTTAGATAAGGCACTTCACCAATTTCTTAGTACCAAAGAGTTTAAAACTCTATCTCGTAGGACCACTCAGTCTCCTTCAAGACCTACAACTCAGGCCCAAGTTCCTACAACTCAGTGATTCAGCAATCACCTTCCTCAGGCTCAAAATCCCTACAACTCAGACTGGAAGGATAGCCCTACACTCAGATCCAAAGTGGATCATACACTCAGCCATTATAACCCAAGCTTACAACTCAGATTCTACACAGAATCTTACTTTCAGATCCAAGACTGGATCCTACAGAAAATAGAAAAGATGTGAGACAGTAAGATACAGGAGATTTGTCTCTGTGTCTGTCTTTTTGGGTTGAGCAGATTTCGGCCCTATCTTCTTCACAGTAGTAAGATGAATAGATCTTCCGTAATGGTCAGCTTGTGCTGGAAGTGACTCCGAATCAAGAATCTGATCTGCTGTTGAAGACTATGTATCTAAAAGTATTGTATCTTCTTCAAACAACTACCTTGACTTACAGATACTGAAGGCTCTACTTCTCTTCCCAATCAGAAAACAATTCTGAACTTGTTGTTGTTGATGAAGATTGCAACAACTAATTCTTGTCACTTTCAGGTTCACTGAATAGAACTTGTGCTTCAGGCTCGATGTTAATGGCGAGGAAGAAGACGAAGTTCTGCCGCTATGCGTATTCAGAAAACCCTAAAAAGATTCTTTCCTTTGAGCCAATCTTATCCTTTTATATTCAGCTGTTCAATGACCCTTTGTACTATGGGCCCAACCTGAAAAAGGACAAGATACCACCTTCCATTTGCTGAAAATGACAACTGATGCCCTTCGGCGCAATTAAAAGCATGTTGCAGCTTTCCCACAAATAATTTGAACTGCATTGACTTTGCTGAATTCTGCTGACATCACCCATTCTGGACATAGAAAATTTCTCAGAATCAAGTCAAGCGTTGAGTGGCATTGAGTGAAAGACCTTCACTCAACGATTCTGGACTTAGCTTATTCTTCAGCTCTTTTTGCATCCATGGCGTTGATAGCGTTGAGTGGTTGTCCTTCACTCAACACCATTAGCCTTATCTCCCTCTGAACTCTGCCAACTGCTGAGGCGTTGAGTGAACTGGCTTCACTCAATGCTTTTGTACTTAGAAACTTTTCTTCTGAATGGAGACGTAAAGTTTGTTGACTTCACTCAACGCTTCCTGCCTCAGCCTCATCTTTTGACTAGGCGTTGAGTGAACTGGCTTAACTCAATGCTTCTAGACTTAACCAAATTTAGGTTTCTTTTTAGGCTTTGACTGTCCAAACCTATCTCCAAGCTTACTGTCATTTGGCGTTGAGTGAACCGGCTTCACTCAATGCATTTGTACTTAAACATATTTTTTTCTGTTTTTCTTCTCGAGCTTTGACAGAATTAGCATGGCGTTGAGTGAACTGTCTTCACTCAATGCTTTTGGACTTAAAAGTTTTTTTCCTTTGACAGAATCTCTCTAGATTTGACTACTTGAGCTTGTCTCAGCGCTATCTATTGTTTGGCGTTGAGTGAACTGGCTTCACTCAATGCATTTGTACTTAGCTGATTTTTCTTTGCCAGAAACTCTGTGTCTTTGACTGAGGAAGCTTTACTCGATGAATTTGCTATCTGGCATTGAGTGAGTTAACATTACTCAACACCTATGGACTTACTCACTTTTTTATCTTCCACTGTTGATGTTTTGACATATCCTGCTGTATTCAGCTCCTTTTGTGCTATGGCATTGAGTGAACTGTCTTCACTCAACACCTGTGGACTTAGGCAATTTCCTACCTTTCCAGTATCCTTCTTTGTGTTCACCTGTCCAATCAATATGATAAGGACTATACTGCATGCATGAACTTAAACACACATTAAATACAACTATGTGTATGTCATTGACTTGTTTGACTTCTTACAAATCTGGGAAATTGGGATCAATGGACCCAACAAGTGTTTTATGCTCAATAATAGGAAGTCCTACTTGATTATGTTTACTGTCAAATCCTATGAAGGAATCTTTATTGGGTACAACAACCATAGTAAAGCCTATAGTCTACAAATTGAAAAATCAAGTTATAGAAGAGTCTGTAAATGTTTTGTTTGATGAATCTTTTATGATTAACAGCGAGTGCCTAGCTCCTCTAGATCTATAAGTATGGAGTTGGAGATGGATAAACTGACCATCAAGGTTCCTCCTCCTACTGCCCAAGAGGAAGATGATGGTGTGTACATTCCTAAAGAAGGACAAAGTACACAGGTCATGGATGAAGACCAACAGGATCCAAGCATTAAAGTTCAAGATACTGAGACCACAATGCCAGTAGCTGTCAGGAATTTGAGGGATTTTTTAAGAAATCAAATCATAAGTGATGCTAGTCAAGGAGTTATAATAAGGAGCAAAAGCCACAACATTGCAATGTACTCTAGCTTCTTGTCTGAGGTTGAACCTAAAAGGATTGAAGATGCCAACATAGACTTATTTTGGATTGTGACTATGTAAGAAGAACTGAACCAGTTTGATAGATGCAAGGTCTGGAAGCTGGTGCCCAGACCACAAGGACATAACATCATTGGAACTAAGTTTATCTATAGGAATAAACTTAATGAGAATGGTGTTATAATCAAGAATAAAGCTAAACTACTTGCTAAGGCATACAGACAAGAGAAAGGTATTGATTTTGATCAAACCTTTGCACAAGTAGCTAGATTGGAAGCTATTAGACTGTTCCTTACATATGCTGCTCACAAAGGATTCATTGTCAACCAAATGGATGTAAAGTCAGCTTTTCTTAATGGTGACCTAAAAGAGGAGGTCTATGTTGAGTATCCCTCAGGTTTTGTTAACTCTAACATTCCTAATTATGTATTCAATCTTAAACAAATCTTTGTATGGGTTAAATAAATCCCCCATGGCATTGTATGAAACACTGTCTAGTTTTCTCATTGAGAACAAATTCTCAAGGGAAAAGAAAGACAAGACATTATTCCTTAGGGAAGTCAAGGGTAAGTTCATTCTAGTCCAAATTTTTGTATATGACATAATATTTGGGTCTACTGATGATGCCCTCTGTAAGAAGTTTACTAAACTTGTGCAAGGACAGTTTGAGATGAGCAGTATGGGTGAACTCAAGTATTTCTTGGGCATCCAAGTTAGACAGTCAGAGGATGGTTTATCCATCTCTCAGTCTAAGTTTACCAAGAGTTAATTAAAAATTTTTGAATGGAGAGTGCCTCGATAATGAAAACTCCTATGTGCTCAAATGTGTCAATAAACAAGGATGATTCAGGGAAACCTGTTGATGAAACCTTGTATAGAGGCATAATTGGCTCCCTCCTCTACCTTACTCTAAGTAGGCCAGACATTATGTATGCCACATGTATTTGTGCTAGATACCAGGCTAGCCCTAAGGAATCTCATTATTCTGCAGCAAAAAGAATTTTGAGATATCTCAAGGGAACACATGAACTTGGTTTATGGTACCTAGGAATAATGACTTTGAACTAATTAGGTATTCTGATGCAAACTTTGTAGGTTACAAAGAATACAGGAAAGGCACCTCAGGAACCTATCAATCTCTAGGATGAAGATTGGTCTCTTAGAGCAACAAGAGGCAAACAAGTGTTGTCATCTCAACAGCTGAATCAGAGTATATCTCAAGTGGTAGTTGTTATGCATAGCCACTGTGGATTCAGCATTTGCTCCAAGATTATAATCTCTAGCTAAGTAGAACTCCAATGTATTGTGATTCTTGTAGTACAATCTCTATTGCTAGGAATTCTATGTCACATTGCAGGACTAAGTATATTAAGATTAGATATCACTTTATTAAGGAGCATGTAGAAAAAGAAGACATTTGTCTTAAGTTTGTCCCCACAGACAAACATATGGCTAACATTTTCGCTAAGCCACTAGATAAAACCAAGTTCAACACCTTAAAAATTGAGTTGGGCATGTTGAACTAAGTATAGCTTCAGTGTTTTAATGCATATATGTTGCATGCAAAATTAACTATTGCAGGATGTCAAGAAAGACATGGACTTATCCAGGCGTCGAATGCACTGAGTCTAAGTGTTCAGGCGTCGAGTGTGTTGAGACAACATTAGGCATCCAGTGCACTGAGTTCAAGTATCTAGGCATCGAGAGCATTGAGAAAACCTCATACGTTGAGGAGCGTCGAGTGCATTGAGATAACTTGATGAATTCTCCCAGGGACTTCTATTTACGGCTATCTTACGTGATTAATCTCAGTCGTTAATCTCCTCATGATTATCATAACAGGTATGCACCTCTCCACATTCTCAAATAAGAGGTAAGTATAAATAGAAGTGTGTGTGCTTAGAATAAAAATACATTATTCCTAACCCTTTCATCCTTTTGCCTCCCTGCGCTGAAAGCTCAAGAAATCTACAGAATTTCAAAGGATTAAAGGCGCCAAAAGGAATGGACTTCCTGTTCAAAGGTTCAAAGTTAGTGATAAATTGATTCAAGGATGTACCAGAGGAGATCAAACTCATTCTCCATCTTCTGTAGGTCGCTGACCTAGAATACGTTCTGTCAGAGCCTTGCCTGCTATGGAAGAGGGAAGTGCTCGAATTTTACTCTAATGCCACTATCAACTCATCCTCCAATAAACTCAGATCATCCATTAGTGGGAATAAGGACAAAATCACTCCCAAAAGATTAGGCAAAGCCATGTATATGCCCAAGTTCAGGTCATTTTATGATGAAGATGAACTATATCAAAATGATGTATAATCTGCCTTGAAGTGGTGTGGACTATCTAAGCACACCACTAGATCAATCTTAATAAAAGAGCTGAATCTCAAAGGAAAGTTCTTGGCTGATGTCATTGGGAAAGCTCTGATCTACAAGAAAGGGTCCCATGACAAGATATCTACAAAGATGTTTGAGGTGATGACAAGAATAATTCTATCCAATAAAACTAACTGGGGGATGGTACTTTTTGATAGAATAGCAGAGTGCATCCCAGAGTCAAACCTCAGAAGGATACTGTCTTTGTACTAGCATAACACTGTTCCAGTGATCCTCAACATGAGGCTAGGAACAAAGATCCATCACATGAGGAGGATGGACTCTAAGATGTATGATAGGTGGGATAGATTCTTGCTCCCACATCATCAATCTTCTGACAAGAAAAAGAAAGCATTCATGGTCACTGAGGAGAGCACTGCAAGCAGCTCTTATGAGAGCATTGAGGAAGAGCCACATGATCCTCAGCTGATTAATTCTTCCAAGGAATCAAAAAGGGATATGAGTGCTCAAGTTTCAATATCTTCTAAACATGCAACAAAGACTATCCAAGTCAGTGTCTCCCAATCAGAGAACATCCTAGTAGAGATAGCTGAAATGATGACTGAAGATATTGTGGACATGATCTGTGCAGACATTGAGGGGGGAGAATTCCCAAATGCTTCCACCTGTAATGGAAGAGACTGTTCAATCAGTTCAAGTATAGTTAGACTCCTTCATTGAAAATTTATAGAACAGGATTGCTCAAACCTCAGAAGGTTCATAAGATATTCTTTTCTGTCCTCAAGTTGAGGGGGAGTGAGTATCTGATGCAATGATTGAAGATGCCTCAGACACTATTGTTACATAATAGTAAATTCCTATGGAGAATACCGAGATTGAGGGGGAGATTCCAACAGAGCTCCCTACTCAAGAAAATGAGAATGTTTTTTAGATTTCTGAGGATGGTGAACCTACTGTTGATGAGGGAAAGAGTGATGTTGTTGATCACTCTTTTGAATACATGAGAGCTGATTCTGAGAAAAGGTTAGAAGAAAGAATGGAGCATGAGGATGTACATGACCAGGGACATCTCATCAGGGTGAACAAATGTCCCTCATTTTCTTAGCTCAAATCAAAGGTCTGCTAGATGACCAGAAAATGCAACTTGAACACTTTGTTGATGATTACATCAAGGTGTTAAGATATGATCTATCCACTGAGATAAAGTCCATTAGATTTGAAGTTAACCCAATGAAGGCCAACATAGTGTCATTTTTCATGAGATCTGCATCAGTTATTACCAATACTGAAAAAAAGCTTGAAGAAATATGGAAGAAATAACTTGACATCATGCAGAATCAGAGCATAACAATTAGTTACATGAAAATGGTTCATGAAGTGCAAAAAGTTCTCATGGAAGAATATAAGACAACTTTGTAGAGGAGAATGGATGCTTGCATTCAGTACCAGGATAATCATCTACTAGAAGTTAAGAACCATGCGACTAATGGATTCAACTTCCTAGATGAAAGACTCTCCATTACAAAGAAATGCCTGACTGCAACTATTTGTGAAGAAGTCATAAAGGGGGGGGGGGAAGGCAATGATAAAGGTCAACACACAAAAAGTTGTTTGGGTTACCGATGTAATCAAAGATTCAATGGGGGTTGAACAATACTCATATGACAACAATATTACTGCACATATCCCTGAAGTACATTATGATGAGCAATATGGTGATGATCAGTATGGTCAAGTTGATGCTCAGTGGGATGAACATTCTACTGCTACTAAAATTCCTACATTCAGCCCCACTACTGAACAGATAGAAAGAGGCAGAGGCAAGTCAGTTGCTGGAGAAGAGGGTGACATCAGACTTAGTAAGAAAAGGTACAGAGAAGAGATGGAAACTAGTCCAGACTTTGATAAATGGAATCCTCAATCAAGGACTATCATATTGTCTGCCTGAGATCAAATGAAGGACCACAAGACTGATAGAGGAGAAATATATAGCTCACTAGAATAAGCAAAGCTAGAAAGAAATGAAAATTGTATGAGGAATGGGCAGAAAATGTTTAGTTGTCTACCTAAATCACCTAGATGGTGGTGAATAGGTGAGTTCTGCGTCTTTTTGCGGAATAAAAATTGTACGAGCGATGCGCAAAAAATAAACAAGCAAACCATAGACGACACCAAAAATTATAGTGGTTCCCCAACCTTGGGTACATCCAATCTCCACCTCACCGATCTTGCAATACAATAGACTCAGCTACTTCACTATTCTCTCAGATTGAAAATAATTCTACAACTCAGAATAAAGTTCAAACAATCTCGGAGAACAACCACTCCTACAACAAATCAGAGAATAACTCCTACAACTCGGAGAATAACTCCTACAATCTCAGAGAATAACTCCAACAAGAATAAAATGATTTTAAATTGAAATACACAAACTTGTCTTCACAAATCTGACTGAATCTCGGTTTCTTCCTTCTTGAAAAGTTGGAAGTCTCTGTCAAAAAAATCGAGGAAGAAATCGGAGAACACTTCAATCTGAGAACGTTGGAATCACCACGATCAAGGAGAAGATTTGTAGTAGGTCGAAAAGCTTGATCGAATGAATCCTTCTTCTCTGAATCTTTGGGATCGGGAAAATCGGTGATCAAGAACAGAGCGGCGACACTTCTCGATTTAGAAAGTAGAAAATGATTCAGAATTTTGTAGGAAATTTTCTTAGGGTTTTGTCAAATCTGACAAGACCTTTTATAGGTCTAACATAACGGTCTAAATATCATTAATGATAATCCATGTGGACCAATCAAAAGTTAATGATATTTGGAATTGAATCCTTCTAATACTTAACGAAAATTCAAAATCCTGAACTTCATTTCTCGAGAGAGGTAAGTATTACTCGAGAATAGTTTATATTTCTCGAGAAAAGGTATAATGTTCTCGAGAATAAATACTTAAGGAAAGTGTAGAGAATGAATACTGGTTTCTCGAGAAAGAAGAGACTTACTCGAGAAAAATAAATTTCTGTTACTCGAGAAAAATTCTTCTGTTACTCGAGAATAAGTAGGTATCTCGAGAAAAGATTTCTGTTTCTCGAGAAAAGATTTTTGGTTCTCGAGAACAATTCATGGCCTTCTCGAGAAAATTCTTCGGCTTTCTCGAGAAAAGGACTTAAAATTTTTTTGACTTAAATTTTAAGATTACTTGAGAATGGGTCAAGACCTACTCAAGTACTGCATGGTTTTCTCGAGAACTACACTATGCTTTCTCGAGAATTGCTTCTGCTACTCGAGTATCTGGCTAGGCTATGTCGAGTAAGAGCTTTAAATCTTACTCGAGTAATGACTGTTCTTCCCGAGTAAAACACTTAGAAAAATTCTGTGAACTGAAAAGTGATTTTCTTCTATGAAGCAAGCAACCAGCCTTTCTCCCATGACTTTAGTACTTGAATAAAAAGTGTCTCACAATAGAGAGGTTACACATGAGTCAGCACCATGGATCACACAGTAAGGGATTACATTGTATGGTCTTGTGTTTGGCGACCCATTGTAAACTGACATTGGTCTACACTTGGAAATTATAACCTACAAGCACTCAACTTGAAAAAGCATCAAATACAAACTTAATTCATCTTAGTTCAAGGGTGACTTCATACAAATCTAGGTTATTGTGGATACAATACCCAACAACTATATAGCTCACTAGAATGAGCAAAGCTAGAAAGAAATGAAGTGTCTATGAGGAAGTCTAAAAGAGAAAAAGTCAGGTGCAGTGCTACCAAATGCCCTTAAGTCCAGCAAATAATTTCCCAAGCCCTACAGTTATTTTGAGACAGAAGGAGAAGTAGACTGAAGATAAGGAAAAGGCTACAAAGAAACCCAGCAGGGTGATAATGATCAAGGAACCTGAAACATGAAATGTTTTTTGTTTTCCTTAAGGGCTTTAGGATTGTAAACATTATTATAAGCACACTATCTATTTATGACTTTTATCTTAAATGCTAATCATATTTTTGTCTGTGCATCAATTTTTGCTTTTATATACTAAGCATACCTCCCTCAAGCTCTATGAGATACATAAAGAGTTTTCCAGTGCAAGACGTGCTCCTCTGAACCACATCCTTTCTGTTGTGAATATTACCATAAATGTTCCCTAGATTTGAAGAGGCATCACAATTAATACTAAGAGCATAATTGTATTTAATGTTGTCAAGTTCATTATGTGCAAGACGTTCCTTAGAATAAGTTTAGACAAGTTGTCTAAGTGATTATGATAAGTGGTCACAAGGTAGAAAGGTGGAGAGATAAAAATTTGTCTAAGTCCACATGCGTTGAGTGAAGCCAGTTCACTAAATTCCAGTTGTAAAGGAAGGATGCAGGAAAGACAGAAATGCAGCTATGACCAGAGGCGTTGAGTGAAGTCAATTCACTCAATGCCATATAATAAGAGACATCGAGTAAAACTAGGTCTGTCAAAGCTTTAGCATTGAAAAGGGAGAAATTTGACTACGTACAAATTCGTTGAGTGGGGATAGCTCACTCAATGCCTGGAGACAGAAGCGTTGAGTCAAGCTCAAGCAGTCAAAGTATTTGAAGAATCTATCAAGAATTCTGGCTAAGTCCAGAAGCGTTGAGTGAGGACATCTCACTCAACGCCCAAAGAAGAAGATGTCGACAGAGCAATGATCACTTAAAGCTTAAAGATATACAGAGAAAAAATCAGTCTAAGTCCAGATGCATTGAGTGAGGACAGTTCACTCAACGCAAGCTCACCAAGAAAATCAGCTAAGTATAGAAGTATTGAGGGATGATGGCTCGCTCAATGCATTCATAAAGAGAGATGTGGCTAAGTACAGAAGCATTGAGTATAGTTAGTTCACTTAACGCCTCAGCCAATCATGCCCATCTGGACTCTGCCATGCATTGAGTGCATCGAGACCACTCAAATATTTCGACGAATCAATTGTTGATTCATCGAGTTAGCGTTGAGAGTGTTGAGACCACTCGATGATTCGTCAAGTCAATTGTTGATTCATCAAATGATGGAGTTGACTGTATCAAGTCTACTCAGCCAGGAGCTGAGTGCATCGAGACCACTTAACCCTGATAGAACTAGCTCTCCTCCAACTTGAATATTTTATGCTCCCTTTTGTGCCATTCCGAGAACTGTCAAAGATTCGGCAGGAAGACTACGAATGATCGGCGAAAAAATGAAGAGTCGGCGCACACTTTGACAAATGGTTTCAAGAAGTGTTCATGAAGTCTTGCAATGCCCTTTGAAATATTTATATATATATTATTTTGTGGAAAATGAAGAGGCATGTACCTGAATATTCGAGAAAGATTCTTCAGATCCAATAAAAAGATAGTCTGGATAAATGTACTTGTCTAATTCATCGAAAGGACTTGTGAGACTCATTAATTTGTCAAAATATCATGTCGATTTATCAAAATCTCTTAAGTTTTTCTGATTTATTTCACGAGTACTTGTGTGAACTTCAGGAGAATTTCTTTGGTGCTTCATGATTCCTTGTTGAGAATTATAAGTTCCATTTTGAAGAAAGTGAACTTGGCTTCATCTAGCGGCTTTGTGAAAATATCTACAACCTGCATGTCCGTTGAGACATAGCATAGATTAATGTTCTTGTTCTCCACATGCTCCCGGATGAAGTGATAACATATCTCGATATGCTTTGTTTAGCTGTGAGAAACTGGATTGTAAGCAATTGCTATAACGTTGGATGAGCCACAGAACATTGGAATCTTCTTCAACTTCAAGTTATAGTCATCAAGTTGATTCCTTATCTATATAAGTTGTGCGCAACAACTGCCTGTGGAGATGTACTCCGACTCAGTAGTAGAAATTGTCACATAATTTTGTTTCTTGCTACTACATAAATAAGCCTCCTTCCAAGGAATTGACACGTTCTGAAAGTACTTTTCCTATCATCCCTGCTTCCTACAAAATCAACATATGAAAAACCAATCAACTTCTAGTCATTACTTTTTGGGTACCATAAGCCAAGATTCAGTATGCCTTTAAGGTATCTCAAATCCTCTTTGTAGTGGCATAGTGAGATTCCTTAGAGTTCACCTAGAATTTAGAACAGACACATGTTGAAAACATTATATCTGGTCAACTGGCAGTAAGGTAGAGAAAAGATCCAATTATGATTCTGTACTTGGTTTCATCAAAAGGTTTCCCTTTCTCATCCTTGTCCATAGACATAGTTGAACCCATTAGAGTCCTCATAGAGGTTGCATTCTCCATTTTGAATTTCTTAAGTAACTTCTTGGTGAACTTTGTCTGAGAGATGAAAATTACATCTTCAGATTGCTTCACCTGAAGTCTTAAGAAATATTTCAGCTCACCCATATTGCTCATTTCAAACTTCCCTTGCATCAAGTTAGAAAACGTTTTGCAAACGTTATTATCTGTGGATCCAAATATAATATCATCGACATATATTTGTACTAGCAGGATCTTGCCTTTTACTTCCCTAAGAAATAATGTCTTATCTATCTTTCCTCTTGAGAACTTATTTTCAAGAATAAAGCCAGAAAACATCTCATACAAGGCTCTGTGAGCCTGTTTTAAACTGTATAATATTTTATTAAGAAAATAGACATGATTAGGAAGGTTTGGAATGAAAAAACCTGGGGTTATTCCACATATACTTTCTCCTTTAAATTACCATTGATGAAGGCTGACTTCACATCCATTTGGTAGACCTTAAAACCTTTGTAAGCAGCATATGCTATGAATAATCTGATTGCTCCGAGTCTGGCCATCAAAGCAAAAGTTTGATCGAATTTGATTCCTTCTTCTTATTGGTAACCTTGAGCTACAAACCTTGTTTTATTCTTTATAATAACTCCATTCTCATCCAGCTTGTTTCTGAAGACCCATTTCGTCCCTATAATATTTTGACCATTGCTCCTTGGAAACAGCTCCCACACCTTGCACCTTTCTAACTGATTGAGCTCTTCTTGCATTACAATAATCCATAAAACATCCTTATTTGCTTCTTCGAACTTCTTCGGCTCAGTCTGAGAAAGAAAACTAGAATGCAAGACTTCATTAGTTATACCTCTTCTTGTTCTAACTCCTTTACTAGGATCTCTAATGATCAGATCAACGGGATGATCTCTTGAATGTCTGATCACTAGATTCATTACGTTGCAATTAGAAGGTTATACTTCTTCTGGTGAACGTTCTTCATCTTAATGCTCTTCATCTTCAATCAAGTTTGGAGTATTAACTTTGATGAAACTTGAGAGTTCTTTTTTGACCACTTCTTCTAAGCTTAGCTCTCTTAGCTTTGAACCTGCATCTTCAATAAAAATACTAGAAGTGCAGCTAGGAAACATACTCGTCTCATCAAGTACAACATTGATAAACTCTTATACAACTAAGAATTTCTTGTTAAAAATCCTATATGCCAAACAACGGCTATTATATCCTACGAAAATACCTTCAAAACATTTTCACTAAACTTAGTTTTGTGATACTTCTCGTTATTACATACGAAGCATTTGCTTCCAAAAAATCTAAAATATGTCACACTAGGTTTTTGCCTTTCAAAAGTTCATAAGGTGT
This sequence comes from Platanthera guangdongensis, assembly GCA_039583875.1. Lineage (NCBI taxonomy): Eukaryota > Viridiplantae > Streptophyta > Magnoliopsida > Asparagales > Orchidaceae > Platanthera > Platanthera guangdongensis. The sequence goes on along the minus strand of CM077150.1, from coordinate 68,461,740 downwards.
CTTATGATGACTCTTGTTGATTAAGGCTCTATTTTGCATGTGACAAGCTGTATTGACTGCTTCAGCCTAGAAGTACTCTAGTAATGAAGAGTCATTCAACATTGTAGTACATGCCTCAATTAGTGTTCTACCCTTTCTCTCGGCAACTCCATTTTGTTGTGGAGTATGGGGAGAGGAAAACTCATGAAATATACCTAGGCTTGCATAGAACTTTGTCATGGCACAAGCCTCAAATTTTGTTCCATGGTCCCTTCTGATTTTGACTACAGAGTAGTTCAATTTGTTATGCAACTGTTTGACAAAGCTAATGAAAGAGGCAGAGGTATCTGACTTGTGTTTCATAAAGCATATCCATACAAAACATGAGTAGTCATCAACAATAGTCAATGTGTAAGCTTTACTTCCTAAACTACGGACATAGATAGGACCGAATAAGTCCATATGAAGCATATATAAGCATCTGGAAGAATCCTTGGCAATAATGCTTTTAAAAGTAGCTCTTGTCTGCTTACCCATCTGACATGCACGATGCGGTCTCTCTTTAACGCACTTAATATCGGGTGCATCACGCACTAAGTTGTGAAAGAATAACATACTTATGGTTTTAAAATTAATATCTGTTAATGTGTTTTCACATTAATCACAAACAGATGCAATAACTTTTACCAAAAAGCATACTGTGTAGAAGACTCTAAGAAAAGAAAATTAATACAAAAAGTATTTCTACTCTGAGTGTCTGATAAAATAGTTTCTGAGTTAACATACGACTTTATCAAACATATATCTTTGTAGAACTCAACCATATACCATTTATCACATAATTGACTTATGTTTATGAGATTATGTTGTAATCCCTCAACATAAGCTATGTATATGAAAGAGAATATACCGTTGGTAATCATACCGTAGTCTTTTGTAATTTCTCTATCGGATCTGCCAAAAATAACTTTTGGGCTGTCATTGACGGAGGTATAATTTTGTAGAAAGATTCTTATTCCGGTCATATGCCTGGAACATCCAATGTCCAAACACTAAATAGGATTTGTGTTGGCCTTTGGACATACCTGCATTCACAAACTAAATACCCTTAGGAACCCAAATAGATTTGGGTCCTTGGTTCCTTATTAGATGAACACCACTAGGAATGTTAACACCACTAGAACTGAACCAATAATCAATGGCGAAATGACCAATTTTTCCACAGTACCAACGATCAAATCTATTGTACCTTCTTTTCTTCTCCTGCCTCTCCTTTTGAATGTGAGTTCTAGCAGGAGCCACTAATCTAGAAGTATAAGCCTCATGAGAACAACATACGCTCGACTTCTTTGTCTCATGTGGCTTTTTAGAAATATATTTGACCATTATTCCTTACTGGTGACCTATCTCTGCCTTTCCTTGACCCTTCGGCCTTCAGTGCTACAGACTTCTTTCTGACTGAAGTCCTGCTTCCCTCTTCTTCTGCCTTTCTGGTGTCGAGTTTCAGCTCATGAGAAAGCAGCTTCCCGAACAAGTTCTATGGCTCTATCTTAGCCATATTACCAAACTCCCTTATAGCACAAACCTTAATATCTTAGGCCATTGATGATCTTTAAGAACTTTTGTAGCAGTCAGAAATAGTGTCCCTCTTACTTGCTTGAAAGCCTAATAATCTTGATTGAGGAGGGATTTCCTATCTTCCTTGCCATATTTTGCATGTGACAAGCTAAAATATTCTCTGAATATTACTATTAGAAGCAAACATTTATTATGGTCTTCATCAGGATTATTGGTTGCCGTTTTTCATTGGGACAGTTGGGGAAATCATTCAATGCAAAATATTCTCCAGGTCATAAGCAATGAATGCAGAAGAATTTCAAATTTCAAAAGGAAGATAATATGGAAAATACGAAGAGGGATTTTCTATCTCATTCTCACAGATAGACAGATAGTCAGTCTGATAATCAAAGAAGAAAGAATTTTCTGCTGCTCCCTCTCTCGACAGCACTCTGAGACAAAAAGAAATAGAAAGCTAATACAGTAAAAGAAGCCCTAACCATAGAAAGAACATCAAGCTGAAGAAGAAGAAGAACAGTCAATCCAAATCAAGATTCTTCTTCTGTCTTCTGCCAGGACTCTTCAAAGGACAACAAATCTTCTATCTGTCAAGGAGTTCCTAGAGTTCATCTAGTTAAAAGCAACAATTTGAAGGCCTATCACCCTGAAGCAAGGCTCTAATTTCCTGAACCATTCTATATCTCAGGGGGAGCCTTTGCTAACATCAAATCCACAAAAGTCTTCTCAGTTGTTTTGAGAAAGAGAAGACATAATCAATATCCCACCCCCCACTGTATAAAGGGTTCTTAACTCCCTTCAAAAGTTATTGCTGGTTGCAAGTCACCTGACCAAAAGACTCGAGGTTTGGTTTTTGAGCACCTTATCAAAAGCTCATTGTTGTCAGGCACCTGATCAAAAATCTGAGTGGATTCCTACCAGGGTGGTAGATGAGTAGATGTACCCAGGTTGGGGAACCACTATAAATTTCTTATGTTATTTGGTTGCTCTTTTGTTTTGTTTCTTGCTGAGGTTGTGCTAGTTAGGATAGCTGTGTTAGTATTTAATTAGTTTATATTTTACAGCACCTGTGGTAGGTTAACTTAAATTAGGATAGTTTAATTCATAAGTTTTATTTGTAGCAAAAAGTTGTAAAGTTTTGTAAAGATACTCTATTCGCCCTGCTCTTGAGTATTCCTGATCTAACCCCTCACTTTCAATTAGTATCAGAGGGTGGATTCCCTTGGTTGTACAAGCTAACCCTTGAACCAAAGATCCTGAGTTAGATTTGTCTTTTCATTTCAATTAGATATTCACACACAGCATGGCACAGAATAAAGACTATGCAAGCACCAGACCTCCAGTTTGCAACCTAAATAGGTTTGCCAACTGGAAGGCAAGAATCAAGTTATATATGAACTCTATTGATGAGGATATTTTCAATTCCATTGTGACAGGTCCTCCTCAAGCATCTACCTCTATAGCAACCTCCAGCAACAATGCAGTTCCACCACCTGAGTGGACTGAGGCCCAGAAGAAGGCAAAAATTGCTGATGCCAAGGCCATGAATATTCTGGCCCAAACAATGTTAGATGACATTTTTCAAAAAGTGGCTGAATGCACATCAGCCAAAGCCATCTAGGATTCCCTCAATCAAATCGTGGCTGGATCTGTTGATGATAGAAAGGATAGGAGATCCAACCTCATATCACAATATGAGAATTTCAAGAAGGAGGATGCTGAATTAGTAGCAGACATGTACAATTGGTTGAGCTCAATCATGAATGAGCTGAAAATCTTGGACAAGGACATCACCCTCACAGGGGTGAATGATAAAATCCTTATGTGCTTCCCAAGCTCATGGGATTCAAGGATCTGGCCCATCAAGGAGGCCAGGAGCCTGAATGAGATTTCCACTAAATCTCTTTTAGGAAAGTTTAAGTCCTATGAGTATCTTATCAAATCAATAGAAGCAGCTGAGCAAAGAACACCTCCACCACCAAAGAAGGAGCATAACATTACATTCAAAGCTATTGAGGAGACAGAGACTCCAACAATAATTGAAGAACTGATGTCTCTCTTTGCCAAGAGATTCTACAAGATGGCAAGAAAGACTTCAAAAGAAAGTCATCCAGACAGGATGACAAGCCAAGGTATGACAAAACCCCCACTAAAGAAGTGGTGTGCTTTGGCTGCAGGAAACCTGGATACTTCCTCTCAAAATGTCCAGAGACTCAGAAGAAGGAGAAGAGAAGAGAGAAGGATACAAGAAGACAGCAAAGCATCATGCTTACCTCCAGCAGACATAAGAAGAATGAGAAAGGCTTTGTGGCTGAAAGCTGGAGTGAAACAGAAGATGAATCCACATCTTCCAGCTCCAGTGAAGAAGAAGTGGAGGTAAGGGCCAAAGAAGTATGCCTCATTTCCATTAATGCCTCCAGGATCCAATCAGATGAAGATGCATCTGACAATGAAGAAGCTTCAGAATCTGAAGCTAACCAGGTATTTTCTTCTTTTGATTATAACTCTGATTCATTCAAATCTGAATTTAAAATCATGTGCATAGATCTAATAAATTCAGAAAAAGAAATCAAGACACTTAGGGAAAAATTAGGAAACCAAGAAAATGTTATTTCTGAAAAACATAGGTTAAAGAATGAATTAAATTTAGCTAATGAACAAATTATCCTGTTAAAGACTGAGCTATGTGAGGCTAAACAACTTGAGAAAACTCTCAATCGAGAAGACTCAAGCTGATGGATATTATAAGCACTGTCAATGACAGACTAAATGGCAAGCTGGGCTTGGGTGCTTCATTAAGTTTGCCCCCCATTCTCAAGAAGAATAATTTGACAACCCTCATCAAATTTGATTCAGCTAAGGGGAAAGAAACAATAAACCATAAACAAACCATAGAAGAAATTCCCAAATCAAAAGGTCAAAATAACAAAAATCAGAAAACCATAGGTAAAAACAAAGTTCAGCAGATTTCGTCGAACTTAGATCGACGAAACATGAACAGTTCGTCGAACACTAGTCGACAAAATCTGAATGCAAACTTTAGCTATAATTATTCATCTAATTGCGATTGACGAACTCTATATGGTTCGTCGAGCAGAGATCGACGAACGTGGGGCACAGAAAATAAACATGTTCATTCTCTGGGCAGAGATCGACGATCTCATCCCAATTCGTAGAACGCTGGTCAACGAACTCACAACATTTCGTCGAACCCAGAAAGACTTAAGAAAAACTATAACTACAACAACAATTTTATTAAATCCATAAAACCATTTAATCCATTAGCTGACTGGATAATTCCACGAAGAAGATATCATCCTTTAGGATATAAATCTCAACCAGAATTCTCTGTTATATCTAGTTTTTCATATCAACAATATAAAGGACCCAAGGTAACCTGGGTCAAAAGCAACTAATTGTTTTTAGTGCAGGAAAAGGACTGTCAAGTGATTAATCAAACCTGGTACCTAGACAGTGAATGTTCCAAACATATGACTAGCAACAAGGACAATTTAATCAACTACAAGTCCAAGCTAGGACCAAAGGTAATCTTTTGTGATTCAAAATGTGGCCAGTCAGAAGGCTATGGAGCAGTCACCTTCAAGAAAGTGACTTATGACAGAGGACTCAAGCATAACCTCATCTCTATAACCTAATTATGTGATGAAGGTTATCAGGTATATTTCAACTCAACTTCTTGTATTATTTCTAATAAAGAAAAACAAAAAATTTTAAATGGAAATAGACAAGTAAATATATATTTAGTTGATTTTTATTCTGCCAATTCAGACATTTGTTTGCTTAATATTGTTTGCAATCAAAATGAACTCTGGCATAAAAGTCTAGGTCATGTTAACATGAAAAAAATGCTAGGCTATCAAAAGACAACCTTGTGAGAGGTTTACCTTCTGGTCCCTACAAGAAGGAAGGTCTCTACAGGGCTTGTCAATTAGGCAAGCAGATTAAATCTAGCTTTAAATCAGTAAATAAAAGTGATTCACCTAGGATTTTGTATTTGCTACACATGGATCTTTTTGGACCCATTGTTGTACAAAGCCTAGGAGGGAAATACTACACTTTAGTTATTGTAGATGACTTCTCAAGATTCACTTGGGTGTTCTTTCTGAGATCTAAGTTAGATACCTTTAAAGTTCTTACAGATTTTCTCAGGAGCATACAGATTGAGTACTCTACTCATGTTGTATTGATAAGAAGTGATCATGGTACAGAGTTTGAGTCTATTTTTATGCATGAGTTTTGTGAGAAGGAAGGTATCAGGTACTGCTTCTCAGCTCCTAGAACTCCCCAACAAAATGGGGTAGCTGAAAGAAAAAATAGGACCCTAATTGAAGTTGCAGGTACATTGCTTGCAGATGCTTACATGCCCATATCCTTTTGGGCAAAGGTTGTAAGCACAACAAATTATGTCCTGAATAGAATCTTAATACATAAACTAAAGAATAAGACTCCCTATGAATTACTTAAAGGGAAAAACCTAAAATCACCTATTCTAAAGTATTTGGTTGTATATGCTATATACATAATAACAACAAAAAATATATTAGAAAGTTTGAAGCTAAGGCTGAAGAGGGAATTTTTCTAGGATATTCCCAAGTAAGCAAAGCTTATATGGTATTTAACAAATCCTCCTTGAAAATTGAAGAGTCGATACATGTAACATTTTATGAGGTTAACATGTCTTGCAAGGAGAAAGAAGTTTCTACCAGTAATCCTTTACAGGTACCTCACTTATGTGAGAACTTGGATGGACTAAGCCTCACCCAAGAGGCTCCAACACATCCTTCTCCACAAGATGAAGAAGAAAGTGAAGAAGAAGGAACTGAAGTGACTGAACCTAATCCAACATCAAATATAATTCCACAAGAGGAATTAATTCAAAATGTAGTTGCTGAACCAACTCCACCAAATGATCTTGTCACACTAAGGGATCACCCCAGATCCCAAGTAATTGGAGACAGGTCAGCAGGTGTACAAATAAGGAATCAACTCAACAAAGACTTGATGCATGCCTATTTTCTCTCTCAGGTTGAACCTCAATCCATAAAAGATGCTGAGCAGGATCACCACTGGATCATTGCAATGCAAGAGGAACTTAACCAATTTGAGAGATGTAGAGTTTGGGATTTGGTTCCAAGTCCTCAAGACTACCCAGTCATTTGAACCAAATGGGTATATAGAAATAAACTAGATGCCCAAGGTATAATTATGAGGAACAAGACTAGGCTTGTTGCTCAAGGATACATGCAGGAAGAAGGCATAGATTATGATCAAACCTTTTCACCAGTTGCAAGGTTAGAGGCCATAAGGAGTTTTCTGGCCTATGTTGCCTACAAGAAATTCAATGTGTATCAGATGGATGTGAAGGGTGCATTTCTGAATTGAGTACTTAAAGAAGAGGTTTATGTTGAACAACCTCCAGGTTTTGTCTCTCCAACTCATCCTTATCATGTATTTAAATTGCATAAAGCTCTTTATGGTCTAAAGCAAGCTCCAAGAGCTTGGTATTAGACCATAGCTAGCTTTTTGATAGAGCATAAATTCATTAAAGGCATAGTAGATAAAACACTTTTCACTAGACATCATAAGGACCAAACCTTGTTAGTACAAATCTATGTGGATGACATCATATTTGGGTCCACTGATTCCAAATTATATAAGAGGTTCCCTGACCTCATGCATTCTAAATTTGAAATGAGTAGCATGGGTGAGCTCTCCTACTTCCTTGGTCTTCAAGTGAAGCAGCTCCCTGATGGCATCTTCATCTCCCAAGCTAAATATGCTAAAGAGCTTATAAAAAAGTTTGGGATGGTTGATGCCTCAGCAAAGAAAACACCCATGGCTACAAATGTTAAAATAGACTCTGATGCACATGGGAAACCTGTGGATCAGAAACTATATAAGGGGCATTGTTGGGTCCCTACTATACCTTACAGCAAGCAGACGTGATATTATGTTTGCCACATGCCTTTGTGCTAGGTTCCAGGTGAACACTAAATAATCTCACCTAATTTTCTTAAAAAGAATTTTGAGATATATAAAGTGTTGTCCTAGTCTAGCCCTATGGTATCCTACAGAGTCAGAATTTGAGTTAATTGGATACTCAGATACTGAATTTGCAAGATGCAGGGTGGATAGAAAAAGCACCTCAGGAACTTGCCAGTTCTTTGGGATGAGATTAGTGTCTTGGTTTTGTAAGAAACAATCATCTGTGACCACTTCAACTACTGTAGCAGAGTACATTGCAGCTGGCAGCTGCTGTTCACAGATGTTGTGGATTTAGAATCAACTACTGGACTATGGTCTCAACTTAAATAATTCAACTATACTCTGTGATAACACAAGTGCTATAGCCATAGCCCAAAATCCAGTCCATTACAGTAGGACTAAACATATAGTCATTAGGCATCATTTCATTAGAGAGTGTGTAGACAAAAATAAAATTAAACTTGTCTATATCTACACTGATTTACAAAGAGCTGATATTTTCACCAAACCTCTGGATGAAAGAAACTACCTGTTCTTTATAAATCAGCTTGGAATGATAAATGGAGAAGACTTAGTTTAGATTCTGTGTGCACTCGACGAATTTTCCAAAGTTCGTCGAACGGAGTTCGACGAACTGGGGAAAGTTCTTGAGATATTTGTCGAACGGAGTTCGACGAACTCTCTGTGAGTGAACTTGTTTTCGTCGAACGGAGATCAATGAAGCTACTTCAGAAAACTTTCGTCGAACGGAGCTCGACGAAATATATTCAAATCTTCAGACTAAGCTCGACGAATTGTTTAACTCTAAATTATTTCGTCAACCTCAAATCGAAGAATTCTTTTAGTTTTCGTGGAACGTAGTTTGTCGATTCATATTCTTTAAAACCTTATATCTAGGTTTTCTTCGACCTCCATCCCGCGCTTTCAGTTCCTTTGCACTTGATCTTTGCTTTTCTCTTGCAGGTGATCTAATGGAGTTTCAAGCAGGAACTCTTGCCGCAATGAAATTTGATACTGGATTTGATGTTGATTTCGACTCCTTCCAACACTCTGACCCAATCTTTCTGGGAATCCTGCAACTACTTGAAGACCAACAACTGAAGAATCTGCTGAAGACTAGAATCAAGATATCTGCCACAGAAATCAGGGAATGGGTGTACACCTCTGCCATAACAGATGACAATACCATGACCGGCACTATATCTGGTAATACTATTTCCCTAACGCCCGTCGTTCTCACTACAATTTTTGGATTAAACAATGGTGAAGAGGGTTTAGAACTAGATACTAAAGAATATGACGAGATGCTAAGTGTAATGGGTTATTCTAGATAAACCCCAAATAAGTTGGTGAAGAAACAATTATCTGCAGAGTTCAAATTCTTAGCAGACATTGTAGGCAAAGTCTTGCTGGGCAAGCACACTGCACATGACTATATAACCAGGCACCAATTTTTGGTTATGTGTGCAGTGGTGAACAAGAAAAGGGTGAACTGGGCACAGATCATGTTTGATCTTATTAAGAAAAAGAATAATAAAAAGGAAGTCAGTTTTGGAAGGATCCTGGGGATCTTCTTGAAAGAAAAAGCTGGTGAATCTCTAGTCTCCCGACCATATTCATTAATGCCAGCAAAAGGCTCACTTGTGGCCTATTTGGCAGGTGGGAGAGTACCATCACAAAGCCATCTAAGGCTTCCTCCTCTGCCACTAGAGCTTCTAAAAGTACAAGGGCTGATCCAACCACTCCCCACACATCTAAAGAGATACCCCCTACACCTTCATCATCTTCCACCATTCCTCCTCTCCAACAAACACAAAAATAAACATAACAACAACCACAACAAACTGTTCATGTTCCTACTCTAGTAACATCTCCTGCCACCTCTCCACAAATAGATCTCACTGACATTCCCTCTTACCCACTTCAGGAATCTCACCAACACTCTCCTTCTCCATCCCCTCAAAAAACCCCACCTCAGTACCCCCATAATACCCACATTCCTTCACCACCTTCATCTCCATTACCCCCTCATTTGGACACCATCCCATTCTTTACTCTACCTACTTCCCCTCCTCATACTTCCTGTAATGTCCCGAAACTCAAAAGAGTGACGGGAGGCGTTTTGGGCCAAATCTAGTATTTGGCAGTGGGCACACGACCTAAGACACGGGCATTTCTCAGGGCGTGTCGAGCCCGTGTTGACGATTGGCCCGGGGAGTCGACATTTTCACTCGATGATGTGTCGAGATTGGGCACACGGCCTGAGACACGGGCGTGTCTCAGGATGTGTCTAGCCCATGTCGATGATCGGCCCAGGGAGACGACATTTTCGCTCGACGATGTATCGAGACAGGGAACACGACCTAGGAAATGGGTGTGTCCAAGGCCGTGTCGGGTGTCGATAAACTTCGCTCGATGAAGTGTCGAGACAGTGAATACGGTGTGGAGCCCAGGCGTGTTTGGGCTTGACATGGGCGTGTCAAATAGGACACGGGCGTGTCCAAGACCCGTGTGAGTCTCGGGTTGTTTTCGAGGCTGTGTCGATGGGGGCACACGACAAACCACATGACCGTGTCAGTTGGAACACGGGCGTGTCAGGTTAAACACGGCAGATGAGGACTCACATGAAGAACCTAAGAAAAAGAACGTTTCTAAGAAGAGGAAAGCTCCTCCACCTCCTGCTCCAAAGCCCAACCCAGCAAATGACAAACCCTATTACATACTCCAGAAGATCACTCCTTACAAGGGCATGCCATCTTGGATGTGGCTGTCCAAAAATGAACATAAAGAAAGGAAAAGAAGCAGAAGATATTCTCCACCCTATAAAGATTCAGGAAGGATCCTCCTCCACCACCTCCTCCAGCTGCTGGTGCTTCAGGCACAACATCTCAAAGGTCTACCCAGTTTCAAACATACCAAAGACATTAGGGTAGATCTTCATCTTCAGGAAGCAGCCAGCAGAGACATAATTCATCTGACAATCAGCACCAATAACAACAGCAACAGCATCAACAGCAAAAACAACAATAACTCCCTGAACATCAAAAAGCTGAAAGCTCTAATAGACCTGCTTCCCATGTACCATTTGAAGATCCTGAAACAGCTACAACAGCAAGGATGGCCAGGTTCCAGGAACTAGTTGGCCTTTCCATGATCAACAAAGCTAGAGCTGAAGGGAAGGATACATCTGAATACATAATAATGTCAAAGTACAGAAAGGAAGAGCTGAACAGGTTTGCTAAAGCTAATAAAGTTTTCAATATTGATGACTATATGAAACTGCATCCAGAAGCAGTAGTGCCCAGGGCTACATCACTAAAAATCATAGGGGCTGCTGACATGACTATGACAAAGGTGCAAGCTACTGATCGTAACAGGGAAATTATATTCACTCAGTCTGGAGAAAAAGACAAAGAGGAAAAGCAAAAGGAGAAAAAGCAAAAGAAATGACACTAGAACTATCTTTAACATTTCTAAGTTAGTTTGAAAACTGCTTTTTATATTTCCTGATGCAAAGCTTATTGTATATATATCTGCTGCATATACTAATTTTTCCTGCCAGAAATATGTTTTCTTGCTTTGTAAATTTTTTTTTCATTATGAGTCTGTAATTAGTGACCTCACCCAAATAGGGTGAGATTGTTGGATCCCTAGTTTGATTTAGGCTAGGTTCACTAAGTTAGGATCATCTGACCCAAGATGTATAGCCATGGTCATGGTTGTGTCTTAGAGTATAGGCCAAGTCCTTAGAGTTAACACTACATGGACTAGCCATCAGCATACTGCATAAAGACTCAAGACTTAGATAAATATCAAAGACTCAGAAAATGAGTTTGACGTTCGTCGAACTCAAGACGACGAAAGTCGTGCTCAGCTCGACGATCTCAGAGAAAATTCTCTGAGCTGAGCTCGACGAACTCGGGACTTATTTAGATGATTTATGGACACTACTTCAACATTTCATGTCCAGAATTTCTCTGAACTCTACTTGATGAACTTGGTATTCATGTCCACGATCTATGAGTAATCTACTTCAACATCTTATTCTAGAAACAAGTAAATATTCTAAGTCCAGGATCATACTCCAGTCGACGAATTCACCTTCTCAGCTCGATGAACTTAGACCACATTTCTGACAAGACTTATCTAGCAGATAGAAGTTTTCAGGTTGACGAATCTAGTTCTCAGGTTGACGAATCTAGTTCTCAGGTCGACGATTTCTGGTAACTCCACTTCAACACTTCATTCCAGAGACATCTAGAATATTCTAAGTCCAGAAGCACTTTGCTGAACTCTAGTCGGCGAACTTAAACTATCAGCTCGATGAACTTCATACACAGAATTGACAAGGCTCTGGAGAAAGCAGTTGTCTTTTCTGCGGTCGACGATCTTCGATCTCAGCTCGATGAACCGCCATTATCTGGTCGACGAACTTGACTTCACAGCTCGACAAACATTGGACCCAGATTGACGAATTCTGTGAAGAACCAGACTTAGTTATTTTCATCCATCTGTCCTTAATCCATGACAAGAATTCCTGAGTAATCAATGATAAAATATTCTCTGAATATTACCGTTAGAAGCAAGCATTGATTACGATCTTCATCAGGATTATTGGTTGTCATTTTTTAATGGGACAGTTGGGGAAATCATTTAATGCAAAATATTCTCCAGGCCGTAAGCAATGAATGCAGAAGAATTTCAAATTTCAAAAGAAAGATAATATGGAAAATACGAAGAGGGATTTTTTATCTCTTTATCATAGATAGACAGACAATAAGTCTGATAATAAAAGAAGAAAGAATTTTTGGCTACTCCCTCTCTCAACATCATTCTGGGATAAAAAGAAATAGAAAGCTGATACAGTAAAAGAAGCCCTAACCAGAGAAAGAACATAAAGCTGAAGAAGAAGAAGAATAGTCAATCCAAATCAAGAGTCTTCTTCTGTCTTCTGCCAGGACTCTTCAAAGGACAACAAATCTTCTATCTATCAAGGAGTTCCTGGAGTTCATCTGGTTAAAAGTAACAGTTTGAAGGCCTATCCCCCTGAAGCAAGGCTCTAATTTCCTGAACCATTCTACATCTCAGGGGGAGCCTTTGCTAACATCAAATCCACAAAAGTCTTCTCAGTTGTTTTGAGAAAGAGAAGACATAATCAATCTCTCAACCCCCACTGTATAAAGGGTTCTTAACTCCCTTCAAAAGTTATTCCTAGTTGCAAGTCACCTGACCAAAAGACTTGAAGTTTGGTTTTTTAGTACCTGATCAAAAGGTCATTGGTGTCAGGAACCTGATCAAAAATCTGAGTGGATTCCTACCAGGGTGGTAGAAGAGTGGATGTACCCAGGTTTCGGAACCACTATAAATTTCTTGTGTTGTCTGGTTGCTCTTTTCTTTTGTTTCTTGATGTGGCTGTACTAGTTAGGATAGCTATGTCAGTATTTAATTAGTTTATATTCTGCAGCACCTGTGATAGATTAACTTAACTTAGGATAGTTTAATTCATAAGTTTTATTTGTAGCAAAAAGGTGTAAATTTTGTAAAGATACTCTATTAACCCCCCACCCCCCTCTAGAGTATTCCTGATCTAACCCCTCACTTTCATTTACAGCACTAAATCATCCACCATACTAGCAATTATGTTTTTCACCTTCTTATCTAGAGCAACAAGAGCAATCTCATCTTTATTTAAGTCCATCTTTTTCGGAACCATCAGATTTGGATCAATTGTTGACGAAGTCCTAGGAATATGTGGACCTTCTTCAACAATGTGAAGATTCTGGGATCACAAGCTTCCATGAAAAATTTAACTCTTTCCTTCCAGAAAGAGAAATTTTCCTTGGAGTACACCGACAGCTTCATCGAGGATAAATCCTTGCTCTTGTCCATTCCAGACATGCTTATCTCTTTTGACAACTAGATCGCCTAGAGGGGGTGAATAAGTGAGTCCTGTGCCTTTTAGCGGAATTAAAAATTTATCAAAATAAATCACACAAAACAAGAGAGTACAACACAAACATAATGATTTATAGTGGTTCCCTGAAGAAGGGTACATCTACTTTACCGCCTCGCCTATCTAGCACTCTGGGCTAGACTCGGTTATTTCACCAAAAACACAGATTATAATAATCTTACAGTCGGAGTATCCAACTCCTGCAATCTCGGAGAACAACTTCCCCTACACTCGATCCTTCAACAAGGATCTATAAAAACTTAGAAGAATAAAATTCCTGCAAAGCAATAAGAAAAATATTTGTTGAAAAACAATCTTCTTTCTCAGCTCTAAAAATAGTACTTCTTCGTTGCGTGAAAGCTTTGACTGAAATCTTGAAGAAGAAAGAAGGATCTGAAATATAAGAGCACAGATCTGATCTGAGAAATGACGAATCTATGAAGGTATGTGAATCTGAGATCTTGAGATCAATCGAGTCCTTTCTTTGCAGGAGGAATCGCAGATCATGAGAGCTATTGACGATGGAGTTCTTCGTGAAATCAAATTTGAATTCCCGACCGTTTATGGCAATTTGCAATTAGAACAATGATTAGGGTTTTCTGAAATATCCATTGATTATTTACAAGTGATTCCTCACTAACGACTGGATTTTGAACTTATTTCTACCGTCTGCTTGTACTATACACAATGGAAGTCCTAATTCTGGAAAGCCATCAAAATGAGAATGAAAATTATTTAAGTCCAAATTCATCGAGACATCTTGTGAACTCTGCAGACCACTCGACGAACCAGTCGAAAATACTTAAGAGAGAGCTTGCGTGAGATGTTTGGAATTTATGAGATCTTTCGATGAATTAGCTGAAAGCCCTCGAGAGTACTCGATGAATTTTGTTGAGTACACGATGAATTTACTTGAACTGGCTAAGTCTTCAAACTTTCTCCGAAACCTTAAAGCAGTTAACATGACTTCTGGAGTATTTCAAGAGTACTCAAGTAAGTACTCGACAAATTCGTCGAGTATATACAAAAGATCTAGGCTGTTTTAACTTAGCCGTTCTGGACAACAGTTCTTAGTGATCTCTCAAGTACTCCTGAGATCACTCGAAGAATTCTATGAGTTTTTACTTGAGTTCTCGATGAATTTAACAAGATCACTCGACGAAATGACTTAGCTAATTCTGCAACTTCTGAACAACTTCCTGTGTGATGCTAAATGAAGTACAACCCATTAGAGAGAGTACACATGGGTCAACACGATGTTCTATACAATGAGAAATTATATTGCATAGAATTGTGTTTAGAGGCCCATTATAACCTGACAATGGTTTGTACTTGGCAATTAAGACCTGTACCACACCATCAAATACAAATTGTGGTTTATATTTTGTTGAAGGGACGCTTCTTCAAATCAAGGCTATTGTTGATATAATACCCAACACCATCTAGGTCTGGGACTGAGGATAATAGTGGGACTCAAGGAGTACATCAAAAGAGTTCCTTAAGAGCACGGAACGTGCGGTCATGAGTTCAAGTGTTTGTAGTGGTTGTGCATATATATTGAATGCTACTTATATTACACATTCTTATGGATATATATATACATTCTTGCGCATATATATATTTATATATATATACACATTCTTGTGCATATATATATATTGTTATACTGCTTGCTTGCAGGGAAAGAGAAACACTGCCCTGAGAAATAGGTGGGGTAGTTACACCACCGTGGTCAGCTTTGGATAGCCGCTCTTTTATTTTCCATGTCTTTGTAGATTGTACCTATGCAGGTGATGGAGAGCGGAGCGAGAAATAGATGGCTAAAGCCCTTTTTATTGTGTTGGCCCTCAAGGGCCCAAGTGGTTGTTTATTGGTTTATGTGTTGCCAGCCTACGTGTTGTAATATGGAAATCACCTTCTAATGTGAACACTAACAAGTCTGTAAGGCCTTAAGGCCAAACCTTTTGTGCACATTCATTCCTGTGGTTTTTATATAGTGGACATTCCTTGTGGTGGATTACCTTAATTAAATGCTTTCATTAGCTATGAACTCTATGTTAGATTGGTTAGATGTTTGGTTTCATTTCATAATACCTATTGTATGTTCGTTGAATATGCCATGATGCCCCGGGCGGACCTTCTATTATATTCTTCATGACGGGCATGGTGTTACATGTGTGATATGGTTTATATTTTGTTCTCTGCAGTAGATAGCTTAAATAATTTAAAAGCCTAAATTCAGCAAAGCACCTTTTCACACCCCCCTTGTTTATTTAGACTACCCATAATCTTTCAAGTGGCATTAGAGGGAGGTTGGTTAAAAAGGACTTAACAGTTTAACAAAGTTCCTATGAAGTGTAGTTTGTCTATCACCATGACATCCAGTGAACGCATAAGGTGATGAGTTTTATGAAGCTTCCAATATGTAGAAAGAAAAATTTTTGCATCTTGAAACAGAGAGTCAGATTATTCTTGGAAACTTCAGATCCAAGAATCTACATCACAGTTGAGGAGTGGCATTTCATCCCCATGAAGATCTTCTCTATAAATGCAAACTTGTAAGTTCCTAAGTTGTATTCTAAAATGACTAGGGATGAGGTTGTCCTGGCCACTATGGACAAATGGACCAAGAACATAATTGTCAACGCAATTGATGACTCGACCTTCCAAAACATTATAATCTACAAAACTACCAAGGAGATGTAGAATACACTAATTTTGTATGTGGAAGGTACTGAGGAAGATAGGGATAACACGAAATCCCTTCTAAACCAGAAGTTGCGGCCTTCGTGTCAGGGATTAAGGATTCCATTCTTGAATGTTATGAGAATTTCTTCAAAATAGTAAATGAGCTGAAGACTTATGGAAGATTCTTCACTGAATATGAGCTTAATGATAAGTTCTTGAGGTGCTTAACCAGGGAATGAGACAACAAGATATGGGATATTAGGGAAATGGGGAATCTGGCCAACATTCCTCCCCATGCTTTTATGGGAATCTGCTCTCCTATGAAATGCAACTCAATACAAGATGTTGCTACCAGATATCACTCAAAGGAGAAGTCTGTGACCTTCAAGACTAAAGTCACAAGAAGAAGTAAGGACATAATTTCCTCTCCTCCTAGAAGGGTTGCTAAGTCAGAATCCTCTGAGTCCAGCACCTCTGATGTTGAGTTAATGGATGGAGAATTTGTAGCATTCTCCAAGCAGTTCAAGAGAATGATGTCTAGAAGAAAACAATGGAAGACAAAATGATCTTCCTCATCCAGCTCTAGGAAGGGCTATAATAATCCATCCAGCTCCAATAAATACCCCAAAGTGGACAGGTATGCCTCTAAACATAACAAACATATTAATTTTGACATAATTTGTTATTGTTGCAATAAGTATGGGTATGTCAGTGTTGACTGCCCAGTCAAGAGAAAAGAAAGGAAGGTTACATGTCATAAGAAACCCCATAAGAGGAAAAGAACAAAGAAGTCATTTGCTAAGAAGGAAAGTACTTGGAGTGAAAGTGACTCTGACTCATTTGAGTTAGAAGATGAAGAAGCCTACATTGGGCTCTTTGCTGTCATTGAAGAATATGATTCTCCTACTGTAGGGCTCCTTTATAACACCCTGACAGTGACAACGAAGAGGAGGAAAGTTGTGGTCTCATAGCCATGTCAGATAAGTATGATCAGGTTGACACCCATCCTAATAAGGTAATTCTTCTAGCGCCTTCATCTTCATCAGATTCTGATTATGAAACAGGTGAAGAATTGGATGCACTCTCATCATCTAATGAGGAGGGTGACTCAGATTTTGAACATGAAGTTAGCAATTTGATGGACAAAAATGGTGCTCTTCTGGAGGCCTTGAAGAAAATAAGTAACTTGCTAAGAATCAAGCTGAGGAGATTACATCTCTCAAATTTGCAAAATATGAATGCTCTAAGACTGCTAACCGGCTATCTCAAATGAGTAAGGAGATCAACAAGCTGAGAGGGGTGTCAAACATCCATCTTAACATCATTATCCATCAGATCAAGACCATTAAGGATCTTGAAGAGAAGCTCCTCAAGGAGAGGAAGCTTGTGGACTAGTTCACCAAGTCACAGACTGTGTTTTCCATCATTGATACCATCTCAGCTCAATTTAGAGGGGAGTAGGTTATAATAGGAAGGTAGCAGCAGTCATAAATAGGAGAAAAGCTAAAGCTATTGTGCCTCAACCCACCTTTCAAAGTGTAATATTTTCATCCAGTAGCTATGACCAGGACAACATGTATAGTCACCTAAAAATGGATGTTCCTCCAGTTAGGTTAACAATGTTCGTAACTGGGGAGGAAGAAAGGGAATGTGTTTAGTGTACTGAAGGCACACCATAAAGAAATTCAAATGAGTCAATATGAACCATTTGTAATTGGTACACCAGCTCCTACTCCCAAAGGTAAGGAAGTGGCCACCCATCAAAGGCCCCTTCCTAAGAAGTAATAACTGGCTGACAAAACAATACAAGTAGTAACAAAACGATACCATTTTGTATGGTCACTTACCACCACTCTCACGCTATTTGCTTGCAAAAAGAAACTTGAAGAATGCAAAGGCCTTCAACTCTAAACCAAATCAACCATATACACATTCTACCCCCAAGGTGTATAAGAAGAGAAGATATAACATTCATGAGTGTTGGTGTTATAGTATAGTGGGGCACTTTGCTTTAGACTATTGGTATAATCTAATAGTGACTCATGCAAAGAAGTCCTTTCCTACTGCTAATTATTTCATTAGAAAGTTTGTTTCAAATGGTGATAGGAACCAAGGACCCAAGGATGGTTGGGTTCCTAGGGTAAACTAAAATTTTCTTACTGGATAGTTCAAGTACCAGTATCAAGCAAATATGGTACTTGAACAGTGGATGTTCTAAACACATGACTGGAATAAGAAGCCTTCTTATGGAGTATGCCACAGTAAATAATGGAGCCAAAGTCATCTTTAGAGGTTCTGATAAAGGCGTCGCCAAAGGCTATGGTATGATCACCAATAACATAGTCTATATCAGATGGGTAGCTTATATGGAGGGGTTGCAATGCCACCTTATAAGCATAAGTAAACAACATGACATGGGCTATGTCATTGAATTCCACAAGTACAAGTGCATAATCAAAAAGTCAAGTGACTTAGAGACAATTCTCATGGAAACTAGGAGTGGAAATGTTTGTTGTTTAATTTCCATTTGTTCTGATTCTTTCATTCTACTTTATCTTGTAGATATTGAGAAGGAATCTCTCTATATATAATGATATAAGAGATTATCTCATATTAACTACACAACAATTTGCAAATTGTTTACTAAAAGCCTACTTAGGGATGGACCTAAATTAAAATGCATTAAAAATGGTTCAAGTCATGCATACCAAATATGCAAACAAATAAGGGCCAATTTTAAAAGCATTGTACACAAAGATTCTATTAGATGTCTGTATTTATAGCATATGGATCTTTTTGGTCCTTTGCCCATTCAAAGTTTAGGAGGGAAGTTGTATACATTTGTGATAGCTGATGATCACTCAAGATATGCATGATTCTTCTTCCTTAGAAAGAAGTTAGATACACTTAATGTCTTCATGATATTTGTTAAGTACATTCAGAATGGAATGGACTATTCTGTGGTCAAAGTAAGAAGTCACCATGGAATAGAATTTCAATCTAGTGATATGTCAAATTTCTATCAAGAAAAGGTACCTCCCAAGTATTCTCTTCTCCCAGAATTTCACAACAGAATGGAGTGCTGAGATAAAGAACAAGACCCTGATAGAGACAACTATAATTATATTGAGTGACTCCTCACTGCCAAAAAATTTGGGTTGAGGTATACAACATTGCCTTCTATGTATTGAATAGAGCTTACATCACCAAAGATCGCATGAAAAATCCATATGTACTGTTAAATGGGACAAAACCAATTATATCCTATTTTAGAATTTTTTGCTGCAACTGTTTCATTTTAAATAAAGAAAAATCTAATTTAACAAAGATTGTAGAGAAGTGTAATGAATGTATCTTTGCTGGATATTGCTCACATAGTAGAGGCTATAGAATATTCAACATGAAATCTCATGTGATTGAAAAATAAATCAATCTGGTTATTGAATATGTTAGTTAGCAAGCTGAAGACATTCCAGGAACACAACCAACTGCAGTTAGGATGCTTTTAGCAACCATGCATCTAAAGGATCACGCCAACAATCTAATCATTGGGGATGTTAGTCAGGGGGTCACAATAAGAAGTAGGATACGTAAGGAAGCTTTGTATCTAAGCTTTCTCTCATAGGTGGAACTAAGGAAGTTTAAAGAAGCAAACCAAAACCCTTTCTAGATAATGGCTATACATGAAGAAATTTATCAATTCAAAAGATGCAAAGTATGGAAGTTGGCTCTAAAACCTCAAAGATGCAACATCATTGGGACTAAGTGGATCTTCAGAAATAAATTGGATGAAAATGGAGTGATTGCGAAGAATAAGGAAAAGCTGGTTGCAAAAGAGTACATATAAAAAGAAGGCATTGACTTTAACTAGACCTTTGCTCTAATAGCAAGGCTAGAAGCAATAAGGTTATTACTTGCATATGTTCCCAACAAGGGATTTAAGGTTTACCAAATGGATATGAAGTCAGCCTTCCTGAATGTTGATCTCAAAGCGGAAGTCTATGTAGAGCAGCCATCTGGTTTTGTCAATCCAACTCACCTAAATTATGTATAATTTCTTAGGAAAGCACTCTATGTGTTAAAGCAAGCCCCTAGGGCTTGGTATAAAACCATGTCTACCTTGCTCATTAAGAAACGATTCTCAAGGGAGGAGATAGATTGTACATTATTCCTTAGGAAAATAAAGGGCATGAGTCTCCTAGTACAAGTATATATTAATGACATTATATTTTTGTTTGCAGATGAAAACCTTTGTAAGAGGCTTGCTAACCTAATGCAAGGGGAGATGAAATGAGTAATATGAGAGAGCTGAAGTATTTTTAGGTCTACAAGTGAAACTATCTGAATATGGAATTTTCATCTCACAGACTAAGTATATTAGGGAGTTAATAAAGATGTTTGATATGGAAAGTGTCGTTGCCATGAAAACTCTCATGTGGTCTGTTGGGTCCGCCGTTCCTTCACTTGACCCGTGGCGCTCTTCTACTTATTTAAGAAATTAAGTAGCACCCTTTCCAACAGTTCGGGCTTTTGGAACAGTTGGTTATGCGCTTGATCCTTCAATTGGTATCAGAGCCAGGTTACAGGTTCATGACCGGGGGGCGCTATTAAATCCTGATTTTTCCCTTCTACCTGTGTGGGTCCGGCGGGTCATGCAACCGTGGACATGTGGTAACCCTACCTCTGAGCTGTGAAACCGTGGATATGTGGTAACCCCACCTCTGAGCCGTGTGGGCCATGTGGTAACCCCACCTCTGAGCTATGTGGGCCATTTGGTAACTCCACCTCTGAGCTGACGGGTTGTGCTGGACGTCGGGGGGGGGGGGGGATTGTTGGGTCCGGCGTTCCTTCACTTGACCCGTGGCGCTCTTCTACTTATTTAAGAAATTAAGTAGCACCCTTTCCAACAGTCCGGGTTTTTGGAACAGTTGGTTATGCGCTTGATCCTTCATGGTCAAATATATCCCTAGATAAGGATGAGAAAGGGAAACCTTTTGATGAGTCCATGTACAGGTGTATAATTGGTTCCTTGCTTTATTTAACTACTAGTAGACCTGATATTATATATGCAACATATGTATGTGCTAGGTACAAGACACGCCCTAAGGAATGTCATTACTCAATTGCAAAGAGTATTTTTAGGTACCTTAAGGGAACACACCATCTTGGCCTTTGGTATCCTAGGAATAATGATTTTGAGATTACTAGTTTTTCAGATACAGATTTTGCATGCTACAAAGAAGACATGAAAAATACCTCAGGACCATGCTAGTTATTTGGAAATAGACTTATTGCATGGAGTTGCATGAATTAGACCAGTATTGTTATCTCAACAGCTGAGTCAGAATACATTTCAGATGGTAGCTGCTGTGCTTAATTATTATGGATTCAACATCACTTACAGGACTATAATCAAAAGATAAGTAGAACTCATATGTTTTGTGATTCCTCTAGTGTCATCTCAATTGCTAGGAATCATGTGCCACACAATAGGACTAATCATATTGAGATAAGGTACCACTTCATCAGAACACATGTAGAAAAGTAAGATATTTATCTAGAGTTTGTCCCCACTAACAAACAAGTGTCAGCTATCTTTAAAAAACCTCTAGATGAAGCCAAGTTTAATTTTTATAAGATTGAGTTGGGTATGCTTAACTTAGAATGATTTTGCATGCTCAGTTATTTTTTCTGTTTATCTAGGTTGCACGTTGTTAGATCATGTTATCTAGTAAATGCTAGGACTCTAGCCATATATGCATGAACATCTAAGAATGAGTCAAATGACTCACATACAGGAGGTGTGTTTGTTTCTTTGATCCATAAGGAGGTCAAATGTGTCATACTTAAAGAATTGGATCAATATAAGTTGTATCATTTTGATCGACTTGTGCGATAAAACGAATTGATTAGTATTACATACATAGTGTTAACCCAGAAATCGGTGATACCTCCCAAGGTAGCCAGCTTGCTAGTTGCGGCTAGCTCCAGGTTCAACCTGGAGGTCGCGACCAGTCTAAGTATGGGCGGACAGACTTCTCTGTCTGCTCAAGCCGCACGGCTAGGGCGGTCTCCCCAGTCTGACCGCCCAGGTCGTGCAACAGTCGCTTGTTCTGCAGGGGCTATGGATTGCTTCATCAGTCCGGCCCTACAGGCCGCGCGGTTTGATCTGCTAACCATACCATGATTCTCCATTCTGACAGGTGGACTACCCATCTGTGGCAGACTAGGATTCTTATCCGCCGAGACCGCCATTTAGCCGAAAGCTCGGCGGGAGTCATGGTGTTCGCAGCCCACTCCTGCAAGTTGCACAACAAGCAAGTCAAACCACCACTTCACTAGGTGACCTGCCTTCAGGTCGCTCAACACTAGGCAACCTGCCTCCTGGTCAGCCAACAATGAGACAACTCTCAAGGTCGCCCACCAGAGGGAAATAACCTCCAGGCTGCCTAATAGGGGCGGCAAGCCTAACCATTCCAACAAAGAGGCAGACATCAGCAAAGGTGGCGACCTACCTCTTTAATCAGCTAGGTCTCCCAGAAGGCCAGCTCGCCCGCTTATAGTTCACGGACTCTAGCTCAGTCAGGCCAAGGAGCGTGGACTTGCTCCGGCTCTCCGTCGATTCGCAAACATCCTGCGGACTCTTCTTCAGTCCGCCTGCAGTAGACAGACTCCCCCAGCAACAAAGGCGACCTGCTCTATTCAGGTCGCCAACCTCTGACCAAGTGACAAGCCTCCAGCAGAGGTGGACTCATCTCGTCTGTCATGGGCTCGAAGTACTCTTCCAGTCCGCCACTGAGCTCTCCAGCTTTCCACCAGCATGCTTCCCTGCAGCAGAGGTGGACTCATCGCGTAGTCCACCAATCAGCTCTCCGCTTCTCCCACATAGAGGCGAATAACCCCTCAGTCTACATACCTTGGCGTGGGCTCACTCAGCACAGAAGAGGCGGACTCGTCCCAGTCTGCCAACATCAGAATCAACTCCAGAAGACATCCTCTGACTGCGCGACCTGGTACAGACTCGGCAGACTCCACCTTATACTCACATAACTTACCGACTCACCAGGGGTGACGTTACCAAAAGTCTTTACCTCCTCGGGCCTATAAATAGCCCCCCATACCTCTCATTCTAGGGGACACAGACACAAGGGCAACTGATGACAAGGTCAAGGCATCAGATCTTGTGGACTCCACTTTCCTGTCAGCACAACCTCGCCTGTCTTCTCTACCTGATCAATCAGTCCGCTCGGCTTACTCCAGCGAGCTGCGAGATCAGTTTCCCGCATGGTCTGCTGACCTCTCCTCTCAGCCTACGTGGCCTCCTCTCGCAATTCCTTTCCTTAGCCGCCAGCTTCCCCCTTTGTAACCTTTATTTGCTTTCCATGTAAAGGTGCAACTCGAGCTGTAACACTGAATATTAATCAAAGGAAAGCCCGTCGCAAGAGTGGACATTTAAGCCGCGGCGGGCGAAGTCTGCTGCTACCACTGCTAGTGACCCCCTCTTCTTCTCAACTCACGTCTCTTGGCATCAACTTGCAAACCCAACCGTCAAAGAAACCGTTTTCTCAACAGTTCGTGATCAACCTTCCCGGCCATCTCTTCACTTGGACCATTAACCTCCTCTCCTATGTCCCCGCAACCCTTGATCAAGCATTTGCTCCACTCTCGAGCACTCAGAAGCTTCTCCTTGCATCATCAACAACATATCAGTTATCCCCGCAATCAACCTCTTCCCCTCATCTCGCTTGTAAGACCAAACACTCTCGTTTGCTGCAAGTGCCTGCGACAAACCCTTCTCCTCTCTCCATTTCCGTGCATCAACACATAGTTTTGTTCTTCTAGATGGATCAAGATGTCAAAAAAAAATTTTGACGGGCTATTCAAATTATATCTTTCATAAATTTATCTCACTTGTTGGATTTAAATAGATTTTTTATCCAAGTACATGACACTTCATTTATAATTCTTTAGATATATATATACATATATATTAATGCCAAAGGGTTTTGGTTTAAAATGTAAACAACCTTGCCTTAGTCTCCGTCTCGTGCTCTCCATCACACACGACAACTTGTAACAACAAGCTCTCATAGAAACGTCTCCCAACAGAAAAGATTACTTGTATGAGGGTAGTAAGGATGTAAGGCATGGCTTTTAGGAAGCTCCAGAGGAAATTAAGTCTGTTATCAGGTCACTTGATGTCGTTTGCCTTGAATTTGTATTATCTGAGCCGACAGTAATTCTGAAGAAAGAAGTTTTGGAGCTTTATTCAAATGCCAAGGTATCTCTTTTAGGAAAATCCATCAAAAGGAAGTTACATGGATTTAAGGTTACGATAAGACCTATGAGGCTAGCTAAAGCTTTGAAATTTCCTCTTGCTCTTAAGGAAATTCTTTAAAAAATCACCAGGCAAGACACCATAGATGCTTTAGATTATTATGAATACTCTGGAGAGCCATATGGATCACAGAAAGAAAGTACTTCAATTAGAAAGGAAAGCTCCATGTAGTCTTTATTGGGAAGGCCCTACTGTGTAAGGTGGGGTCTCATGATAGGATATCCAAGTACATATTTAAACTAATGAGTAGAGTGATTCTGATGAAATAGACTAATTAGGCTCAAGTTATCTTTCTAAGGATTAAGGAAAGTTTGCAAGTTCCTAACCTTGGAAGGATGTCTCTTTGCCTCCTAACTACATATCCATATAACATCAATTAGAAGTAAGGTACAAGAATCAACCACATGAGAAGAATGGATATTAAGATATTAGAAAGATATGAGAAGGTTCTAATGAAGTCTTCAAAGGGAAAGAAGAGACTGGGTAAGAAAAAGTGTAAGGCAATTGCTATAGATTCTGAAAGTGAGGAATAATCCTCTAATGGATAAAGTACCTCAGGAATAGTCCTTTGAGGAAGGAAGTTGAGAAGGTGAAGGGAGTGAACCTATCCATGTCCCAGACCTTTCATCCTCTGATGACATGGATGTTGTTCACCAAGGTGTCAACACTCAAATTGATAACATCCTCACTGATTTGGAGAAGGATTCCTCAGCTGAGGGGGGAGGCAGAAAAAGTTCATCCAAAATAAGTCACATCAATTAACGAGGAGTTAACAGAAAATGAACTAGAAGATATCCTTAACGGGTTCTTAGATGATGATGTAGATGAATTATTGCAAGTGGATGCTGACAGTGAGGGAGAGACTCACACTAAGCTCCTTGCTCTAGATTATCAAGTGTATGTATCTAAAGAGGCTGAGGATGCAACTTATACTGAGTTGGCAGTCTAAGAGGACCTAAGTGAGCTGAAGAACAAGTCACAGCCACCTTCTAAAGATGTTGCTCACCCCTCAGGGCCCTCCATATCCATCCTAGCAGATCCCATAACTTCTATATTGGTTATTCTAAAGTTAATGTTAGATGAGCAAAGTACTTCTCTCAAGCCTCACATAGATGCATCAGTGTAAGGAGTTAGGGAAGAAATTATGTGGGAAATAAAGATAATCAAAGAAGATATTGCCCATATGAACAGTGAGATTACAAAATGGTTTGTCAAGGTTGTTGGGGTTGTGGACAGCAATGTCAAAGTCATGAGGACAATGGACGAAAATCTTAGGCTCTGTACTGAAGACATAAATGAAATCAAGAAATTTGTTAGCAAAATAGATGAAACTATTGAACAAGGTGTGAATCATATAGAAAATTATTATTATGTCACTCAAGTTGAAGTCATGAAGTAAAATTTTGAGATGAGAGATGTCATTCTTGATGAAAATGAAAATACTTTCAGACTCTCTCAAACAGAGTTATGTCATGCACAATTGATCTTGAAAATAAGATATTTGAAGAAGCCAGAAAGGGGGAGAATATTAATGTTGATCAAGCCCTATGGGTCCTTTAAGGCATAAGGCTTGTGAAAGTCTTTAATTCCAAAGTAGCTAAACACCTAGAGGGTGGGGGTGTGAATAGGTTTTCTAGTCTTTTATGATTTTCCATCCACTTAATATGTTGTGATTTAGTTTCTTATGCTTTCAAGACAATCATACAGACGACATAGTAATTTTATAGTGGTTCCTAAGAGTATGGATATGTCCACTGTCCCACCCGTCTTTCTAACAGTGTGTTAGACAAGGCACTTCACCAAAAAATCGGCTCCTATGGGCTTAAAACATGATCCTGCAGGACCACTCAGTCTCCTCCAAGACATACAGATCGGGCACAAAGCCCTACAACTCAGTGATCAAAAAATCACCTACCTTAGGCCAAAAAGGCCCTACCACTTAGGCTAAGAGGATAGCGCTATACGCAGATCCAACCTGGATCATATAACTAAAATTCACACTTGAATCATACCACTCAGGCTAAAGCCCTACACTCAGATTCTTAACAGAATCCTACCACTCAAATCTATACAAGATCCTACACTCGGCCTTTATAAATAGGCTTACAACTCAGATTTAGAAAGATCCTACAAATAGAGATAAGTTTGTTAATGTTGAATAGATAATAGGGAAATGATCTATGTGTTTTCCTCCTTCTTTCTTGAGAAAACTCAGTCCAGATTCCTTCTTCATAGCTCCAAAAAATAGTCTTCAGGATAAGCTCTGCTTGGGTTGTGAAGTGATTGCAGTAGGGGTAGGACTTGGTTGCTTTTCTCTCAGAGAAATGTCTCTGATCTTGCTGTTGCCGGTGTTGATCGCAACAACTAAATTGATGACCTTTTCGGTTCAGTTGATTTTTAACTTCTGCTTCAAGCTCTTCAACAATGGCGAGGAAGAAGAAGAAGTTGTGCCGCTTTGCGAAAAGACAAACCCTAGAAAAGGTACTTTCTCTGTCGATATCATTCCTTTTATTATCCGTAATCCAACGGCTCTTTTGACCCGTGGGCCCAGCTTTAATTACAGATATATAACATTCCTTTTATAGAATAAATCTTAAAGTTGGGCACCGGCTTCATTAGTAGTAGATTGCATCTTCCCCGCAATGAATTTGAATTATGTTCACTATTGTTGACTTTTGCTGACATCAGCATCTGTGGACTTAGCCAAATTTTTAGTTCCAACTCAAGCGTTGAGTACGTTGAGAGAATGGCCTTCACCCAATGCCTCTGAACTTAGCCAATTCTTCTGCCTTGCTTAGGCATTGAGTGCATTGAGTGAACTGTCTTCACTCAACACCTCTAGACTTAGCCAAATCTTCTGTCTTGCTTAGGCATTGAGTGAATTAGCTTCACTCAACTCCTATGGACTTATCCAATTTCTTCTACATTGCGAGACATTGAGTGCATTGAGTGAATCTTCATCACTCAATGCCCCTATACTTAGCTACAACTTCCTTTATCTGCTAGGCGTTGAGTGAGTTGAGTGAGCTGTCCTCACACAACCCATCTAGACTTGAACAAATTTTTTTGTCTATCTTCATTTTGCTTTGACTGACAATAGTACTGTCGATGCTTTTCTCTTTGGGCGTTGAGTGAGGTCACCCCACTCAACGCTTTTGGACTTAGTTAATTTTTTGTGTCCTTCTTCTTTGGCTTTGATAGAATTAGCATGGCGTTGAGTGAACTGACTTCACTCAATGCTTCTGGACTTAGCCATATTTCTTTGAAATCTGTGACTTTGACTGAAGTAGATTAAGTGAACTGGCTTCACTCAATGCCTATAGACTTGGCCACTTTTCTTCACTGTCAAAGCAAAATCTTTGCCTGACTGGTCTTTACTCGACGCTTCTGCTCATCTGGTTTTGAGTGAGCTGTCGTCACTCAACGCCTCTGGACTTAGTCAATTTTATGCTAGCCATTGCTGAAGTTTTGGCAGACTCAGCTATACTCGACGCCTCTTGTTATATGGTGTTGAGTGAACTGCCTCCACTCAACGCTTGTGGACTTAGCTACTTTTCTGTCTTGCAAACTGCTGGGCTTTGACTGTCCATACCTTACTCAATGTTTTTTGTCATCTGGCATTGAGTGAACTGGCTTCACTCAATGTCTGTGGAAGCGAATTTCAGCCTTTCCAGCATTCTTCTTTGACATCTAGCATTGAGTGAACTGGCTTCACTCAATCCCCATGGACTTAGACAGATTTCTATCTCTCCACTTCTCTACCCTTTGACCACCTATCACAACCACTTGGAATAGTTGTCCAAGCAATATGACAAGGACCAACCTGCATGCATGAACTTAAACATACATCAAAAACAACTAGGTGTGTATCATTGTCTTGTTTGACTTCTTACAAATCTGAGACATTGAGATCAATGGACCCAACAATCTCCCCATATTTAAAGAAGTCAAAACCCTTATTCAAAATTCTTTGTCAATGATATACACCAACATATGTAGCAGCAATATATGTCAAAAAGAGAGTTATATGTTACCACATTTCCTTGTACCAAATTTTCCTTGCCTATATGGTGATCATTACCTACTCCCCCTATTTTGTTGTCTATCCTTGGTCATTTCCTTGATCATTCCCTTCTCCCCTTTTTTTGATTTCTGTAGAATAGTCGGGGAATTGTTGGCCATCTCTAATTATCTTATCCCCATTTCTGATTTTAGATATTCAACTCATGCAGCTGCTAGTTTCTTCTCTATAGGAGGCTGAATTTATTCCTGTATGGTTGACTTGCTCCCCCTCAATAGGAGCATCAGTACTTGCTCCATCTTAACAGGAGAATCTTCTATCATTTTATCTGATAGACACTCTAGTCCATTCAAGTCTTGATATCACTTATGGTCTTCACACCCTGCAAAAAGTAGTAATTCCTGTAACCAAAAACAAAGTGAGGAGCAATTGAAGCTATACAAAGTTTAATATACTCAACTCAAACTTAAAGGTGTTGAACTTTGCTTGATCTAGTGACTTGATGAAGATGCCATCCACTTGCTTGTCTGTTGGAACAAATTCAAGACTGATATCTTCACATTCCACATGCTCTCTTATAAAGTGATACCTAATCTCTATGTGTTTAGTCTTGTTGTGTGAGATAGGATTCCTAGCTATAGAGATTGCACTAGCAGAATCACAAAATAAAGGACTTCAACTTATTTGGAGGTTAAAGTCCTGGAGCTGATGCTGGATCCATAACAACTGTGTACAACAGCTCCCAGTAGCTATATATTATGACTCTACAGTTGAAATTGTAACACTTGTTTGCTTCTTGCAGCTCAAAGATATTAGTCTTCCTCCCATGAACTGACATGTACCTGAAGTGTTTTTCCTGTCCTCTTTGCGGCGTGCAAAATTTGCATCTGAATAGCCAGTAAGTTCAAAATCCCTATTTCTAGGGTACCATAGCCCAAGATCTGGTGTGCCCTTAAGATATCTCAAAATCCACTTAGCAGCAGAGTAGTGAGATTCTTTAGGGCTTGCCTGATACCTAACACAAATACATGTAGCATACATGATGTTCGACCTATTTGCAGTAAGATATAGAAGGGAGCTTATTATCCCTCTATACAAAGTTTCATCAATAGGTTTCCCTGCCTCATCTTTGCCTATAGGCATACTTACCCCATAGGAGTTTTCATGGTGGAGGCATTCTCAATACCAAACTTTTTGATCAACTCCCTGGTAAACTTAGACTGGGATATGAATAATCCATCTTCAGTCTGTCTTACTTGGAGGCCCGAGAAGAACTAAAATTCACCCATATTATTCATCTCAAAATTCCCTTGCATAAGTTTGGCAAACTTCCTACAAAGGTTATCATTAGTCGATCCAAAGATTATGTCATCTACATAAATCTAGACTAGGATGATCTTGCCCTTGGATTACCTTAGGAATAGGGTCTTGTCTAACTGCCTCATTGCGAATTTGATCTCAATGAGGAATCTAGACAATGTCTCATACCATGCTTTAGGAGCTTGCTACAACCCATATAGAGCTTTCCTAAGTCTATACACAAATTTAAATGAGTTAGAGTCAACAAACACCTGGAGATTGTTCAATATAAACCTCTTCCTTTAAGTCACCATTCAGAAAGGCTGACTTCACATCCATCTGGTAGATTATGAATCCTTGGTATGCAACATATGGAAGGAATAGTCTGATAGATTCCAATCTTGCTACAGGGTCAAATGTTTGATCAAAATCAATACCTTCTTCTTGTCTGTACCCCTTAGCTACCAGCTAGCCTTGTTCTTGATTATAATGCCAATTTAATCAAGTTTATTCCTATAAATCCACTTAACTTCAATGACATTATGTCCTTGTGGTCTGGGAATCAGCTTCCAGACCTTACACCTCTTAAACTGGTTCAGTTCCTTTTACATAGCTACAATCTAGAACTGATCTATGTTGGCCTATTCAAATCTTTTGGGCTCTACTTGTGACAAGAAGCTTGAGTATAGTGCTGTGTTGATACTTCTGCTCCTGGTCACCACTCCTTGGGTAGCATCACTAATAATTAGGTGTCTTGGATGATCCCTTAGATGCATGACTGCTGGAGGAAATCTTCCTTCAACATCTTGAGCTTCAGTGGCTGGAGCCTATTGATCTTCATGCACTTCAAGTCTTCCTTGCACTTCTCCTGGAATCTCCACTCCATCTTGGACTGCTGGAGCATCTTCCTTGATGGTTAGCTTGTCCATCCTCAGCTCTATACCAGTAGGAATAGAAGAGGAGCTTGGCAGCTAACTATTAATCATGGTAGAATCATCAAAGATTACATTAACATACTCTTCTATAACTTGACTCTCCAAGTTGTAGATCCTATAGGCCTTACTATGATTGATGTACCCCACAAAAATCTCATCATAGGACTTGCCAACAAACTTAGTCACATAGGACTTCCGATTATTAAGCAGATAACACTTGCTACCAAAGATCCTGAGATAAGACAGGTTTGATTTTCTCCCCGTCAAGCTTTCATAGGGGGTCTTCTTATGGCTCTTGGTGATAGAGGCTCTGTTAAGGACATGTCATGCGGTATTTACTACCTCAGCTCAAAACTATTCTGGGAGAGATGTGTCACTTAGCAAGCTACTTCCAGCCGCTATGAGAGTTTTATTTTTCCTCTCAATAATCCCATTTTGCTGGGGTGTTCTTGGAGAAGAAAATTCTTGATGAATCTCTTGCTCTTCACAGAACTTTGTCATACTATCAGACTGGATTTCAGTCCCATGGTCACTTCTGATTTTGACCACAGTACTATCAAACTCATTCTGAATTTTCTTGACAAACTTCATGAAGATATCAAGGGTTTCATTCTTTTTCTTAAGAAAGAACACCCAAGCAAACATATAATAGTCATCAACCACCACAAGGGTGTAGACTTTCCTACCTAGACTATCAACTAGCATAGGACCAAACAAGTCCATATGCAAGAGGTATACGCACCTTACAGTGTCTTTGGTCCCAATTCCCTTGAAGGAAGCTTTGTCTTGCTTGCCCTTTTGGCAAGCTGAGCAAATGTCTTCCTTGGTGCATTTCATCTTAGGACCATTCCTAACTAGATCTGCACTAAACAGCTTGACAATAGTCTTATAATTTAAATGAGCTAGTCTTTTATGCTATTGCACATATTTTGAGACTTTCTCATTTGCCATTAGACAAATAGGAGAGTCTGTATCTAGGCACAGAGAGTTTAAGCAGTAAACATTTCCACTCCTAGTGCCTGTCAAGAAGACCTCTTGGTCACTTGACCTCTTATTCTGGCACTCATCCTTGTGGAATACTGAAAGTATCTTGTTGTCTACCTAAATCACCTAGAGGGGGGGGGGCTGAATAGGTGAGGTCTGCATCTTTTTGCGGAATAAAAATTTGAGAGGGTTTAACATAACAAGTAATCAAGCACAAGCCAGAGGACACAAGGAATTATAGTGGTTCCCCAATCTTGGGTACATCCACTCTCCACCTCTCCAATCTTGCACCACGGCTAGCCTTAGCTACTTCACTATATCTCGGATTAAATAATCCTACACCTCGAAGCAATGCTCATATAACTCAGAGTTTACACACCCCTACAAACTCGATCCCCCAAGACGAGATCTACACTTTGAATAAAAATCTTCCTACAAACTCGGAGGCAAAGCTCCTACAAGTGTTGAAATAATTTTACAACTAAAATGAAAATTTAACTTCCAGATCTGAAATCTTCAGAGTTCTTCCCTCTTGAAATCTGAAATTCTTGAAGAAGTTGAGGAAGAAATCTTTAGAGAACTCGATCTGAAACTCATGGGATCTGACACGATCAAATCAATGATTGAAGAAACTTGAATCTTTGATCAGTCGAATCTTTTCTTCTGTTGAATCGCCGGATCATGGAAAAAGCGACAGAGAAGAATGACGATGGCGGTGTGTGGCATTTCCCGATCTAGAACTTACAGCGATTCTGAATTCTATATTTTCTTATCTTGTTGTTGTTAAGGTTAGCGAATCCTTGAGATGACATTATATATGATATTCACTAATGATCTGTAATCATTTAAGGAATGATAATCAATCATATTAAACACAGATTAATATTTGAAATCCCATTCGACGAATAGTAATCCCGTTCGGCGAATTAAAATCCCGTTCGACGAATTGAAATCCTGTTCGACGAATTAAAATCCTGTTCGACGAATTGAAATCCTGTTCGACGAATTGAAATCATGTTCGATGAATTGAAATCCTGTTTGACGAATTGAATGAAATCCCATTTGACGAATTGAAATCTTTTTCGACGAATTGAA
Organism: Platanthera guangdongensis; assembly: GCA_039583875.1. Classification (NCBI taxonomy): domain Eukaryota; kingdom Viridiplantae; phylum Streptophyta; class Magnoliopsida; order Asparagales; family Orchidaceae; genus Platanthera; species Platanthera guangdongensis. The sequence goes on along the minus strand of CM077150.1, from coordinate 68,428,867 downwards.
ATCTTCTACAATTGCATTCTTTGAAAGACATCTTGATTTTTTGAAAAGAACTTGATCTTCGAAAAATGGCAGTCTTTCTCAAAAAATGTTTCACGCAGAATTCTCTGAACTGTGAAATTGGTTTTCGAAAACAACTTTCTCTCTTAAAGAATGAATCCGATTTTTTGAAAACAATACTTCTTTTTCGAAAAATGAATCTGGTTTCTCGCTAAATGTTAGACATTTCTCGAAAAAGTGAACTCAGAAGTTTTTAGAGTGTTTTTAGAAAAGTTTTATGTTTCTCGAGAACAGTTCTTATTTCTCGAAAAATTTAACTGGACCTTTCGAAAAACTTTCTTTCTTTTCGAAGAATGGACTTAGCAAAATTTTCTTCTTTGTTTTAGGACCAGCCACCCTTCGTTTCTTCCTTTCTTTATTACTTGAAATTGAAGTGCATCCCAATAGAGAGGTTACACATGAGTCAACACCATGGATCACACAATGAGGGATTACATTGCATGGTCTTGTGTTAAGTGATTCATTGTAAACTGACATTGGTCTACACTTAGCAATAAAGACCTACAATCACTCAACTAGAAAATAGCATCAAATACATACTTAATTCATCTTAGTTCAAGGGTGACTTCACACAAATCTAGGTTATTGTGGATACAATACCCAACAATCTCCCCCTATTTGTAGTAGTCAGAACCTTCACACTAAGGTGAATTATATCAAAATAATTAAAAGAATCTACTAACAAACACACTACTAATTGCAATGATAAATGAGAATTATCAAAATTCTATATTATATATATATATATATATAAAGAGTGTGTCCATAGAATGGTCCAGATTCACAAAATTCTATAAAGCTGATAAACATAGAGTCATTTGAATTGCTAATGTTGCTGTCTTTCTTTCTTCTCTTGTTGTCTCTTTTGATAACTGTAAGGCTTGGGGTATTACTTTGAAGGTTTAGGATGAGCTTTGGGATCGTTTCTGCCATATTCTCTGTCACTGATTTTCCTCTTGGTTAAAGATTTTTCATACAACTCCCACTCCTAGGAACTATAATGATCATTTCTATATTCGTTGTAATCTACAACCAGCTTTAAAGTCTCAAGAATAAGTGACTTGGAGGTTGGGCTCCACACTTCAGCAAATTCTTGTTCTTTTCTTTTCTCAGCTTCTTTGACTTAGAAGGGATCGGTTGGCAGAGGCACCCTCATCATATTTCATTCTTTTTGGTACTTGCACTTCCGGAGAAAGATCTTGTGGATACTCTTGTTGATCAGAAGTCCAAACATGAGAGTAGTTTGCAGGAGGAGTTTCATAATTTTCTGGTCTAGGAGAGAATGTAGGCATAGAGACAGTTGGATTAAGTTGAGGAGGTGGAGGCTCATTTGTATTGATTGGAAAGTCTTGAAGTATCTGATTATGCATCCCACTGGGTTTTCATCTCAAGAATTTATTTCTGTACATCAGTACTTATCTCTTTCAATTCTGTGTCCCACTGGTTTTTCATCTCAAGAATTTTCTTGTCAAGAACTTCTTTTAGTTTGTCCTTACCCTTTCTGACTTCTATAGAGAGGGTTTCTATGGAATCTTCTTTTAATTTGTCAACTTATTTACAAATCTTGAAGTTGCGTTCTTGAACTTTCTTCTCTAGTTGAATCTGATTGTTTGCAAGAGTGACTGATTGATCCATGGCTTGACCAATACTCGTAATGGTATGATCTATGGATTTTCCACCAATTTACAATTGCCTTTTGAATTCATCTATGTTGTGTTGAATCTTAGTAAAGCCTCCGCTCATCTCTTTCTCTAGAGCAGTTACTTTTTCAGTAACTTCTTTAAGAGACTTATCAAAGTACTCTCGTTGTTGTGTCAGCATTGATTCTATCTTGCCCAATAGGGTATCATCAGGAATAATATTAACTAGACGAGGTGGAGGTAGAGTAGGGGCTGACCAGATAGAAATTTCTTCAATGATGACTGAACTTTTATCTCTCTGGAAAGGTAGTATCTAATCCCCTTCCTCACCTAGGATTGTGGGGAAAGAGAAATCCAAACTCCTCATGGGAGGTTCTGCAAGCTCTGAGATAATCTTATCTTCAACATTAGAAGGAATATTAACATTATCCCCCTCAACAAGAGCCTGGTGTTGAGAATCTTGTGGTATCTCTACTGGAGGAATTTCTTCATGGGTCTTTTTTGGGATAGCTTCAGGGGATTTGCAGAAGTCTTTTCAGTAGGCTTCTCAGGAGAGATGAATAGGGGATCATTTGAATTGAGTTCTTTTACCATCCTATTAATGTCCTATGTAGTACTTAATAGAGTGTCTTGGTCAGGGGAGTAGTGAACATTCATACCTGAGCCATAAACACCTATAGAGGTGCTCTACTCTTCATCAGACTGACCTTGACCTTCTTCTTCCACTACCACAACATCTTCAAGAACATCTGTTTGAACTTCTGTTTCTGGAACTTCTGTAACCTATACTTCTTATTGAACTAAAGGAGCAGGCTCCCCCTCAACAACTGCACCTGATGTGCCAACTGTATCAGCGTGAGGAGGAGATGAGATCCTGTACTCATCATCAAAGATAATTTTTGGAACTTCTGGAGCTTTTCCTGGTTTTGAAATCCTGATTTTCTATCTGCTTGTGGAGGCGAGGGTGACTTTCTTCAGGTGTTGAACGGACACACCTTTAGACAAGTCGAAGATTTTTGGGTGGAGTTGATGGAGATACAGAGTGATGATTCTTGCATAACTAGGAGTTTTTATGCTTTCCTTAATTGTATCAAAAATCATTTGTCCCCAGTGAAAATTCTTGTGACATATTACAATAATAATCATGTTGAAGAACTCTGAGGATATATATTGAAGAGAGTGAGTTTTGCGAAGTAGAACCTTGCCTAGAATGTCTGCGAGGAGCTTGCTTTCAGCATTTATGCTCGGTCGTCGAATGGAGGTTATGGACTGGGAGAGACCACAGAAGGACATAGCCCTAGATTTTTCGGGTTCTTCCATGTAATCTTCCTCGTCGATTGCAGGCAGTTTCAAAAGCTCTAGTATAGAGGATGACTTGATCTTGATCTTTACATCTCTGACGGAAGTCTTCAGTAACTTCCCACTTCGCTTGATCTTGGCATTACAGAAGAATTCTTCAATATCTGGAATGAATACTTTGCACGGTTGCTCGAGAATGAAGGTAAGGCCAGCGACTTCAAGGAGGCGAATAATGTTGCGAAAATCATCGGAATGTTCTGTGATTCCAGTCTGGACAAACTCACTGTCAAACCCTATCATCACTATAGGAGCCATTAATTACAGAGGTGGAAGGATTTCTGATTGGCCGGTGAGGAGCAGTGGAGTTCTCGGAGAAGAAAGGCGGAAACGAAATGTCATCGGCGGAAATGAAGCGTCGTTCTCCGAAAGCTCTTTTTTGAAATGTCGGGTGATGGACTTTCTATGGACTTTCTATATATATATATATATATATATATATATATATATATATATATATATATATATATATATATTAAATTTAGAATTTTGAAAATAAGGACAGCCGAACCTGGAAAGGCGGTTCGACTTCTACAAAAATTTCGTTAAGGACATTTTGACTTTTTTCGAGAAGTAGACATCATTTCTCGTAACAAAATATGGGATTTTTCGAAAATAATGAAGATGTTCTTGAGAAGTCCTAGAGCGTTTCAAAAAGACCATGTGATTTTTTGAGAAGTCCAAGACATTTTTCGAGAAACCTGATGAAAGTATCTAATTGTCTACCAAAATCACCTAGAAGGTGGGTGAATAGGTGAGATATGCGTCTTTTGTAGAATAAAAAGTTGAGAGAGAATATCACAAAAAGTAATCAAGCACAATCTAGATGACACAAGGAATTATATTGGTTCCCCAATCTTGGCTACGTCCACTCTCCACCTCACCAATCTAGCACTACGGCTGGCCTTAGCTACTTCACTATATCTCGGATTAAACAATCCTACACCTCAGAGCAACACTCTTACAACTCGGAGTAAACGCACACCTACAAACTCGATCCCCCAAAAGAGGATCTACACTCGGAAGAAAAATCTTCATACAAGCTCGGAGATGAGGCTCCTATATAAGTTAAAATAAGGTTCTACAACAGTAATGAAAAATTCACTTCAGATCTGAAATCTACAAAGTTCAACCTTCTTGAAAACTGAAAGCTTGGTGAAGAAGTTGAGGAAGAGATCTTGAGAGAACACGATTTGAAATTCTTTGGATTCGACACTATCAAGTGAATGAATAGAGAATCTTGAATCTTGTGATCTGTCAAATCTTTCTTCTGTCGAATCGCTGGATCGAGGACGAAGCTTCAGAGAAGAACGACGATGGCGTGTACGGCTTTATCCTGATCTAGAACTTGCGGCGATTCTGACTTAAGATTATGATTCACATTAGCATTAAGGTTAGTGAATCCATCGACAAGACTTTATATAAAACTTCTTTTAATGGTCTGAAATCATTTAAGGAATGAATAAAAATCATATTAAATATGAATCAAAGTTTGAAATCCAGTTCGACTAATGAAATCTCGTACGGCGAATTGAAGATGCGTTCGATGAATTGAAGTTGCGTTCGACGAATTGAAGTTGCGTTCGACGAATTATGAACTTTGAATTTTTGCATCTGCATTCTTCAAAAGGATTAAAATTCTACGAAAAGATCTTGCGACTTTCGAAAAATGATGTAGTCTTTTCGAAAAATACTTTTCGCAGAATCCTTTGAACTCTGGAACTGGTTTCTCGAAAAAGATCTCATCTTTCGAAAAAGAAATTCTGACTTCTTGAAAACAAGCTTCCTTTCTCGAAAAATTAATTTGACTTTTCAAAAACACTTCATGGACATTTCGAGGAAAAGAATTATAACAGGATTTGACGAATTTTCCGAATTTTTTTTTGTTTTTCGAAAAATGTTCTTCGACTTTTCGAAAACATCTTCAGGGCATGTTTCGAAAAATAGAACTTATAAGTTTTTTGAGAGTTTTTCGAGAAGTCATTAAGTTTTCGAGAACTGTTCTTCTTTCTCGAAAAATTAATTTAAACTTTTCGAAAACACTTCCTCTTTTCGAAAAATGTACTTAGGAAATTTTAAGAAAAAAAAAATCTTTTCTTCTTTCTTCAATGTTCAGCAACTCTTCCTTTCTTCCAATTCTTTAGTACTTGAAAATGAAGTGCATCCCAATAGAGAGATTACACATGAGCCAACACCATGGATCACACAATGAGGGATTGCATTTCATGATCCTATGTTTGGTGAATCAATGTAAACTGACATTGGTCTACACTTAGTAATAAAGACCTGCAAGCATTCAACTAGAAGATGACACCAAATAAATAATTAATTCATCTTATCTTAAGGGCGACTTCAAACAAATCTAGGTCATTGTGGATTTATGGCACTTTCGACAAGTGTACCGATCGTAGTCAAGTAATAAATTTGAGGAGTTGAATCCCCGGATATCGATCTCTCGAGGAGTGTAGGTAGGGAGTTTGATTTCGCTATTAAAAGAGGAATTGCAAGGGCCAACGTAACAAGGGATTTTTATTTTTGGTTTCCTAATTTTAACAACATTAAAACTAATGCAGGCCGCCTTCACCGCGTCGCTTGGGTGGATTACTCAAGTGAGTAATATGGAGGATGGAAAAACTATTGAGTGTCGCAGTCACCTGATGTAGGGGTATCCGGAAATGGAGATCTCCGCGAAGCTAACGCTCTCCCTACGCACAACATGTCGTAGATCAACCACACCTACACAGCACCAATCGCCCACAATAGTTCCTCATCACAAAATGGAGCACAAACAACAAAGGAGGAATGGTCGACTCGAAAACAATGATCGAAAATTTGAGTCGGATTATTCCCCAAGAAAACACAAAGGTTGCCACTCCTTTTTGAGAGCAAGACCAAGGCTATAGGCCTAGATCCGCTCAAGCAAATAGGATCCACCCGATCCGGAAATAAAAAGCCTTGCAACGGCGATTTCGATTCAAAACTTGCAGCGATTAAATTAAAGATCCGGAGAAAACGATGAGCGAAATCCACCACAACTAAAGAGAAGAAATCACACAAGGGAGGGGAAAGGGATTACCCAACCGGAAAACTTTCACACGAGATAACTGTGGGAGAATCACTCTCTCCACGGATCCACCGACGTCGCACCGAATGGTTTGCAACCTTCTTCCAAGGAGTCGCACCGAAGGAAGCCGCGCTGGAGTCGCACCGAACGGATGGAGGGAGCAAGGGGGGCGGTGGTTTCACACCACAACGAAGGGGGGCGGCGGCTTGGAGTTTCCTCCTCTTGGCCGAATTCCTCTATGAGGGATTTAGGTTTTTTTCTTTCCAATTGCTTTAACTCTTCATGATAGCCTCCTTTAAATAGGAGTTACAAATAAGCCTTAGCCCTTCATGATGGAGATTTAATCTCATCCATCCGAATGGCTAATTGCACACCAAAACAAAAAATAGTTCAAAATGAAAAATAACAACACATGCAATGAATATAAAATTATCACATAAACATAGGATAATTTTATATTCCAATTATAAAATAGAGTGCACGAAAAGGAAATAAATAAAGCTAAGGCGTTGCCGTGGCGGTAGCACGTCGCGGGCGGAGGTTGTAGCGTAGCCTTCCGTTAGCGCCATCGTGCCGCCTCACGTCCTTGAGTCGTATGGCCTGATCAACCGGATCATCAGCAGCATCGTCTTCAAATGGTGGAGGAGGGGGCACGCCATCAATCCTCCCCCGCTCAAATGCACGCATCTCCGTTGCGTGGTCCAAGCGATAGCGGTGAAGGAGAGCGGCATCCAAACTCTGCAGCCTTGTCTCGAGTACCCAAGAGTCATCCGAAGGGGGCCGATCACGCCAACGGATGAGAAAGCGGTGGGTGTCGCCATCAGTAGTGGTAACAGGCTCAGCATCAAGTATCATCTCTGGAGTGGAAAACTTCCGTGGAAACTTGGGGAACATATTTGCAGTAGGCAGGAATGAAGGCAACTTACCATCCGATGTTATACCTGTGGGGACCGAAAGAGAGAGATCATCCGTACTACCACTCCCCAACCCATGAGAATTTTTAGTGGGAGAAGAAGACGACAAAGAAATCAACTCTTGTGGTGGTGACACAAACATCGTTAAATCCGAAACATTAAAAATGGGGGAGATACCCCAATCAGCAGGCAAGTCCAAAACGAAAGCGTTGTCACCTAACTTCTTAATAATCCGAAAGGGGTCGGCGCGCTTTGGTGCTAACTTTTTAACGGTGCCAGTTGGCAAGAGTTCGGGAACCAAACGGACTAAAACTAGATCGCCAATTTTGAAGTCTGATACTCTCCTATGTAAATTAGCGTGCGCTTGATAAGAGTCGTATTGCGTAGTCAAGGTAGCCCGTATACGTGTGTGTAAATCATGGATGTGCTGGGCGAAGGATTGTGCAAACTGACTTGCCTTGTACGTTGGGGGCAACAGCACCAAGTCAAGCGGCACAGGAGCCTTATACCCGTGGACAACCTCATTCGGAGACAGACCCGTAGACCTATTCTTGGAATTATTGTAGGCTAACTAGGCATGGGGAAGGAGAAGATCCCACGTGCTCTTGTGATCACTCACAAGGCATCGTAACAAGTTTCCTAAGCTCCGATTAACCACTTCCGTCTGCCCATCAGTTTGGGGATGATAGGCAGAGGAAAACAATAATCTCGTTCCCATTAATATCCAAAGAGTCTTTCAAAAATAACTAGTGAATTTTACGTCCCTATCCGATACTATGGTCTTTGGCACTCAACGGTGACTAACGAATTCTTTAAAATAAAGTTTAGCGACGTGAGACGCATCATTTGTCCTACTGCACGGGATGAAATAAGCCATCTTTGAAAACCTATCCACAACTACAAAAATTGTGTCGTGACGGCGTAGGGTAATGGGGAGGCCTAATACAAAATCCATACTAACGTCGACCCAAGGCATTTAAGGAATAGGCAAGGGTCTATATAATCCTACGTTGGTTTTACTACCCTTAGACACCTGGCATGTGCGACAGCTACTCACTACCTGTCCCACCATAACCTTAAGTTTTGGCCAATAGAATTTGTCCTCGACTAACGTAATGGTCTTATCTCTACCGAAGTGGCCACTCAACCCTCCGCTATGCAACTCCCATATAATATGTAGTCATAACGATGACTGCGGAATACATAGCTTCTCGTTCCTAAACAGGTAACCATCCTTGATGACGTATGCAGATATCGTGGTGGGGGAGCTATCCTGGGCAGATAAATAGAAGTCCTGGAAGTCAGGACACGTGGCGTACTCATCCTTAATCCGCTCAAAGCCTATAACATGTACTTCCATAGAGGTGAGTAAAAGCGTAAGACGACTAAGGGCGTCCACGACTCGGTTATCGGCTCCCTTAAGGTGCTTGAGATTAAACGTGTAGCCTTGTAAGAAAGATACCCACTTAGCGTATCGTGGGCTGATATTATGCTGGCCGTTGATGAAACGTAGAGCCTCATGATCGGAGAGGATCACAAACTCCTTGGAGAGGAGATAGTGCCTCCAATGGTGTAGACATCGGACTATAGCATAAAATTCCCTATCGTAATTGGAATAGTTCAGCTTAGGGCCGGACAACTTCTCGCTAAAATAACTAACGGGATGGCCCTCCTGGCTCAAGACACCTCCAATCCCGACACCAGACGCATCACATGTGAGCTCAAAGACTTTAGCAAAGTCAGGTAGACGTAAGACAGGTGCCTCCATCATAAGCTCTTTGATTCATTCAAAAGCATGGGTGGCGGACTTCGTCCACGTAAACTCTCCCTTCTTCATACAGTCCGTGATAGGCGCCATAATTCTACTGAAGTCTCGTATGAAACGACGATAAAACGTGGCTAACCCATGGAAACTACGCACCTCACGTAGGGTGGTTGGCACGGGCCAGTCCTTAATGACCTGAACCTTCCCCGGATCAACTCGAATACCCTCAGAGCCGACTATATAGCCTAGGAACTCTACCTCCGAGACATAGAAAGTGCATTTATTAAGGTTAAGAAATAACATCTCCTTCCGCAGGGTGTAAAGGATCACTCTCATGTGGGAGATGTGCTCGGTAGTAGAGGTGCTATAAATCAGAATATCGTCAAAGTAGACGACAACGAACTTTCCCATAAATGGCTGAAAGACGTGTGTCATCATCCGGGAGAAGGTACTAGGGGCATTGGACAACCCAAAGGGCATCAAAAGCCATTCGTACAGACCATCCTTCGACTTAAACGCTGTCTTCCACTCATCGCCCTCTCGTATCCTAATCTGGTGATAGCCACTCTGAAGATCTAATTTGGAGAATACGGTGGCTCCAGACAAGACATCCAACAAATCATCTAGGCGGGGAATGGGGAACCTATACTTCATGGTGATTTTGTTGAAAGCCCGGCTATCAACTCACATCCTCCATGTACCAGCCTTCTTGGGGGCAAGTAGGGCTGGTACAGCACATGGGCTCATACTAGTCCTAATAAAACCTTTCGCTAGCAAGCCCTCGATATGAGACTGCAACTATAGGTGAGCCGCGGGGTGGAGTCGATAATGGGGCTGGTTTGGCAAGGAAGACCCCGGGATGAGATCTATCGCATGCTGGATATTCCTAAGCGGGGGTAACGTGGGCGGCAACTCATCCGGGTACACGTCCCTATACTCCTCCAACAGTACCCGTAACTCACTAGGTAGCTCATCCAAAATGCTAGAATCGGGCTTCGCACTTAAGAGGACTAGCGCATACATAATTCCATCAAAGAACGGATCTCTCTCAAACTCTTTCCTACCAACGAGATTCAATGTATTCCGTTCTACCGGGATAGTGGTGTCCTTAGCCAAGACTACGGGCTCCTTTGGGATGGTCGGCTTCAAAGTGATGGTTTTGCCATTGAATTTGAACTCATAAGTGTTGGCTCTACCAAAATGTGTAACATCACGGTCGTATAGCCAAGGGCGGCCTAACAACACATGGCAAGCGTCCATCGGAAGTACATCACACCACACCTTATCAATGTAGGATTTGAATGAGAGTGGGACCAGGCATCGCTTGGTAACGGGTACAGAGAGCTTGTTGATCCAAGCGACCTGGTATGTGGTCGGGTGTGGTTCCGTGACCAAGGACATACGTGCTACGGCATTCTCAGATATGACATTCACGCAGCTACCACTATCAATAATCAGCTTGCAAAGCTTCTCGCCACTCTTAAAAATCAGAGAAAATATGCTCGTCCTCTTCCAATCATCTAATGGACGAGGGGTGGTCAAAATACAACGCATCACCATAAGGGGGTGATCGTCCTCTAAGTCACTAGGGACTCCTTCGGGGTCACTCTCCTCTGCGGCCTCGTATACGTAATCGTAAGGGTCGGTGGTTGGACCTAATAAGGCTAGTGTTTTTGTCTTTATTGGGCATTCGTAGGCATAGTGGCCTTGAATGCCGCAAGAGTAACAAGTGGTGTTAGCCTTGCTAACCTTCCCGATAGGGACACGCTCACTCGCAGGGTTCTTGGAGTTCCTAGCGGTGATCACGATTGACTTCGACTCGGTAGATTTAAACATTCCCTTATCAGGATATGTGGAAGAAGATGCCCCAGTGGTGGACTTGTGCTTCGCATGAGCGTAACGGGAGTGAGCCTTAGAGGCTAGGTGTTTTTCAATGTCCAAGGCGGCATTGAAAGTCGTGTTCAAGTCCGTATGCCCATATCGCAAGAGCTTCCTTTGGATATCGGGGTTAAGGCCCTTTCGAAATCTAGATAAAGTGACTTCGGGGATCTCCCTAAGGTCACATCGCACCATTCGGTCCTTAAGTTCACCCATATAGTCAGCTACCGAGCTTGAGCCCTGCCGCAGAGTGGCAAGCTCATCGCACATCTGTGTCCGATGGTACGTAGGAACGTACTGATCGGTCAACAGGTTCTTCATTACTGGCCAACCTATAAGGGGGGCTCCGTGTCCGGTTCCTAATCTTCGCTCCTCATTCAGCCAGAACGTCTTTGCACGACCTGTTAACTTCATCCGGGCAACTTGGACCTTTTGGGGATCCGTCAGGTTGTGCCACTCGAAGTAACACTCCATATTCACAGTCCAGTTAAGAAAGATTTGGGGGTCTCCCATGCCATCATACGTGGGGGCATTTATCTTAATGGCCCTAGTAATGTCAAAGTCTCGCTCGGGGCGGTGTCCTCTAGGGGGCACCCGTGGAGAGTCCCCATCAGAATCCGAATCAGAGTTATGTTGGTGCCGGTTGGGCCGGTCAACATTAACGGGTGGCGGGGGTGGCCTAGCTTGGTTTTGTAGGATCTGGGCTAAGACGTTCCTAAGCTCAGCCATTTCGGCACGAAGACCCTCTATAGCCGCGGTGTTGGGATCACCATGCTCGTTCGCAGCCATACTAGACGTAGACGGGGTTGCGTACTCCGTTCCTAGCCTAGTGCGCATTCAGGTTTGGGAGGCCCCGGGCAAAATGAATTTTCCTAGGGCTGTGGATATATTGAAAAGAAGATATTTTTATATATTCCCAATGTGAATAACACGTAGATCGTTAAAAAAGTTTTTTTTTTGAAATTTTGCTGAAAAATAAAGATTTCAGCCCGCTATTAGCAGACCACAGAAAATAATTTTTTTGATTTTTTTTTAGATCCGATCGACCAACAAGGAACGCAGAGAGGATGTTTGCAACGTGGGAGTTGAAACGACCGCCTGTGATACCAAATTGATGTAGGGGTATCCGGAAATGGAGATCTCCGCGAAGCTAACGCTCTCCCTACGCACAACACGTCGTAGATCTACCGCACCTACATAGCACCTATCGCCCACAATAGTTCCTCGTCACAAAACACAGCACAAACAACAATGGAGGAATGGTCGACCCGAAAACAACGATCGGAAATTTGAGTCGGATTATTCCCCAAGAAAACACAAAGGTTGCCACTCCTTTTTGAGAGCAAGACCAAGGCTATAAGCCAAGATCCGCTCAAGCAAATAGGATCCACCCGATCCGGAAATAAAAAGCCTTGCAACGGCGATTTCGATTCAAAACTTGCAGCGATTAAATTAAAGATCCGGAGAAAACGATGAGCGAAATCCACCACAACTAAAGAGAAGAAATCACACAAGGGAGGGGAAAGGGATTACCCAACCGGAAAACTTTCACACGAGATAACTGTGGGAGAATCACTCTCTCCACGGATCCACCGGCGTCACACCGAATGGTTTGCAACCTTCTTCCAAGGAGTTGCACCGAAGGAAGCCGCGCCGGAGTCGCACCGAACGGATGGAGGGAGCAAGGGGGGCGGCGGTTTTACACCACAACCAAGGGGGGCGGCGGCTTGGAGTTTCCTCCTCTTGGCCGAATTCCTCTATGAGGGATTTAGGTTTTTTCTTTCCAATTGCTTTAACTCTTCATGATAGCCTCCTTTAAATAGGATTTACAAATAAGCCTTAGCCCTTCATGATTGAGATTTAATCTCATCCATCCGAATGGCTAATTGCACACCAAAACAAAAAATAGTTCAAAATGAAAAATAATAACACATGCAATGAATATAAAATTATCACATAAACATATGATAATTTTATATTCCAATTATAAAATAGAGTGCACGAAAAGGAAATAAATAAAGCTAAGGCGTTGCCGTGGCGGTAGCACGTCGCGGGCGGAGGTTGTAGCGTAGCCTTCCGTTAGCGCCATCGTGCCGCCTCACGTCCTTGAGTCGTATGGCCTGATCAACCGGATCATCAGCAGCATCGTCAGCATCGTCTTCAAATGGTGGAGGAGGGGGCACGCCATCATCACCTCTTCGCCACGCACGCTCCTAACAATTGTTAGGACGACGTTATCGCGTCAAGAACACAAAGGAGGGAAGCGCACCAACACAATCAGGAACTAACATATGTCAACACATAGACATGTTGAAATCATTAAGTAAATCAAGTTCTTTCTCATCAATCCAACAACCAAGCAATCAAGAGCAAAGTTTCTACAAGAGAAGGGGGAGAGATACAACCAAACGCACGAAGACTTTCCGAGATTCGCGGCCAGAGTCAAGGGTTGTCGGGCCTTGTCCGTGCTCGGTCTACGGATGACGTCCGGGGTTGAGAAGGGTTGTCACTTCCTTCTAATAGCCCGTCTTCTTCATGAATAGTCGTCGGGGTAAAACTAACCGGAGAGCTCCACGTTTGTAGCACCTAAGAGGTTGAAATGGAGCTTTGAGGTTGGAGAAGACGATGGTGGCCAAAGATGAAGCTGTTGAGAGCTTTTGGAGGGAGAACGGTGGCCGAATGAGCTCTTCAAGGAGGAGAGAGAATAAAACGGCATGAGGAAGGTTTTCCAGCTCAAAGGAGCGGAAACGGCTGACTGGATCCTTTGGGCGAATGAGACCTGCGGCTTAAATAGGGAAGTCAAAAATAATGGTCACGCACGGATTGGATCACAACCGTGCGATTTTAACTACCAGGACAAGATTGTGGAAGAAGATGCATTGACCCTTGCATTTTACTCTCGCATGGGCGCTTCCGCCCGTGCGTGAAGGAAAATGCCAGGGTAACCACATAACATTAAAATTCACGACAAGCAGGTGGAATAGTGAATTTTACTCGCGCACGGGAACTTCTGCCCATGCGTGAACAAATCGCATGATTAACAACAGAGCACTATAAAACTAGAATGAAACAGGTAAACCGTGCGTCTCCTTCGTGCACGGTTCCGAAGAAACCGTGTGGGAAGAAATCGCATGGGTTGGTCAGTGCATCCGGAGAAAACCTATAGAAATCGTTCCATTCAGTGGAAATCGTTCGCGAAGGAATCGCACGACCGTGCATTTTCCATAAGTCAGAATTCCAGAATTGGGGGAAAATTGACCACCTGCACAACAAAACCAAATCTGGAGCAAAAGCTGTACGGGGTGTAACGCCCCGAAACTCAAAAAAGTGACGGGTAGCGTTTCAGATAACGTTTGGAACTTGGTAGGGGTTACACGGCCTGGGACACGGGCATGTCCCAGGCCGTGTCGTGCTCGGGTTGATGATCTGGCCGAGAGGTCGACGAATTTTGGAGTCGACGATCGTCAAGCAGCGAACACGGCCTGAGACACGGGCGTGTCCCAGGTCGTGTCCTTCACGGGATGAAGCCGGGCCGTGGCGGGGGAGACACACGGTGTAGCACAAGGGCCATGTCGGGTAGACACGGGCGTGTCAAATTGCGACATGGGCATGTCGAGTACCCGTGTACCTTTCGGGCATTTTAGGTCCTGTGTCGATGGAGTAACACGACACACTACACAGCCATGTATTGTATGAAACGGGCGTGTCAAGTTTGACACGGGTGTGTCGGTACCCATGTACTCTTCGGGACACGTCAGTTTCGACGGTGAATGGGGAACACGGCCCTGGACACGGGCGTGTCATTGGCCGTGTTCGGCCCAGATTTTGGATTTCAAGCCCGGATCGTGGCCGTCCGTTTCCTTATTTTGGGATCCGATGGCTGGGGACTGTTCCTACTGGGATATACCTGGGAAAAGGGTTCCAAAGCCATCATTTTCTCTTACTCAATCTCTTTCTAAAGTTCTAGAGAGAGGGGAGATCAAGGAAGAAGAAGGAGACTAGATCTGGTCACCGGCAGAGCTTTGGAACTCCAAATTGCAAGCCGACTTCGGATCTGCTGCAGCGAGTACAACAGGGTGCTTTTCATCTGCATAGATTTCCATGGTGTCAAGGAAGAATGCTAGGGTAACGATTCTCATCCTAGTACATGTGAAGTCCTCTTTTCCTTTATATAGAAAGCCCGCTCTCGTGAGTTTGCGGTGAGTTTGAGGCGTTGCTTCGGATAGACATGAATAGTCATCATTATGTACATGTAGAGTCCATAATTGAGAATCGAGATAGGCATGATGTGTGAAGCCTACCCCGATAAGTTGGTCTGGATCGGTGATGTTGCATTGCATG
Source organism: Platanthera guangdongensis (assembly GCA_039583875.1). Taxonomy (NCBI): domain Eukaryota; kingdom Viridiplantae; phylum Streptophyta; class Magnoliopsida; order Asparagales; family Orchidaceae; genus Platanthera; species Platanthera guangdongensis. The sequence goes on along the minus strand of CM077150.1, from coordinate 68,413,852 downwards.
AATAGCCGGAGAAGACTCCGCGCGAATGGTTGTTTTTCGGGTTTTTTACGCGGTAGATTGCAACAGGGAGCATTGGGGACTAACTCCAAGGTGCACCCGGAAAACTGGGCAGATGCTTGATTCTGCCAACATGGTGGTCTGGGAGCCAACTTGTACATAACTGGGTTATGTAAAGTGTGTGATCGATTTGGGACTCTAGAAAGCTTGACCCACGCATATGGCTTAAATTGACGTTGCGACGTGAGCAATGGGTTAGTTGGAACCGTACCCGCTCTATGTCGTTCGGTAGGAGCCACTGGTATAGATGGAGGGTCTTAAGCGGTCTATCGCTTAAATAGACGTGACCAATACCGGAAAAGCAAAATGCTCACAAGATTTGTCGTCCAAGTGGCGGCGGTGAGACCATAATGTCTATGGCTTAAATTGACGTGACATTGATCAGTTCACTGAGAATGTGCCCGAGAGCACGGGCTGTGTGGCCATGCGTGCCCACACTTGTGATGAAATGTTTACACAATACTGCTTGGTTATGCTAATAAAGTGCAGGAAAAGGAGAATCGCTGCCCTGAGTTTGGGGGGGGGGATCATTATAATTTGGTTAGCATAGCTGACCGTTGCTTTTGTTTACCACCGTTGCGGTAGATTGTTGCTTGCAGGTGCTGCGGAGCCAAGTGGTAAATAGCGGGCAAAAGCTCATGTTGCTGAGCCGGCCCTCGAAGGCCTAATTTTGAGTGTTTACTTGTATTATTCATGTGTGACCGGCCTGCGTGTCGTGGTATGGAAAAAACTGTAATTTGAGTAAACAATTGTAAGGTCTTAAGGCCATTGTACTTGTGTATTGTGCGTACATTCCTATTGGGTTTTATAGTGAACATTCATGCTTTTGCTGGGTTCTTTGTTTTGCAACCTTTTAAATTGCTTCCGCTAGAATGTACTCTGTGTAGGACGTTGATTCTTAGTTGGATGGTTTACATTGAGTAACCTCCCGGTCTGTTTGTGGTATATGGCGTCGGGACCCGACCGGACCTACTGCTATATACTCTACAACAGATAGAAAGTGTTGCAATTTGGTATCAGACTACTAGTTTTGGTCAGGCTTAAATGAATTCGTGGACGAATTCTTTTAAGGGGTGGTGAGCACATGTGTGTGCGTCATTGTTATAACATCAAAAAACTCATGAATGCCCACTTAGGAATGAAAATACACGTGTTTGGGGAACCTGCGTATTCATATAATTGCTTTTGCAATTTTGTATGGTCGCTTAACAGTGTTTTGTACAACTATAGGTTACCAGAAGTGGTGCTTGACCGTCAGAACGCCAGGTTTCTGAGGCTAGTAGCGCACCAAATGATGCTCCTACAACACCTCCCTCGGCTGAAACCATATGATTGGTTGCCGAAGCAGTGTTTGCCATGATCAACGTACAACCTGCAAGGCAAATGCAACAGCCCGCTCCTACGATGGAGCAGGTACCGCTGCAAAGTGATGAACTGAGAAGAGTGGAGCAGGTAGTGGTGGAACCTTTGGTGAAGAGGAGAGCAACTGAAAGGTATCTCAAGCATGTTAAGAGCTTAAATCCTCCTATATTCTCGGGGTTGGGAACCCCATCTCTAGCTGAAGACTGGCTCTTCCGAGTGAAGAGAGTCCTGACAGCTACTGAAACGGAGGAGTGGCGGATGACCACTATAGCTACGTTCCTGTTGGATGGAGACGCTAGGCTGTGGTGGGAGGGTTTGGAGCTGCATCTCTTGAGTGGAAGGCAACTTACAGACGTCTCGATGGAGGAGTTTTTGATATTGTTCATGGCAAGGTACCTCCATTCGGCTCAGAGGATAGCTTTGGAGAATAAGTTCCAGAGGTTGGTGTAAGAAGAGAGTACCGTGGATGAGTATCTCCACGAGTTTACTTGATTAGGTCGGTACGCTAGCTCCACATTCGCGGATGAGGAGCGCAAGACGAACCGTTTCTATGAAGGTCTGAGAGATGACTTGAGGCTACTTCACTCGGGGCCTATGACGCAGGGATTCTTGACCCTGGTCAATACGGCCCGATCTTTGGAGAAGGACTTGAAGAATGTGCAAGCAAAGAAAAGCTCTGGTGAGAAGAAGACTGAGTTCAAGGTGCCGACTACCTCAAAATCTGGGTACCGTAAGTTCTTTAAGAAGGCCAAGACTTTGGGTCCAACTCCTTCTTCTGGTGCTTCTGGGGCGACTACAGGTCGAACCCCGGGTGCTTGCTTTACCTGTGGAAAGCCGGGGCACTTTGCCAGTGACTGCTGGAGCGGATGTCCAAAGTCCTAGAGGAAGTCGGGAGCAACATATGAAGAGAAGGGCAAGGCGGTGGAGTCAACCGCGTCCCATTATGCTCCGGCTCAACCTAGAGCCTACAATCTTGGCCAGCAGGAGGCCATTAAGCAAGCGGATGTGGTGACAGGTACGGTTTAATTTATAGCAAGTTAATTTTTTTTTAATACTTGTTATGCACGTGTTACCTTACCACTGCTTGTATAGGATTTGTTTTGATTTGTGAGAATCCGGCGAGAGCAATTTGTGATACGGGAGCTTTACACTCCTTTTTGTCTGAAGGATTCATATCGTGCATCGGAGTACCTTCTTCATTGGCGAAGGACAAACTGGATGTGTTGTTGCCGAATGGGTGTTCAATACGCGCGGATAGAATATGTGGCGTAAAGATTCGTATTGGGAGTCAAGGGATCGATTTGCAAGCATCGTTACTACCGCTAGTGGAGTTCGACGAGATATTTGGCATGGAGTGGCTGTCGGAGCAGCAAGCTTATATTTATTGTGGTTGCAAGAAAGTCAAGTTGGGAACAGGTCATGAGACGACTTTTACGGGCTTGAAAGGGTCGAGCAAGACTTTGATGTCTGCTCTTCAGGTGTTGAAGGCGGTTCATGCTGGTACAGAGCTGTTCTTTACGCTAGTGGAGGTTGCAAAGCCTAAGCCTACATTGGACAGTATTTCAGTGGTATTCGAGTACCCTGATGTGTTACCTGGCCATCTCCCTGGACCCCCGCCTCAAAGGGAGATTGATTTCACCATCAAGCTAGTGTCAGGTGCGAAACCTGTGTCACGCTCTCTATATCGGCTAGCGCCTAAGGAGATGGCGGAGCTGAAGGTACAACTTCAAGAGTTGTTGGAGCAGGGGTATGTGCGTCTAAGTTTGTCGCCTTAGAGCGCATCGGTCCTTTTTGTGAAGAAGAAGGACGGAAGCTTGAGACTGTGTATTGATTACCGAGAACTGAAGAAACTAACGGAGAAGAACAAGTACCCGATCCCAAGGATTGATGATCTGTTCGATCAGTTAGTTGGGTCAACGGTGTACTTAAAGTTGGATCTAAAGTCTGGGTATTATCAGCTGAGGATAAGGGAGAGTGATATCCCCAAGACAACTTTTAGTATGAGGTACGAGCATTAAGAGTTTACGGTCATGCCGTTTGGGCTGACGAATGCACCGTCAGTGTTCATGGATCTGATGAACAGTACTTTCAGGGAGTACCTAAACCACTTTATGATCATCTTCATCGATGACATATTGGTGTACTCGCAGAGTGAGGAGGATCACTTCAAGCATCTATATTTGGTGTTGGAGATGCTGAGGAGGAATCAATTGTACGCCAAGTTCTCCAAATCCGAGTTTTGGTTATACTCAGTGGCGTTCCTTGGTCACATAGTCAGTGGAGAGGGAATTGCGGTGGATTCGGCGAAGAATGTTGCGATACGAGAGTGGCATGTGCTGTCTATGGTAGAGGAAGTCCGGAGTTTTTTGGGGCTTGTCTGCTATTACAAGCGCTTCGTGGAGAACTTCTTGCAGATAACGTTACCCCTCATGACTCTGACGAGGAAAGATCAGAAGTTTGTTTGGACGCCGGGGTGCGTACAAGCTTTTGAGGAGTTGAAGAGTCGGTTGACCACGGCGCCTGTGCTGAGTTGGCCGAGTAGGACCGAAGGTTTTGAGATCTACAACGATTCTTTGGGTAGTGGACTGGGTTGTGTCCTACTGCAGCATGGTGGCGTGATAGCGTATGGCTTGCGATAGCTGAAGGTGCATGAGATGAATTATCCATTCCATGACTTGGAGTTAGCAGCCGTGATTTTTGTTGGGTTTCTCTATAGGGTTGGCACAACACTTGTGCACGCAGCGGAAAAGTAAAACATCAAGAAAAACCCAAAGAGATGTGGATCGAGCCATGACGGTTGAATCAAGAAGTTAACGAAACTAGGCAAAAATTACCTCGGTGGCGTTGAGTCACAACTCAACGGAGAAGCTCCAAACTTTGTCTGCTTGCTGGTGGCGAGTTCTACGTGGAATAGTATCCACGTTTCTGCAGAAGTCCACACGAGCGGGAGAACGCCGAGCTTTCCGTCGCACGGAAGATCGGGAAGGAGAAGACCGCACCTTTGCTTTCCCACGGACTGCTAGGTCCGCGCCAGGGATTGCAGCGCCAGCGACGATCGCCGGAGAAAAAGGTGGTCAAGGGAGCAAACACGGCGGCGGAACTCTTCCGGCGGCGGGATCGGGATCGGCGGAGCGAACGCGGAACTCCTTCCGTCGGGTTCGATTCGCACAGAGGGGATAGATCGCTCCTATTTTTGAAACCCTAAGTGTTATATTTATACTTAAAGTATAAAATAAACTCAGGAAAATCGATATCCGCAGACCACCCAGAACTAGGGTTCAGAATCGGCGAGAATGAATCGGTGAGAATCGGCGACAATCGGCGAGAATCACTGAGCAGGTTCGGTGAGAATCATTCGGCGAGTATCACATTGGATCGGCGAGAATCAGAGTACAATACTCGACGATTCTCGCCGATCGTCGAGCCACGCTCGACGACACATAATGATACTCGACGATCGTCGAGCCGCGGTCGACGACAATAGCCAAGGTAGTCGATCGTCGAGAATCAACAATTGATTCTCGACGATTCTCGTCGATCGGCGAGAATCAACAAGGTGATTCTCGTCGATCGGCGGGAATCAGAAGATGATTCTCGACTATTCTCATCGACCCTCGGACGACAAACCTAACCAGCCCTCCAAGGCAACATTTACCCAACCCGATGATCCTTTAAGGCAACAATTTGCCCATAACCCTATTCAGGTCGGTGATTGGTAACCTTTACCAACACAGTCAGTCATCCAACTTCTCCACGTCTCTTATGTGCGACCCTGCAGGCTCATATCGCGTTGGCAGTGAGATTAGATGTTTGACCACTTCCAGATCATCATGGTAACTCCAACAGACTCCCACTTGATCTCGAAAGTATCAAACCAAAAACCTCACAAACAATGAGCGGCATCTAGCAATGCATCATTGCTCCCCAAGCAATAAGAGTTTATAACTCATAAGCCTATATGACCAATGTATCAGCGTTGTCTTTGTCCCTTTGTCCCTTACATCCGGAAAGAACTAGAGGCATGGACCGTGTCACCCTCGTTTTAGCTCAATCCAAGTTTTCTTGATCCAGGACGGACTACCAGAGAATGGTGAGTCCAATATCACATATTGACTCAACCAAGCATGGCCATGCATTTCTCAGTCCAGTTCCATCAAGGGGCCCATGGATGCAACTCCTGTCATACAGGAAGACAAATCCCATATCTGCTCACACACAAACACCCAAATGATTCGTAACATGCCCAACGACCACCCTTATCATCAACCTTTCTCAAGGAAGACTTTAGATGGCATCAAAGCACGCTCTTCCTCACTTGATGAATGCTGTGACTTCAGGTCAAAGGACCACAACACCATTGTCAACTGAGACCTACTCGTGACACTATTGGATGACAATCCACAGAGTAGTCTCAGGTTGGGTCTGTCCAGTACAACTTGTTCACTAACAAGTACCCACGTGATGACTTGATATCACAATATCATGACCTGTGAGAACCAGTCATCAGTCAACACACGTTCTAGCCTTCATGTATCATCATCACCCTTAGTTTCTATGATGATACTCGACCAGGGACCTTTAAGAATGAAGCTTCAAATAAATCATGGGCTCTCACATTCAAGTCACGTACTTGATGTCCCATGGAAGCAAACATTCTAAGGGTATCTATTATGTTAACATTTAACTATCATATATAGAAAAACTCATAATAAAAGAATTTGCCATTAATTATAAAAGAAAAACTAGGTACACAGTTCATCATATGAACAAACAGCCAACAAAATACAAGATAACATGCAACCCACAAGATTCTCGCTAGAGTTGATCATTTAGGTATCGTATACCCATCGATCTAGTATGACCATCATGCTTTCTCTGCACGAGAGGCTTTGTCAGCGGATCCGCAATATTTTCCTCAGTCGGCACTCTGCAAATGTTTACATCTCCTCGTTCGACAATCTCACGAATAAGATGAAACCGCCGGAGTATGTGCTTGGAGCGCTGATGAGATCTAGGTTCCTTAGATTGTGCAATTGCACCATTGTTATCACAATAGAGAACTACGAGACCAACAATGCTAGGAACTACATCAAGATCGCCGATGAATTTCCTAATCCATACAGCCTCCTTCGCTGCATTAGCTGCTGCGATATACTCGGCCTCTGTTGTAGAATCAGCAACTGTCTCTTGCTTGGAACTCTTCCAGCTCACAGCTCCTCCATTCAGGCAAAACACAAAACCTGACTGAGACTTGGAGTCGTCTCTATCAGTTTGGAAGCTAGCATCCGTGTAACCACTTACAACGAGCTCTTCCTCTCCACCATACACCAAGAACACGTCCTTAGTCCTTCTCAAGTACTTCAGGATATTCTTGACTGCAATCCAGTGACATTCACCGGGGTCTGACTGATACCTGCTAGTCATGCTCAAAGCAAAGGAAACATCGGGTCGAGTACATAACATCGCGTACATGATTGATCCAATTGCCGAAGCATATGGAATCAACTTCATGCGGTCCTTATCTTCACAAGACTTTGGACACTGGTCCTTAGAGAGATTCACACCATGAGACATGGGCAAAAATCCTTTCTTGGACTCAAGCATGTTGAACCGCTTCAACACCTTTTCGATGTACGTACTCTGGGTCAAACCCAGCAACTTCTTCGATCTATCTCTATAGATCTTAATACCCAGTATATAAGACGCTTCGCCCAAATCCTTCATTGAAAAGCAGTTCCCTAGGTTGTTCTTAACAACTTTCAGGGTAGGAATGTCATTCCCAATCAACAGTATGTCATCTACATACAATATCAGGAAGACAACAATGCTCCCACTGATTCGCCTGTAAACACAAGGCTCATCTTCATTCTTGATGAAACCAAACTCTTTGATCTTCTCATCAAAACGAAGATTCCAACTTCGAGAGGCCTGTTTCAGTCCATAAATGGACTTATTCAGCTTGCATATTTTAGTGGCTTCATCTGGGGATACAAAACACTCGGGTTGTGTCATATACACTTCCTCAAGGAGGTTTCCATTAAGGAAAGCCGTTTTGACATCCATCTGCCAGATCTCGTAGTCATAATACGCAGCAATAGCAAGCAATATCCTAATGGACTTTACCATGGCAACAGGGGAAAAGGTTTCATCATAGTCAATACCATGACTTTGCTTGAAACCTTTAGCCACCAGTCGCCCTTTGAATGTCTGTACATTCCCATCCATGTCGGTCTTCTTCTTGAAGACCCACTTGCACCCTATGGGTCGTACCCCTTCAGGTGGTTCCACCAAGTTCCAAACTTGGTTTGCATACATGGAGTCCATTTCGGATTTCATAGCCTCAAGCCATTTGTCGGAGTCCGGTCCATTCATAGCCTCTTGGTAGGTTGCTGGTTCATCATCATGATCCATAAGCAACACATTACCTATTTGAGACACGAGAAATCCATATCTCTCAGGCTCAAACCTCGGTCTACCAGATCTACGTAGGACTTGTGTTCCCTGAGCAGGTTCTCCAGCTACAACATCTTGTAGTCCTATCTCAGAATCCAATTCCGGTTCATTCACTACATGTGGTTCTTGAACTTCTTCAAGCTCTACCTTTTCAGTCTTTCTTGATAAGAACTCTTTCTCCAAGAAGACACCAGTCCTTGCGACAAACACTTTGCCCTCAGACGGTAGGTAAAAGTAATACCCTTTCGTTTCCTTAGGATATCCCACCAGATAACATTTATCTGATTTGGATTCCAGCTTGTCAGGCATTTGACGTCTTACGTATGCCTCACAGCCCCAAATTTTAATGAACGACACACTAGGACGCTTCCCAGTCCATATCTCATATGGTGTCTTCAGAACCGTTTTTGTTGGAGCGCGATTCAATGTCATTGCAGCAGTCTCTAAAGCAAAACCCCAAAAGGAAACAGGCAAGTCTGCAAGACTCATCATCGAACGTACCATGTCTAACAGAGTACGATTTCTCCTCTCAGACACACCATTATGTTGTGGTGTTCTAGGTGGAGTGAGCTGTGATACAATACCACACTCTTTCAGATGATCACGGAACTCATGACTCAGGTATTCGCCACCTCGATCAGATCGGAGTGCTTTAACCCTTTTTCCCAACTGGTTTTCTACTTCATTCTTGAACTCTTTGAACTTTTCAAAGGTCTCGGATTTGCACTTCATAAGATACACATATCCGTATCTACTGAAATCATCAGTAAATGTAACAAAGTAGAAATACCCTCCTCTAGCCATGGAACTCATGGGTCCGCATACATCACTATGTATAACACCCAAGAGATCCTCAGCCCTCTCAGTATAACCAATGAAAGGAGCTTTAGTCATCTTGCCTAACAAACAAGATTCGCATCGCTCAAATGATTCATAATCAAATGAGTCCAAAAGTCCATCTCTATGGAGCTTGGATATGCGCTTCTCGTTGATATGGCCCAAACGACAATGCCAGAGAAACGTAGGGTTCGAGTCATTTGTTCTTAGTCTTTTATTATTTTCTACATTATAGATCAGATGGTCCAAGTTCAAAACGTAGAGACCATTAAACAATTGGGCTACAGCATAACAAACATCATTCTTAAATATAGAACAACAATTGTTCTTAATTATAAAAGAAAATCCAATCATGTCCAAACATGAAATAGATATAATGTTTCTAGTTATTGCCGGAACAAAATAACAGTTATCTAATTCTATTACAAGCCCACTGGGCAAAGAAAGACGGTAAACTCCTACGGCTACAGCAGCAACTCTTGCTCCATTGCCGACGCGGAGGTCCACCTCCCCTTTACTCAGCAATCTTCTCCTTCCCAGTTCCTGCACATTTGTACAAATGTGAGAACCACATCCGGTATCCAATACCCAAGATGAAGGAGCAGAAAGGTTTATCTCTATAACGTAAACATTAGAAGCGGAAGTCATACCTCCCCTCAATTTCTGCAGACCCTCAATATACGAAGGACAGTTCCTCCGCCAATGACCAGCCTTGCCACAGTGGTGGCATTTCCCATCCTTCACCGTGCTTTTCTTTTTCATCAGTGCTGAAGACTTGGGCTCAAGATATGACTTAGGTCCTACCTTCGTCTTCTTGGAGCCCTTGGCTTTGCCCTTGCCCTTATGCACCATCAGTATGGGGCTGGCAGGCTTGGCCTTCTTCATGTTGATCTCGGCAGTTCTTAACATGCCTAGGAGTTCGGGCAGTGTCTTGTCTATCTCGTTCATATTGTAGTTCAAGACAAACTGCTCATAACTGTCCGGCAACGATTGCAGGATCAGATCCGTGGCCAACTCTTGACCAAGAGGAAAACCCAGCCTTTCAAGGTTCTCTATATACCCAATCATCTTGAGTACGTGAGTCCCTACTGAGTCTCGAACTCCCATCTTGCACTGAAACAACGCTTTAGTGATGTCGAACTTCTCTTGACGAGCCTGCCCTTGAAACATTTTCTTGAGGTGCCCGTCAATCTCCTTGCACCCCATGTTCTCATGTTGCTTCTGAAGCTCAGAGTTCATGGTGGCAAGCATAAGGCACTCGACATCCAAAGCATCATCAGTATACTTCTTATAAGTATCCTTCTCAGCATGGGAAGAGTTCCCGGTCGGCACCTCGGGGGCTTCTTCTTCCAATACATAGAGCTTTCGCTCTTGCCTGAGAACAATTCTCAGGTTCCTATACCAGTCCATATAGTTTGTCCCGCTGAGCTTATCCTTCTCAAGGATGGCTCTCAGAGACAGCGTGGAGTGTGAAACGCTTGCCATGGAATTCTACAAGAATTTATGCAGAATAAAATCAGTACCTACATTTCAATTGCAATTTATTCTAATTAGGAATTCAATTAAAATACTCCCACAATTTTATTCGAAATGATAGCCCTCACTAACAATTCGGAGAGTTCATGCGAGCTACTCTCTTAGTGGACAAGATCCGTATTTCACCAACACAATGAGTCCGCTTTGGCGTTCCTCTCACGATGTGGTTATTTAGGTAGGCAACGCTTGCCAATTGCATCCTCATGCAATTCTTGTATGGTTGGTGAATAACTCCTTATTCGCATCCATCATATGGTGCATGCCAACCATATGCCTCTAGGCACTCAACCTTTGAGGTCACCTAGTTAAGCTGGACCCGATGTCAACAGTGGGATATCACAATTATCCGCTCGCACCCTTACCAAGATAGATTAATGCACCTTGCTTTGGCAAGCCCACATTTCATCGATCGAGGCAGGAAGAGTGTCATCCATCGGAAGGCATCCGAACACTTAATATTAAAAGAAGGGATTTCAATTTTAGGTTAACAATTAACCATGATCAACATTTGATCAATGTGCACATCCAAAGAAAAACAATTCTTCTAAAACCACATGCATCCCTTATGTGCACATCCTGACACCATCAACATTTGATAGAAGGAAGGGCTAAATCTGACCATCCGGAAATTTCCAAATCCTCAGATTCACATGCTTTGGACAAAGGCAAAGACAGCTCAACTTAAAGCAGTAGACAAGCTCATCTCTCTTTGTTGGATTCAAAATCCAAAACAAAATCGAGGGATGGTTACTGCTAAGGAGATCACAATTTCTAACACTTAGAAACACCACCGAAATTCCAATCATTCTTGGCGAAGTGCCAAGACTAAATCTAGATATTTAGAACGCTTCTAAATCTCTAGGTTTACACGCACTGGAATGACCAAACTTCCAAAACAACAGTCATGGCCGAACCTCCCTCTGATACCACTGTTGGGTTTCTCTATAGGGTTGGCACAACACTTGTGCACGCAGCGGAAAAGTAAAACATCAAGAAAAACCCAAAGAGATGTGGATCGAGCCATGACGGTTGAATCAAGAAGTTAACGAAACTAGGCAAAAATTACCTCGGTGGCGTTGAGTCACAACTCAACGGAGAAGCTCCAAACTTTGTCTGCTTGCTGGTGGCGAGTTCTACGTGGAATAGTATCCACGTTTCTGCAGAAGTCCACACGAGCGGGAGAACGCCGAGCTTTCCGTCGCACGGAAGATCGGGAAGGAGAAGACCGCACCTTTGCTTTCCCACGGACTGCTAGGTCCGCGCCAGGGATTGCAGCGCCAGCGACGATCGCCGGAGAAAAAGGTGGTCAAGGGAGCAAACACGGCGGCGGAACTCTTCCGGCGGCGGGATCGGGATCGGCGGAGCGAACGCGGAACTCCTTCCGTCGGGTTCGATTCGCACAGAGGGGATAGATCGCTCCTATTTTTGAAACCCTAAGTGTTATATTTATACTTAAAGTATAAAATAAACTCAGGAAAATCGCTATCCGCAGACCACCCAGAACTAGGGTTCAGAATCGGCGAGAATGAATCGGTGAGAATCGGCGACAATCGGCGAGAATCACTGAGCAGGTTCGGTGAGAATCATTCGGCGAGTATCACATTGGATCGGCGAGAATCAGAGTACAATACTCGACGATTCTCGCCGATCGTCGAGCCACGCTCGACGACACATAATGATACTCGACGATCGTCGAGCCGCGGTCGACGACAATAGCCAAGGTAGTCGATCGTCGAGAATCAACAATTGATTCTCGACGATTCTCGTCGATCGGCGAGAATCAGCAAGGTGATTCTCGTCGATCGGCGGGAATCAGAAGATGATTCTCGACTATTCTCATCGACCCTCCGATGACAAACCTAACCAGCCCTCCAAGGCAACATTTGCCCAACCCGATGATCCTTTAAGGCAACAATTTGCCCATAACCCTATTCAGGTCGGTGATTGGTAACCTTTACCAACACAGTCAGTCATCCAACTTCTCCACGTCTCTTATGTGCGACCCTGCAGGCTCATATCGCGTTGGCAGTGAGATTAGATGTTTGACCACTTCCAGATCATCATGGTAACTCCAACAGACTCCCACTTGATCTCGAAAGTATCAAACCAAAAACCTCACAAACAATGAGCGGCATCTAGCAATGCATCATTGCTCCCCAAGCAATAAGAGTTTATAACTCATAAGCCTATATGACCAATGTATCAGCGTTGTCTTTGTCCCTTTGTCCCTTACATCCGGAAAGAACTAGAGGCATGGACTGTGTCACCCTCGTTTTAGCTCAATCCAAGTTTTCTTGATCCAGGACGGACTACTAGAGAATGGTGAGTCCAATATCACATATTGACTCAACCAAGCATGGCCATGCATTTCTCAGTCCAGTTCCATCAAGGGGCCCATGGATGCAACTCCTGTCATACAGGAAGACAAATCCCATATCTGCTCACACACAAACACCCAAATGATTCGTAACATGCCCAACGACCACCCTTATCATCAACCTTTCTCAAGGAAGACTTTAGATGGCATCAAAGCACGCTCTTCCTCACTTGATGAATGCTGTGACTTCAGGTCAAAGGACCACAACACCATTGTCAACTGAGACCTACTCGTGACACTATTGGATGACAATCCACAGAGTAGTCTCAGGTTGGGTCTGTCCAATACAACTTGTTCACTAACAAGTACCCACGTGATGACTTGATATCACAATATCATGACCTGTGAGAACCAGTCATCAGTCAACACACGTTCTAGCCTTCATGTATCATCATCACCCTTAGTTTCTATGATGATACTCGACCAAGGACCTTTAAGAATGAAGCTTCAAATAAATCATGGGCTCTCACATTCAAGTCACGTACTTGATGTCCCATGGAAGCAAACATTCTAAGGGTATCTATTATGTTAACATTTAACTATCATATATAGAAAAACTCATAATAAAAGAATTTGCCATTAATTATAAAAGAAAAACTAGGTACACAGTTCATCATATGAACAAACAGCCAACAAAATACAAGATAACATGCAACCCACAAGATTCTCGCTAGAGTTGATCATTTAGGTATCGTATACCCATCGATCTAGTATGACCATCATGCTTTCTCTGCACGAGAGGCTTTGTCAGCGGATCCGCAATATTTTCCTCAGTCGGCACTCTGCAAATGTTTACATCTCCTCGTTCGACAATCTCACGAATAAGATGAAACCGCCGGAGTATGTGCTTGGAGCGCTGATGAGATCTAGGTTCCTTAGATTGTGCAATTGCACCATTGTTATCACAGTAGAGAACTACGGGACCAACAATGCTAGGAACTACATCAAGCTCGCCGATGAATTTCCTAATCCATACAGCCTCCTTCGCTGCATTAGCTGCTGCGATATACTCGGCCTCTGTTGTAGAATCAGCAACTGTCTCTTGCTTGGAACTCTTCCAGCTCACAGCTCCTCCATTCAGGCAAAACACAAAACCTGACTGAGACTTGGAGTCGTCTCTATCAGTTTGGAAGCTAGCATCCGTGTAACCACTTACAACGAGCTCTTCCTCTCCACCATACACCAAGAACACGTCCTTAGTCCTTCTCAAGTACTTCAGGATATTCTTGACTGCAATCCAGTGACATTCACCGGGGTCTGACTGATACCTGCTAGTCATGCTCAAAGCAAAGGAAACATCGGGTCGAGTACATAATATCGCGTACATGATTGATCCAATTGCCGAAGCATATGGAATCAACTTCATGCGGTCCTTATCTTCACAAGACTTTGGACACTGGTCCTTAGAGAGATTCACACCATGAGACATGGGCAAAAATCCTTTCTTGGACTCAAGCATGTTGAACCGCTTCAACACCTTTTCGATGTACGTACTCTGGGTCAAACCCAGCAACTTCTTCGATCTATCTCTATAGATCTTAATACCCAGTATATAAGTCGCTTCGCCCAAATCCTTCATTGAAAAGCAGTTCCCTAGGTTGTTCTTAACAACTTTCAGGGTAGGAATGTCATTCCCAATCAACAGTATGTCATCTACATACAATATCAGGAAGACAACAATGCTCCCACTGATTCGCTTGTAAACACAAGGCTCATCTTCATTCTTGATGAAACCAAACTCTTTGATCTTCTCATCAAAACGAAGATTCCAACTTCGAGAGGCCTGTTTCAGTCCATAAATGGACTTATTCAGCTTGCATATTTTAGTGGCTTCATCTGGGGATACAAAACCCTCGGGTTGTGTCATATACACTTCCTCAAGGAGGTTTCCATTAAGGAAAGCCGTTTTGACATCCATCTGCCAGATCTCGTAGTCATAATACGCAGCAATAGCAAGCAATATCCTAATGGACTTTACCATGGCAACAGGGGAAAAGGTTTCATCATAGTCAATACCATGAATTTGCTTGAAACCTTTAGCCACCAGTCGCCCTTTGAATGTCTGTACATTCCCATCCATGTCGGTCTTCTTCTTGAAGACCCACTTGCACCCTATGGGTCGTACCCCTTCAGGTGGTTCCACCAAGTTCCAAACTTGGTTTGCATACATGGAGTCCATTTCGGATTTCATAGCCTCAAGCCATTTGTCGGAGTCCGGTCCATTCATAGCCTCTTGGTAGGTTGCTGGTTCATCATCATGATCCATAAGCAACACATTACCTATTTGAGACACGAGAAATCCATATCTCTCAGGCTCAAACCTCGGTCTACCAGATCTACGTAGGACTTGTGTTCCCTGAGCAGGTTCTCCAGCTACAACATCTTGTAGTCTTATCTCAGAATCCAATTCCGGTTCATTCACTACATGTGGTTCTTGAACTTCTTCAAGCTCTACCTTTTCAGTCTTTCTTGATAAGAACTCTTTCTCCAAGAAGACACCAGTCCTTGCGACAAACACTTTGCCCTCAGACGGTAGGTAAAAGTAATACCCTTTCGTTTCCTTAGGATATCCCACCAGATAACATTTATCTGATTTGGGTTCCAGCTTGTCAGGCATTTGACGTCTTACGTATGCCTCACAGCCCCAAATTTTAATGAACGACACACTAGGACGCTTCCCAGTCCATATCTCATATGGTGTCTTCAGAACCGTTTTCGTTGGAGCGCGATTCAATGTCATTGCAGCAGTCTCTAAAGCAAAACCCCAAAAGGAAACAGGCAAGTCTGCAAGACTCATCATCGAACGTACCATGTATAACAGAGTACGATTTCTCCTCTCAGACACACCATTATGTTGTGGTGTTCTAGGTGGAGTGAGCTGTGATACAATACCACACTCTTTCAGATGATCACGGAACTCATGACTCAGGTATTCGCCACCTCGATCAGATCGGAGTGCTTTAACCCTTTTTCCCAACTGGTTTTCTACTTCATTCTTGAACTCTTTGAACTTTTCAAAGGTCTCGGATTTGCACTTCATAAGATACACATATCCGTATCTACTGAAATCATCAGTAAATGTAACAAAGTAGAAATACCCTCCTCTAGCCATGGAACTCATGGGTCCGCATACATCACTATGTATAACACCCAAGAGATCCTCAGCCCTCTCAGTATAACCAATGAAAGGAGCTTTAGTCATCTTGCCTAACAAACAAGATTCGCATCGCTCAAATGATTCATAATCAAATGAGTCCAAAAGTCCATCTCTATGGAGCTTGGATATGCGCTTCTCGTTGATATGGCCCAAACGACAATGCCAGAGAAACGTAGGGTTCGAGTCATTTGTTCTTAGTCTTTTATTATTTTCTACATTATAGATCAGATGGTCCAAGTTCAAAACGTAGAGACCATTAAACAATTGGGCTACAACATAACAAACATCATTCCTAAATATAGAACAACAATTGTTCTTAATTATAAAAGAAAATCCAATCATGTCCAAACATGAAATAGATATAATGTTTCTAGTTATTGCCGGAACAAAATAACAGTTATCTAATTCTATTACAAGCCCACTGGGCAAAGAAAGACGGTAAACTCCTACGGCTACAGCAGCAACTCTTGCTCCATTGCCGACGCGGAGGTCCACCTCCCCTTTACTCAGCAATCTTCTCCTTCCCAGTTCCTGCACATTTGTACAAATGTGAGAACCACATCCGGTATCCAATACCCAAGATGAAGGAGCAGAAAGGTTTATCTCTATAACGTAAACATTAGAAGCGGAAGTCATACCTCCCCTCAATTTCTGCAGACCCTCAATATACGAAGGACAGTTCCTCCGCCAATGACCAGCCTTGCCACAGTGGTGGCATTTCCCATCCTTCACCGTGCTTTTCTTTTTCATCAGTGCTGAAGACTTGGGCTCAAGATATGACTTAGGTCCTACCTTCGTCTTCTTGGAGCCCTTGGCTTTGCCCTTGCCCTTATGCACCATCAGTATGGGGCTGGCAGGCTTGGCCTTCTTCATGTTGATCTCGGCAGTTCTTAACATGCCTAGGAGTTCGGGCAGTGTCTTGTCTATCTCGTTCATATTGTAGTTCAAGACAAACTGCTCATAACTGTCCGGCAACGATTGCAGGATCAGATCCGTGGCCAACTCTTGACCAAGAGGAAAACCCAGCCTTTCAAGGTTCTCTATATACCCAATCATCTTGAGTACGTGAGTCCCTACTGAGTCTCGAACTCCCATCTTGCACTGAAACAACGCTTTAGTGATGTCGAACCTCTCTTGACGAGCCTGCCCTTGAAACATTTTCTTGAGGTGCCCGTCAATCTCCTTGCACCCCATGTTCTCATGTTGCTTCTGAAGCTCAGAGTTCATGGTGGCAAGCATAAGGCACTCGACATCCAAAGCATCATCAGTATACTTCTTATAAGTATCCTTCTCAGCACGGGAAGAGTTCCCGGTCGGCACCTCGGGGGCTTCTTCTTCCAAGACATAGAGCTTTCGCTCTTGCCTGAGAACAATTCTCAGGTTCCTATACCAGTCCATATAGTTTGTCCCGCTGAGCTTATCCTTCTCAAGGATGGCTCTCAGAGACAGCGTGGAGTGTGAAACGCTTGCCATGGAATTCTACAAGAATTTATGCAGAATAAAATCAGTACCTACATTTCAATTGCAATTTATTCTAATTAGGACTTCAATTAAAATACTCCCACTATTTTATTCGAAATGATAGCCCTCACTAACAATTCGGAGAGTTCATGCGAGCTACTCTCTTAGTGGACAAGATCCATATTTCACCAACACAATGAGTCCGCTTTGGCGTTCCTCTCACGATGTGGTTATTTAGGTAGGCAACGCTTGCCAATTGCATCCTCATGCAATTCTTGTATGGTTGGTGAATAACTCCTTATTCGCATCCATCATATGGTGCATGCCAACCCTATGCCTCTAGGCACTCAACCTTTGAGGTCACCTAGTTAAGCTGGACCCGATGTCAACAGTGGGATATCACAATTATCCGCTCGCACCCTTACCAAGATAGATTAATGCACCTTGCTTTGGCAAGCCCACATTTCATCGATCGAGGCAGGAAGAGTGTCATCCATCGGAAGGCATCCGAACACTTAATATTAAAAGAAGGGATTTCAATTTTAGGTTAACAATTAACCATGATCAACATTTGATCAATGTGCACATCCAAAGAAAAACAATTCTTCTAAAACCACATGCATCCCTTATGTGCACATCCTGACACCATCAACATTTGATAGAAGGAAGGGCTAAATCTGAACATCCGGAAATTTCCAAATCCTCAGATTCACATGCATTGGACAAAGGCAAAGACAGCTCAACTTAAAGCAGTAGACAAGCTCATCTCTCTTTGTTGGATTCAAAATCCAAAACAAAATCGAGGGATGGTTACTGCTAAGGAGATCACAATTTCTAACACTTAGAAACACCACCGAAATTCCAATCGTTCTTGGCGAAGTGCCAAGACTAAATCTAGATATTTAGAACGCTTCTAAATCTCTAGGTTTACACGCACTGGAATGACCAAACTTCCAAAACAACAGTCATGGCCGAACCTCCCTCTGATACCACTGTTGGGTTTCTCTATAGGGTTGGCACAACACTTGTGCACGCAGCGGAAAAGTAAAACATCAAGAAAAACCCAAAGAGATGTGGATCGAGCCATGACGGTTGAATCAAGAAGTTAACGAAACTAGGCAAAAATTACCTCGGTGGCGTTGAGTCACAACTCAACGGAGAAGCTCCAAACTTTGTCTGCTTGCTGGTGGCGAGTTCTACGTGGAATAGTATCCACGTTTCTGCAGAAGTCCACATGAGCGGGAGAACGCCGAGCTTTCCGTCGCACGGAAGATCGGGAAGGAGAAGACCGCACCTTTGCTTTCCCACGGACTGCTAGGTCCGCGCCAGGGATTGCAGCGCCAGCGACGATCGCCGGAGAAAAAGGTGGTCAAGGGTGCAAACACGGCGGCGGAACTCTTTCGGCGGCGGGATCGGGATCGGCGGAGCGAACGCGGAACTCCTTCCGTCGGGTTCGATTCGCACAGAGGGGATAGATCGCTCCTATTTTTGAAACCCTAAGTGTTATATTTATACTTAAAGTATAAAATAAACTCAGGAAAATCGCTATCCGCAGACCACCCAGAACTAGGGTTCAGAATCGGCGAGAATGAATCGGTGAGAATCGGCGACAATCGGCGAGAATCACTGAGCAGGTTCGGTGAGAATCATTCGGCGAGTATCACATTGGATCGGCGAGAATCAGAGTACAATACTCGACGATTCTCGCCGATCGTCGAGCCACGCTCGACGACACATAATGATACTCGACGATCGTCGAGCCGCGGTCGACGACAATAGCCAAGGTAGTCGATCGTCGAGAATCAACAATTGATTCTCGACGATTCTCGTCGATCGGCGAGAATCAGCAAGGTGATTCTCGTCGATCGGCGGGAATCAGAAGATGATTCTCGACTATTCTCATCGACCCTCGGACGACAAACCTAACCAGCCCTCCAAGGCAACATTTGCCCAACCCGATGATCCTTTAAGGCAACAATTTGCCCATAACCCTATTCAGGTCGGTGATTGGTAACCTTTACCAACACAGTCAGTCATCCAACTTCTCCACGTCTCTTATGTGCGACCCTGCAGGCTCATATCGCGTTGGCAGTGAGATTAGATGTTTGACCACTTCCAGATCATCATGGTAACTCCAACAATTTTTGCCTAGAAGCTGTGGAGGCACTACTTGTATGGGGTGAAGGTCGACATCTATACCGACCACAAGAGTCTGAAATACTTGTTGGATCAGAAAGAACTAAACATGCGACAGAGGAGATGGAGTTCCTGGGGGACTACACGTTCAAAATTCACTATATGCCTGGGAATGGCAATGTGGTTTCAGACACGTTGAGTCGTAGGTCCCCAGCTTAAGCCAATTGGCTGTCGGTCCATGACGAGCGGTTAGTTCGGGAGTTGGAGGCGTTGGAGATCTCTTGCATAGACAAGCACTCAAGTGCTGAAGCGCTATTGAACTGGATGGAAGTTCAGTGTGACCTGGCTGATAGGATTAGGCAGGCTTTGGATATGGATGGCCGTATGAAGCAAATCATGGTTGATACTTTGGATGAGACAAATTCCCAATTCGTTGTTGAGGATGGATTGTTGTGGAAAGACGGTCGTCTGTGCGTCCCAAATGTGGGCAGTTTGCGGGTGGAATTGTTGTACGCGGTGCATCATACCAAGTACTCAATTCACTTGGGGAGCACGAAGATGTACCGCGATGTGAATAAATTATTTTGGTGGCCAGGACTTAAGAAGGATGTGGCACTCTATGTGGCTAAGTGTCAAACATGTGCTTTGGTAAAGGCGGAATGCCAAAAGCCGGGAGGATTCTTGAAGTCCTTGCCTATTCCGGAGTGGAAGTTCGATGACATTACTATGGACTTTGTGCACGGGTTGCCAAGGTCGCAGAAGGTAAACGACGCCATCTGGGTGATCTTGAATCATCTGACGAAGGTGTCGCACTTCATTCCGCATAGGAAGGATGATTCTGTGGAGAAATTGGCAAAGTTATATGTGGATAACATAGTACGGCTTCACGGTGTGCCCCGCAACATCGTGAGTGACCGAGATGGGCGGTTCACGTCCAATGATTGGAGGCTAGTGTAGCAGATGTTGGGAACAAAGCTGAGTTTCAGCACAGCCTTTCATCCGCAGACGGATGGTCAGACCGAGAGGGTCAATAGGACAATGGAGGACATGCTTCGCATATGCGTCCTGGACTTCTGGAAGCAGTGGGAAGATCACCTATACTTGGTGGAATTCGCTTACAACAATAGCTACCAGACGAGCATACAAATGACGCCCTTCGAGACCCTATATGGTAGAAGATGTCATACGCCGTTGTCTTGGTTGGAAACGGGTGAGTCAAAGTTGTATAAGTGGCAAGAGGTGGAGTACTATAACGCCAAGCATAGGAACGTGGAGTTCGCTGTCGGCGACTGGGTGTACTTGAAGATCATGCCATTCAAGGGTGTCTCGAGGGTGCGGCGTTTGAAGAAGCTAAGCCCGAGGTTTCTTGGACCGTTTGAGGTTCTGCAGCGGATTGGCGAAGCAGCTTATCGATTGAGGCTATCAGTGGAGCTAAGTGGTCTACACGATGTATTCCACATTTCGGTGCTGCGAAAGGTGGTGCAAGAGCCTTCGGAAGTGATTGCGGTCGACCAAGTGCCGGTCGATAATGGGTTGACGACGACGGTCAAGCCTATATGAATAGAGGACTCGGAAGTCAAGCGGCTACGCAACAAAGAGATTAGGATGGTCAAGGTCCATTGGGACAACTGTGGTTGGGAGGACTCTCGTGGGAGCGAGAGTAGACCATGCTTAAGGAGTACCCGGAGTTATTCCACTCAGGTACCGTTTAAGTTTTGTGTTTATCTTTCATTTATGTAATTTCAGGACGAAATTCTTTTAAGAGGGAGAGAGTTGTAACTCCCCGAAACTCAAAAGAGTGACGGGTAGCTTTTCGGACCATGTTTGGAACTTGGTAGGGGTTACACAGCCTGGGACACGGGCATGTCCGAGGGCATGTCGTGCTCGGGTCGACGATCTGGCCGAGAGGTCGACGAATTTTGGAGTCGATGATCGTCGAGTAGCGAACACGACCTGAGACATGGGCGTGTCCCAGGCCGTGTCATTCACGGGATGAAGCCGGGCCGTGGCGGGGGAGACACACGGTGTAGCAACGGGCCGTGTCGAGTAGACACGGGCATGTCAAATTGCGACACGGGTGTGTCGAGTACCCGTGTACCTTTCAGGCGTTTTCGGTCCTGTGTCGATGGAGTAACATGACACACTACACGGCAGTGTATAGTATGACATGGGCGTGTCAAGTTTGACAAGGGTGTGTCGGTACCCGTGTACTCTTCGGGACGCTTAGATTTCGACGGCGAATGGGGAACACGGCCCTGGACACGGGCGTATCACAGGCCGTGTTCGGCCCAGATTTTGGATTTCAAGCCCGGATCATGGCCGCCCGTTTCCATATTTTTGGATCCGATGGCTGGGGGTTGTTCGGAGCTTTGGAGCTCCAAATCGCAAGCCGACTTCGGATCTGCGGGGGATAGGACAACGCGGTGCTTTTCATCCGCAAAGATTTCCATGGCGCCAAGGAAGAATGCTAGGGTAACGATTCTCATCCTAGGATATGTGAAGTCCTCTTTTCCTTTACATAGGAAGCCCTCTCTCGCGAGTTTGCGGTGAGTTTGAGGCGTTCCTTCGGGTAGACATGAATAGTCCTCATTGTGTACATATAGAGTCTTTAATCGAGAATCAGACATAGGCATGATGTGTGAAGCTTACCCAGACAAGTTGGTCTGGATCGGTGATGTTGCATTACATGAATGGCCGGAGAATACTTCACATGAATGGTTGTTTTTCGGGTTTTCTACGCGGTAGATTGCAACAAGGAGCCTTGGGGACTAACTCCAAGGTGCACCCGGAAAACTGGGCAGATGTGTGATTCTGCCAACATGGTGGCCTGGGAGACAACTTGTACATAACTGTGTTATGTAAAGTGTGTGATCGATTTGGGACTCAGGAAAGCTTGACCGCGTATATGGCTTAAATTGACGTTGCTATGTGAGCAACGGGTTAGTTGGAACCGTACCCGCTCTATGTCGTTCGGTAGGAGCCGTTGGCATAGATGGAGAGTCTTAGGTAGTCTATGGCTTAAATTGACGTGACCAATGCCAGAAAAACAAAATGCTCACGAGATTGGTCGTCCAAGTGTCGGTGGTGAGACCGCAATGTCTATGGCTTAAATTGACGTGACATTGACTGGTTCACCGAGAATGTGCCCTAAGAGAATGGGGTGTGTGGTCGTGCATGCCCATGCCTATGACGAAGTGTTTACACAATACTACTTGGTTATGCTAATAAAGTGTAGGGAAAGGAGCATCGCCGCCCCGAGTTTGGGGGCGGGAACGTTATAATTTGGTCAGCATAGCTAACCGTTGCTTTTGTTTGCCACCGTTGCGGTGGATTGTTGCTTGCAGGTGTTGTGGATCCAAGTGGTAAATAGCGGGCAAAAGCCCATGTTACTGAGCCGGCCCTCGAAGGCCTAATTTTGAGTGTTTACTTGTATTATTCATGTGTGACCGGCCTGCGTGCCATGATATGGAAAACACTGTAATTTGAGCAAACAATTGTAAGACCTTATGGCCATTGTACTTGTGTATTGTGCGTACATTCCTATTGGGTTTTGTAGTGGACATTCATGCTTTTGTTGGGTTTTTTGTTTTGCAACCTTTTAAATTGCTTCTGCTAGAATGTACTCTGTGTAGGATGTTGATTCTTAGTTGGATGGTTTCCATTGAGTAACCTCCCGGTCTGTCTGTGGTATATGACATCGGGCACCGACCGGACCTACTGCTATATGCTATGCGACGGATAGGGGGTGTTACACGGGGAGTACCCCAGTACATACCCCTGACATCCCGGTGCAATTCGCCAACCAAAATGGGCTAAAATAGTGCACAATGGCTAAGTGAGGCCCTAATCAAATATATGACAATTCCTACTGAAATAGTAGTGCACAAGCATGATAATAAGCCAAGATGAGTCCGAAAAACCCTATATAAATCAGACTCATCATGGATACAATACCCAACACCTGAGTTCCTTTTCGAGAAACATAAGTCCTTTTCCGAGATATCCATTTCTGAGCCTGCATTTTTCTGAATGTTTTACTGAGTAAGAATTTTCCTTAGCATTTTTTGAGGGGCTGATGCAGAATTCTTCCTTAACTTGAACTGTGAACTTTTCAGGTCTCCATGTTGAGCATACCAAGTTCTATCTTGAAGAGAGAGAACTTGCTCTCGTCTAGCGGCTTCATGAAAATATCTGCAACTTGCCTATCTGTGTCAATATAAAGGAGGTTGATGTCCCCATTTTCTACAAGCTCTCGAATGAAATGATATCTCAGTTCGATATGCTTCATCCAGCTGTGAGAAACTGGATTGTTGGTGATTGCTATAGCGCTGGAGGAGTCACAAAACATAGGAATGTCCCTGAACTTCAAGTTATAATCTTCATATTAATTCTTTATCCAGAGAAGTTATGCACAACAACTGCCTGCAAAATTTTATTCTGACTCGGCTGTTGACATTGTGACACAATTATGTTTCTTGCTACTCCAAGAAATGATCCTTCTTCCAAGGAATTGGCAAGTCCCGAAAGTGCTCTTTCTGTCATCTTTGCTAAGTCTATATCTGAAAATCCAATTAGCTCTCTATCATTATTTCTTGGGTACCATAAGCCAAGATTGGGTGTTCCTTTATGGTATCTATAAATCTGCTTTGCAGCAGAGTAGTGAGATTCCTAGAACACACACATGTTGAAAATATTATGTCAGGCATGCTAGTAATAAGATAGAGCAAAGATTCAATTATACTTCTGTACTTGGTTTCATCGAAAGGTTTTCCTTTCTCATCCTTGTCCAGAGACATAGCTGAACCCATTGGAGTCCTCATAGAGGTTGCATTCTCTATTCCAAATTTCTTAACCAACTCCTTGGTGAACTTCGTCTGAGAGATAAAAATTCCCTCTTTAGATTATTTCACCTGAAGTTCTAAGAAATATTTCAGCTCGCCCATACTACTCAATTCAAACTTCCCTTGCATAAGTTTGGAAAACTTCTTGCAAAGTTTGTTGTCTGTAGAGCCAAAGATAATGTCGTCGACATAGATTTGCACTAAAAAAATCTTGTCCTTTACTTTCCTAAGAAATAATGTTATATCTATCTTTCCCCTTGTGAACTTATTCTCAAGAAGAAAGTTAGACAACATTTCATACCAAGCTTGTGGAGCTTATTTTAACTATATAAAGCTTTAAATAACAAATAAACTTAGTCAGGGTGGTTAGGATCAACAAAACCTGGGGGTTATTCAACATATACGTCTTCCTTTATATTACCATTGAGGAAAACAAACTTCACATCCATTCGATAGATAATGAAGCCCATAAGTGCAACATATATGAGGAACAACCTGATGGCTTCGAATCTTGCCACTAGAGCATAGGTCTGATCAAAGTCGATCCCTTCTTCATGTATGAATCCTTTAGCTACGAGTTTGGCTTTGTTTTTAATGATGGTTTCATCATCATCCATCTTGTTCCTGTAGACCCACTTTGTTCCAATTACATTCTTGCCCTTGGGCCTTAGTACAACCTTCCAGACTTGGCAGCGTTTGAACTGATTTAGTTCTTCTTCCATTGCAACTATCCAAGATGCGTCTTGGTTTGCTTCTTTGAATTTCTTTGGTTCAACTTGTGAGAGGAAACTCTAATGCAAATTTTCATTAGTAGTACCTCTTCGAGTTCTTATACCATCATGAGGATCTCCTATGATTTGATCAACTGGGTGACCCCTTAAGTGCCTGAGCTCTAGAGTTCTTGTATCGAGAGCTTTCACTATCTCTGGAGTTACTTCTCCCACTTGGATAACTTCTTCATCTTGGTGATCTTCTTCTCCAATTGAGGTTAGAGGAGTGATCTTGATGACCTTTTGAGCACTTTCTTCAACTATCTCATCCAAGCTTAACTTGTTCAGCCTTGAACCTGCATCTTCAACAAAAACACTGGAAGAGCTGCTATATAGCAAGCTAGTCTCATCAATTACAACATTAATCGACTGTTCTACCACCAGAGTTTTCTTATTAAAAATTCTATAAGCCTTACTATGGCTACTATAACCTACGAAAATACCTTCAAAACATTTTTCTCCAAACTTTGTATGATGATATTTCTCATTATTAAGTGCATAACATTTACAACCAAAGATCCTGAAGTAGGACACAGTTGGTCTCCTACCTTTAAGTAGCTCATAGGGAGTCTTACGATGCTTCTTGTTGATCAATGCTCGGTTTTGCACATGACAAGTTGTATTGACGGCCTCATCCCTGAAGTACTTTGGAAGAGAGGAGTCAGTTAACATTTTAGTACATGCTTCAATGAGTGTTTTGTTCCTTCTCTCTGCAGCTCCATTTTATTGTGGAGTACGTGTGGGGGAAAACTCTTAAAAGATAGCCAGACTTCCACAAAATTGTGTCATGACATAAGATTTGAATTCTGTTCCGTGGTCACTTCTGATTCTGACCACTGATCAATTTAATTCATTCTGGATTTGCCTGACAAAGTTCGTGAACAAATCAAAGGTATCTAACTTTCATTTCAGAAAGAACACCCAAGTAAAATGTGAGTTGTCATCAACAATTACCAGCATATATGACTTACCTCCTAAGCTACAAACTTGCATTGGTCTGAATAAGTCGATGTGCAGTAAGTACAAACACCTTGAGGAATCATTGTCGACAATGCCCTTAAAGGTAACCCTTGTCTTCTTGCCCATTTAGCATGCGTGACATGGACTCTATTTAATGCACTTAATAGTCGGTGCGTCACGTACTAGGTCTTGAGAGAATAACATATTAATGGTTTTGAAATTTATATATGCAAGTCTCTTATGACATTGATCAGAAAGAGATGCACTATATTTTGCAACAAAACATACTGGGGTAGAAGTGTCTAAGCATAGAAAATTAAGACTAAATATATTTCTACTCCTTGTGCCTGTTGATATCGTCTCCATAGTAGAGGCTGACTTTATCACCCACTTATCCTTAAAAAGGTAACAATAAAGCTTTTATCACATAATTGACTTATGTTGATCAGATTATGTTCTAATCCTTTCACATAAACAACATTAGTGAATGAAACTATGATGTTAGAAATTGTATCGTAGCTTTTTGTGATTCTCCTGTGAGAGCCACCAAAGATAACCTTTGGTCAGTCTTTGACTAGAGTTTACTTTTGAAGTAGGCTTCTTATCCCAGTCATATGCCGAGAGCATCCACTATCCAAATACCAGATAGGCATTTTGTTGGCCTTTGGACTTACGTGCAAAAATTAATCAGTTGACCTTAGGAACCCAAACGTATTTGGGTCCTTGGTTCCTGGTTAGCATACTCCTCCTAGGAACATTAGCCTTGCAAGTGGTCTGCCTCGTATGGTTAACTTGAGGAGTTTCAAAATTTTTGGGATTAAACCAGCAATCCACAGTAAAGTGACCAACTTTGCCGCAGGACCAACAAACAAACCTATTGTATCTTCTCTAGGCCTCCTGCTTGATTTTTTGAACATGTGATCTAACAGGAGCAGCTGAATTTGAGGTAGAAGCCTTAAGATGATTGTGCTTATGAGGTTTTTGCACCTCCTTTTCCTTATGTACAATAGGCTTGGCTTTAGGTGCCTTGTTGATGTTATGACCATGAACATATGGACCATAATTTTTTATTTAAATTTCTTTGTAAGATGCTTTGAACACACTTTCGCCATTGTTCCGGGGACGGGTCCATCCTTTGTACCGTGACTTAGGCTCTACATAAGTAGGCCTGGTAAAATGACCATAGGATGAATCAAAACCAAAATCGTTCATTGGGAAGATTACCTTCTTAAACGAAGTTTGATCTAGAGGGGCCTTCCCTTCCTCTTCGGCTAAAGATTTCTTTGCAGCCTTATTTTTCCTTTGAGCCTTATTCCTCCTAAAGGATTTACTAGTAACAACCTCATGGCCTAAGCCAGCTCCTTTAGCCTGAGCAGAGAATTCAGCAACAAATGGAAGGACTGTCTTGGGCTTGGAGAAACTTTCAACAAGTTTCTTTTCAGCAGCAAGCTGTATTTCCAACTTCTCGATGATTTTATCTTTCAGGTTGAGGTGCTCGAGAGCTTTATTGTATTCTTCGACCGTGGTGTCGAATTCCTTTCTGATTGAGTCCATCCTTATGACTTCCTCCCTCAGAGTGATCTCCTCAGCATTAAGGGATTTTATTTCCTTAGCCTGAGTTTTAATAACTTTTCTACATCAGTCATAGACCTTGATCAGCTCTGTATATTGACTCATGAGTTCTGATTCATCATCAGAGGAACAGTTCTCATGATCATCGTCAGGAGATTTAGACTTTAAAACAATAGTGTGATAATTTACGTTCCCATGAAATTGGAGGACAACTTCTTCTTCGTCGGAGTGAGCTATGAGCCCAATGTAGGCTTTCTTCATCCTACTTGACTCATATAAGTCAGTGTCACTGAGGGACTTCTTCTTCTTTACTATGAAGCTCTTCTCCTTCTTTTTGCTGTGGGAGGATTTGTGTTCTTCTTTTCTTCCACCCTCCTTTTTCTTGTAAGGGCAGTCGGCAATCACGTCACATGGCTTATTATAATAGTTGCACATAATATTAGTGGAAAATTTTTAGTTCTGCTTAGACTTATACTTGTCGTTTGTATGATTTTTCTTTTGATGACTACCAGCGTGACATAATCTTCTGTAAGAGGACTCATTGCCTCTCATCTATTTCTTCTTACTTAAAAACTTTTTGAACTACCTGGAGAGTAGGGAGAACTCTCCATCAAATAGTTTTGAGCCTGAGGTGCTTGGCTCTGAGTCTTCTTCTTCACTTTATTTGTGAGAGAGAACAAGAGATGCAGCTTTAGCTTTCCTTGAGCTATCTGCCTTCAGTGAAACAGACTTCTCTTTTGATGAAGATCTGCCACCCTCTTCTTCAGCTTTTCTGGCATTGATTTGAAGCTCATAAGACATAAGCTTCCCGAAGAGATTCTGGGGGTCAGTATTAGCCAGTCTCCCAAACTCCCTCATAATACAGATATTATTGTCCCATTCCTTTGTTAACGATCTTAGGAACTTGTCATTTAGTTCTCCATTAATGAAAACCCGGCTTTAGCTCTTCAGGTCGTTGACGATCTTGAAGATGTTTTCAAATGTATCAACTATTGTGTCCTTAGGGCCTTGCTTGAAATCCTTATACTTCTGATTTAGAAGGGACCTTCTGTCATCCCTTACTTCTTCGGTACCTTCAATCAGAACAATTAAAGACTGCCACATTTCCTCAGTAGATTGGAAGTGAATAAGGTTCTACAACATGGAGTTATCAAGTGCACTTACGATGATATTTTGAGCTTTCTTGCCTAGAGAGACAAGTGCAATCTCATCTTTATCGAGATCCATCAGTTTCTTTGGTACCTTTCTGGTTGGATCAATAGTGGAGGTTGTCATGGGAACATAGCGGTATTCTTCCACTATAATGAATATTCGGGGATCAACAGCTTCCATGAAAAATCTTATTCTCTCTTTCCACAAGGGAAAGTTAGCCTTTGTGCACACCAGAAGCTTTGTTGAGTCCTTGGATCTGTCCATGCTTGATAATCTCTAAGACAACTAGAAGTCGATGTGTTCAAGGTGTGAAACCTTTGAGAACAACCTCCCTCTGTAACGCCCCGAAACTCAAAAGAGCGACGGTAGGCGTTTTGGGCCAAATTTGGTATTCGGAAGGGGGTACACGGCCTGGGACATAGGCGTGTCCCCGGGCGTGTCGTGTTCGTTCGTCTATCAGGCCAGTGATCTGGGATCGACGATCTGGCCAGCGTTAGACGATTTTGGGTCGATGATCGTCGAACAGCGTACACGGCTGGTTGTCACGGGCGTGTCATGACCGTTCGACGAACAAGCGAGCGATCTGTGATCGACGATATGGCGGCGATCGACGATTGAGCCAGCGATCTGCGATCGATGATCTGGCGGCGATCAAAGATTGGGCCAGTGATCAGCGATCGACGATCTAGCAGCGATCGAAGATTGAGCCAGCGATCTGCGATTGATGATCTGGCGGCGATCGACAATTGGGCCAACGATAAACGATCGACGATCTGGCGGCGATCGACGATTGGGCCGGCAATCAACGATCTATGACTTGGCAGCGTTCAGCGATCTTGGCTTGACGATAGTCGAGCGCGGGGCGATTGTGGCGTGTTTGACTCTGTCGATGCGGAGTGTCGACACAGAGGTTTTGGTGGGATCTTCACTAAATGTCCCGACACAATTTGATTGGTCGCGGACGTGTCCTGCTCCGGATTGGTGAACTGTGCGGTGTTTAGCCCCATTTATCGAGGTCAGACCTGGATCGTAGACATGCATTTCCCTTTTGTGGGATCCGATGGCTGGTGGTTAATCCGATTGGGATATACCCGTGTTCAGTGTTTCAAAACCCTTATTCTTTTACCGTTGGTTCTCTGTCTAAGTTCTAGAGAGAAGGGACAGCGAAGGAGGAAGAAGAAACCTAGATCCATTCCTTGGAGGGGCTTCGGAGCTCCAAATCGTGAGCCGACTTCATATCTACCAAGACAAGGAGATTGCGGTGCTTTTCATCCGCGTAGATTTCCATGGCGCCAAGGAAGAATGCTAGGGTAATGATTCTCTACATGAGCATGTGCAGCTCTACTTATTTTGCATAGGAAGCCCGCTCTCGCGAGTTTGCGGTGAGTTTGAGGCGTTCCTTCGGGTAGATATGTAAAGTCCCCGTTATGTAGAGTCCGTAATTGAGAACGGATATAGGCATGATGTATGAAGCCTACCCGGACAAGTTGGTCTGTATCGGTGATGTTGCATTGCATAATGGCCGGAGAAGACTCCATGCAAATGTTTATTTTTCGGGTTTTCTACGAGGTAGATTGCAACAGGGAGCCTTGGGGATTAACTCCAAGGTGCACCCGGAACACTAGGCGGATGCGTGGTTCATCCATCTTGTGGGTCTGGGAGCCAACTTGAACATAACTGGGTTATGTGATGTTTGTAATGATTTGGGACTCGGGAAAGTTTGACCCACGCATATATTTTAAATTAACGTTGCGGTGTGAGCAACGGGTCAGGCGGAACTGTACCCGCTCTATGTCGTTCGGTTAAAGAGACCTAAAGCTACTTGCCACTTACCATTGGTATAGATGGAGGGTCTTAAGCAGTGGCCAGAAAGAACAAATGCTCAAGAGAGATTGTCGTCCCGGGGACGGTGGTGAGTCGGCAGACTTAGACCGTGATCACCGAGAATGTGCCCTGAGATCACGGGGCATGTGGCCATGCGTGCCAACGCCTGTGATGCAATGTATTTATATACTGCTTGGTTGTGCTAATAAAGTACAGGGAAGGAGCATCGCCGCCACGAGTTGGGGGCGGGATCGTTATAATTTGGTCAGCATTGCTGACTGTTACTTTTGTTTGCCACCGTGCGGTGGTTTGTTGCTTGAAGGTGCTGCTGGACCAAGCGGTCAATAGCGGGCTAAAGGCCAAGTTGGTGTGCCGGCCCTTGAAGGCCTAAATTTTGGATGTTTTCTTTTATTCATGTATGGCCGGCCTGTGTGCCAAAGTTTGGAAAACATTGAATTTGAGCAAACTGTTGTAAGGCCTTAAGTTTAGTACTTGTGTATTTGTACTTCATTCCTTTGGGAGTGTTTAGTGGACATTCATGCTTTTTGTGCTGGGTTCTTTTAATTGCAACTTATAAAACTGCTTCCGCTAGAATGGCTCTGTGTAGGACAATGGAATGGTTCGATGGTTTCCATTGAGTAACCACCCGGTCTGTCTGTGGTATATGGCGTCGGGCCCCGGCCGGACCTACTGCTATATACTATGCGACGGATAGGGGGTGTTACAATTTGGTATCAGACTACTTGTTTCGGTCAGGCTTAAAATGAATTTGTGGATGAATTCTTTTTAAGGGGTGGTGAGCACATGTGTGTGCATCATTGTTATAACAACAAAAGAACCCATGAATGTCCACTTAGGAATGAAAATACACGTGTTTGGGGAACCTGCGTGTTCCTATAATTGTTGTTTGCAATTTTATTTGGTCGCTTGACGGTGTTTTGTACCACTTTAGGTGATCAGAAGCGGTACTGGGCCGTCGGAACGTCGAGTTTCTGAGGCTAGCAGTGCACCAAATGATGCTCCTGCAACACCTCCATCGGCTGAGACCATACGATTGGTGGCCGAAGCAGTGTTTGCCATGATTAATGCGCAGCCTACAAGGAAAATACAGCAGCCCGCTCCTGCGATGGAGCAGGTACCTCTTCCATAGGTAGAGCCGAGAAGAGTGGAGCAGGTAGTAGTGGAACCATTGGTGCCGAGGAGGGCTACCGAGAGACAGCTCAAACATATTATGAGCTTGAATCCTCCGGTATTCTCGGGGTTGGGAACCCCATCTCAAGCTAAAGGCTGGCTCTCCAGGGTGAAGAGAGTCTTGACGGCGACAGAGACGGAAGAATGGCAAATGACCACTATTGCTACGTTACTTCTGGATGGTGAAGCGAGATTGTGGTGGAAAGGCTTGGAGCTTCATCTCTTGAGGGGTAGGCAACTTACAGACGTCTCGATAGAAGAGTTCTTGAGACTGTTCTTGGCTAGGTACCTCCATTCGGAGCAGAGGATAGCGTTGGAGAACGAGTTCCTGAAGTTGGTTCAAGGAGAGAGTAGCGTGGATGAATATCTCCACGAGTTTACTCGATTGATTCGGTATGCTAGCTCCACCATCGCGGATGAGGAGTGCAAGACGAATCGATTCTATGATGGTCTGAGAGATGAATTGAGGCTACTGTTCTCGGGGCCGATGACGCAGGGTTTCTTGACCTTGGTCAACACGACCCGTTCCTTGGAGAAGGACATGAAGAATGTTCAAGCGAAGAAGAGCTTGGGCGATAAGAAGTCTGGGTTCACAGTGCCGACTACTTCAATGTCCGGCTATCAAAGGTTCTTTAAGAAGTCTAGGACTTTGGGTCCAGCTCCTTCTTCTGGTGCTTCTAGAGCGACTACGGGTCGGACCCCGGGTGCATGTTTTACTTGTGGGAAGGCGGGGCACTTTGCCCGTGACTGTTGGAGCGGACGTCCCAAGTCCGAGAGAAAGTCGGGAGCAACTTATGAAGAGAAGGGCAAGGCGGTGGAGTCGACCGCGTCCCATTATGCTTCGGCCCAACCGAGGGTTTATAGTCATGGCCAATAGGAGGCCATCAAACAGGCGGATGTGGTGACAGGATTTGTTTTGATTTGTGAGTATCCGGCAAGAGCACTCTTTGACACGGGAGCTTCACACTCTTTCTTGTTCGAAGGATTCATATCATGCATCAGAGTACCTTCTTCGATGGCGAAGGACAAGCTGGATGTGTTGTTGCCCAATGGGTGTTCGATGTGTGCGGATAGAATCTGTGGCATGAAGATTCGCATTGGGAATCAAGAGTTCGATCTGCAAGCATCATTACTACCGTTGGTGGAGTTCGACGTTATATTTGGCATGGACTAGCTCTCGGAGCAGCAAGCCTATATTGATAGAGGTCGCAAGGAAGTCAAGTTGGGAGCAAGTCGTGAGACGACTTTTATGGGCTTAAAAGGCTCGAGCAAGACGTTGATGTCTGTTCTTTAGTTGGTGAAGGCGGTTCGTGCTGGTGCAGAGTTGTTCTTTACATTAGTGGAGGTTGCAAAGCCAAAGCCTACATTGGATAGTATATCAGTGGTAGCTGAGTACCCTGATGTGTTCCCCGCAGATCTTCCTGGAGCCCCGCCTCAACGGGAGATAGATTTCACGATTGAGCTAGTGCCAGGGGCAAATCCTGTGTCACGATCTCCATATCGGCTAGCACCTAAGGAAATGGCGGAGCTGAAGGTTCAACTGCAAGAGTTATTGGAGCAAGGGTTTGTGCGTCCAAGTTCTTCTCCTTGGAGTGCACCGCTCCTCTTTGTTAATATTGGGTACATTGGAAAATGTGTACCAGATTTGAAGAAGCCTCACCCTACTCAATGATGTGCATCAAGGTGTATTTGATGTTATTTTGAGTTTATATGTGCAGGTTAAGTAAATGCAGGATTGCAGAAAAATTTCTAAGTCCATGTGTCGACACCTAGAGAAGCCGTGTCGACACTTATGAAGGCCAGTGTCGACACTAGAGAAAAGGTGTGTCGACACTTGGAGTTAATTGCATCGACACTTGGAAAGGCTGAGTCGACACCAGAAGAAACTGTGTCGACACACAGAGGCAGTGTCGACACACAGTGAAATTAGTCGACATCAATTGTGTCGACACCAAGAATCAGTGTAGACACACAGAGTAGCATACTCGACATCAATTGTGTCGACACCAAGAGGCAGTGTCGACACACAGAAAACTTTGTCGACATCAACTGTGTCGACATACAAGACTTATGTCGATACACAACAGTGCTTCAACAAAGTTAAAGTGAAGAAGTGTTTGTGTCGACACACTCAATCAGTGTCGATACATTCTAAAGAAGCTGTGTCGAGAAGCAGCAAACAACAACAAAGGATTTGTGTCGACACCACCAAGGCTTGTATCGAAACATAGTCCACTTGTGTCGACACTTAGTCTACTTGTGTCGACACATAATGAAGTTCAGTCTCGACACTTTCAGATAGAGACAGTGATTTCAAGAAGTGACTGGATGACTTGACAGCTGCCATTTCCAACTGGTCAACTGCTACTGTCAGAGCTGTCAGAAGTTTGTTAGAAACCGGTTCAGCCGGTTACCATGGAGGAAGACTATATAAAAGCTTTCTCCTTCAACAGAAAGGATGATGATTACAGATTGAAGAATACAGTATACATAAAAACAGAAGAAGATTTTCGTCAAGAAGATCTAAGCAGAAGGTGGAGAGAGAGAGCTCCATCAATTGAAGTGCAGTTACTGAACCAGGCTACCAAGAAAGATTCAGATTGAGATCTAAATCTCAAGTCAGAAGCTGATAGAAGATCAACTTCACAAGAGATTCAACCCTACTGAGTTCAGATTCAAGAAGCTTTGAAGAAAGCTAAGAGCGGTTGTTCTCTGCCATCAGTTTCTTCCAAGAACTGATCAAGAAACCATCCATCCCTTCTCTCTCTTTCAGGGTGGTGGTTATATATTTTGTTTAATCAAATTTCTGTAGGATCTATTCTAGATCTGAGTTGTAAGCCTGTGTTTATAAAGGCTGAGTGTAGGAGATTATTTTCTCTGAGTTGTAGGCCTTGTTAAAGGCCGAGATAGGGCTGTGAGCCTGAGGTGTAGGAGATAGTGATCTCTGAGTTGTAGGACTTGTGTAGGCTGAGGTAGGGTTGTGTTCCTGAGCTGTAGGAGTGTGGACTCACTCTGAGTTGTAGGAGCCCTGTTGGGGTTCTGAGCTACTGTAAGATCTGAGGTGAAGTGAAGAAGTTAGGACGAATCTAGTACACTGCTAGATAGGCGAAGGGGGAAGTGGATGTACCCAGACCTTGGGGAACCACTATAAAAATCTGTGTGCAATCTGTGTTGTGATAATTCTGTGAATATGTGATGTGTTAGATATAGAATTATCTGTTGTTAAGTAAATAACTGAATAGATTTGCTGCCTTAAAAAGAAAAAGGAATTACACCTATTCACCCCCCCCCCCCTCTAGGTGGTTAGGCACTAATTCTTTCAAGTGGTATCAAAGCCAGGTTCCTCAAAGAAGGACTTAACAGTCTGAGTTAGATCCATAAGGCATATTCAAGATCAAGAAAATGTGTTCTGGTGAGAATCATAAGGAACTAAGTTCTATGAAATTACCCATATGCAGAAAGGAGATTTTTGGAATTTGGAAAGAAAGGGTCAGGCTGTTTATGGAGGCTTCTGATCCAAGGATCTATATTACAGTCAAGGAAGGTCTTTATATTCCTATGAAGATTTCTGTTCTAGATGCAAACCAAAGAATTCCCAAAGATTTCTCTGAGATGACAAAGGATGAGATCATCCTGGCAACTATAGATAAAAGATCCCAGAATATCATAGTAAGTGTCATAGATGATTCTACCTTTCAAAATTTGATTCACTGCAAGACTTCAAAGGAAATGTGGGATACTTTGATAGTCTACATGGAGGGTTCTGAAGAAGTCAGACAAGATAGAAAGTCTATGCTGAACCAGGAATATGAAAGTTTCAGACAAGGAAAGTCTGACAGTATAACTGAATGTTATAAAAAATTCTATAGAATAGTAAATGAGCTGATGTCCTATGGAAGAATCTTCAGCACATATGAGCTGAATGATAAATTCCTGAGATCCTTGACAAAGGATTGGGATACTAAGATTTGTGCCATTAGGGAAGTGGCCAAACTTGCAAATATCTCTCCTCCAACCTTGTTTGGAAAGTTGCTGTCATATGAGATGCAACTGATGGCTAGGAAAGAGGAAGAGAAGAGTACAAAAGGGGAGAATGGAGAAAAGTCTGTGGCCTTCAAGGTTGAAGCCACTAAGAAGAATAGGAGGATGTCTCCATCACCTCCTAAGATAGTTGCTGAAATTCCTTCAGATAATTCTGATAACCTAAGTTCAGCCAACAGTGACTCAGATGAAGACTTTGCTGCCTTCATAAGGCAGTTTCAGATATTCCTGAAGAAGAAGCAGTGGAAGTCTAAGCCTTCCACATCTCAGCCTAAGGATGTTTATTATCAAAAGAGGAAGTCATCCAAGAAGGATAGGAGCAGGTCCAAGCCAGGCAAATCTACAACATCAAAGATTGTTTGCTACTGCTGTAATAGGCCTGGACATGTAGTGGCTGAGTGTCTAGATAAAAGGAAAGAATCTACTGATAAAAAGAAGACTCAACACCAGAGCAAGAAGGAGAAATCCTTTATTGCTAAGAAGGAGAAGACCTTGACAGACCAGTCATCTTCAGAGTCAGAATCTGAAGCTGAGGCATATATTGGTCTATATGCTGCAGATGAAGAAGAAGAGTTTCTCCAAGTGCTGAATTCTATATATGAACAAGAAGACCATCAGTGCAAGGGACTGATGGCTGTGTCAGAAGAGGAAAAGTGCCAAGATCAGCCTGCTCCTGGTAGGGTACAATGTCTTTCCAGAAATTCAGATTGCAGTACTGAGTCAGAGTCAACAACATCTGCATCAAGTGATGTAGATGGGTCTGAGTCTGAAGGTGATATTCATCAGCTGATAGATTAATATGGAGATTTATTGCAGGCACTTAAGAAGAGCAAAAACCTGGTCAAAACTCTGGCTAAGGAAATTGCAGATCTTAAGATGGTTTCATCTGATTCAGAAAAGTTGTTGGATCAGAAGTTGAATGAGATAGCCAGACTGAAAAACATTACTGTTATTCAGATGGGCACTATCACATTTAAGAATGATCAGATTAAAAATCTGGAGATTAGACTTCAGAAAGAGAAAGAGATTGTGGCTAGTTTTTCTAAGGCAAAGTCTGTATTACCCTTAATAGATGACTTTGTGTCACAAAAGGGTAAGGTAGGAATAGGCTGCAAGAAAACTGCATGGGCTGCTAAGTCTAATAAGAAAGGCAAAAGTCCAGCATAAAACAAGAGACCTGCTGTAAATAATTCAGCTAGGGTTGTACCTAAACAAAGGTATAATAAGTTTGAGTGCTGGTGTTGTGGCAAGGTAGGCCACTTTGCCTTAGATTGTTGGCACAATTCCAGTGTCAAGGAGAATAGCAGTCTGCCTGTGAGAAGACCTGCAGGCAGATTTGTTAAATTTCAGACTAACATGAACCAAAGACCCAAAACACATTTGGGTTCTAAGGTTAAGTAAACTTTATTGCAGGTGAGTCCAAGTTGCCATGCCCCTATATGGTACTTGGACAGTGGATATTCCAAGCACATGACTGGAACAAGGGGATTGCTGAAGGACTTCACACCTGTGCTGAATGGACCTAAAGTAACCTTTGGTGGATCAGAAAAAGGGATCATCAAGTATTTGGTAACATTTCTAGTAACCAGATTACTATCACTTAAGTGGCCTATGTGAAGGGTTTGAAACACAACCTTATAAGCATAAGTTAGCTGAGTGATTTAGGTTATGACATTTCATTTATTAAGAATGGATGTCATATCAAAAGGTCAAGTGATCAAGAGGTCATATTGACAGGATATAGGAAAAGAAATGTGTACTGTCTTAACTTTGAGTGTGAGAACAATGTTTCTCCTATTTGTCTTGTAGCTGATGAGAGAGCCTCTCATTGTGTTAAATGGCACAAGAGGCTGGCCAATCTTAACTACAAGATTATTGGCCAAATCTTTAGCAAAGAGTTAGTGAGGAATGGTCCTCAAGTTAAGTGTATAAAGGATGTGATATGCTCAGCTTGTCAAAAAGGCAAGCAGACCAAATCCTACTTTCATAGCCTTGAAAACAAGGATTCAGTGAGGTGTCTATACCTCTTGCATATGGATCTATTTGGTCCTATGCTAGTTCATAGTCTAGGTAGGAAGGTCTACACTTTTGTGGTGGTGGATGACTATTCTAGATATTCATGGGTGTTCTTTCTGAGACAAAAATCAGAAACCCCAAGTGTTTTATATAGTTTGTCAAACAAATTCAGAATGAACTTGACAGTACAGTGGTCAAAATCAGAAGTGACCATGGCACTGAATTTCAATCTGAGAGTATGACAAGACTGTGTGAAGAATTTGGGATTTTTCAAGAATTTTCCTCACCTAGAACACCACAGCAAAATGGTATTGCTTAAAGGAAGAATAGAACACTGATTGAGGCTGGTAGAACTCTATTGAGTGACACTTCACTCCTAGAATATTTCTGGGCTGAGGCAGTAAACAATGCATGTCATGTGATCAATAGGGCTACTATCATTAAAAGCCACAAAAAGACTCCCTATGAGATTATGAAGGGCAGAAAACCAAACGTATCCTATTTTATGATCTTTGGTTGCAAGTGTTATGTCCTTAACAATGGCAAGTATTATCTAACCAAGTTTGCTGCCAAATCCCAAGAGGGGATATTTGTTGGGTACAACAATAATAGTAAGGCTTATAAGGTCTACAACTTGATTACTCAAGTTGTAGAAGAGTCTGTACATGTAGTCTTTGATGAAACAAGACTGATTAACAGTGAGTTGCCAAGTAGTGTTTGCAGTTCTATAGGTATAAATGAGAGAATGGACAAGCTTACCATTACAGAAGATTCAACTGCAAATCAGGAAGTGGAAAATGGTGGCTGCTATCCAGGGGGAGTACAAGACTCTCTAGATGCTGATGAAAACCAAGAGGTGCAGCATAATGAAGAGACTGGAGGTGTTCAACCTGAAGATAGATTACCTCCAGCTATCAGACACTTAAAAGATCATCCAGCAAATCAGATAATTGGTGATCCAAGATAAGGAGTACAAATAAGGAGCAGGAATCTGAGCACAGTTCTTTGCTCTAGCTTCCTACCACAAGTGGAGCCAAAGAGATTTTAAGAAGCTGTTCTAGACCCACATTGGATTGATGTCATGTAAGAGGAGCTGAATCAGTTCAGAAGGTGCAAGGTCTGGAAGTTACTTCCTAAACCCAAGGACCGCAACATCATTGGAACAAAGTGGATCTTTATGAACAAACTGGATGAGAATGCGATCATTGTGAAGAATAAAGCAAGACTTGTTGCAAAAGGATACAGGCAGGAAGAGGGTATTGACTTTGATCAAACCTTTGCCCCAGTAGCAAGACTGGAAGCAATTAGGACGTTTCTTGCCTATGCAACATATCAAGGTTTCAAGGTATTCCAAATGGATGTAAAATCAGCATTCCTAAATGAAAATCTAAAAGAAGAAGTCTATGTAGAGCAGCCCTCAGGTTTTTTTGATCCTCACAAACCTGATTATGTTTATAGACTTAGGAAAGCTTTGTATGGGTTAAAACAAGCCCCAAGGGCATGTGTGAAACCCTGTCTAGTTTCCTCATTGAGAATAAATTCTCAAGCGGGAAAATAGACAAGACTCTATTCCTAAGGGAATCCAAAGGAAAGATAATCCTAGTCCAAATATATGTTGATGACATAATATTTGGGTCTACAGAAAGTAACCTTTGTAGAAAGTTTTCAAAACTTATGCAAGGGAAATTTGAAATGAGCAGTATGGGAGAACTTAAGTTCTTCTTGGGTCTCCAAGTAAGACAGACTGAAGATGGCTTGTCCATATGCCAGTCTAAGTTCACCTTGGAGTTAATTAAGAGGTACGGTATGGAATCATCCACTACCATGAGAACTTCTATGGGGACAAGTGTGTCTCTAAGCAAAGATGATGCAGGAAAACCTGTAGATGACACTTTGTATAGAGGGATAGTTGGCTCCCTCCTATATCTCACTGCTAGTAGACCAGATATCATGTATGCTACATGTGTCTGTGCTAGGTACCAATCCCGCCCTAAAGAATCTCATCTGACTGCTGTTAAAAGGATTTTGAGATATCTTAAGGGCACACCTAATTTAGGCCTTTGGTACCCTAGGAATGGAGATTTTCTACTGAAAGGGTATTCAGATGCAGACTTTGAAGGTTGCAAAGAGGATAGAAAAAGTACTACAGGCACCTGTCAATTTCTAGGAGGAAGACTGGTGTCTTGGAGTAGTAAGAAGCAGACTAGTGTGGCAATTTCCACAGCTAAGTCTGAGTATGCGGCAGCATGAAGTTGCTGTGCACAGCTGTTGTGGATTCAACACCAGCTAGTAAACTATGGTATTCAGGTAAGTAGAACACCTTTGCTATGTGATTCTACAAGTGCCATTTCTATTGCTAATAATCTTGTTTCACATAGTAGGACTAAGCATATAGAAATTAGATACCATTTTCTTAGAGAACATGTAGATAAAGAGAACATCTCACTAGAATTTGTTAAAACAGATCACCAAATTGCAGATATGTTTACTAATCCTCTAGATGAAACTAAATTCAATAAGTTTAAAATTGAATTAGGAATGTTGAACATAGATTAGTTTAACAGCATTGGCTAAGTAAAATAGTGTCGACACAAGAAGTTGTCTGTGTCGACACATAGTAGTTGGTGTCGACATTCCAGGAAAGTTGTCGACACATCTAGAGAAGTGGTGTCGACACTTTAGAAAATTAGTGTCGACACATCCAGTAGTGGTGTCAACACTTCAGGAAGTAGTGTCGACACATAAGTTCTGTCGACTATTTTGGTGTCGACACATGTAGATGTCTGTCGACACTCAAACTCTGAGTCATCAGTTAAGGATATTTGTGTCGACACATCATAATTGGTGTCGACACATAGAAGAAAACATTATTGTCGAGACTTAAGAAGTCTGTGTCGACACATTTTCACAGTGTCGACACATTTAGAGGATTTTGACGAGACTTTTGACCTTCCTTACATAAAAGGGTATAAATAGGTCAACAACATTGTCTGTCGACACTTTCTCCCTAGTTTCGAGACCAAAACCTAGTGTCGACAAACTCTCTTCCCTCACACCAGATTTCTCTCAACAATTATGGCGCCAAAGATCGAGGATAATGTCAATGAAGGATATGAACTGGTTCGAAACGCATTTGATGGAGCGGAATCAGAAATTACAGGAGTAATAACCCTAATTGCTGACAATGGTCTGGAATTCATAGTTTCTGAACCAACTAAGATCTGGAAGAAAGAGGCTCTAGAATTCTTTGGTGCTGCTACCCTAGATCACACTGGACTCAAAATTCGATCCACAGTCCATGGA
This sequence comes from Platanthera guangdongensis, assembly GCA_039583875.1. NCBI lineage: Eukaryota > Viridiplantae > Streptophyta > Magnoliopsida > Asparagales > Orchidaceae > Platanthera > Platanthera guangdongensis. The sequence continues at coordinate 68,372,806 of CM077150.1, read as the reverse complement.
GTCAAGGTAAAAATCACCCAGAAGAGTTTAGAGAAAGTTCTACATCTGCCAAGAACATAAGAGGAAGAAGATGTACCTACATCTAAGCTAAGAGAAGCACTTCAATGGTGTGGACTGAATTCCACCATGAAGATTGGCTCAGCTTTGAATAGGAAAGGCATGAATATACAAGGAAAGCTCTTGTCTGAAGTTGTAGGCAAGGTGATTCTCTGTAAGCTAGGGGGCATGATAGGATTTCTGCCTACATGTTTAACCTAATGACCAGAATCATCTACAAACTAAACACTGATTAGTCAATAGTAATCTTTGAAAATATTAAGGAAAGTATGAAGAAGCTCAATTTGGGAAGAATTGTAAGCTTGTATTTAGCTGGATCAATACCTGAAGTGATGGATCAGTCAGCGGGGACTAAGATAAATCACATGAGAAGGATGGACATCAGGATCCTCTCCAGGTGGGAGAGGGTATTAACTAAGGACATGCCAACTCCATAGAAGGAAGTTCCTCCATAGAGGAAGCAGAAGAAAGCCACAAAGGCTCGTGAACCTTCCAGTAGTTCAGAGGAGCAAGTAGTTTCCAGTTCTAATGAGGAAGAAGCTGATAATGCTGGAAGGTCACCAGTAAGAAATGAAGATGCACAGAGGCAGGGGGAGCAACCATCTACTAGCCGCATTCACCTGGATCCACTCCAGGGGGAGCCTCCACATGTGGAAGAGCCAACTCATTTGGAAAGTGAAATGGCTACACAAACAATTCTTGAGGTAATACATGAAGTTAATCAATCAATTTTCCATATTGAGGATGAAATATTAACTGAGTCTTTGATTGATGTTGCCCAACCAACTCAACTAAGTAGTCAAGCTCCAGATGTTATCATGGAAGATACATCTGCTGCTGCTGATGCTCCTGAGATAAGAGTATCTCCAGTTCCTTCCCAACAAGAGCTTACCCTGGATGAGTTGTTCACTGCTATGGAGCAAGACACTCAGGGGGAGACAGAAAGATTTGAGGGGGAGAAAGCAGATGTTGAAGAGGAGCAAGCTAACCTTGAGGGGGAGCAAGTAGGAACTCAGGGGGAGACTACAATAAATAAGGAGGTGCAAAGCAGAACTGAGAATGAGGAGAAAAGGACTCAGGGGGAACTACCAAGGACTGAGAAGGAATTGCCTCCTAGTCCTAATGAAAGGGTTAACATAGCTAGTACCTCAGCATCTGAGGATGAAGAAGCTTCAAGAGCTAAGAAGAGGAAGCTCATGGTCTTCAAAAGGAGAAGTCAATGCTACATGAAGGCATTACAAGCTACAGCTCCACAACCTGCCCCTACAGCTGATTATAGCTTTTTGTTGGTGGCCTTGCAGATCAAAATGGATGAACAAAGGAAGGCTCTATAAAAGTATATGGATGAAGGCAATAAGTCACTTCAATTTGATCTGGCTCAGGATATTAAATCCATCAGATTTGAAGTTAATCAAAACAAGAAGGAAATGACTGATTGTTTTCACAAAGGAGGAAATGCAGTGGTGTACCTAGCAACTCATCAAGAAAAGATCAAGACACAAGTTGATGACATAGCTGTTAAGCAAGGCTATGTCCTAGAGAATCAGATAAGAATGAATGATAATCTAACTGAATCACACAATGTGATTGTAACAGAGATGAAAAATATTGTTACTGCCTAAATTGCAGCAGGGTCACAGCTAAGGCAGAATTTGACAAACAATTACAAGAAGGATTAGCTGCTGTCCAAACAGCTATAAAGGATTCTCAAAAGACTATCTCTGCTCAGCTACTGAAGTTGAAATCTTTTTATAAAAATGGAGTAAATTTTCTGGATGAACAAATTAGATTTCAGAAAGATGATCTTAGGGATCATATTGCTAGAGAAGTCATAAAGGAGGAGAGAGTATTAGTCAAAGCAGGCTCTGACCATGCTAAATGGATATCTAATAGCATCAGAGCCACACTTGGATATCCACCCCTTTGTGATGATTACAACGTGGCTGAATCTGGAGTGCATCCTGTATATTTTGGAGGTGAACAAGCTGAAGTTGCTCAAGTAATCTACCCTCCAGCTGATTTTGAGATGATACATCAAGAAGTACAATCTATGTACAGTCCTCCTGAGGGTAATAAAAATGTTATTCTTGAGAAAGTAGACATGCCAGTTCCAGAGGCCATTTTGAGCAAAGAGCAAGAAGCTCTATTATCTAAGAAGAGATTCAGAGAACAGTCAGAGTTAAGGCCTGATTTTGAGTAGTGGAGCCCTACTTCTATAAATATTATACTGACTGCTTGGAAAGCTGTAAAGGACAATATTCTAGAGAGGGGAAAATGGTACTTTGAGCAAGAGTGGAGAAAGCACGAAACCAGGTAAGAAGCTATAGTTCAATATAGAAGAAAGGCTAAACTTGGGAAGCTACCTCCTAATGCTCAGGAGCCTAGCAAATATTTCCCTAAGCCTTTTCATTACTTTGAAAGGAAAAGAATAAGAGCTGAAGAGCTAAAGAAGAATGACCTAAAGGACAAGAAGCCAGCTGATGACACTGATGCTCCAGTTGAAGCCAAGATTCAATAAGGCAAAGGAATTGTCATCAAGGAGCCAGAGCAGCTTTAGATTAGTTTTACTAGATTTTATAACATTGTAATCTTTTGTGTTAAAATCTATGTAAACTTTTGTTAAAGAAAGTATTGGAAGTTGAAACAAAAATATAATGAATGCTCATTGTGTTAGCATACTTATTCTTTGATGAAATATCTTTTATGTTTTGTTTTAAGTAGTTACCCTGTCATATAATATTGTTATACATCAAAATGTGTATTTATTATGAATGGTGTATATCATTGACTAAGGGTTATGACTTCTCCAAATAGGGAGAGATTGTTGGGTACATTGGAAAATGTGTACCAGATTTGAAGAAGCCTGACCCTACTCAATGATATGCATCAAGGTGTATTTGATGTTATTTTGAGTTTATATGTGCAGGTTAAGTAAATGCAGGATTGCAGAAAAAATTCTAAGTCCATGTGTCGACACCTAGAGAAGTTGTGTCAACACTTATGAAGGCCAGTATCGACACTGGAGAAAAGCTATGTCGACACTTGGAGTTAATTGTGTCGACACTTGGAAAGGCTGAGTCGACACCAGAAGAAACTGTGTCGGCACATATAGGCAGTGTCGATACACAGTGAAGATTAGTCGACATCAATTGTGTCGACACCAAGAATCAGTGTCGACACACAGAGTAGCATACTCGACATCAATTTTGTCGACACCAAGAGGCAGTGTCGACACACATAAAACTTTGTCGACATCAACTATGTCGACACACAAGACTTGTGTCGACACAAAGCAGTGCTTCAACAAAGTTAAAGTGAAGAAGTGTTTGTGTCGACACACTCAATCAGTGTCGACACATTATAAAGAAGCTGTGTCGAGAAGTAGTAAACAACAACAAAGGAGTTGTGTCGACACCACAAAGGCTTGTGTCAACACATAGTCCACTTGTGTCGACACTTAGTCTACTTGTGTCGACACATAATGAAGTTCAGTCTCGACACTTTCAGATAGAGACAGTGATTTCAAGAAGTGACTGGATGACTTGACAGCTGTCATTTCCAACCGGTCAACTGCTACTGTCAGTACTGTCAGAAGTTTATTAGAAACCGGTTCAGCCGGTTACCATGGAGGAAGACTATATAAAGGCTTTCTCCTTCAACAGAAAGGATGATGATTACAGATTGAAGAATACAGTATACATAAAAACAGAAGAAGATTTTCGTCAAGAAGATCTAAGCAGAAGGTGGAGAGAGAGAGCTCCATCAATTGAAGTGCAGTTGCTGAACCAGGCTGCCAAGAAAGATTCAGATTGAGATCTGAATCTCAAGTCAGAAGTTGATAGAAGATCAACTTCACAAGAGATTCAACCCTACTGAGTTCAGATTCAAGAAGCTTTGAAGAAAGCTAAGAGAGGTTGTTCTCTGCCATCAGTTTCTTCCAAGAACTGATCAAGAAACCATCCATCCCTTCTCTCTCTTTCAGGGTGGTGGTTATATATTTTGTTTAATCAGATTTTTGTAGGATCTATTCTAGATCTGAGTTGTAAGCCTGTGTTTATAAAGGCTGAGTGTAGGAGATTATTTTCTCTGAGTTGTAGGCCTTGTTGAAGGCTGAGGTAGGGCTGTGAGTCTGAGGTGTAGGAGATAGTGATCTCTGAGTTGTAGGCCTTATGTAGGCTGAGGTAGGGCTGTGTGCCTGAGCAGTAGGAGTGTAGACTCACTCTGAGTTGTAGGAGCCCTGTTGGGGTTCTGAGCTACTGTAAGATCTGAGGATCTTAGGTGAAGTGAAGAAGTTAGGCCGAATCTAGTACACTGCTAGATAGGCGAAGGAGGAAAGTGGATGTACCCGGACCTTGGGGGAACCACTATAAAAATCTGTGTCCAATCTGTGTTGTGATAATTCTGTGAATCTGTGTTGTGTTAGCTATAGAATTATCTATTGTTAAGTAAAAAACTGAATAGATTTGCAGCCTTAAAAAGAAAAAGGAATTATACCTATTCACCCCCCCCACCCTCTAGGTGGTTAGGCACTAATTCTTTCAGTTAAGAAGAAGGACGGAAGCTTGAGGCTATGTATTGATTATCGAGAGCTGAACAAGTTGACGGAAAAGAACAAGTACTCGATCCCCCGGATCGATGATCTATTCGATCAGTTAGTCTGGTCGAAGGTGTACTCAAAGTTGGATCTCAAATCCGGGTACTATCAGCTGCGAATAAGGGATAGTGATATCCCGAAGACAGCGTTCAGTACGAGATACGAGCATTATGAGTTTACGGTCATGCCGTTTGGGTTGACCAATGCGTCGTCAGTGTTCATGGATTTGATGAACAGGACCTTCAGGGAGTACTTGGACCATTTTGTGATCGTCTTCATCGACGACATTTTGGTGTACTTGCAGAGTGAGGAAGATCACTTCAGGCATCTTCATTTGGTTTTGGAGACGCTAAGGAGGAATCAATTGTACGCCAAGTTCTCGAAGTGCTAGTTTTGTTTGTCCTCAGTGGCGTTCCTCGGTCATATAATGAGTGGGGAAGGTATTGTAGCGGATCCGGCGAAGATTATTGCGATACGAGAGTGGCCTGAGCTTTCTACGGTACCGGAAGTCCGGAGCTTTCTGGGGCTTGCCGGCTATTATAGGCGCTTCGTAGAGAACTTCTCGCGGATAGCGTTACCTCTCACTACTTTGACGAGGATGGAGTAGAAGTTTGTTTGGATGCCGGAGTGCGCACGAGCTTTTGAGGAGTTGAAATGTCGGTTGACCACGACGCTGGTTCTTAGTTCGCCGAGTGGGACTGAAGGCTTCGAGATATATAGTGATGCTTCGGGCAGCGGTTTGGGTTGCGTACTATTGCAACACGGAAGTGTGATAGCTTATGGTTCGAGACAGCTAAAAGTGCATGAAAGGACCTATCCGGTACATGACTTGGAGTTAGCAGCCGTGATTTTTGCCTTGAAGCTGTGGAGGCACTACTTGTATGGAGTAATGGTCGATATTTATACCGACCATAAAAGCCTGAAATATCAGCTGGATCAGAAAGACCTTAACATACGGCAGCGTAGATGGATGGAGTTCCTGGGACTATACATTCAAGATCCACTACGTGCCTGGTAAGGGCAATGCGGTTGCAGACGCGTTGAGTCGCCGAGCCCCAGCTCAAGCAAATTGGCTATCGATCCATGACGAGCGGTTGGTTCGGAAGTCGGAGGCGATGGAGATCATTTGTGTAGATAAGCAATCAAGTGTTGAAGCAGTATTGAATTGGACTGAAGTTCAATATGACCTGGCTGATCGTATTTGGCAGGCTTGGATTTGGATGTCCACATGAAGCAACTCATGATAGAGGCTCTAGATGGGTCAAATTCCCAATTCTTTGTGGAGGACAAATTACTTTGGAAGGACGGTCATCGTTTGTGCGTCCCGAAAGTGGGAAATTTACGGGTGGAATTGTTGTACGAAGCGCATCATACCAAGTACTCGATTCACTCGGGGAGCACAAAGATGTACCGCGATGTTAAGAAATTGTTCTGGTGGCCAGGACTGAAGAAGGATGTGGCGTTGTGTATGGCGAAGTGCCAAACTTGCGCCTTGGTGAAGGCGGAATGCCAAAAGCCGGGAGGATTCTTGAAGTACTTGCCTATTCCGGAATGGAAGTTCGATGACATCACTATGGACTTTGTGCACAGGTTGCCAAGGTCGCAAAAGGGGAACGATGCCATGTGGGTGGTCGTAGATCATCTAATGAAGGTGTCGCATTTCATTCCGCATAGGAAGGATGATCCTGTTGAGAAATTGGAAAAGTCATATGTAGACAATATTGTGCGGATTCATTGTGTGCTCCGCAGCATCGTGAGTGACTGAGATGGGCGGTTCACGTCCAATGATTGGAGGCTTGTGCAGCAGATGTTGGGAACAAAGCTGAGTTTTAGCACAGCCTTTCATCCGCAAACGGATGGGCATACCGAGAGGGTCAATAGGACAATGGAAGACATGCTTCGCATGTATGTCCTGGACTTTGGAAAGCAATGGGAAGATCGCCTATACTTGGTGGAATTCTCTTACAACAATGGCTACTAGGCGAGTATTCAAATGGCACCCTTCGAGGCCCTATATGGTAGAAGATGTCGCACGTCATTGTCCTGGTTGGAAACGGGCGAGTTAAAGTTGTATAAGTGTCAAGAGGTGGAAGATGCTACTTCATTGGTGCGAACCATTTGGGAGAGATTGCAAATAGCTCAGGACCGTCTGGTGAAGTACTATAATGCTAACGACATGAACGTGGAGTTCGCTATAGGCGACTCGGTGTACTTGAAGATCAAGCCGTTCAAGGGTATCTCGCTGGTACGGCGATTGAAAAAGCTAAGCCCGAGGTACCTTGGGCCATTTGAGGTTCTGGAGCGGGTTGGTGAAGCAGCCTATCGTTTGAAGCTATCAGTAGAGCTTAGTGGTCTACATGATGTATTCCATATATCGGTGCTACGGAAGGCAGTGTTAGAGCCTTCGCAGGTGATCGCGGTCGATCAAGTGTTGATTGATAGTGGGTTGACGATAAAGGTCAAGCCTGTACGAATTGAAGATTCAGAAGTCAAGCGGCTACGCAATAAAGAGATCAGCATGGTCAAGATCCGTTGGGACAATTGCGGCCAAGAAAAGCTCTCTTGGGAACAAGAGTATACTATGCTTGACGAGTACCCGGAGTTGTTTCGCTCAGGTACAGATTTTAGTTTTGTACTTATCTTTCCTTTATGTAATTTTGTGGACGAAATTCTTTTAAGAGGGGGAGAGCTGTAACGCCCCGAAACGCAAAAGAGCGATGGGAGGCGTTTTGGGCCAAATTTGGTATTTGGCAGGGGGTATACGGCCTGGGACACGGGCGTGTCCCTGGGCGTGTCGTGTTCGTTTGTCTATCAGGCCAGCGATCTGGGATCGACGATCTGGCCAGTGTTCGACGATCTTGGGTCGACGATCGTCGAACAGGGTACACGGCTGGTTGTCACGGGCGTGTCATGACCGTTCGACGAACAAGCCAGCGATCTGCGATCGACGATCTGGCGGCGATCGACGATTGAGCTAGCAATCTGCGATCGACGATCTGGCGGCAATCGACGATTGGGCCAGCGATCAGCGATCGACGATCTGGCGGCGATCGACGATTAGGCCAGCGATCAGCGATCGACGATCTGGCGGCGTTCGACGATTGTGCCGACGATCAGCGATCAACGATTTGGCAGCGTTCAGCGATCTTGGCTCGACGATCGTCGAGCGCGGGGCGATTGTGGCATGTTTGCCTCTATCGACGCGGAGTGTCGACACAGAGGTTTTGGCGAGATCTTGAATAAATGTCCCGACACAATTTGATTGGTCGCGGACGTGTCCTGCTCCGGATTGGTGAACTGTGCGGTGTTTTGCCCCATTTGTCCAGGTCAGGCCTGGATCGTAGCCGTGCATTTCCCTTTTGTGGGATCCGACGGCTGGTGATTAATCCGATTGGGATATACCCGTGTACAGGGTTTCAAAACCCTTATTCTTCTGCCGCTGGTTCTCTGTCTAAGTTCTAGAGAGAAGGGAGAGTGAAGAAGGAAGAAGAAACCTAGATCCAATCCTTGGAGGGGCTTCGGAGCTCAAAATTGCGAGCCGACTTCGGATCTATGAAGGAAAGGAGATTGCAGTGCTTTTCATCCGCGTAGATTTCCATGGCGCCAAGGAAGGACGCTAGGGTAACGATTCTCTACTTGAGCATGTGAAGCTCTACTTCTTTTGCATAGGAAGCCCGCTCTCGCGAGTTTGCGGTGAGTTTAAGGCGTTCCTTCGGGTAGATATGTAAAGTCACCGTTGTGTAGAGTCTGTAATCGAGAACGGATATAGGAATGATATGTGAAGCCTACCCGGACAAGTTGGTCTGGATCGGTGATGTTGCATTTCATAATGGCTGGATAAGACTCCATGTGAATGTTTGTTTTTCGGGTTTTACGAGGTAGATTGCAACAGGGAGCCTTGGGGATTAACTCCAAGGTGCACCCGAAAAACTGGGCGGATGCATGGTTCTGCCATCTTGTGAGCCTTGGAGCCAACTTGAACATAACTGGGTTATGTGATGTTTGTAACGATTTAGGACTCGGGAAAGTTTCACCATCGCATATGTTTTAAATTAACGTTGCGGTGTGAGCAACGGGTCAGGCGGAACCGTACCCGCTCTATATCGTTCGGTTAAAGAGACCTAAAGCTACTTGGCACTTACCATTGGCATAGATGGAGGGTCTTAGGCAGTGGCCAAAAAGACCAAATGCTCACGAGAGATTGCCGTCTGGGGGACGGTGGTGAGTCGGCGGACTTATACCGTGATCACCGAGAATGTGCCCTAAGAGCACCGGGCATGTGGCCGTGCGTGCCAATGCCTGTGATGCAATGTATTTATATACTGCTTGGTTGTGCTAATAAAGTGCAGGGAAGGAGCATCGCCGCCCCGAGTTGGGGGCGGGATCGTTATAATTTGGTCAGCATTGCTGACCGTTACTTTTGTTTGCCACCGTGCGGTGGTTTGTTGCTTGCAGGTGCTGCTGGACCAAGCGGTCAATAGCGAGCTAAAGCCCAAGTTGCTGTACCGGCCCTCGAAGGCCTAAATTTTGGTTGTTTTCTTTTATTCATGTATGGCTGGCCTGCGTGCCGAAGTTTGGAAAACATTTAATTTGAGCAAATTGTTGTAAGGCCTTAAGGCCAGTACTTGTGTATTTGTACTTCATTCCTTTGGGAGTGTTTAGTGGACATTCATGCTTTTTGTGTTGGATTCTTATAATTGCAACTTATAAAACTGCTTCCGCTAGAATGGCTCTGTGTAGAACGTTGGAATGGTTGGATGGTTTCCATTGAGTAACCACCCGGTCTGTCTGTGGTATATGGCGTCGAGCCCCGACCGGACCTACTGCTATATACTATGTGACGGATAGGGGGTGTTACACCCTCTGATACCAATTGAAAGTATCTAGTTTTCTACATAAATCACTTAGAGGGGGTGAATAGGTGAGATCTACGTCTTTTTGCGGACTAAAAATTTGAGAGAGTTTAACACAACAAGCAATCATGCACAAACCAGACGACACAAGGAATTATAGTGGTTCCCCAATCTTGGGTACATCCACTCTTCACCTCACCAATCTAGCACCACGGCTAGCCTTGGCTACTTCACTATTTCTCGAATTAAATAATCCTATACCTCGGAGCAACGCTCCTTCAACTTGGAGTTTACACACCCCTACAAACTCGATCCCCCAAGATGGGATACACTCAGAAGAAAAATCTTCCTACGAACTCGGAGATAAAGCTCCTACAAGAGTTGAAATAATTTTACAACTAAAATGAAAATTTAATCTCCAGATTTGAAATCTTCAAAGTTCTTTCCTCTTGAAATCTGAAATTCTTGAAGAAGCTGTGGAAGAAATCTTGAGAGAACACGATCAAAACTTGTAGGATCCGACACGATCAAATGAATGATTGAAGAAACTTGAATCTTTGATCAGTCGAATCTTTTCTTCTATTGAATCACTGGATTGAGGAAGAAGCAACAGAGAAGAACGACGATGGCAGTGTGCGACTTTTCCCAATCTAGAACTTGCGACAATTCTGAATTCTGTGTTTTCTTGTCTTGTTGTTGTTAGGGTTAGCGAATCCTTGAGATGACATTATATATGATATTCACTAATGGTCTGAAATCATTTAAGGAATGATAATCAATCATATTAACACGGATTAACATTTGAAATCCCGTTCGACGAATAATAAACTCGTTCGGCGAATTAAAATCCTGTTCGACGAATTGAAATCCTGTTCGATGAATTGAAATCTTGTTCGACGAATTGAAATCCTGTTCGACGAATTGAAATCCTATTCGACGAATTAAAATCCTATTCGATGAATTGAAATCTTGTTTGACGAATTGAATGAAATCTCTTTCGATGAATTGAAATCTTGTTCGATGAATTGAAATCTTCGACAACTGCATTCTTTGAAAGACACCTTGATTTTTCGAAAAGAACTTGATCTTTCAAAAAATGTCATAGCCATTCTCAAAAAAAATGCTTCACACAGAATTCTATGAACTGTGAAATTGGTTTTTCGAAAACAACTTTCTTTCTCTAAGAACGAATCTTATTTTTCGAAAACAATACTTCTTTTTCGAAAAATGAATCGGGTTTCTCGCAAAATGTTAAGGAAATTTCTCGAAAAAGAGAACTTAAAATTTTTTAGAGAGTTTTTCGAAAAGTCTTTATGTTTCTCGAGAACAGTTTTTCTTTCTCGAAAAATTTAACTGGACCTTTCGAAAAACTTTCTTTCTTTTCGAAGAATGGACTTAGCAAAATTTTCTTCTTTGTTGTAGGACTAGCAACCCTTCCTTTCTTCCATGCTTTCATACTTGAAAATGAAGTGCATCCCAATAGAGAAGTTACACATGAGTCAACACCATGAATCACATAATGAGGGATTACATTGCATGGTCCTGTGTTAAGTGACTCATTGTAAATTTACATTGGTCTACACTTAACAATAAAGACCTGCAAGCACTCAACTAGAAAATAGCATCAAATACATACATAATTCATCTTAGTTCATGGGTAACTTGACACAAATATAGGTTATTGTGGATACAATACCCAACAAAGACAATGGCATAGCCTAGATCAGAGAGTTGGCTTATGCATATAAGATTGTGTTGCAACCCTTCAACATAAGCCACTTTTGAGATGGTGACTATGCCATTGGTAATCTTACCATAGCCTCTTGTCACTCCTTTATCTGAACCACCAAAGATAAATTTGGGTCCATCCTTCACTGGAGTGTTCTCCTTTAAGTTGCTCCTTATTCCAATCATGTGTTTGGAACAACCACTATCCAAGTATCATATGGGGGTAAGGACAGTTGGACTAACCTGCATCACATAATTTACCTTACCTTAGGACCCCAATAAATATGGGTTTGAGGTTCTGATTAGCCTGAAAATGAATATGCCTTCTTGCAGAATTTCTGATAGGAAGACTAACACTGGCTCTTGGCATAGTAGGATTGTGTCAGCAATCTAAGGCAAAATGCCCCACATTACCACAACACCAACACTCATGGATATTATAACTTCTTTTTTGTGCAGGTCTTGTTGTTTGGTTAACTGCTGACTGAACAAAAGGAAGAGGTGCAGCAGCCTTCTTCAAGTTCCTTTCAGCAAGGATCTTACTGAAGGTAAGTCTTCCAGCATGCTTCCTTGGCTGGCTCTGACTATCATTTGCAGCAGACTTCTTTGCAGACGACATGTTGTTTATAACCTCAAAGATAGCTAGATTTGGCCTGCTTACAGACGTACCCTTGGTCTAAACCTTTGCTGGATGGGATTGAGTGAAGGCAACTGCCTTGTTCTTAAGAGTGGGGGCAGGGGCACCAAAAAAACAAATTGTCCACGATGGACCATTTGAATTTCCTCATAGGTAGCCTTAAAGGTACCCATTCCCCTACTATACCTTTCACCATAGTTGTGACCATTTGTTCACACTAGTGGATCTACCATTCATCCAGTGACCATAGATGCTTTCTTGGTCATACCTGTTTGAAGGCAACATCACCTTCTTAAAAGGGATGGGAGGCTTATAAGCCGGAGGCTGGACTGGAGCATTCCCTTTCACTTTGGAAGGGGAAACTCCAATGTTTCCCTTAAACCCCAACCTCTTCTTACCCTTATAAGAGGAGAAGGAGTCTATCAAGGGCAACACAGTATTGGGCTTAGAGAAACTAGCCACAATTCTCTTCTCCCTCTGGAGTTTCTCTTTAAGATCTCTAATGAGACTATTCTTGTACTTGATGGTGTCTATCTGGATGAGCGTAATGTTCTTGAGTTGACTGACTTCCTTAACATTCTGATTTAGTAAAGATGTTGCCTCAGTCTACTGGGAAGTAGCATGCTGAAGGGAGGTTATCTCCTCAGCCGCTTCTTAATCAATTTCTTGCTTTTCTTGAAAGCATTCAGCAGTGCACCATACTTGTCAATCAATTGATTGACATATTCCTCAGAAACAGAGCCTTCATCACTGGATGAAGAAGTGTCAGAATCTGGACTAGTCTCATAGCCTATCTCAAAAGAAGAACTAGATAAGGAATATACCTTGCTTGGACCAGGCTGATCCTGGCTGAATTCTTCATCAGACCTGGCCATAATCCTATAACAGTTGATTTCATCTTCTTCTTCATCATCCACCTTAGTATCACCTTCTTTGTGTGATAGAGGGGCCATGTTACTTGTCCCAAAATCAGGATAGTCTTCAGCTTTTTCTACAATAGCAACAAACATCCCAATTGTTGAAACCGGAATCCGGCCTCTTGTGGAGTTCTACCCTTGGGGAAGGGGTGGTCTCGCGCCTACTTCGCTCCAGCAAGAAAAACAACGAAAGAGACAAGAAAGAACAGACCCAAGGGCTCGGCAGGGAGGTCCCACCACAAACCCGGAAGATCTCTGAGCGCTTCCCCTCCTTAGCCAAGAGCCGAGCTAAGGTATCCTCAGAGAACACTTCAAAACGAGAGTAAGGAGGCAATCCAAAAGCGTGCCCTCTGAGGTACCCCTTGGGTCTTATTTATAGATTTTCAGAGTCTGACCTGCCAATAACCGAAAGAACTGACCTGGAAGTACCAAAATGCCCATGGTTGGGTCTGCCAACAGCCAAACTCCGCTGTTCCGGATAGCTATGCACAGTCCAACCTGGTCTGCCAACAGCCGAACTCCGCTGTTCTGAATAGCTATTCGCACCCATGGGGAGTCAGCTCGCCTTCAGTTTCCCCGCAGGAGGCGGGCGCGGTCTGGCCTCATGGGTCGCCTATCCTCTCCGGGCGAGCGCGAGCCGATAGGGGCGAGCTGCCTGTCTTCTGCCGGGCGGATCGGCAGCCAGTTTGCGCGTGGGATTGGCCGGCGGTCGTTGCGACTCCGATCGACCCGCCAATTGCGGGTCGCCAGCTTGCTCGCCTCGCCGGCCCGCTCGCCTGAAATGGGCGGGAGCGGTCCAGCCCTTCGGCCGTATAACCTGCTTTGTCGCTCGGGTGCGGGTCGCGGGGCCAGGCCTGCTCAACCTCCCTGGCGGGACCCGCTCGCCGGACACAGGGTTGTACACAATCCCCGCTCTTTTTGAGCTTGAATCAAGCTCGGAAAGAATCATCCAACCCGCGTGTTCGGCGAGCTCTGTGCTGAGCTGGAAGGGAATCTCTTGGTGGGGGCCCACTGTCCTGCTATAAATACACACCGCTAATCCCCGGAGGAGGCTCCCCAGATCCCTTCATTTCCTTCGAGCAGATCTTAATTTCTCGATGCCGGTCAGCGAAGAGGTGCGAGCTCGCCTGGCGGCAGCGAGCCTGAAGACTCAGGGGGAGGCCCTCGAGGCTGCCCCTTGGTTATCACGCGGGTCTCCCGGCCCTCTCTTCAGGCCAGCGAAGGGGAAGATTGTCAGGCGGTCTCTGGCGGGCGACTGTCCGGGCTCCAGCTCGGCCGCGGGTGTCGAGGTAATCCCCGGGGGACGTGACCTTCCGCGAATTATTGCTGTTCCTTTGACCCTTTGCTTTGTAGGCGATTCCCTGTGAAGATGTGGGGAATGGGGGAGAGGATCGCCACTCTCGCGAGTCGCCCGAGAAGGTCGCTGGTTCCCCGGTTCTGGATCGTCCACCTCCGGAAACTCCCTGTCCGCCGGTTACCCACGGGCTGGGAAAATCTCTTGAGACCCTCGAGGGAGGAAACTTTCAGGGTCGGCCGGGCTCTTCTCGCCCATCTGTCGGTGCGGGCGACGTGCCAACCCCTGGTGAGCTGGTTTTTATCGTTGGCTTTGTCTCTTGCTCGCTCATTCTGACCCCTCCCCGCTTGCAGGCTTTCACAGGGCCTCTCCTGAAACCGAGATGAGCGAAGGGTACTCGCCTCCACCCGACGTGGACAGTGTGTCTGACTACCTCGGCGACCCGACCGATGCGGCGGGGATGAAGAGGCAGGTGACGCGGCTATTCCAGAAACACACACTGCTGCTGCAGGAGATCATGAGGAGAATCGATGACGACAAGGCCGAGACCGAGGCCCGGCTCGCGGCCTTGGAGGGCCCTCCGCGCGAAGCGGAAGACGACGATGTCACCTCGCCGGGCGTGCATATAACGCGAGCCGAGGGGCATCTTAAGAGCGCCGTGGAGCAGGTCGGCCTGGCTCAGCGGGAGCTGGTGGCGGTTCGCGATTACCACGATCCCCATGTGCCGCCTCGGTCGGGAACGAAGAGGCGGCACAGGTGGAAGTGGGTCGAGTACTGACCCAGTTGTATGCCCCTCGCTCGCGGGGTACCGCGGGGTTGTTGTTATTTCGTAGTTATCTTGTATTTGTGATTGCTTGCGACTCTTTCAGCCCGCCTATGGGCCTAACTCTTTTGTTGCTGAGATGTATTGAAATTATCGTGCTGTTTTTGTTGTTTTCTGTGGGCGGGTTAGGGGAAAGGCCCGTTCTTCCCTTCGCGCTGATCGGGGCGAGGGCGAGCCGAGGAGCTCGCCAGACGGGAGTCTCCCGTCTTGTGCGGAACGACGTGCGGGTGCGGGTTGGGGTTCGCCCGCGCTGGTCTCCCGCGGTTGCAGCCGGGCGAGAACCGTGCCGGATCGACCTTTGAGGTGCGGTCGCGCGCAGGGAGTCGAACCGTCGGGCTGATTTTGGCTATCCGCACCCCGCCCTTCGGCGGGAAGTTTCCCGCCCTTTCTCTTTCCCTATAAATAGGCCTTGCTGGCCCTAATTTCTCCACCGATTCCAAACTTTCTTGCATCCCGTTCCCGCGGAGTACCGTCTGTGTTCGCCTTCTGGCTTTTTCTCGCGCGTTCGGCGGCGACTCGACGGGGATGGGCGGAGGCGACGGCGACGTGGACGGCCGAAGCAAGTGCGCTTGGACCTTCTCCGAGCATGATTTCCCTCGCGCCGTTATCACAGAGCGCGAATACTTGGAAGCTCTAGGCGACCACATCCCAGCCGGGTTCTCTGCGAGGCGGCCCGAAGAGGGGGAGAAGATCAACGACCTGTCTAGGGATGAGCTCGCCGTCCCTCTCGCTCACTTTGAGGTAGGCCTGCGACTCCCCCTTTGGCCCGAGGTGCGCCAGGTGCTAAAATACTTCGGGGTCGTCTTGGGCCAGATGACCCCGAACTCCATCGCCGTCATGGTGGGGTTCGCCTGCTTCCTGCGAGAGGAGCGGGTGGAGTTCAGCCTCGCCGTGTTCCGGAAGCTGTTCTCCTTCCGGGCGAATCGAGACGGGACGGCCTACTTCTCCAGCGCCCACCTCAAGGTGCGGGAGACAGTCAACAAGAGTCACAACTGGCTCAAGAAATTCTTGTTCGTCAAAGGGGACTTCGGCAACGTCCCTTTCTCGCCGGTGCAACTCAGCGAGGCGAGCTACCGGCCACCCAGCCTAGGCGGCCATGAAGCCGACCTGTGCGCGTTCTTCGCCGGGAAGAACTTCGAGGTCGCGTACCTGCGCCGCCATCTTGATGACCTTGCCGTCGTCCCGCCAGGGGGAGGTTTGCCGCTCGCCGCTAGCTAGTCCTCACTTTCCCACTTTTCTTTTATCTCACCTCCCCCTTTTTTGCAGGTGACCGCGACATCCCCCTTAACCCTCCTTACGAAAGCGCGCGGATCCCCTCCGGGGTTCTTGCCCGGGCTCAAGCTGCTGATGCCGCTCAGCGCGACACCCCGTCCGTCCCGGCCAAGAAGCGACCGGGTGGCGGACAGCCCGCCCCTCCGCCGAAGGTGGCGAAGATCGCGGATCAACAACCCACCACGAGCCAAAGAAAGGGCAAGGCCCCCGCGGACCTGCCGACTGAGGGCCCCTCGCCCCCGCTGGTTGCTTCGACCAGCGACTCCCCGGTCGAGGCGGCGGGCACCTCCGCGCTGCCGGGCGGGTCTGAAGCCGCTGCGGAGCCGGTGCCGAGAGGGCATCGTAACTTCGGCTACGGCGAGAAGTACTTGGACGAGCTCGGCGTCCCGCTCCTGGCGTGGGACAAGGAGTCAAACCGTGCAACGATCTCGACCCTGCTGCCGAGCTGGATGGAGCATGATACTATCGGCGGGGAGGCGTACAGCTTCTCCTTTGGCCTGTACTCGCGCGAAGACGCCGCCATTTATGACAAGGAGGAGACGCGAGTGCTGATTCATGAGAGCGCGCGGGCCCAGCTGCGCGGTCTGGAGCTGGCTCACATGGTGGGGAGACGCTGCACCCAGGTGGAGCGGAACGCCGCGTCCATCCAAAAGATGGCGGATGAGAAGGAAGAGGCCCGAAAGCTCGCTTGGGTGGACGCGGACCTTCAGAGAGGGCGAGCCGCCGCTGCCGAGGAGACCCTCGCGCAGTACCTGGGCGGGGTGGTACGCGCTCAACCTGAGTTACCCTCTCCCTCTTGCAAACACAGCTCATGATTATTCCCATTCCTTTTTTCAGGATACGGCGACGGCGAGTCGAATGGGTGCCGAGATCGCCACCCTTGGCCAGGAGAAGGCGGCGCTGGAGGCCCGGGTACGCGAGCTGGAGGCCGCCGCCGCTGTTCCTCCTCCAGACAGCAGGGTCTGCCCGCGCGAGCACCTCTCTGATCATGACCTGGAAGTGCTAATGCAAAAGAACGCGGCCAGCGCAGCGAAATACACGATGCAAATGCTGCGGCGCGCGGATCTGCTTACGGGCGAGGCGGCAGAGCTTTCGGCGGAAGACGTTGTGCCGGCGCTGTTTCTCCCCGTGTCGGACCCTGGCGACAAGGCCTTCCAGCCCCTTTAGGGTTTCTAGATCTCGCGCCCCCCTTACTTTTTGTAATTTACTTTCTGTATGAACATTATTATGTATAACAATCTGTTCTGAGATGTATGCGCGAGTTGCGCTTATACTTCATATTTTTAGCTTATTGTTCCTTTTATGAATGCCCTTTTCGCCTGCCTTATTTTTCCAACGCTATCATTGCCGGATGGCGCGACCTGCCCCTGCGGCCCGGCTCTGACGAGGCGGCTGCCCGTCCGCCGAGCGAGGCGAGCTGGCTCGTCCGCCGAGCGAGGCGAGCTGGCTCGTCCCTCGGCCGCATGCTTAATTCTCTGCGGACTCTCGCCTAGGCCTTTGCGTTTACTCGACCACCTTTCCTGGGGCTTGAGGGTGGGGCTATGCTAGACCCTTTCCCTCTTTTTTGACTAACTCTTGTGATTCCGTCCTGATGCGCACGCTTTTTGAGTAGTTCCCGGCCTTGCCGGCTAGTTGGGAGTCTGGCAGCGGGATCTTCTCGGGGTCCAAGTTCATTCCATCGAGTGACTTCCGGCCCTGCCAGCTAGGTGGGAGCCTGGAAGCGGGATCTTCTCGAGGCTAGGGATGACACCGAGTGACTTCCGGCCCTGCCAGCTAGGTGGGAGCCTGGCAGCGGGATCTTCTCGGGGTCCGAGTTCATTCCATCGAGTGACTTCCGGCCCTGCCAGCTAGGTGGGAGCCTGGCAGCGGGATCTTCTCGAGGCTAGGGATGACACCGAGTGACTTCCGGCCCTGCCAGCTAGGTGGGAGCCTGGCAGCGGGATCTTCTCGGGGTCCAAGTTCATTCCATCGAGTGACTTCCGGCCCTGCCAGCTAGGTGGGAGCCTGGCAGCGGGATCTTCTCGAGGCTAGGGATGACACCGAGTGACTTCCGGCCCTGCCAGCTAGGTGGGAGCCTGGCAGCGGGATCTTCTCGGGGTCCAAGTTCATCCGTCGAGTGACTTCCGGCCCTGCCAGCTAGGTGGGAGCCTAGCAGCGGGATCTTCTTGAGGCTAGGGATGACACCGAGTGACTTCCGGCCCTGCCAGCTAGGTGGGAGCCTGGCAGCGGGATCTTCTCGGGGTCCAAGTTCATTCCAACTCTCTGAGCAAGCTTAAGTATGACAATCCTGGGGGGGAGAGAAGAAAAGCTTCATTATAATAAATCGTGTTGCTTACAGGAACTTAGGGAAAAAATCTCTTCAGGTCGTCTCCACTCCAGGTGAGACTCAGGGCCTCGCCCTCTACATTTTGGAGCCGATAGCCCCCTGACTTCAAAGCTTCCTTCACGATGAATGGCCCCTCCCAGCTGGGGTTGAGCTTTCCCACGGATGCTGACCTCCCTGCCGCGTCCACCTTCTTCAGCACCAGGTCCCCTTCTGCGAACTGCTTGACCCTGACATGCTTGTCAAAGTATTTTGCCATCCTCCTTTTGACCTCCTCCTGCCGGATGGCCGAAAGGTCCCTCAACTCTTCCACCATGTCGAGGGAGAGTCTCAGCTCCTCCCCGTTCTCGGCCTGCCATTCCTCTCGGCCCTCTCTGGCCGTCCCGACTCGCGGCGTTTGGACTTCAAATTCTATGGGGAGCACCGCCTCACACCCATGGGAGAGCTTGAAGGGGGTCTCCCCCGTGGCCGTGTTAGGGGTGGTTCTAAGGGCCCAAAGGACGGCGGGGAGCTGCTCCACCTAGCTCCCCCTCAGGTTTTCCACCTTCTTTTTGAGGAGATTGACGATGATTTTGTTCGCCGCCTCCACCTGCCCGTTGCTCCTAGGGTGGTGGACCGAGGCGAACCTGAGGTCGATCCCAAGCTGCTCGCAGAAACTGGTGAACTCGGCGCTGGCGAACTGAGGCCCGTTGTCTGTGACGATGGCCTGGGGCAGCCCATGGCGACAGATGATCTCCCCCCAAACGAAGTTCCTGATTACCTGGGAGGTCACCTTTGCCAACGCCTTCACCTCCATCCACTTTGAGAAGTAGTCGATCATCACTACGAGGAATCTTCTCTGGCCGCTGGCCTGGGGGAACGGTCCGACCAAGTCCATTCCCCAGATTGCAAAGGGCCAGGGGGCCGTGATGCTCTTGAGTTGTTGGGCCGGCTGTAGCTGGAGGGGGGCAAATAGCTGGCACTTATGACATCTTCTTGCGAACTCCACGGCGTCTCGGCCCAGGGTGGGCCAGAAATACCCCTGCCGGACTATCCTCCCCTCCAAGGTCCGACTCCCGAAATGACTCCCGCACTCCCCGGAGTGGACTTCTTCCAAGATCCTCTGCGCCTCGCCCTCGGACACGCAGCGAGCCAGCATCCCGGAGAGGGTCTTTCTGTATAGCTGCCCGTCTTTAAGGAGGTAGTAGGCGGACTTGTGCCTCAGCTTCTTCCTGTCTATTCCCTCCGGATACTCTCTCGTGGAGAGGAAAACTACTACTGGGTCCATCCACGAAGGCTGCTGATCGATCTCCATGAGCTCCCCCTCTTCGATGGAGGGGCGGAACAGGTCGGTGATGGTGCCCCCCATCCGGGGGCCATGCTTCGCCAGTTGGTCGGCCTGTTCATTCTCTTCCCTTGGCACGTGTCGGATGGAGAAGGTCTGGAAGGTCCCTATGACCCCCTTCACTTTGGCCAAGTATAACTTCAAAGCGGGCTCCCTTGCTTCGAACTCCCCGTTGATCTGGGAAGCCACCACCATGGAGTCGGTCAGGACTTCCACATCCAGCACCCCCAACTCTCTGGCCAGGCGTAGTCCCGCTATCACTGCTTTGTACTCAGCCTGGTTGTTGGTGATGGGAAAATGCACCACCACCGTCTGTCGATCTGAGTCCCTTGAGGGTTTTCCAGAACCACTCCTACTCCGAGCGAATGCCTTCCTGAGGCTCCATCCACCCTCACCTTCCAAGGAGTCGGGCGGGTGAGCTCCTCCTCCGCTACTTCTACCACGTAGTCGGCCAGGAAGTCGGCCATCGCCTGAGCTTTGATCGAGAGCCGCGGAACGAAGGAGACATCGAACTCGCTTAGCTCCACCGACCACTTGGCCAGCCGGCCTGAATGCTCCACCCCCTCGAAGACGTTGCGGAGAGGATGGTCGGTAACCACTCGGATTGAGTGTGCCTGGAAGTAAGGTCGTAGCCTCCGAGCCGAGATGATTAGTGCGAACGCGAGCTTCTCCAGGATCGGATACCGGAGCTCGGCCTTCCTCAGGACCCGGCTGACATAATAAATGGGGAGCTGCCTCTTCCCCTCTTCACGTACTAAGACGGAGCTCAAGGCCTCTGCCCCAACCCCGAGATATAAGAACAAATCCTCACCCTCCTTCGGCCCCTGGAGCAGCGGGGCCTGTGTTAGCTGCGCCTTGAGGGCCTGGAACGCCTCCTCGCATTCCTTAGTCCATTCGAACCTCTGGCCCCCCCTCAGTGTTTTGAAGAAGGGGGAGCACTTCTCCCCTGCCCGAGAAAGGAAACGGCTCAGTCCCGCTAGCTTCCCTGTCAACTGTTGGACCTCCTTCGCATTCCGCGGGGACCCCAACTCCAGGATAGCCTTGACCTTGTCCGGGTTCGGCTCGACCCCCGCGGGGGTGAGGAGGTGCCCTAAGAACTTCCCTCGGCTAGCCCCAAAAACGCACTTAAGGGGATTCAGCCGCATCTTGTATCTACGCAGGGTGGCGAACGTCTCCTCCAGGTCCCGGAGGTGGGAGTCCACGTCTCGGCTCTTGATCATGAGGTCGTCCACGTACACCTCCAAGTTCCTCCCCCTTTGCTCCTTGAAGACCCTATCCATCATCTTTTGGTAGGTGGCCCCGACGTTCTTCAACCCGAACGGCATCATCTTGTAGCAGTAGCAACCATCCCCTGTGATGAATGAGACATCCTTGATGTCCGGGGGGTGCATCCTGATCTAGTGGTAACCTGAAAAGGCATCTAAAAACTCATTACAGAAAAGCCGACGGCGGAATCAACCAGCGCGTCGATCTGAGGCAAAGGGTAACAGTCCTTAGGACAAGCTTTATTAAGAAGAGAGAAATCGATACACAACCGCCAGCGGCCGTCTCCTTTTTTAACCATCACAACGTTTGAGACCCAGCCAGGGTACTGAATTTCGGACACGAAGCCGGCTTTGAGAAGCTTCGCCACTTCCTCCCTGATGGGTTCCGCCAGCTTGTCCGCCGTGGACCTCTTCTTCTGCTGGACGGGGCGTGTTCCCGGGTCCAGGTTGAGGCGGTGGCAAGCCACATCCGCGTCAACCCCCGGCATCTCCGCGGCACTCTAGGCGAAAATGTCCACGTTCTTCTGGATGCACTCCAGCATCCTGCCCTGGTCCTCCGGGGTCAGCCCCCCGCTGACGCGGATCTTCTCCACCCTGCCTCCGCGGGTGAGCACTTCCAGTTCCACCACCTCCTCTGCGGCCTCCAGCCTGGACTGCTCCCCCCATCCTTCGGCGTCCCCTTCCTCCGGAACGGGGACCTCTACCTCCATCTCCCCTCTCACGGCCCTTACTTCGACCACTTCCTCCAAACCCCCTTCTTCCGCCTTCTCTGCGCAGTCCTTTGCCCCCAGCTCCACCTCTCCGGCTTCCTGCTCATCCTCCTCCATCCTCCGCCCCATCTCCTCGGCTCCTTCCTGCCAAGAGATGGTGTTTACCGCGGTGACGTAGCATTCCCGCGCCACCTTCGGGTCTCCCCTAACCCTGACCTGCACCCCCTCAGCGTTGAACTTCAGGCACTGATGGAAAGACGAGGGACGCAGCGGAAGGCGCTGATCAGGGGTCTCCCGAAGATTGCGCTGTAGCTGCTGGGGGCGTCCACAATGACGAACTTGCAGTTTCGGGACTGCCCCCCCAGGGTGACATGGAGGCCGACTCCTCCCTCTATCTCCTTCCTTTCTCCCGAGAACCCGAACAAGGGCCCGTCCGAGGCCAGCACCCTCTTAGCTTCCACCTGCATCGCGTCAAATGCCTTCTTGAAGACGACGTTCACGGAGCTCCCATTGTCCACTAGGATCCGAGAGACAGTGAAGTTCTCGATGGCGGCCTTGATGACCAGCGCATCACAGAACGGATCCTCGTGGTCTGGCATATCACTTCTGGAGAAGGTGATCCTCTCCTCTGGCGGCGGGGTTTGGGATGTGGAGGCGACGCTCCGCCGATACATGGTGTGGAGACTTGCCTTGCGGGAAGCCTCGACTCCCACTCCCCCGTGGATCACTCCGATCCTTCCTCGGGTCCCCACATCCACCCGGTCTTCACAGCGATCCTCCTCCGCCCGAGGCAGGACCTCCTCGATCCTCACTTCCTGCCGCGCCTCCTCCTGCTGCTGCTGCCGCCCCCTGTTCCCTCTCATTTCCAAGAATTCCGGGCACGTGGCTGTTGCGTGCCCCTCTTCCTGATGGAAGTCGCAGTAGGGCAGTTCCACCCTGAACTCCCTTCTCCTCCTTCTCATGACCCCTCTCCTTGCTCCCAGAGCTATGGTCATGGCCTCCTCCTGATCGGGGAGCCGCGGCCTCTGACCCTGCCTCCAGCCTGGTGGGTGGAACTGGTCCTGCCTCCCCTGATAGTGACCTCTCCCGTAGTATCCCCTCTGTGGCCCCTGCCCCTGCCACTCTGGTCTCCAGCCCAGCCTACGGTCGGGCTCCTGACGCCCCCACCCCGGCTGCTGTCCTTGGAGCTGCCTCTGCTCCCTCTGCTCCCTCTGCCTGGGCTCCCCCCTCCTCTCTTCCTGTCCTCTTCCTCCCTTCGACTCCTTTTCCTCCTCAGTCGCCCACCTGGCCAACTTCCTTGCAAATTCTGGGTTCGACGCCTCCCCGTCGACCTCTCTCGCCGCCCTCTCCATCAACTCCTCGTAGGAGAGGGGGGGAATTCTCTTCAGCTCCATGCGGAAGAAACCCTGATGCAGGCCCAGTGTGAAGGCCATCATCAGACTGTGGCCCGGCATCTCCTGGACTTGGGTAACCTCCTCCTGGAACCGATCGACATAGCTCCCCAACGTCTCGTTCACCCCCTGCTTTATGTGGAACAGGGACTCAGACTCCTTCTTCCTCTTCTTTGAGGTAGTGAACCTCAACATGAACCCTCGGCGCAGGTCCTCGAAGCAATAGATGGAACTGGCCGGCAGCTGGTGGAACCACTCCCTTGACTTCTCTCGGAGGGTGATGGCGAAGAGACGGCACTTGAATCCGTCCGACATCTGACGGATGGAGACCACGTCCTCGAACCACTAGACGTGCTGAACCGGGTCTCCCTTCCCGGTGTAGTAGGTCATCTCGGGCTCTCTGAACCCGTCTGGTACTGGAGCTGAGGAGACCAGCTCGCTGAAGGGGCTGCCTCCCCCCACCTGGCGGGCCGGCGAGTCTCGCGGACCCAGCTCGCTGAACCGGCCTCGGCCTGCCGAGCCGGGGAAGAGCTCGCGCCCCGGGAGCTCGCTTCCTCGGCCTTCTTCTGCCACCTCCTTCCCGGATCGCCTGCCGGGAGCGTCCTCGCCCAAAGAGGGGGCGGCCGCGATCGGGATCGCCGGAGTCGAGCACTCGGCCCGCGCGCCGAGTGCGAACTTGACGAGGCTCAGCACCTCGTTCCTGAAATCCTCCAACATCCCCACCGTTGCGAGAGGCGGGGGGGGGGGGGGGGGGTGGCGAGTCCTGTCTGTCCGATCCCTGACCTCCCGTCATTGTGCTCGCCGAAGCTTTTCTGCACTGACCACGCTCCACGCTCACCGCACCAAAATGTTGAAACCGAATCCGGCCTCTTGTGGAGTTCTACCCTTGGGGAAGGGGTGGTCTCGCGCCTACTTCGCTCCTGCAAGAAAAACAATGAAAGAGACAAGAAAGAACAGACCCAAGGGCTCGGCAGGGAGGTCCCACCACAAACCCGGAAGATCTCTGAGCGCTTCCCCTCCTTAGCCAAGAGCCGAGCTAAGGTATCCTCAGAGAACACTTCAAAACGAGAGTAAGGAGGCAATCCAAAAGCGTGCCCTCTGAGGTACCCCTTGGGTCTTATTTATAGATTTTCAGAGTCTGACCTGCCAATAACCGAAAGAACTGACCTGGAAGTACCAAAATGCCCCTGGTTGGGTCTGCCAACAGCCAAACTCCGCTGTTCCGGATAGCTATGCGCAGTCCAACCTGGTCTGCCAACAGCCGAACTCCGCTGTTCTGAATAGCTATTCGCACCCATGGGGAGTCAGCTCGCCTTCAGTTTCCCCGCAGGAGGCGGGCGCGGTCTGGCCTCGTGGGTCGCCTATCCTCTCCGGGCGAGCGCGAGCCGATAGGGGCGAGCTACCTGTCTTCTGCCGGGCGGATCGGCAGCCAGTTCACGCGTGGGATTGGCCGGCGGTCGTTGCGACTCCGATCTACCCGCCAATTGCGGGTCGCCAGCTCGCTCGCCTCGCCGGCCCGCTCGCCTGAAATGGGCGGGAGCGGTCCAGCCCTTCGGCCGTATAACCTGCTTTGTCGCTCGGGTGCGGGTCACGGGGCCAGGCCTGCTCAACCTCCCTGGCGGGACCCGCTCGCCGGACACAGGGTTGTACACCAATGAAGGCTTCTTATTCAGCTGCATAGAGTCCTATGTAGTCTTCCACTTCTTCATACTCAGATGAATATGAGTCAGTCCAGCTCTTCTCTTTCTTTACAATGAAGGACTTTTCCTTCTTGCCCTTGAGCTGGTGGACCTTTTCTCACCAGCCTCCTTCCTCTTGACTGGGTAGTCAGCTATCACATGCCCAAGTTTTCTATAATAATAGTAAAAAACTTTAGAGGAAATATGTTTACTAGGCTTAGAGTCATACCTAGCTCCCTTGGAGTGCTTCTTCACAGCTTTGTAATAGTCCTCCTTGTGATGAGAGGAGGAGGAAGGTATGTTCCTCCAGTGCTTCCTCCTCATCAATTTCTGAAGCTACATGGATAAGGCAGTAAAGTCTTCATCAGACATACTGCTGTCTGATGAGCTTGGCCCTGTGATGTCTGTATCAGCAGGCCTCCTGAAGGAGAGGCAATCCTCTCCTTGATCGTCTTGGTGATGTTTGCTCTGAAGGCCAAAGACTTATCCTTGTCTTGGGATTTATTGATGGTCTCCTCCTCTTTCCTTTCAGCCAACTGCATCTCATTAGAGAGCATCTTTCCAAATAGTGTATGGGGAGGAGTACCAGCTAGCTGGGACACCTCTCTGATGGCACATATCTTGGTGTCCCGGTCTCTAGTAAGAGTGTAACACCCCCCATCTATCATATAACATATAATAGAAGGTCTGGTCGGGGCCCGACGCCATATACCATGGACAGGCCAAGGATTTACTAAATTGAAACCATAATCCAATATTTCATATCCTAACACAGAGTGGAAAACATGAATGTCCACTACCATAACTAGGAATGTAAAACAAATACATATATAAGTCTTTGTATTAAGGCCTTCCAAGGTTTACTCAAATTAAACTGTCTTGCATATATAGGCAAAGCAGGTCGGCCACACATGAGAAATAAATAAACAAAATAGGCAATTCTCTTTGGCCTTCAAGGGCCAGCTTAGCTATCCTGTACTTCAGCCCGTTATTTCCCGCTTGGTTCAGTGGCACCTACAAGCAACATTCCTCCGCAATGGTGGCAAACAAAAGCAACGGTCAACATTAGCTTACCAAATTATAATGACCCTACCCCTCAACCGGGGTGGCGGTGCTCCTTCCATGCATGCATTAGCATAGTGACAATATAGCAATCGTAACGTGCAACTTAATCACAATCCGTTATAGACATTGGCACAAAAGCCCAACGCCCCATACTCTCAAGGCACATTCTTGGTGCATAGGACCTCAAGGGTAACACATCCATTCTCTGTGATGTTTAGAAACATTTGAGCATTCTATTCTTTTAGGGCCAAAGATAACGCCCCAATGGCTATGACAAGGTCATGGTGACTTTAAAATCACGCTTTGACTCACACCAAGTCGATCGACATAAGGTTGGGTGCAATTCAGCTATTTATCGGTGCTCAAATTATTGGGCGCAACATGCCACGATGCGGGTCAACATCCCCGTTCCCTTCAGTATGATTCATAGTACTGTTATGATCCTATGCTAGCACTCACGGCCACCCAAGCTGAGTAGATTAAGCTCGCGCTTCAAATATACAATGCTTAGCTCTCCAAGAGACAGGCCTCACAACAATAGCCCTCAGGTATCCACGAGACAATCTTCTCAACAATATATTGCTACCAAGGAGCTAACGCCAGTGGTAGCACTACCGCCATGTGGTAGGGGAAAGACTATCGCTTCTTCCCCTTACACAGATGTTTTCTTGGAGACTACCCACAGTACTCCCAACGCACTCATCTACACATCTCGTGATTCTGAAAATCTACGCGATTACGACGGAGTCTTCTCCAATATACAAACATATAACATCACCAATCCACACCAACCAGTCCGAATGGGCTTCACACAACATGCATATTTCATACTTTGATTATGGATCTAAATGCAAACTAACAGGGATACATAGAACTACCCATTGGTAGAACCACTTGCACGTGTTCATGGAGCATCTACCCTTTAAGGCCAAAAGAAAGGACTTCACATGTCCAAGGAAGAGGATTATTACCCTTAAAGTCCTCTTTGTCGCCATGGGAAAAATCTAGACGGTTGAAATCTATCGCTCCGGCCTTGCCTCCGTTGATCCGAACTCGCTTTGGGAATATGAACTCTGAATCTCGAACGGAGGCACAAACTCCGCTTTCTAGCGCTGCAGCTCCTCCTTCAGAAAACCAAGCCAAGTTCTCAAACTCCAAAGAAATGAAGTGAAACGACCGAACCAGCATTATAAACTGAGCTATCGCCTGTAATGCCCCGAAACTCAAAAGAGGGACGGACAACGTTTAGAGCCAAGTTTGGGGCTTGGTTAGGGTCACACGGCCAGGGACACAGGCGTGTCCCGGGCTGTATCGTGCTCGGGTTCGACGAACTTCCTGAGTGGTCGACGAATTGCACTCGACGAAGCGTCGAGATAGTGAAGAAGGCCTGAGATACGGACGTGTTCAGGGGCGTGTCCTACTCGGGCTGTGTCGGGTGAGGAACACGGTCTGGGTCAAGTCATGTTCTTATTGATACGAGTGTGTCAAGTTTGACACGGGTGTGTCAAGAACCTGTGTCCTTCTCCTTGTTTAGTCGGTTGTGTTGAGCAAGGCCTAGAACAGGCCGTGTCTGGCACACGGCATGGGACACGGGTGTGTCCAGTGGCCATGTCCTATCCGGGATGCGACGGTTTTGACGTCCATTAAGAAACACGGCCTTGTACACGAGCGTGTCACAAGCCGTGTTCGGCCCAAGATTTTGGTTTTAAGTGCGAATCGTGGTCGTTCGTTTCATTCTAATGGGATCTGATGGTCCAGAGCGGTCCCTGTTGAGATAAGTCTGAGAATATGGTTTGAAACCCTCATTCCTCGTCAAGCTTTCTATTTCTAAAGCTTTAGAGAGAGAGTAGAGCAAGGAAGAAGGAAAAAGAAAGATCTGGTCACCGGAGGAGCTTCAGAGCCCCAAATCGCGAGCCGAGTACAGATCCACGAAGGCAAGTCTGTTGGGTGGTCTTCATCCGGCTAAGTTTTCCATGGCTAGGAAGAGTGGTCGTAAGTTAACGACACACTTCTACTCTCAGTTTTTAGGATGAGTGCATAGCATCTTGTTCTTTCAAGCGTTTTGGCACCAAATCTCTCAAATGAGAGGGGTTTGGGTCGCCATGGTTTAAGAGGAACCTCTAGGTCGATTGATTATGTCCCAGACATGATTTTGCATTAGAGATCCGCTCTGTTAGTGGATTAGGCATTGTGGGTGAAGCCGTAGTCGCGACCATTAGTCTGAATCGATGATGTTGCATAGCGAGCCTTAAGGATTTTGTAGAAATCTGTTGCGGCAAGATGTCATTTGTGATGTATGTGTGTTCCCCCTTTTCTCGAGTGAGTACGTGTAGCTGGAACCGGACAAGGTTAGCTCCACATTTGCAGTAGATGGTTTACTTGGTGCACGAGAACATTGCAGTACAAATGATGGATTATGGTGGGAAAGATTGTGGATTGTGATATGCTAATGCGCGGCTTTATCTCCGTAGTCGGCTGGCTATCCCGTGACGTTCAAGTCATGTGGGTAGAGTGTTCCAGTGAGACTATTCCCCTTCTGTGAGACTGACGAGAATGCCAAGCATAGGACAAGCTCGGGCAATGAGGCCACGAGCGGGTGGGGTCCAGCAAGGGTTCTTAGAATCAGTTTGTGTGTGGGACGGAATCCTGACGCGAGAAGTCAGAGTTTGCAGGCAAGCCCGGGTCTAAGACCCACGAGCGGGTGGGACCTTGGCAAGATTTTTGTGTGGCAGCTTTTATGACGTTAGGGGAATTACAGTACCCTTTTGTTTGCGGCTTAACGCCAATGGGGAAATTGGGAGTACCCAGATGTTATGATGATGTGCTAGTTGCATACACGATAGGGTGCCTTGGGTGAAGCCCGGGTTTGCATGCATGCTTCATAGTAGGCCCCTTTATATTATATGCTCAACATAGAAAACGTGTTTGTTGTTTGAGACATCCAAACCTGTTTTTAGAACTTTACATGTTTCTGTATATGACATACGAAATGCTGACTTGCGGGTTGGAGGGGTACCCTGGGGTCTTATTTTCGATTTTCATTGCTGTTTTATTCTGAGTTTTGAGTTTGGTAGTTAATATCATCTTTTAACGCTAAAGATGTGGCGTATGTATGTCGTGGGGCCCCGACAAGACCCATATTATACAGTCATTACAGGGGAGATGTTACAATTTGGTATCAGAGCCAGATTGCGTCCAAGGTCAGGTTTACCAGTCGATTTAACATAATTGGATCGCTTATAGAAGTTATCCACATAAGAGTATTGCGGCATCATGAGTGTCCTTATGTTTGAGTCTTGTGATTAGAGACTGATTCCTTGTTATCTTGCTTTTGTTAAGAGTGCAAGAAATGAGGCGGGTACGTCGAGACCAAGAGAAGAGCTTTCGGCGAGCAGCGCTACTGCTCAGGGTCCTTTGGGCATGGGTGTAAACCCGACCGATTTTTGTCGCATACTTGTAGAAGTACTGGTGGCAGCCCAAGCTGCAGCGGCAACACAAGTAGCAACCCCTGTTGCTCGGGTAGCAACTCCTGCTACCCCAGATACAGCGAAGGTCGTGCCAGGCGGAGAAGCCGGGCGAGCAGAGCCGTTGGCCGAAAGGGTGGTTGTCGGGCATGGGGACCGGCAGATGAAATATTTTTTGAGCTTCCATCCTGCAACGATTAAGGGAGTCGGTACGCTGACTAATGTCGAGGATTGGTGGGCACGTATGCAAGAACTTTTGAGGGTGGAAGAGATGCCAGAGGAGAAGAAATCTTAGTTTGCAACCTTCATGTTGGAAGGAGACGCGAAGTTGTAGTGGGTGAGCCATAAAGTCCGCCAGTTTCCCGGACGCACCCCGTCTATGGAAGAGTTTGGGAATGCATTCCTAAAGAAGTACATTCCTGCTTCAACGAGGTTGGCCCTCCAAAGGCAGTTTCTGCACTTGGTGCAGCGGGATAAGACGGTGGACAAGTATGTATAGGAGTTCACTCGGTTGGGTCGTTATGCAGGAGCGATAATGGCAGATGATGAGGAGAGGGATAACCTCTTCTACCATGGGATGAGGGAGAATCTAAGACAACCCCACATCACCATGAAGAGTGTTGGTTTCAATGTGCTGGTTGAGGCTGCCAGAACATTGGAGAGGGATCTAGAGTGAACCCAACGTCATAAGGGTTTCACTCCCAAGCAAAGGGAAGGGAAGCCTTCTCAATCCAAAGGGAAGTCTGAAGGGAATAGATGGAAGAAAAAGCCTCACCCTTTCAAGTCCGGTGAGAAAAACAACTAGACGTCTGAACGGTCTCGCTCTAAGGGACCACTGATGTGCTTTAATTGTGGCAAGGTGGGGCACATAGCTCATTTTTGTACTCAAGAAGGTGCTGAGCAGGAGCCAAGGCAGGAGCAGACTGTGCGCTCCGGCCCCAGTACCACAGAGAAAGGGAAGATGGCGGAGTCTAGCACTTCTCGGTTCCAACTTGTGCAACCAAGGGTTTACAACCTTGGGCAGCAGGAAGCGATCTGACAACCCGATGTGGTGATAGGTATGAGAAAGGTTAAATTTAACCTTATACTTCATACTTTCAGACCGTTTATGTTTGATTCCTTTGTTTTAGGTTTTGTGTTAGTTTCTAGATACTCCGCTAGGGTATTGTTTGATACGGGAGCATCACATTCTTTTCTTGCGGAAAGCTTTATCCGGAGAATTGGAGTTAAGTTGTTTTTGGCGGAAGCAGAGCTGAAGGTGCGCATGCCCAATGTGTCATCCATAACCACTGGGGCAAAAGGGCGCATTTGTTGGAAGCTAGACGGAGTTGACTTCATGTTGATAGCAGCGGTCCTACCATTGTTTGAGTTTGATGTGAAATTGGGAATGGAGTGGCTAGCAGAGCAGCGTGCCAGTATTGACTGCCTATCCAAGGTGGTGACCCTAAGAAGCGAAGGGCAGACAAAAGTTAAGTTTGAGGGCCTTAATGGAGTGGCCTGTTCCCTGATTTTGGCGATGCAGTTGGTGCAGGCAGTTAACTAGGGGGGAGTAGCTCTTGTAGCATTATTGGACGTTCGCCTTTCCAAGTTATCACTTGGGGAAGTGCCCGTAGTGGCAGAGTTCGAGGATGTGTTTCCTGATGAACTTCCTGGAGCATCTCCTCGACGGGAGGTTGATTTCTCGATTGAGTTAGTGCTAGAGGCTAGGCCGGTGTCACGTCCTCCGTTTAGGATGACACCAAAAGAGTTGGCCGAACTCAAGGTACAGTTGCCGGAACTATTGGAGCATGGGTATATCAGACCCAGTTCTTCACCGTGGAGCGTGCCTGTGTTGTTCGTGAAGAAGAAAGACGATAATATGCGGTTGTGCATAGACTACCTGATGGCGCGGCCCCTCCTCCACCATTTGAAGACGATGCTGACGATGCTGCTGATGATCCAGTTGCTAAGGCCATACGACTCAAGGACGTGAGTCGGCACGATGAAGCGAACGGAAGGCTACGCTACAACCTCCGCCCGCGACGTGCTACCGCCACGGCAACGCATTAGCTTTATTTATTTCCTTTTTCGTGCACTCTATTTTATATTTGGAATATAAAATTATCCCATGCTTATGTGATAATTTTATATTCATTGCATGTGTTGTTATATTTTCATTTTGAACTATTTTTAGTTTTAGTGTGCAATTAGTCATTCGGATGGATGAGATTAAATCTCCATCATGAAGGGCTAAGGCTTGTTTGTAACTCCTATTTAAAGGAGGCTATCAGGAAGAGTTAAAGCATTGGAAAAGAAAACCTAAATCCCCCTTGAGGAATTTCGGCCACCATGGAGAGAATCCAAGCCGCCCCCCCTGGTGTGAAGCCAAACCTTGGCTCCTCCATCCCCGTTCGGTGCGACTACGGCGTGGCTTCCTTCGGTGCGACTCCTTGGAAGAAGGTTGCAAACCATTCGGTGTGACGCCGGTGGATCCGTGGAGAGAGTGATTCTCCCACCGTTATCATGTGTGAAAGTTTTCCGGTTGGGTAATCTCTCTCCCCTCTTTTGTGTGATTTCTTCTCTTTAGTTGTGGTGGATTTCGCACATCATTTTCTCTGGATCTTTAATTTAATCAATGCAAGTTTTGAATCGAAATCGCCGTTGCAAGGCTTTTTATTTCCGGATCGGGTGGATCCTATTTGCTTGAGCGGATCTTGTCCTATAGCCTTGGTCTCGCTCTCAAAAATGAGTGGCAACCTTTGTGTTTTCTTGGGGAATATTCCGACTAAAATTTCCGATCGTTGTTTTCGAGTCGACCATTCCTCCTTTGTTGTTTGTGCTGCATTTTGTGACGAGGAACTATTGTGGGCGATAGGTGCTGTGTAGGTGCGGTAGATCTACGACGTGTTGTGCGTAGGGAGAGCGTTAGCTTCGCGGAGATCTCCATTTCCGGATAACCCTACATCAATTTGGTATCAGAGGCGGTCGTTTCAACTTTCACGTTGCAAACATCCTCTCTGCGTTCCTTGTTGGAGATCGGATCGTTAGAAATCCAAAATTGTTTTTTCTGTGGTCTGCCAATAGCGGGCGAAAAACTTTATTTTTCAGCAAAATTTCAAACAAAAAATTTTTTAACGATCTACGTGTTATTCACATCAGGAATATATAAAAATATCTTATTTTCAATATAGCTACAGCCCTAGGAAAATTCATCTTTCCCGGGACCTCCCAAACCTGAATGCGCACTAGGCTAGGAATGGAGTACACAACCCCGTCTACGTCTAGGATGGCTGCGCACGAGCATGGTGATCCCAAAACCGAGGCTATAGCGGGTCTTCGTGCCGAAATGGCTGAGCTTAGGAACGCCTTAGCCCAGATCCTACAAAATCAGGAAAGGCCACCCCCACCTCCCGTTAATTCTGGGCAGCCCAACCGGCACCAACCGAACTTTGATTCAGATTCTGAGGGAAACTTTCCCCGTGTGCCCCCTCGAGAACCCCGCCCCGAGCGAGGCTTTGATATCACGAGGGCCGTCAAGATAAATGCCCCCACCTATGATGGCATGGGAGATCCCCAGATCTTCCTCCATTGGGCTATAGACATGGAGTGTTATTTCGAATGGCACAACCTCACGGACCCCCAAAAGGTTCAGGTTGCCAGGATGAAATTAACGGGACGTGCCAAAATTATTGGCTGAATGAAGAACGTAGGTTAGGAGCTGGGCACGAGGTCCCACTCATTGGATGGGCTGTGATGAAGAACCTGCTGACCGATCAGTACATTCCCGCGTACCATCGGACTCAGATGTTCGATGAGCTTGCCACCCTTCGGCAAGACTCAATGTCTATTGCTGAATATATGAGCGAACTTAAGGACCGTATGGTACGATGTGACCTTCGAGAGCTCCCCGAAGTCACTTTATCTAGATTTCGAAAGGGACTTCACCCCGACATTCAGCGGAAACTCATGTGTTACGGTCATACGGACTTGAATACGACTTTCAATGTCGCCTTGGACATTGAAAAGCACCTAGCATCTAAGGCTCACTCCCGTTATTCTAGTACGAAGAATAAGTCCACCCCTGGGGCATCTTCTTCCACATACCATGATAAGGGAAAGTTCAAATCTACCGAGTCGAAGTCAATCGTGATGACCGCTAGGAACTCCAAGAACCCTGCGAGTGAGCGTGTCCCTATCGGGAAGGTTAGCAAGGCTAACACCACTTGTTACTCTTGCGGCATTCAAGGCCACTATGCCTACGAATGCCCAACAAAGACAAAAACATTAGCCTTATTAGATCCAACCACCGACCCTGACGATTACGTATACGAGGCAGCAGAGGAGAGTGACCCCGAAGGAGTCCCTAGTGACTTAGAGGACGATCACCCCCTTATGGTGATGCGTTGTATCTTGACCACTCCGCGTCCATTAGATGATTGGAAGAGGACGAGCATATTTTATCTGATTTTTAAGAGTGGCGAGAAGCTTTGCAAGCTGATTATTGATAGTGGTATCTGCGTGAATGTCGTTTCTGAGAACGCCGTTGCACGTATGTCATTGGTCACGGAACCGCACCTGACTCCATATCAGGTCGCTTGGATCAACAAGCACTCTGTACCCATTACCAAACGATGCCTGGTCCCACTCTCATTCAAATCCTACATTGATAAGGTGTGGTGTGACGTCCTTCCGATGGACGCTTGTCATGTGTTGTTGGGCCGCCCTTGGCTATACGACCGTGATGTTACACATTTTGGTAGAGCCAACACTTATGAGCTCAAATTCAATGGCAAAACCATCACTTTGAAGCCGACCATCCCAAAGGAGCCCGTAGTCTTGGCTAAGGACACCACTATTCCGGTAGAACGGAAAACGTTGAATCTAGTTGGTAGGAAAGAGTTTGAGAGAGATACGTTCTTTGATGGACTTATGTATGCTCTAGTCCTCTTAAGTGCGAAGCTCGATTCTAGTATTTTGGATGAGTTACCTAGTGAGTTACGGGTACTATTGGAGGAGTATAGGGACGTGTACCCGGATGAGTTGCCGCCCACGTTACCCCCGCTTAGGAATATCCAGCATGCGATAGATCTCATCCCGGGGTCTTCCTTGCGAAATCAGCCCCATTATCGACTCCACCCCGCGGCTCACATAGATTTGCAGTCTCAGATCGAGGGCTTGCTAGCGAAAGGTTTTATTAGGACTAGTATGAGTCCATGTGCTATACCAGCCCTACTTGCCCCCAAGAAGGAAGGTACATGGAGGATGTGCGTTGATAGCCGGGCTATCAACAAAATCACCATCAAGTATAGGTTCCCCATTCCCCGCCTAGATGATTTGTTGGATGTCTTGTGTGGAGCCACCGTATTCTCCAAATTAGATCTTCGGAGTGGCTATCACCAGATTAGGATACGAGAGGGCGATGAGTGGAAGATAGCGTTTAAGTCGAAGGATGGTCTGTACGAATGGCTTGTGATGCCCTTTGGGTTGTCCAATGCCCCTAGTACCTTCTCCCGGATGATGACACATGTCTTTCAGCCATTCATGGGGAAGTTCGTTGTCGTCTACTTTGACGATATTCTGATTTATAGCACCTCTACTATCGAGCACATCTCCCATATGAGAGTGATCCTTTCCACCCTGCGGAAGGAGACTTTATTTCTCAATCTTAAGAAATGCACTTTTTATGTCTCGGAGGTAGAGTTCTTAGGCTATATAGTCGGCTCTGAGGGAATTCGAGTTGATCCGTGCAAGGTTCAGGTCATTAAGGACTGGCCCGTGGCAACTACCCTATGTGAGGTGCGTAGTTTCCATGGGTTAGCCATGTTTTATCGTCGGTTCATACGAGACTTCAGTAGTATTATGGCGCCTATCACCGACTGTATGAAGAAGGGAGAGTTTACGTGGACGAAGTCCGCCACCCATGCTTTTGAACGAATCAAGGAGCTTATGACTGAGGCACCTGTCTTACGTCTACCTGACTTTGCTAAAGTCTTTGAGCTCACATGTGATGCGTCTGGGGTAGGGATTGGAGGTGTCTTGAGCCAGAAGGGCCATCCCGTTAGTTATTTTAGCGAGAAGTTGACCGGCCCAAAGCTGAACTACTCAAATTACGATAGGGAATTTTATGCTGTAGTCCGATGTCTACACCATTGGAGGCACTATCTCCTTTCCAAGGAGTTTGTGATCCTCTCCGATCATGAGGCTCTACGTTTCATCAACGGCCAACATAAGATCAGCTCACGACACGCTAAGTGGGTATCTTTCTTACAAGGCTACATGTTTAATCTCAAGCACCTTAAGGGAGCTGATAACCGAGTCGCGGACGCCCTTAGTCGTCTTACGCTTTTACTCACCTCTATGGAAGTACATGTTATAGGATTTGGGCGGATTAAGGATGAGTACGCCACGTGTCCTGACTTCCAGGACTTCTATTTATCTGCCCAGGATAGCTCCCCCACGACGATATCTGCATACGTCGTCAAGGATGGTTATGTAACGTCCCGAATCGCTCTAGGCCCCTAGTGTGTGTGTTTTGAGTCAGGAGGGTTGACTTGAGTCCTGAGAGTGCAGGGAATTGGACTGCACTTGTGGAGAAGTGGAGAATCAGTGTAAAAAGGAAGTGACACGGGTAGGGACACGGCCGTGTGCCTACCCGTGTGCGTCGAGTTGAGCTCGACGACCCGTGTCGAGATCGTCGAGCTGTGTCGACACCTAGGGACACGGGTAGGGACACGGCCGTGTGCCTACCCGTGTGCGTCGAGTTGAGCTCGACGACCCGTGTCGAGATCGTCGAGCTGTGTCGACACCTAGGGACACGGGTAGGGACACGGCCGTGTGCCTACCCGTGTGCGTCGAGTTGAGCTCGACGACCCGTGTCGAGATCGTCGAGCTGTGTCGACACCTAGGGACACGGGTAGGGACACGACCGTGTGCCTACCCGTGTGCGTCGAGTTGAGCTCGACGCCCGTGTCGAGATCGTCGAGCTGTGTCGACACCAAGGGACACGGGTAGTGACACGGCCGTGTCCCTACCCGTGTGCGTCGAGTTGAGCTCGACGAGAAGTGTCGAGATGCAACCCGAGAAGTACACGGCCAATGACACGGCCAGGCACACGGCCGTGTCATGTGGACACGGGTCGGGACACGGGCGTGTCCCAACCCGTGTCAAGTAATGAACAGACATGGAAACTGTCGTTGCCGCTTCGCCAGGCAGGACACGGGTAAGGACACGGCCGTGTCCCTACCCGTGTCACATTTTATATATATAGGGGACAGAAAACCCTAGCCGTTTTCATGCTCTTTTCATCCCCTAATTCCTGTGAGAACTCCTGTGAGAGGGAAAACTGCAGAAGCAAGTTTTACCAAAGGAGATCCGCCATCGCCGTGAAAGAGAAGATGCCGCCAAGGAGAACTACGAGATCCATGGCTAGAAATGGTGGTACCGCTGGAGCCAATGTGAGTTTCCTACCCTCTCCCTTGGTGCTAGATCTATAGTTATGCCTTAGGAGAGACATCGACTCAAGAGAGTCTTGATGGAGAGGAGAAGATCTCTAGGTTAGGCCATGTTAGAACTTGTGTTCTAGACTTTAGATCTCTTCAACCCTTCCCCTTATCTTCAATATGACGATGGGTGGATGGTCTCGTGAGGAGTTTATGGCCTTTGAGGTTGAATAAGGGAGGAGAATATTTCTGGAAAATTTAGAAACGATCGCTTGAGGAGGAAGACGAACCTATGCCGTTCATTTTCCTTTAAGATGCGCGCAGAATCTGTATTCTGCGCGCAACGATCTTCTAGGCCATTTCCCTATGGATAAGGCCAGATCTGGGCTTTCGGCTAAACACGAAAGTTGAAGCCCTTGGAAATACCTTTCCAACGAGTGGTTGCACGACTTCAGGTGATGTCTGTATCCACGGGAAAGTCTAAACGAAAATGGGGTTTTACAAATCCTGCATGCAGAAACTGTGTTCTGTACGCAGCGGACTTCAAGTCCGATTTCAAGTAGGATAATGTCAAATCTGGGTTGAGCTCTGAATATGAAAGATGTAGTCCATGGAAATACCTTTCCATCGAGGGGTTACACGACTTCACCGGATTCCTGTAGCCTCGGGAATCTCCGGTCGAAGTTGCTGACCAGATTCAACCTGCGCCTAAATTCTGGGCTTAATGGAAAAATGGATTTTGTTTCGGTGAAATTATTAATGCAAGATACTTGCCTTGGATGAACCCTTATGATTAATCATTTGTTGTGTGATTGAAGTATCTTATTAATCATATTTCATATTACCAAATTGTGAAACAAACTTGTTTAAAAGAATTGAACTGGTAGGAATTGAAAGATTGAATATGGTACACTTCATGTTTAAGTTATGATATTACTAAAAAGGATGATGTGATAGATCTTATATGCGCATTACGTTACTTTACATTGTCATCATTTGGGAAGTCATATAGATGAATAGACCATGGCCATGGATATGTTTGACTAATGAAATGAGTCTAGTGGACCAATACTTAGAGCGTTGTCTCCCTACGGGTAGTATTGTGTAAGTTCGTAAGTGCGGTGTTGACCGCCACTTGTTTTGGTTGTGTTGAGATAGGGTGCGGATGGATGGTTGGGCTGTGCCCTCGTGTTTACTTCCGAGGCCCCTTCCATGTTGTGTTGATATGGTGTTTGCATGTGGTGTGAGTCGACACGCGGTGTCGTAATCCCGGGTTAAGGATAGTGTGGCAGGTCTACGGGCTCGCCAGTCGTCACACCGACGGGAGTTGACAGTTAGACTTGGTCGGTTTGGGCTGTGTCCTCGGTGTTCACGTCCCGAGGCCCCTCCGGCCATGTGAACGGTTGGGCTGTGTCCTCGTGCTTTCTTCCGAGGCCCCTTCCGGGTCACGCAAGGCCAGTTCGGGCTGTGTTCTTGGTGCACATCTACCCAAGACCCCGCTGGGCCATAGTACGCATGTGCTCCGCTGTTGTGTTCTTAGCATTGAGGCGTACGGAGGCCTAGGTGAAGTAGTGTGATACCCGCCTAGTAGTAGAAGTGCCCGTTCTACTGTCACCGCCTGGCCACGGCGGCTGATGCCTGAGAGGTTAGCTACCTGCTCGAAAAGTGGGAACTACAGTCTGTGTCGACATAGCAATTGCATGGGTGTGCATGGGTGAGTCATTGCATAGCATTCATAGCATTTCATATCATTGCACAACAAGATCCTCATCGTATAAGTTTGTATGAGCACTCTTATACGATGAGTTACTTTATGTAACCCGATCCTTAACTTATAAGTTTGTATGGGCATTCTTATAAGTTAAGTTACTTTCTTGCTGAAGCTTTCTTACACTTGTTATTATACCTTGATGGCTCTTGTAGAATTGTTAGTTTACATATTGATAGCTTTTGTAGAACTGCTAGTTATACATTGATACTCATGTACCTTGTCACCTGATTGTACTTTTATACTTACTGATATATATTGTGCCCTTGTTTCTCTTTCTCCGCCCGGTGCCGAGGAGTCGCCGGGGGAGCGGATGTGAAACCACTTAGTCGTTTCGACTAACGGTTGCTACGTCTTCCTTTTTAGGAGGTCACGCCGCAGGTAGAGCAGCCGCAGACTACGCAGCAGGACAGCCAGGCCAGGACGACAGGGCCTGACGTGACGGTGCCGTCGATACCGTCTGTTACCGATGTTAGTGTTTTGCTTACTCTGATGTAGCCCGTTTGGGCATTGTTTAGTTGTACTCTGATATATTGTAGAAGCATGTTTTAGCTTCTCTTTATTGTTGTATTTGGACATCATAACTTAGTGTGGATTTGACTTCTCTTGCTTATTTATTGGTTGGGTTGGCATGAATTATTGATATTGTTGTAGCCGGCGGAATAGGCGTCTTGTGGTACAGGTTAGCCCGTGTGCTAATGCTACCGCAAGGCGGCTGTTCCGGGCATAAGACTCCCTCTTCGTGCCGTGTTTTGGGATCCGGGAGGGGGGAGTCTTACAAATGGTATCAGTTTGCCACGATCCTCAACTAAGAAGTCATTCAACAATGGTGCCACCCCCGTTTGGTTAGTCAGTTTGGGGACAAACTGACTTAGCGGAAGCAGTGGTGTGCCCATATGTAATTCACATTAAGTTGTCCAACTTTGACCTTAAGTTTAGCCAACCTGACCACAAATTTGTCGTGTATGTGTAGGTTCCACTGCATGTTGAGCCGATGGGGGGTACTCTTACCCCTCCCATACCCACTCAGTTCCAACAGTCTGAGTTGGGGCAGACGCTCACCGCCATTCTGGATGCTTTTAAGGCTCAGCAGGCTCCGGTGCAACAACAGGCCCCGAGCTCCAACTGGCTGAGCACCTTCCGGGCTCTCTCCCCTCCCGTCTACCTTGGGACGGAGTCAGCCGTACGTACAGAGGAATGGCTAGACACGATAGAAGAGTTGCTGGCTGGTATCCGTTGCCCGGCCAACATGGCAGTGACATTGGCAGTGTCCGTCTTGGACTTACATGCGAAGAGGTGGTGGAAGTCCCTCATGGGCTCTACCTTCCAAGGCCGGATCTACACAGAGATAAGTTGCAGTGAATTCTCGGGTGTTTTCTTGGAGCACTTTATCCCTACATCGGCCCGAGATGAGCTTGAGCAGAGGTTCCTTCTACTAAAGCAGGGATCAAAGTCGGTTACAGAATACCAGCGGGAATTCCAGCATCTCGCAAGGTTTGCAGACTCTTATGAGTTGGATGACAGAGGTTATGCCAAGCGCTTCTATAAAGGGCTGCGAGATCCCCTAAGGCAGTCCCTTTTGTTTATAGCGGATGGTAGCTTGGCAGAGATCATTGATATGGCAAAAAGATTGGAGGCGGACCACCTGGGTTGTAGTAAGAGGCCTGCAGAGGACGTGATGGAAGCCGGCCCAAGTAATAGAAGGAGACGGGACTTCAGAGGAGGAAGAGGTTATCAAAGAGGTGGCGGGCGTGTCCACCGAAACTATAGGGTGGAGCATCCAGTTCCGCAGCCGCCTCCGTTGCCTCCACCCCCACAGCATCAGCGATTTCAACAACCTGAAGGGCGTCGTGGTCTGGTGTGCTTCGAATGCAACCAGCCGGGCCACATCCGGCGTTTTTCCCGCAACTATATGGGAACGCCCCTCCTGCTCTCCCTCCTGCTCTCCCTCCTGCTCTCCCTCCAGCAGCTCCACGAGGGCGAGGATATATGCGCGGTCGAGGACGAGGACCGCCAAGAGGAAACCCCGGACCAGCCCGGGATCAGGTGTACGCGCTTGACTTGGCGCAGGAACGGAACCCACAAGATGTGATTGTAGGTATGATTTAATTTATTTACATATTTGCATGGTCTAACTTGAATTGATTAGAACTTACTAGCCACTAGCAATAAGTTTTGGTTGTTGGTACTTAGGCACCGTGATTATTGGCGGGAAGACAGCCTATGCGCTGTTCGATACCGGTGCCTCACACTCCTTTGTGTCCGAGGATTTCATAAAAGACATGAGGGATGTACAGTACTTCACTGGCATAGCCCGACGTGTACGCCTTCCGGACGGCTCGGAGATGATCGCAACCGCCAAGTGCGAGTTGGAGTTATTTATTGATGGGAAGGCCTTTGATACGCCGGCCACGGTTCTGAGAATGCCGGAGTTTGACATCATTTTGGGCATGGCATGGCTGGACTGGCACTTCGCGAGGATCGACTGCGCGGAGAAACGGATCTATTTGAGGCATGGAGACTCTGACGTCATCTTCCAAGGTATTGGCTTCGCGCCACGTATGATATTATCTTCTATTCAGGCTGTAAAGGCTCATATGAAGGGGGATGAGGTCTTCATGATCTGGTTCGAGTTGAAGGAAGCAGCGTTGGAATTAAAGGATGTACGGGTAGTGCGGGATTTTCCTGAGGTATTTCCTGAGAAGCTACCAGGATTACCTCCGCATAGAGAGGTTGACTTCCAGATCAATCTAGTACCAGGTGCCAAGCCTGTATCCAAGGCTCCGTACAGAATGGCTCCGAAAGAACTCGCGGAGTTTAGAGTTCAATTGCAAGAACTGGTGGATTCAGGGTTCGTTCGCCCCAGTTCATCACCATGGGGAGCCCCTGTGCTGTTCGTGAAGAAGAAGGATGGAACACTGCGATTGTGCATAGATTATCGGGAACTCAATCGGTTGACGGTGCGGAACACTTATCCACTACTGCGGATCGATGAGTTGTTCGATCAACTAGTGGGAGCACATTGGTTTTCTAAATTGGATTTGCGCTCCGGGTACTATCAGTTGAGGATACATGAAGGGGACATCCAGAAAACGGCCTTCAGTTCGAGATATGGTTTGTATGAGTTCACAGTAATGCCGTTTGGGCTCACAAATGCCCCTTCGGCCTTCATGAGCTTGATGAACAAGGTGTTTGAACCGTATTTGGACATCTTCGTCATTGTTTTCATCGACGACATCTTGGTCTACTCAAAGACGGAGGAGGAGCATGTCGAGCACCTGACCTTGGTTTTGAAGAAATTGAAGGAGCATGCCTTGTATGCCAAGTTTAGCAAGTGTGAATTCTGGCTTAAGGAGGTAGCCTTCTTGGGGCATGTGATCAGTGGAGCAGGATTAGCGGTGGATCCAGCGAAGGTGCGAGCCGTGAAGGAGTGGTCGCCCTTGAAGTCGGCGGCTGATGTACGAAGCTTTCTTGGACTTGCTGGGTACTACCGCAAGTTCGTGAAAGGATTCTCCAAGATTGCCCTTCCTCTTACCTCCTTGACGAAGAAGGGAGTGCCATTTGAGTGGACACCTCAATGTGAAGCGGCATTTCAAGAGCTGAAGGATAGGCTTACCTCCGCCCCCATCCTTGCACTTCCGTCGGGGAAGGAAGGATTTCAAGTTTACACGGACGCTTCATATCAAGGGATGGGAGCGGTATTGATGCAGCATGGGCACGTGATCGCATATGCTTCAAGGCAGTTAAAGAAACATGAAATTAATTACCCGGTTCATGATTTGGAGTTGGGAGCAGTGGTGTTCGCTTTGAAAGTCTGGAGGCATTATTTATATGGCGTGCACTGCGAGATCTTTTCCGATCACAAAAACTTGAATATGTTCACACTCAGAAGGAGTTGAACCTGAGGCAACGGCGGTGGTTGGAATTTCTATGCGACTACGAGTTCACCATGAACTACCACCCCGGGAAAGCGAACTCGGTAGCCGATGCCTTAAGTAGAAAAGTGCCAGGCTCTAGCCCAGAGTCTCGGCTGATGAGCATGGAGTTGGCTCGGATGATCGAGGAGATGGAAATTACTCTAGTATTCAAGGATCCTTCGGCAGAGTATGCGGAGTATTTGGCCAACATGAGCATAGTTTGTGATATCCGAGACCGGATTCGGGTGGAGCAAGGAATGGATGCGGCCTTGGCCCCGGCAATCAAGGCAATTGAAGATGGGACCACCGATGAGTACATACTCAAAGACGGCCTCATTTATTTTCGTGGCCGACTCTATATTCCCAAGGGCGGCAAAATTCGGGAAGATATATTGAGAGAGGCGCATTCCTCTCAATATTCAGTGCATCCGGGTATTGCTAAGATGTACGCCGGACTGCGGAAGACCATGTGTTGGCCGGGAATGAAGAAGGATGTCCGCTACTATGTTACACATTGCGAAGCTTGCCAAAGAGTGAAGGCTGAATGCAGGAGTCCCGGTGGTTTGTTGCAGTCATTGCCCATCCCCGAATGGAAGTTCGAGGATATCTCCATGGACTTTGTTCATGGGTTACCTCGTTCCCGCTCCGGGAATGATTCAGTATGGGTTATTGTGGATCGACTGACAAAGGTGGCCCGGTTCATTCCAATGAAGAAGGAAGCACACGTGGATGCTTTGGTACGCCTTTTTGTGGAGCAATTTGTACGGTATCATGGCGTGCCCAAGACAATTG
Organism: Platanthera guangdongensis; assembly: GCA_039583875.1. Lineage (NCBI taxonomy): Eukaryota > Viridiplantae > Streptophyta > Magnoliopsida > Asparagales > Orchidaceae > Platanthera > Platanthera guangdongensis. Next base: position 68,329,515 of record CM077150.1, on the reverse strand, counting down.
TTTCAGATCGGGATGGTCGGTTTACATCCAATGAGTGGAAGGCGGTACAGGCGTATTTGGGCTCACGCCTAACCTTTAGTACCGCATTTCATCCACAGACGGACGGGCAGTCAGAGCGGACCATCAGAACACTGGAGGATTTATTGAGGTTATGTGTGTTGGACAGAGGAGAGCCATGGGAAAGGCTCTTGCCACTAGTGGAATTCTCCTATAATAATAGCCATCAGGCGAGCATCGGCATGGCGCCCCATGAAGCCCTTTATGGAAGAAGGTGCAGGACTCCCTTGTCTTGGGTACAAGATGAAGATCCGAAGGCATTGGGAAACGAATACATAGATGATACTGATGCGGCGGTCAGATTGATACGGGATCGCATGTTGGAGGCTCAAAGTCGACAGGCGAAGTATTACAATAAAAAGCACCGGATGGTGGAGTTCCAAGTGGGCGAAAAAGTGTTCCTTAAGATTCGGCCGATGCATGGAGTTTCGCGGGTGCGTGGAGTAAAAAAGCTCAGCCCGAGGTATGTTGGGCCTTATACTATATTGGAAAGGATTGGCCCGTTGGCCTATCGGTTGGAGTTACCACCGGAACTGGAAAATCTTCACGACGTGTTCCATGTATCGTCGCTTCGAAAAGCACTGTTGCGGCCCGACCAGTATATTCCCACTACTGATGGTGCGGTGGCACCAGATAGGACTGTGCGACTAGAGCCGGTACGAATTGTTGACAGCGAGACAAGAACATTACGCCGCAAAAGTGTTCCCTTAGTGAAGGTGCAATGGATGAATCATGGGAAGGAGGAGTACACTTGGGAGCCAATGGATTTAATGCAGCAACGCTACCCGGAGTTGTTTGCTCAAGGTAATTTTATTTAAAAGCATATGTTAAATTTCCTGTTATACACTTCTCCCCACAACCTAAGCCTGATTTCGGGGACGAAATCTTTTATTTTGTTTATAGGATTTGTAACGTCCCGAATCGCTCTAGGCCCCTAGTGTGTGTGTTTTGAGTCAGGAGGGTTGACTTGAGTCCTGAGAGTGCAGGGAATTGGACTGCACTTGTGGAGAAGTGGAGAATCAGTGTAAAAAGGAAGTGACACGGGTAGGGACACGGCCGTGTGCCTACCCGTGTGCGTCGAGTTGAGCTCGACGACCCGTGTCGAGATCGTCGAGCTGTGTCGACACCTAGGGACACGGGTAGGGACACGGCCGTGTGCCTACCCGTGTGCGTCGAGTTGAGCTCGACGACCCGTGTCGAGATCGTCGAGCTGTGTCGACACCTAGGGACACGGGTAGGGACACGGCCGTGTGCCTACCCGTGTGCGTCGAGTTGAGCTCGACGACCCGTGTCGAGATCGTCGAGCTGTGTCGACACCTAGGGACACGGGTAGGGACACGGCCGTGTGCCTACCCGTGTGCGTCGAGTTGAGCTCGACGCCCGTGTCGAGATCGTCGAGCTGTGTCGACACCAAGGGACACGGGTAGTGACACGGCCATGTCCCTACCCGTGTGCGTCGAGTTGAGCTCGACGAGAAGTGTCGAGATGCAACCCGAGAAGTACACGGCCAATGACACGGCCAGGCACACGGCCGTGTCATGTGGACACGGGTCGGGACACGGGCGTGTCCCAACCCGTGTCAAGTAATGAACCGACATGGAAACTGTCGTTGCCGCTTCGCCAGGCAGGACACAGGTAAGGACACGGCCGTGTCCCTACCCGTGTCACATTTTATATATATAGGGGATAGAAAACCCTAGCCGTTTTCATGCTCTTTTCATCCCCTAATTCCTGTGAGAACTCCTGTGAGAGGGAAAACTGCAGAAGCAAGTTTTACCAAAGGAGATCCGCCATCGCCGTGAAAGAGAAGATGCCGCCAAGGAGAACTACGAGATCCATGGCTAGAAATGGTGGTACCGCTGGAGCCAATGTGAGTTTCCTACCCTCTCCCTTGGTGCTAGATCTATAGTTATGCCTTAGGAGAGACATCGACTCAAGAGAGTCTTGATGGAGAGGAGAAGATCTCTAGGTTAGGCCATGTTAGAACTTGTGTTCTAGACTTTAGATCTCTTCAACCCTTCCCCTTATCTTCAATATGACGATGGGTGGATGGTCTCGTGAGGAGTTTATGGCCTTTGAGGTTGAATAAGGGAGGAGAATATTTCTGGAAAATTTAGAAACGATCGCTTGAGGAGGAAGACGAACCTATGCCGTTCATTTTCCTTTAAGATGCGCGCAGAATCTGTATTCTGCGCGCAGCGATCTTCTAGGCCATTGTCCCTATGGATAAGGCCAGATCTGGGCTTTCGGCTAAACACGAAAGTTGAAGCCCTTGGAAATACCTTTCCAACGAGTGGTTGCACGACTTCAGGTGATGTCTGTAGCCACGGGAAAGTCTAAACGAAAATGAGGTTTTACAAATCCTGCATGCAGAAACTGTGTTCTGTACGCAGCGGACTTCAAGTCCGATTTCAAGTAGGATAATGTCAAATCTGGGTTGAGCTCTGAATATGAAAGATGTAGTCCATGGAAATACCTTTCCATCGAGGGGTTACACGACTTCACCAGATTCCTGTAGCCTCGGGAATCTCCGGTCGAAGTTGCTGACCAGATTCAACCTGCGCCTAAATTCTGGGCTTAATGGAAAAATGGATTTTGTTTCGGTGAAATTATTAATGCAAGATACTTGCCTTGGATGAACCCTTATGATTAATCATTTGTTGTGTGATTGAAGTATCTTATTAATCATATTTCATATTACCAAATTGTGAAACAAACTTGTTTAAAAGAATTGAACTGGTAGGAATTGAAAGATTGAATATGGTACACTTCATGTTTAAGTTATGATATTACTAAAAAGGATGATGTGATAGATCTTATATGCGCATTACGTTACTTTACATTGTCATCATTTGGGAAGTCATATAGATGAATAGACCATGGCCATGGATATGTTTGACTAATGAAATGAGTCTAGTGGACCAATACTTAGAGCGTTGTCTCCCTACGGGTAGTATTGTGTAAGTTCGTAAGTGCGGTGTTGACCGCCACTTGTTTTGGTTGTGTTGAGATAGGGTGCGGATGGATGGTTGGGCTGTGCCCTCGTGTTTACTTCCGAGGCCCCTTCCATGTTGTGTTGATATGGTGTTTGCATGTGGTGTGAGTCGACACGCGGTGTCGTAATCCCGGGTTAAGGATAGTGTGGCAGGTCTACGGGCTCGCCAGTCGTCACACCGACGGGAGTTGACAGTTAGACTTGGTCGGTTTGGGCTGTGTCCTCGGTGTTCACGTCCCGAGGCCCCTCCGGCCATGTGAACGGTTGGGCTGTGTCCTCGTGCTTTCTTCCGAGGCCCCTTCCGGGTCACGCAAGGCCAGTTCGGGCTGTGTTCTTGGTGCACATCTACCCAAGACCCCGCTGGGCCATAGTACGCATGGGCTCCGCTGTTGTGTTCTTAGCGTTGAGGCGTACGGAGGCCTAGGTGAAGTAGTGTGATACCCGCCTAGTAGTAGAAGTGCCCGTTCTACTGTCACCGCCTGGCCACGGCGGCTGATGCCTGAGAGGTTAGCTACCTGCTCGAAAAGTGGGAACTACAGTCTGTGTCGACATAGCAATTGCATGGGTGTGCATGGGTGAGTCATTGCATAGCATTCATAGCATTTCATATCATTGCACAACAAGATCCTCATCGTATAAGTTTGTATGAGCACTCTTATACGATGAGTTACTTTATGTAACCCGATCCTTAACTTATAAGTTTGTATGGGCATTCTTATAAGTTAAGTTACTTTCCTGCTGAAGCTTTCTTACACTTGTTATTATACCTTGATGGCTCTTGTAGAATTGTTAGTTTACATATTGATAGCTTTTGTAGAACTGCTAGTTATACATTGATACTCATGTACCTTGTCACCTGATTGTACTTTTATACTTACTGATATATATTGTGTCCTTGTTTCTCTTTCTCCGCCCGGTGCCGAGGAGTCGCCGGGGGAGCGGATGTGAAACCACTTAGTCGTTTCGACTAACGGTTGCTACGTCTTCCTTTTTAGGAGGTCACGCCGCAGGTAGAGCAGCCGCAGACTACGCAGCAGGACAGCCAGGCCAGGACGACAGGGCCTGACGTGACGGTGCCGTCGATACCGTCTGTTACCGATGTTAGTGTTTTGCTTACTCTGATGTAGCCCGTTTGGGCATTGTTTAGCTGTACTCTGATATATTGTAGAAGCATGTTTTAGCTTCTCTTTATTGTTGTATTTGGACATCATAACTTAGTGTGGATTTGACTTCTCTTGCTTATTTATTGGTTGGGTTGGCATGAATTATTGATATTGTTGTAGCCGGCGGAATAGGCGTCTTGTGGTACAGGTTAGCCCGTGTGCTAATGCTACCGCAAGGCGGCTGTTCCGGGCATAAGACTCCCTCTTCGTGCCGTGTTTTGGGATCCGGGAGGGGGGAGTCTTACAGGTTACCTGTTTAGGAACGAGAAGCTATGTATTCCGCAGTCATCGTTACGACTACATATTATATGGGAGTTGCATAGCGGAGGGTTGAGTGGCCACTTCGGTAGAGATAAGACCATTACGTTAGTCGAGGACAAATTCTATTGGCCAAAACAAAAGGTTATGGTGGGACAGGTAGTGAGTAGCTGCCGCACGTGCCAGGTGTCTAAGGGTAGTAAAACCAACGTAGGATTATATACACCCTTTCCTATTCCTTCCATGCCTTGGGTCGACGTTAGTATGGATTTTGTATTAGGCCTCCCCATTACCCTATGCCGTCACGACTCAATTTTTGTAGTTGTGGATATGTTTTCAAAGATGGCTTATTTCACCCCGTGCAGTAGGACAAATGATGCGTCTCACGTCGCTAAACTTTATTTTAAGGAAGTCGTTAGTCACCGTGGAGTGCCAAAGACCATAGTATCGGATAGGGACGTAAAATTCACTAGTTATTTTTGGAAGACTCTTTGGATATTAATGGAAACAAAATTATTGTTTTCCTCTGCCTATCATCCCCAAACTAATGGGCAGACGGAAGTGGTTAATCGGAGCTTAGGAAATTTGTTACGATGCCTAGTGAGTGATCACAAGAGCACTTGGGATCTTATCCTTCCCCATGCCCAATTAGCCTACAATAATTCCAAGAATCGGTCTACGGGTCTGTCTCCAAATGAGATTGTCCACGGGTATAAGGCTCCTGTGCCGCTTGACTTGGTGCCGTTTCCCCCAACATACAAGGCAAGTCAGTTTGAACAATCCTTCGCCCAGCACATCCATGATTTACACGCACGTATACGGGACACCTTGACTACGCAATACTACTCTTATCAAGCGCACGCTAATTTACATAGGAGAGTATCAGACTTCAAAATTGGCGATCTAGTTTTAGTCTGTTTGGTTCCCGAACGCTTGCCAACTGGCACCGTTAAAAAGTTAGCACCAAAGCGCGCCGACCCTTTTCGGATTATTAAGAAGCTGGGTGACAACGCTTTCGTTTTGAACTTGCCTGCTGATTGGGGTATCTCCCCATTTTTAATGTTTCGGATTTAACGATGTTTGTGTCACCACCACAAGAGTTGATTTCTTTGTCGTCTTCTTCTCCCACTAAAAATTCTCATGGGTTGGGGAGTGGTAGTACGGATGATCTCTCTCTTTCAGTCCCCACAGGTATATCATCGGATGGTAAGTTGCCTTCTTTCCTGCCTACTGCTAATATGTTCCCCAGGTTTCCACGGACGTTTTCCACTCCAGAGATGATACTTGATGCTGAGCCTGTTACCACCGCTGATGGCGACACCCACCGCTTTCTCATCCGTTGGCGTGATCGGCCCCCTTCGGATGACTCTTGGGTACTCGAGACGGGGCTGCAGAGTTTGGATGCCGCTCTCCTTCACCGCTATCGCTTGGACCACGCAACGGAGATGCGTGCATTTGAGCGGGGGAGGATTGATGGCGCGGCCCCTCCTCCACCATTTGAAGACGATGCTGACGATGCTGTTGATGATCCGGTTGCTAAGGCCATACGACTCAAGGATGTGAGGCAGCACGATGAAGCGAACGGAAGGCTACGCTACAACCTCCGCCTGCGACGTGCTACCGCCACGGCAACGCATTAGCTTTATTTATTTCCTTTTTCGTGCACTCTATTTTATATTTGGAATATAAAATTATCCTATGCTTATGTGATAATTTTATATTCATTGCATGTGTTGTTATATTTTCATTTTGAACTATTTTTAGTTTTGGTGTGCAATTAGCCATTCGGATGGATGAGATTAAATCTCCATCATGATGGGCTAAGGCTTGTTTGTAACTCCTATTTAAAGGAGGCTATCATGAAGAGTTAAAGCATTGGAAAAAGAAAACCTAAATCCCCCTTGAGGAATTTCGGCCACCATGGAGAGAATCCTAGCCGCCCCCCCCCCCCCCCTCTTGGTGTGAAGCCAAACCTTGCCTCCTCCATCCCCGTTCGGTGCGAATCTGGCGTGGCTTCCTTCGGTGCGACTCCTTGGAAGAAGGTTGCAAACCATTCGGTGTGACGCCAGTGGATCCGTGGAGAGAGTGATTCTCCCACTGTTATCTTGTGTGAAAGTTTTCCGGTTGGGTAATCTCTCTCCCCCTCCTTTGTGTGATTTCTTCTCTTTAGTTGTGGTGGATTTCACACATCGTTTTCTCTGGATCTTTAATTTAATCGCTGCAAGTTTTGAATCGAAGTCGCCGTTGCAAGACTCTTTATTTCCGGATCGGGTGGATCCTATTTGCCTGAGCAGATCTTGGCCTATAGCCTTGGTCTCGCTCTCAAAAAGGAGTGGCAACCTTTGTGTTTTCTTGGGGATTATTCCGACTCAAATTTCCAATCATTGTTTTCGAGTCGACCATTCCTCCTTTGTTGTTTGTACTGCATTTTATGACGAGGAACTATTGTGGGAAATAGGTGCTGTGTAGGTGCGGTAGATCTACGACGTGTTGTGCGTAGGGAGAGCGTTAGCTTCGCGGAGATCTCCATTTCCGGATAACCCTACATCACTACCGAGAGTTGAATAAATTGACTGTCAAGAATAAGTATCTGATTCCTCATATAGACGACCTGTTCAACCAGTTGGTGGGGTCAGTGGTGTATTCAAAGTTGGACTTGAAGTCAGGATACTATTAGTTGCAAATTCGAGACGAGGACATACCCAAGACAGCATTTGGTACGAGGTATGGTCACTTTGAGTTCTCGGTGATGCCATTCGGGTTGACGAACGCACCATCCATATTCATGGATTTGATGAATCGAGTATTTTAGGAATACTTGGACTCTTTTGTAGTTGTCTTTATTGACGACATTCCGGTTTACTCCAAATCGGAGGTGGAGCATGAGACTCACTTGAGAGTAGTCTTGCAAGTGTTGAGAGAGAACCAACTTTATGCAAAGTTCTCGAAGTGCGAGTTCTGGCTAGAGAAGGTGGCATTTTTGGTCCATGTGATTAGTGGGGATGGGGTGGTGGTAGATCCTACAAAAGTGGAAGCCATCAGAGATTGGCTGATTTTGAGAACCGTGGCGAAAGTCCGAAGTTTTCTTAGACTAGCCGGGTACTAAAGAAGGTTCGTAGAAAACTTTTTGCGGATAGCTACTGTTGAAATTTTCCGGACCTTGGAGTGAGCAGGGGTTATCTCAACAAAAGTTAGTCATAACCAGAAACACAAGCAGCAACAAGAGTTTTATTTATTAACAGAAATTTTCTTTACATGGCGAGACATATATGGCGAGACATGATTCACCAAAACCACCATAGGGAAAGCAGAGACAATTACAAAGACAAGCCAACACAAGCCGCGCGGACTCAAACACCAAGCCGTCGGTATACTACTATGGAGTCCGCACAATCCGCCAGGTCACCAGACCATAACCCAAGCCGTGCGGACTGCCCGTTATTCCAATGATAAGCTCTAGCCACAGATCTGCAAGCCGCCTAACCGCGAGGTTGCCTAGCCGCCAGACCGCACAAGCCGCGATGCCGAATTGAACAGCCCGCCTGAAGCAGGTGATATATTGAACCCCGAACCAAGTTGCCAAAGAGAAGACCATCTGGTCACTGTCCGCGAACTGCAGAGTCTGTACTATCCCTGACCGTAATCAGAGCCAAGTCCTGTCTTTCCAACGTTATCCACACAACTTGCACAGCACAAACTAGTCAACTCTATCAAACCGCGTGGACAGAAAAAGTCAGTCTGCAGCAACTTATCGCGGGCTCACTTACTGTTCTTTATTCCTGATGTGACATGGGTCCAATTTATAGGAACGATGACGAGTGTGGTCACCGCCCTATCCGATAGGATCACCGCCACATCCCGCAGCAAGAACACGTGTCCGTAAAGCTCGCGGATACACACAGTATGCTGCTGCCTGTGCAGGATAGCCAGTCCACCATAGCTTCACCAAGGCCAGACAAATCGCTAGTCCGCCTTGTCGCCACAAGCCAAGCCAAGACTGCCACAGCCGAACTCTGCAGCAACTTTGTCCGCCTATCCGCGGACACAACTCCAATCCGCTTATCCCGAGCCCACAGCCTCGCCACCAAGACAACTGCCAGACTCAGCAAACATAGCTCCAGTCTGCTTATATTATGGATACCTCCAGTCCGCATATCTCGCACACTACTCTAGTCTACATATCCCGCACACTGCTCCAGTCCGCATATCCTGCAAACTGCTCTAGTCTGCATATCTCGCAGACTGCTCCAGTCCGCATATCCTGAGTCCACAGCCTTGCCACCAAGGCAGTTTTCGGACTCAGTGGACCCAGCTCTAGTCCACACGCACTTGCAGACGCAATCTCCAGTCCACATATCCCCAATATCACAACCAAGGCACACAACACTACTACCGAGCTTGGCGGACTGAGAAGCAGTTCGCGCTCTACTATGTGATCTCCCCAGACTAAGCCAAACCTAGACTTGGTTCAGAACCAACCAAGTCCACACCACTGGCCACAAGGGCCAGTCCGCACTTACTGGCAGACACTGGATCCAGACTGCCTGCCCCAGCGACCTCCAACACATGTCCGCACTAATTGGCGATCTCCGCGGCTTCTACTTGCCGCTTCACTAGAGCAAGACCAAGGCTTCTGCCAAGTTGGTCTGCAGAGCTCCAGTCCTTCAGTCCACTTCTTGCTGGATTCCGCGGATAGAGACTCAATGATGCAACATCCCTCGGCCGACCGGCCACTGTGAGCCCTGACCGGCTTTGCCATAGGACACGAGATGATGACTACTGCCGGGCTGCAGCCCAAGCACCCCACCCATGACCGCACCTATTCTCAGCGTGGCGGGATGTTGAGGCGAGGTCTCGAACCCAGCCCGCTTGATAAAGAGCTTTCCTAACAGCTCTCATCACCAACTGAGCTGCACCTCAGTTGGTGATGAGAGCTGTTAGGAAAGCTCTTTATCAAGGGGGCTGGGTTCAAGACCTCGCCTCAACATCCCGCCACGCTGAGAATAGGTGTGGTAATGGGTGGGTTACTTGGGCTGCAGCCCGGCAGTAGTCGCCATCTCGTGTCCTATGGCAAAAGCCGGTTAGGGCACACTGTAGCGGGTCGGCCCGGGGCTGTTGCATCAAAAAAGTGCACTTTTTTGATGCAGCAGCCCCGGGCCGACCCGCCACGGTGAGCCCTCACCGGCTTTGCCATAGGACACGAGATGACGACTACTACCGTGCTGTAACCCAAGCACCCCACCCATGACCGCACCTATTCTCAGCGAGACGGGATGTTGAGGCGAGGTCTCAAACCCAGCCCCCTTGATAAAGAGCTTTCCTAACAGTTGTCATCACCAACTGAGCTGGATGTTGAGGCGAGGTCTCAAACCCAACCCCCTTGATAAAGAGCTTTCCTAACAGCTCTCATCACCAACTGAGCTGCAGCTCAGTTGGTGATGAGAGCTGTTAGGAAAGCTCTTTATCAAGGGGGCTGGGTTCGAGACCTCACCTCAACATCCCGCCGCGCTGAGAATAGGTGCGGTCATGGGTGGTGTGCTTGGGCTGCATCCCGACAGTAGTCACCATCTCGTGTCTTATGGCAAAGCCGGTCAGGGTTCACCGTGGCGGGTCGGCCCGGGGCTGCTGCTTCACTCAATCCGCCCGGTTACCTTTTGGGATCCAACTGCTAGCAGAGCATAAGCAGGCCTGGCATACCGCTACTGCTGTCCGCGTAGTCCGCGTAAACAGACCGCCCAGGCCGCTACAGAACAAGCCGTCTGCACCAGCCCCACCGACCTAGCTGTCCACCAACCCTATCGCAATAGTTCGCGTGGATAGGTTGCCCAAGTCCTCCATTCACCCACTTTAACTTTACAATTTTCAACACTCCCCCTTGAAGTGAGAAGTGGTGAACAACTCCAGCAGCTCCCGTAACCTTTCACCTGGTCCCTCCAATAGCTCCTTTGAGGAGATGTCCAAGACATAGTGTTGGGTACATTGAAAATATGTACTAGATTTGAAGAAGCCTCACCCTACTCAATGATATACATCAAGGTGTATTTGATGTGCTTTGAATTTATATGTGCAGGTTAAGTAATTGCAGGAAATGCATAAAAGTTTCTAAGTCCATGTGTCGACACCTAGAGGTGAAGTGTCGACACTTATGAAGGTTTGTGTCGACACCTAGAGAAGCTGTGTCGACACTTGGAGTAATTGTGTCGACACCAGGAAAGGCAGAGTCGATACCAGAAGAAAAGTGTCGACACATACAGGCAGTGTCGACACACTGTGAAGAATTATCAACATAATCAGTGTCGACACTTAGAGGCAGTGTCGACACCCAGAGAAACTTTGTCGACATCAAATGTGTCGACACCAGGAGGCTGTGTCGACACTCAGCAAGCTTCAACAAAGTTAAAGTACTTGTGTCGACACAAAAGAGATGTGTCGACACTCAGCAAGTTTCAACATATGTAGGCATGTGTCGACACAAAGGAGATGTGTCGACACATAGCAAGTATCAACAACTAAAAGAAGATGTGTCGACACATAGCAGAATTCAGTTAAGTGTTAAAGAAGAAGTACTTGTGTCGACATACTCAATCAGTGTCGACACATTCAACAGAAGGCTTGTGTCGACACACAGAATTAGTGTCGACACATTCTGAAGAAGCAGTGTCGAGAAGCTATTACAACAACACAAGGAGTTGTGTCGACACCATCAAGGCAAGTGTCGACACTTAGTTCACTTGTGTCGACACTTGGTCTATTTGTGTCGACAAATAATGAAGATTAGTCTCGACACTTTCAGACAGAGATAGTATTTTCAAGAAGTGACTGGATTACTTGACAGCTGCCATTTCAGCCAGTCTACTGCAACTGTCAGAGCTGTCAGAAGTTCGTTAGAAACTGGATCAGTCGGTTAACTTGGAGAAAGTCTATATAAATACATTTCTCCTTCAACAGAAAGTGATTTGAAGAAATTGAAGAATCAAATAAACTTTGATCAAGGATCGAGAGATCTAACAACACAAAATAAGAAGACCTTCGACAGAAGATCTAAGAAGTTGGAGAGAGAGCTCCTTCTAAGAAGAACAGCTGTTGAACCAGGATGCTAAGTAAGATTCAGATTGAGATCTGAATCTCAAGACAGACGTTGATTGAAGATCATCTTCACAGGAGACACAACCCAACTGAGTTCTAATTCAAGAAGCTTTGAAGAAAGCTAAGGGAGGTTGATCTCTGCCAAGTTCTTCCAAGAAATCATCAAGAAGCCAGTCAACTCATCTCTCTCTGTCAGAGTTGTGGTTAAATACTTTGTATAATCAAATTGCTGTAGGATCTTGTATAGATCTGAGTTGTAAGCCTATTTTATAAAGGCTGAGTTTAGGTCTTGTTGAAGACTGAGGTAGGGCTTTGTGCCTGAGTTGTATGAGTCTTTGCTCTCTGAGTGTAGGCCTTGTTGAAGGCTGAGGTATGGCTGTTTAGCCTGAGTGTAGGTCTTGTTGAAGACTGAGTTATAGGGCTTTGTGCCTGAGTTGTAGGAGTGGGGACACTCTGAGTTGTAGGAACCTGTTTGGGGTTCTGAGCTATAAGATCTGAGGATCTGAGGAGAAGTGCTGAAGTTAGGCCGAATCTAGTACACTACTAGATAGGCGAAGGGGGAAAGTGGATGTACCCAGACCTTGGGAAACCACTATAAATACTGTGTGCTCTCTGTGTTTGTTTGTTTCTATAGTTGCTGTGTTGTGATAGTTGTAGCATTGCATTTGCTGAACAGAGTTTCTGTCTTAAAATTAAAAAGGAAAAGTACACCTATTCACCCCCCCTAGGTGGTAGACACTATTTCTTTCAAGTGGTATCAGAGGGAGGTTACTTAAAAAGGGACTTAACAGTCTGAGTAAGATCCTATAGGCAGATTCAGAACAAACAAGAATCAAGAAAATGGGTTCTAGTGAGAATCACAAAGAGCTGGGGTCCATGAAATTGCCAATCTGTAGAAAAGAGATATTTGGCATATGAAAAGAGAGGGTTAGACTCTTTATGGAAGCTTCTGACCCAAGAATATACATTACAGTTAAAGAAGGCCCATATGTGCCCATTAAGGTATCAATTCTGGATGCAAATTAGAAAACTCCCAAGGACTTCTCCGAAATGACAAAAGATGAAATCATTCTGGCCACTATGGACAAGAGGAGCCCAGATGAAATCATTCCGGTTCAACTTATGTCACTTCTAGTTCTTATTTTGGGCGAGTGTTTTATATTGAACATGCATTGAACACATGGGCTTCCTCTTCAGATGTTCAACATCAATCCATGACATTGAGAATGAAGGAAAAAATTGATAAAATCTCTAAAGAAATGTGCCATTGATGATGCCACATTTCAGAACCTAATCCATTATAAAATCTCTAAAGAAATGTGGGACACTTTAATAGTCTACATGGAGGGCTCAGAGGAAGTAAGACAAGATAGGAAGTCCTTACTAAATCAAGAGTATGAAAGCTTCAGGCAAGGAAAATCTGATAGCATTACAGAATGTTACAAGAAGTTCTATAGTATTGTTAATGAATTGATGTCCTATGGAAGAGAATTCAGCAACCTTGAGCTGAATGACAAGTTCTTAAGATCTCTGACTAAGGACTGGGATACCAAGATTTGTGCCATTAGGGAAATGGCCGAACTATCTGATATACCTCCTCCAACTTTGTTTGCAAAGATGCTATCTTATGAGATGCAGTTATTGGTTAGAAAGGAGGAAGAGAAGACTACTAGAGTGGAGCACAAGGAAAGATCTGTGGCCTTCAAGACTGAAGTCACTAGGAAGTATAGAAGCAAGTCTCCATATCCACCTCAAATAGTTGTTGAGGCTGTGACAGACAATTCAGATAGCAAGACTTCAGATAGCAGTGAAAGTGATGAAGACTTTGCTGCTTTTACTAGGCATTTTCAAAAGTTTCTGAAGAAGAAGCAGTGGAGGTCTAAGCCTTCCACTTCTCAGCCAAAAGATGACTATTATCAGAAAAGAAAGTCATCAAGGAATGACAGAAGAAAGTCCAAGCCAAGCAAAGCTACATCATCAAAGATTGTTTGTTATTGCTGCAATAGACAGGGACATGTTGTGGCTGACTGTCCTGAAAAGAGGAAGGAGTCAGCTGACAAGAAGAAGACTCAGTTTAAGGGCAAAAAGGAAAAGTCCTTTGTTGCTAAGAAAGATAAGAGTCTGACTGATCAGTCATCTTCAGAGATAGAAACAGAACCTGAAGCTTACATTAGCTTATTTGCTGAAGAAGAAGAAGAAGAGTTCATGTAGCTAATGAACTCAATTTATGAGCATGAAGACCATCAGTGCAAGGGGCTGATGGCTATATCTGAAGGAAACAAGATCCAGGATCAGCCTGGACCAAGTAAGGTACAAAGTTATTCTTCTAGTTCAATATATAGTACTGAGTCAGAATCAGATACATCTGCATCAAGTGATGTGGGTGAGTCTGAATCTGAAGGATATATTCATCAGTTAATTGATGAATATAGGGACTTGTTGCAGGCCTTGAAAAAAGCAAAACCTTGGCCAAAACTCAGGCAAAGGAGATTGCTAGTCTTAAATTGGCTGCTGCTGATTCAGACAAGTTGTTAGATTAGAAACTGAATGAGATTGCCAGATTGAAGAACATAACTGTTATTCAAATGGGCACAATCACATTCAAGAATGATCAGATTAGAAATCTGGTGGTTAGACTTCAGAAGGAAAGAGAAATTATAGCAAGTTTTTCTAAACCTAAATCTGTTTTACCTTTGATAGATGAGTTTGTACCTCAAAAAGGTAAGACTGGATTGGGGTTTACAAAACCTGCCTGGACAGCTAGGTCCAAATCTAAGGGCAAAGCCCCAGCACTAAACAAGAAGCCTGCTGTAGATAAAACAACCAGGGTTGTACCTAAATAAAAGGTACAACAGGTTTGAGTGCTGGTGTTGTGGCAAGACAGGCCACTTTGCCATAGATTGTTGGCACAATTCAAGTGTCAAGGAGAGTAGAAAATTGTCTGCTAGAAGAGCTACAGGTAGTTTTGTTAAAAGTCAGACTAACCTGCACCAAGGACCCAAGAGTTATTTGGGTTCTAAGGTTAAGTAATCTGTTTTGCAGGTGAGTCCAAGTGGCCATGCCCCTATATGCTACTTAGACAGTGGATGTTCCAGGCACATGACTGTAACTAGGGGACTGCTGAAGGACTATACACCTATCAAGGATGGCCCTAAAGTTACCTTTGGTGATTCAGAAAAAGGAATCATCAAAGGCTTTGGTAACATTTCTAGTGATCTAATTACTATCACTCAAGTGGCTTATGTAAAGGGTTTGAAACATAACCTCATTAGTATAAGTCAGCTGAGTGATTTAGGATATGACATCTCATTTGTCAAGGACTGTTGTCATATCAAGAGGTCAAGTGATCAAAAGATCATTTTGACAGGATATAGGAAGAGAAATGTTTATTGTCTTGACTTTGTATGTGAGAACAAAGGTTCTCCTATCTGTCTTGTAGTTGATGAGAAAGTATCTCATTGTGTCAAATGGCACAAGAGGCTAGCTCATCTTAATTACAAGACCATTGTCCAACTCTTTAGCAAAGAGTTAGTTAGGAATGGTCCTCAAGTTAAGTGCATAAAGGATGGGATATGCTCAGCTTGTCAAAAAGGCAAGCAGACCAAATCCACCTTTCATAGCCTTGAGAACAAGGATTCTGTGAGGTGCCTATACCTCTTGCATATGGATCTTTTTGGTCCTATGCCAGTTCACAGCCTAGGTAGGAAGGTCTACACATTTGTGGTTGTAGATGACTATTCAAAGTATTCCTGGGTGTTCTTCCTAAGGCAAAAATCTAAAACCCCTAGTATCTTATATAGTTTTGTTAAACAAATTCAGAAAGAGTTAGACAGTACAGTGGCCAAAATCAGAAGTGACCATGGTACTGAATTTCAGTCTGAAAGTATGACAAAACTGTGTGAAGAGTTTGGGATTTTTCAGGAATTTTTCCTCACCAAGAACACCTCAGCAAAATGGTATTGCTTAAAGGAAGAATAGAACATTGATAGAGGCTGGTAGGACCCTATTGAGTGACACTTCTCTCCAGAATATTTCTGGGCTGAGGTAGTAAATACTGCTTGTCATGTGATCAATAGGGCTACTATCACCAAGAGCCACAATAAGACCCCCTATGAGATTGTGAAGGGCAGAAAACCAAATTTATCCTATTTCAGGATCTTTGGTTGCAAGTGCTATATACTTAACAATGGCAAGTCTTACCTAACCAAGTTTGCTGCCAAATCACAAGAGGGGATCTTTGTTGGGTACAGTAATAATAGTAAGGCTTATAGGGTCTACATCTTGATTACTCAAGTTGTAGAAGAGTCTATTAATGTAGTATTTGATGAAGCTAGATTAATTAACAATGTGTTTCCAAGTAATGTATGCAGCTCTACAGGAATAACTGAGAAGATGGACAAGCTCACCATTGCAGAAGACTCTACTGCAAATCAGGATGATGGTGGTTACTGTCCAGGGGGAGTACAAGATACTCCTGATGCTGAAGAAGACCAAGAGGTGCAGCATATTGAAGAGGCTGGAGGTGTACAACCTGAAGACAGACTACCACCAGCAAATAGGCACTTAAAGGATCATCCAGCTAATCAAATAATTGGAGATCACAGACAAGGAGTGCAGACAAGAAGCAGGAATCTGAGTACAGTTCTTTACTCAAGCTTCCTATCCCAAGTGGAACCAAAGAAGTTTGAAGAAGCAGTTAAAGACCCTCATTGGATTGAGGCCATGCAAGAGGAGCTGAACCAGTTCAGTAGATGCAAAGTCTGGAAGCTTGTTTCTAAACCAAAAGACCACAATATCATTGGAACTAAGTGGATCTTCAGGAACAAGTTGGATGAGAATGGAGTCATTGTGAAAAATAAAGCAAGACTGGTTGCAAAGGGATATAGGCAGGAAGAAGGAATTGATTTTGATCAAACCTTTGCTCCAATAGCCAGACTGGAAGCAATAAGGATGTTCCTTGCCTATGCAATATATCAAGGGTTTAAGGTATATCAAATGGATGTAAAGTCAGCTTTTCTGAATGGAAATCTGAAGGAAGAAGTCTATGTAGAGCAACCATCAGGTTTTGTTGATTCTCTTAAACCTGATTATGTATATAGACTTAGGAAGGCTTTGTATGGGTTAAAACAAGCCCCAAGGGCTTGGTATGAAACCCTGTCTAGTTTCCTTATTGAGAACAAATTCTCAAGGGGGAAAATAGACAAGACTTTATTCCTTAGGAAATCTAAAGGCAAGATTATCTTAGTCCAAATATATGTAGATGACATAATATTTGGGTCTACAGAAAGTAGTCTTTGCAGAAAGTTTGCAAAACTTATGCAAGGACAATTTGAAATGAGCATTATGGGGGAACATAAGTTCTTCTTGGGTCTCCAAGTTAGACAGACTGAAGATGGCTTGTCCATATGCCAGTCTAAGTTCACCCTAGAGTTGATTAAGAAGTATGGTATGGAATCATCCACTACCATGAAAACTCCTATGGGGTCAAGCATGTCTCTAAGCAAAGATGATGCAGGGAAACCTGTAGATGAAACTTTGTATAGAGGGATAGTTGGCTCCCTACTATATTTAACTGCTAGTAGACCAGATATCATGTATGCTACATGTGTCTGTGCTAGGTGCCAAGCATGCCCTAAAGAATCTCATCTGACTGCAGTTAAAAGGATTTTGAGATATCTCAAGGGCACTCCTTATCTAGGCCTTTGGTACCCTAGGAATGGAGATTTTGTACTGACAGGTTATTCAGATGCAGATTTTGCAGGCTGCAAGGAAGATAAGAAGAGTACTACAGGAACCTATCAATTTCTAGGTGGAAGACTGGTGTCTTGGAGTAGTAAGAAGCAGACCAGTGTGGCCATCTCCACAGCTGAGTCAGAATATGTTGCTGCAGGAAGCTGCTGTGCACAACGTTTATGGATTCAACACCAGCTGGAAGATTATGGTATACAAGTAAGTAGAACACCTTTATTTTGTGATTCTACAAGTGCTATTTCTATTACAAATAATCCTGTCTCTCATAGTAGGACTAAGCACATAGAAATTAAATACCATTTTCTTAGAGAACATGTAGAAAAAGAAGACATTTCCCTAGAATATGTTAAAATAGATAATCAGATAGCTGATATGTTTACTAAGCCCCTAGATGAAACCAAATTCAATAATTTTAAAATTGAATTAGGAATGTTAAACTTAGAATAGTTTAAAAAAATTGGCTAAGTAAAATGGTGTCGACACACAGAATTGTTTGTGTCGACACATAGAAGTCGTGTCGACATTTCAGAGAAATGGTGTCGACATATCTAGAAAGTCTGTGTCGACACTTCAGAGAATTAGTGTCGACACATCCAGAGTAGGTGTCGACACATCCAAGGTGGTGTCGACACTTAGATTCAACACTAATTTCGTCGAGTAGAGTTTCGACTAATCGTCGAGCTGAGATGTATAAGTGTCGACACATATATTCTGTCGACTATATTTGTGTCGACACATAGTTGTCGAGACATTAGAAGTAAGTGTCGACACTTTTCAACAGTTTCGACACATTTCAAGTATTTTGACGCGCCTTTTCACCTTCGATTTTAGAAAGGTATAAATAGGTCTTCACCATTATTTGTCGACACACTCACCATAGTTTCGAGACCAAACTTGTGTGTCGACATCTCTCTTCTCTAAATTCAAAATGTCTCCAAACCCTAATGGCGCCCAAGCTAGAGGAGAACATCAATGAAGGTTATGAGCTCGTGCGACATGCCTTTGATGACGCGGAACAAGAAATCCAAGGTGTTGTAACCCTAGTTGCAGAAACTGGGTTAGAATATCTAGTTTCAGAGCCTATCAAGATTTGGAAGAAAGAGGTCCTCGAATTCTTTAGTGCAGCTACACTTGATGATACTAGACTCAAGATTAAGTCCAGAGTCCATGGGACAAAAGTCAAGGTCACCCAAAAAAGTCTAAGAAAGGTACTTCAACAACCAAGAACTAAAGACGAAGAAGATGTATTTGCTTCTAAGACTAGAGAATCATTAAAATGGTGTGGATTAGACTCAAACCTGAAAATTGGATCAGTTTTCAACAGAAAAGGCATGAACATGCAGGGCAAGTTCTTGTATGAAATAGTGGGAAAAGTAATTCTGAGCAAGCCTGGTGGGCATGATAGAATATCTGCTCACATGTTCAGTTTAATGACAAGGATCATATTCAAACTGAAAACTGATTGGTCAGCAGTTATGTTTGATAAGATAAAGGAAAGTCTAAAGAAGCCCAATCTGGGTAGAATTATGAGTCTATACTTAGCTGGAAGTATCCCTGAAGTCATGAACCAAGCTGCAGGTTCTAAGATAAACCATATGAGAAGAATGGATGTTAGAATTATCTCAAGGTGGGACAGGGTGTTGATAAAGGAAATGCCTACACCTGAAAAATAAGTTCCTAAATAGAAGAAGAAGAAAGCCATTGTGGCTCCTGAATCCTCAAGTAGCTCAGAGGAGCAAGTGGTTTTTAGTTTTGATGATGGAGAGGATGGAAATGCTGGACAGTCACCAGTAAGACCAGATGAAGCACAGAGGCAGGGGGAGCTACCTTCTGCTAGCCCCATTCACCTTGATCAACTCCAGGGGGAGCCTCAACATGTGGAAGAGTCAACTCACTTGGATAGTGAACTGGCTACTCAAACAATTCTTGAGGTAATCAATGAAGTTAATCAATCTATTTTCAATATTGAGGATGAAGTATTGACTGAATCATTACTTGATGTTGATCAGCAAACTCAGATACATAGTCAACCACAAGATGTTGTCATGGAGGACACATCAGTTACTGATATTGCTCCTGAGATAATAGATTCTCCAGTCCAAACTCAACAGGAATTCACTCTAGAGGTGCTATTCCCAGATCTAATACAGACTGATTTTGAGGGAGAGAAAGCAACTGTTCAGGGGGAGTCAGCTAATATTGAGGGGGAGCATGTAGAGTTTCATGAAGAGATGGCTAGAAAAGATACTGAGGAGCAAAGGACACAAGAGGAGCAAAGGAATGAGGGGAGCTACCAAAGACTGCTCAGGACTTACCTCCAACTCCACAGGATAGGGTAGACATTGCTAGTACTTCTGATTCTGAAGTTGAGGAAGTTACTAGAGCTAAGAAGAGGAAGCTATAGGTTTTCAAGAGAAGAAGCCAGAGTTACAAGAGAGCTTTACAAACTGTGGCTCCACAACAAGCACCAACTGCTGATTATAGTTCTTTGTTGGTGGCTTTACAGATCAAGATGGATGAGCAAAGGAAAGCTCTTGAAAAATATATGGATGAAGGACATAAATCCCTTCAATTTGATCTGGCTCAAGATATAAAATCTATTAAATTTGAGGTTAATCAGCATAAGAAGGAAATGACTGAATGTTTTCATAAAGGAGGCAATGCAGTGGTATATCTGGCCACTCATCAAGAAAAGATAAAAACACAGGTTGATGATATGGCAGTGAAACAAGGATATGTTTTGGAAAATCAGATTAGGATGAATGATAATCTGACTGCCTCTCATAATGCTATTGTTAATGAAATAAAAAATATAGCTACTGCACAGCCTGCAGTAAGTGCAACTACCAAAGAAGAATTGGATAAGAAATTACAGGAGAGCCTAACTGCTGTTCAAACTGCAATTGAAGATTCTCAAAAGGCTATTACTGAACAACTCCAGAAGTTAAAACCATTTTATAAAGATGGTGTTAACTATTTGAATGCTCAGATAAGATTTCAAAAGGATGATCTTAGGGATCATATAGTAAGAGAAGTCATAAAGGGGAAGAGGGTTTTAGTCAAGGTAGGCTCTGATCATGCAAAATGGATCTCAAACAGCATCAGAGCTACCCTGGGATATCCACCTTTATGTGATGATGATAAAGTTGCAGAATCTGGGATCAATCCTGCATATTTTGGAGGTGAGCAAGCTGAAGTAGCTCAAGTGATCTACCTTCCAGCAAATTTTGACATGATACATCAGGAGGTACAATCTATGTATAGCCCTCCTAAGGGTAATCAGAATATTATTTTTGAGAAAGTAGTCCAGCCTGTGCCCGAGGCAGTATTAAAAGAACAAGAAGCTCAATTATCCAAGAAGAGGTTCAGAGAACAGGCTGAATTAAGGCAAGATTTTGAGCAATTGAGCCCCACATCCAGAAATATTATTCTGACTTCTTGGAAGGCAGCAAAGGACAATATCCTGGATAGGGGCAAATGGTATTCTGAACAGGAGTTGAGAAAACATGAGAATAAGCAAGAAGCTATAGTACAATACAGAAGGAAGGCTAAATTGGGAAAGCTACCTCCTAATATACAGGAGCCTAGCAAGTATTTCCCTAAGCCATATCACTATTTTGAAAGACAGAAGATAAAGGCTGAAGAGCTGAAAAAGACAGATCTAAATGGCAAGAAGCCTGCTGATGACAATGATGCTCCAGTGAAAGCCAAGATTCAATCTGGAAAGGGCATTGTTATCAAGGAGCCAGAACAACCATATGATAGAATTTTTCTTAAGTTTACTACTTTGTAATCTTTTGCTTTAAAATCTATGTAAACTTTTGAGTAATGAAACTATTGGAAGTTATAACAAAATAATGTTTACTGTTCAATCTGTTACATTTTAATTCTGTAATGATTGTTTAAACTTGTTTTGTTTAGTATGTTATCCTATCATATAATACTGTTATACATCATATTGAGTATTTGTTATGTATGGTGTATATCATTGACTAAGGGTTATGACTTCTCCAAATAGGGGAAGATTGTTGGGTTAATTAAAAATATGTACCAGATTTGAAGAAGCCTCACCCTACTCAATGATATACATCAAGGTGTATTTGATGTGCTTTGAGTTTATATGTGCAGGTTAAGAATTGCAGGAAATGCAGAAAAGTTTCTAAGTCCATGTGTCGACACCTAGAGGTGAAGTGTCGACACTTATGAAGGTTTGTGTCGACACCTAAAGAAGTTGTGTCGACACTTGGAGTAATTGTGTCGACACCATGAAAGGCAGAGTCGACACCAGAAGAAAAGTGTCGACACATACAGGCAGTGTCGACACACTGTGAATAATTATCAACATAATCAGTGTTGACACTTAGAGGCAGTGTCGACACCCAGAGAAACTTTGTCGACATCAAATGTGTCGACACCAGGAGGCTGTGTCGACACTCAGCAAGCTTCAACAAAGTTAAAGTACTTATGTCGACACAAAGAAGATGTGTCGACACTCAGCAAGTTTCAACACATGAAGGCATGTGTCGCCACAAAGGAGATGTGTCGACACTTAGCAAGTATCAACAACTAAAAGAAGATGTGTCGACACAAAGGCGATGTGTCGACACATAGCAGAATTCAGTTAAGTGTTAAAGAAGAAGTACTTGTGTCGACACACTCAATCAGTGTCGACACATTCAACAGAAGGCTTGTGTCGACACACAGAATCAGTGTCGACACATTCTGAAGAAGCAGTGTCGAGAAGCTGTTACAACAACATAAGGAGTTGTGTCGACACCATCAAGGCTAGTGTCGACACTTAGTTCACTTGTGTCGACACTTGGTCTATTTGTGTCGACACATAATGAAGATCAGTCTCGACACTTTCAGATAGAGACGGTATTTTCAAGAAGTGACTGAATAACTTGACAGCTGCCATTTCAGCCGGTCTACTGCAACTGTCAGAGCTGTCAGAAGTTCGTTAGAAATTGGATCAGCCGGTTACCTTGGAGGAAGTCTATATAAAGACCTTTCTCCTTCAACATAAAGTGATTTGAAGAAATTGAAGAATCAAATAAACTTTGATCAAGGATCGAGAGATCTAACAACACAAAAGAAGAAGACCTTCGACAGAAGATCTAAGAAGTTGGAGAGAGAGCTCCTTCTAAGAAGAACAGCTGTTGAACCAGGCTGCTAAGTAAGATTCAGATTGAGATCTGAATCTCAAGACAGAAGTTGATTGAAGATAATCTTCATAGGAGACACAACCCAACTGAGTTCTAATTCAAGAAGCTTTGAAGAAAGATAAGGGAGGTTGATCTCTGTCAATTTCTTCCAAGAACTCATCAAGAAGCCAGTCAACTCATCTCTCTCTGTCAGAGTTATGGTTAAATACTTTGTATAATCAAATTGTTGTAGTATATTGTATAGATCTGAGTTGTAAGCCTATTTTATAAAGGCTGAGTGTAGGTCTTGTTGAAGACTGAGGTAGGGCTTTGTGACTGAGTTGTAGGAGACTTTGCTCTCTGAGTGTAGGCCTTGTTGAAGGCGTAGGTTGGGCTGTTTAGCCTGAGTGTAGGTCTTGTTGAAGACTGAGTTGTAGGGCTTTGTGCCTGAGTTGTAGGAGTGGGGACACTCTGAGTTGTAGGAACCTATTTGGGGTTCTGAGCTGTAAGATCTGAGGATCTGAGGAGAAGTGCTGAAGTTAGGATGAATCTAGTACACTACTAGATAGGCGAAGGGGGAAAGTGGATGTACCCAGACCTTGGGGAACCACTATAAATACTATGTGCTCTCTGTGTTTGTTTGTTTCTATAGTTACTGTGTTGTGATAGTTGTAGCATTGCATTTGCTGAACAGAGTTTTTGCCTTAAAATTAAAAAGGAAAAGTACACCTATTCACCCCCCCCCCCTCTAGGTGGTAGGCACTATTTCTTTCACATAGTCCCCACCTCACATATCCTGGACCATGAGGGAGCCCTCCAGCATCTCCAAAAGGAACCATGCTTCCCTCTGCCTTCTTCTTCAGCTTCAACCTCCACTCGTGCATCACAGGAGTATCACCAACAACCTTGGGCACAAGGGCCCAAGCATCGTCAACTCTGAGAGTAGTCACCTCCTCAGCTTTGGTGTCAACCACCTCCTTGATTCTAGTGGGGTCATCACAGCTAGAAGGTTCTCGCTCGACCTGAGGGCTTGCAAGGAAATATGGGACCAAGCTCGCCGTGTTCCCTTCACTATATCGAGATGGTGGGTTATTGATCCTCTTCGACCTCCGAAGAACCTGATCACGGCTAACCACCTTCGCTGCTTCTCCTGAACCAGCTCCGTTCTCAGGCAAACCAGGAACAATACTCCCCTTGCTTCCTGAACCAGAATCCACCGCACTGGAACCAGGAGCACCTGGAGTAACGCTCCTGCTGCTACCTGAACCAGAAGCCTCAGCTCTTGAACAAGAACTACCTGGAACATCGCTCCCCCCTGCTTCTCGAACCAGAAGCCTCTGTCTTCTAGCCAGAAGCACCTCGAGCATCGCTCCCCCTGCATTCCTGACCCAGATGCCTTTGCCCCGGAGCTAGAATAACCTGGAGGTCCTAGTGACTCAGGCAGTTCCATCTGATCCTTAACAGTAGCCTCCTTCAGCCAACCATATAACCCGCTCATCTCTAGCTCCACATATGAGCTATCCCAATACGACGTCAGCTCATCGAAGACAACGTCTCTCGACATGATGAGCCTCTTCGTCACAGGATCCATACACCTCCATCTTCTCCTCTACTCATCATACCCGATAAAGACTAGCTCCTTCTTGAGAGCATCCAGAGCGTGTACGTAGTAGGTAGATCCAAACACCCGTAGGTGCTTTACACTGGGCTTCACCTCGAACATTAGCTCATAATGAGTCTTCACAATGATCGGACTAAGAGGCATCCGATTGATGACATGTGTCGCACAGGCCATCCCTTCCGCACAAAGGGCCTTAGAAATGCCTTTGCACTAAAGCCAACACTTGCAGGTCTCCGTCAATAGACAGATCATCCGAACTGCAACACCACCTTGTTGTGAAGTATGTCCACAAGAAAGCTCCCTCTGGATCCCATGCTTCCTGCAAAAATTCGAGAAATCGGTTGAGCCGAACTCACCACCGATGCTTGCCCTCAACTTCTTGATCTGCAGGCCAAGCTGGCCTTCCACAAGCTTCTTGAACTTCACAAACAAGCGGAACATTTTTGACTTCTCCTTCATGAAGTATACCCAAGTATACCTCGAATAGTCATCAACCAATATCAGCATGTACCTGCTGCCTCCAAGACTGGCTGTGACGGTTGGTCTAACCAGAGAACAATGGACAACCTCCAAAGGTGCTTTACATCTGGACTGTGCCTTATCAATCGTAAAGCGATAAGCTTCACCATAATGACATCCCGCACATCCTTGATCATTGCTATAGGATGACAATCTAGGCAAGCCTCTCACGTGTCTTCTTTCTGCCATTGCTTTCAGCTTGTCCATCCCTACATGACCCAGTCCTGCCAGATACCTGCACTATCACTGGCTTTCATCCGATCAGAATCTGAACTTGTTAATGACCCAACTAAGTTCTTTTCCTTACTCCCAACATGAGCTATGTTCACCAAGAGTAAGACAACCTTGCACTCCTTCGTAAGATGACCGTGTTGCTTGCATCTATACCACCTTGGTCCTTCCCTCCTCTCCTATCAATCCTAGAAGAACCACTCCTCTCTTGATGATATGAAGTAGAAGGACCATCCTCCGCAGCAACCTTCACCTCCTTCCTGAACAACCCATCAAGTGAAGTCCAAACCTCCGCAGCTGTCTGACATCCACTGATGTGGTCGAAGAGCTTCGATGAGATCACCTGCTTGAGAATAGACTCCGCTTTCACATTTGTCTCCTTCCAAGCTCTCATCTCTTCAGCATTGCCAGCAGTAACCTCTTGTCTTTTTGCTCCGCATACTACCTCCCAAAGGTCCTCGCCAAGAAGAAATCTTTCCATACAAGACTTCCACCTATCAAAGTTCGTCTCTGTAAGGAGTTCATTTCCAAGACCACTTGCATCTTCCACTGCCATGGTTCTACCACTGGTTCCCTCTTCACAAGAGCAACAACCACTTCAGTTGATCACTGTTTATCCACTCCAAAACAGCTCTGATACCATGTTGAAATTTCCTGAACCTTGGAGTGAGTAGGGGTTATCTCAACTAAAGTTAGTCATAACCAGAAACACAAGCAGTAATAAGAGTCTTTATTGATTAACAGCAATCTTCTTTACAAGGCGATACATACATGGCGAGACATGATTCACCAAAACTACCACAGGGAAAGTAGAGACAATTACAAAGACAAGTCAACACAAGTCGCGCGGACTCAAACACCAAGCCGTCGGTCTACTACTATGGAGTCCGAACAATCCGCCAGGTCGCCAGACTACAATCGAAGCAGCGCGGACTGTCCATTATTCCAATGCTAAGCTCTAGCCACAGATCTACAAGCCGCCTAACCGCGAGATTGCCTAGCCGCCAGGCCGCACAAGCTGCGATGCCGAATTGAACAGTCCAACTAAAGCAGGTGACTTATTGAACCCCAAACCAAGTTTCCAAAGAGAAGACCGTCTGGTCTCTGTCCGCGACCTACTATTTACCGCCTGTTGTTTAACCGCAGAGTCTACACTGTCCCTGAACACAATCAGAGCCAAGTCATGGCTTTCTAGCGCTATCCGCACAACCTGCACAACACAAACCGGTCAACTCTATCAAACCACGTGGACACTAAAAGTCAATCTACAGCAACTTATCGCGGGCTCACTTTCTGTTCTCTATTCCTAATATGACATGGGTCCTATTTATAGGCACGATGAGGAGTGTGGTCACCGCCCTATCCGATAGGATCACCGCCACATCCCGCAGCAAGAACACGTGTCCGCAAAGCCCTCGGATACACACAGTCCGCCGCTGCCTGTGCAGGATAGCCAGTCTGCCATAGCTTCACCAAGGCCAGACAGATCGTCAGTCGGCCTTGTCGCCACAGGCCAAGACAAGATCTCCACAGCCGAACTCTGCAGCAACTTTGTCTGCCTATCTTCGGACACAGCTCCAGACGCTTATCCCGAGCCCACAGCCTCGCCACCAAGGCAACTGCTGGACTCAGTGGACATAGCTCCAGTCTGCTTATACTACGGATACCTCCAGTCCGGATATCCCGCAGACTGCTCCAGTCCGCATATCCCGTAGAATGCTCCAATCCGCATATCCTGAGTCCACGGCCTTGCCACCAAGGCAGCTGTCAAACTCAATGGACCCAGCTCCAGTTCGCAAGCACTTGCTGATGCAATCTCCAGTCTGCATATCCCCAAGATCACAACCAAGGCACACGACACTACTACCGAGCTTGGCGGACTGAGAAGTAGTCTGCGCTCCACTGCGCTATCTCCCCGGAATGAGCCAAACCTGGACTTGGTTCAGAACCAACCAAGTCCACACCACTGGCCACAAGGGCCAGTCCACACTTACTGGCGGACACTGGACCCAGTCCGCCTGCCCCGGCGACCTCCAGTACCTATCCGCACTAACAGGCAATCTCCGCGGCTTCCACTTGCCGCTTCACCTGAGCAAGACCAAGGCTTCTGCCGATCCGATCTGCCGAGCTCCAGTCCTTCAGTCCGCTTCTTGTCGGACTCCGCGGATAGAGACTCAATCCGCCTGGTTACCTTCTGGGATCAAACTGCTCGTAGAGCATAAGCCGGCCTGGCACACCGCTGCTGCTGTCCGCGTAGTCCGCACGAACAGACTACCCAGGCCTCCACATAACAAGCCGTCTACACCAACCCCTCCGACCTGGCTGTCCGCTAACCCTATCCGCGTATTCCACGCAGATAGGTTGCCCAAGTCCTCCATTCACCCACTTTCACTTCACAATGTTAAACAGCTTTACCCATTACTTCAATCACTCATAAGGACTAGAAGGTTTTGTGGACTCAGGAGTGCAATCAGGCGTCTGATGCCCTGAAGGAAAGGCTGGTGACAACTCCAATCCTAAGTCTACCGAAAGGGACTGAAGGATTTCAAATTTTCAGTGACGCATCATGATGCAGTTTGGGTTGCGTATTGGTGTAACATGGCAGTGTGATAGCCTTTGGGTCTAGGCAACTAAAGCCTCAAGAGAGGAATTACCATGTCCATGATTTGAAATTGGCGGCGGTAATTTTTGCATTGAAATTGTGGCGGCACTATGTTTATGGTGCGAAGGTTGAGATCTTCATGGATCACAAAAGCCTGAAATATCTCCTAGATCAGAAGTACTTGAATATGCTGCAGCGCAGATGGGCCAAGTTCCTTGGAGACTACAAGGTGGCAATTCAGTATACGTCAGGCAAAGCCAATGTGGTGGCAGATGACTTGAGTAGAAAATACTCTGGACAAGGGAATTGGATCGAAGCTCATGATGAGCGGTTGATGCTGAACTGGGATTCCCTCGGTATGGATTGCGTAGCAAGAGGCGAGTCTAGCATAGCTCAGTTGAAATGGATTGAAATGCAGAACGATTTGTCTGATCGTATTCGGTAAGCGACCCATTTGGATGTGGAGTTCCAGCCATAGGTGGCGGAAGCTCAAGAGGGTGAGGGTAGCGCCTGGGAGTTAATTGATGGGATTCTGAGGAAGGACGGAAGGATTTGTATACCGCAGTTCGGCAAGCTCCGTGAGGAGTTGATGTTTGAGGCTCACTTCACAAAGTACTCCATTCGCCCGAGCAGTACAATGATGTACTTGAATATGAAGAAATTCTTTTGGTGGCCTGGACTGAAGTGGGACGTAGCTTTGTACGTGAATCAGTGCCAAACTTGTGCCTTGGTGAAGGCCGAGTGTTAGAAGTAGGGAGGGTTCCTGAAGCCTCTTCCTATTCCCGAGTGGAAATTTGATGACATCACCATGGACATTGTACATGGGTTACCTAGATCGCAGTAGGGTAACGAAGCAATTTGGGTGATTGTGGATCGCTTAACCAAAGTGGCTTACTTCATCCCAAATCGGAAGGAGGACAGCGTAGAGAAGCTAGTAGAGTTGTATGTTTGCAACATTGTGCGGCTGCATGAGATTCCTAAGAGTATAGTTAGTGATCGAGATGAACGTTTCACGTCCAAGGACTGGAGGTTGGTTCAGAAGAGTCTGGGCACGAAGCTCAAGTTCAGTACGGCTTTCCATCCTCAAACTGACGGTCAAACCGAAAGAACGAACTGTACAATGGAGGATATGCTGAGGATGTGTACTCTTAACTTCGGCAAGAAGTGGGAAGATCACCTCTTCATGGTAGAGTTTGCTTATAACAACAGTTACCAAGCAAGCATAAAGATGGTGACATATGAAGCTTTGTATGGGAGGCGGTGTCGAACAATGATGTCTTGGACAAAGGCGGGAGACACCAAACTTTTGGGAAAAGAAGTGGTAGCTGATGCATGCGAGTTGGTGCGAACCATTCAAGAGCACATGAAGGTAGCTCAAGATCGGCAAGCAAAATATTTTAATGCTCGCCATAGGAAGCTGGAGTTCGCAGTAGGCGACTTGGTCAATCTAAAGATCAAGCCGTTCAAAGGAATTTTGCGGATTCGCCGACTCAAGAAGTTGAGTCCGAGGTTTTTGGGACCTTTCGAGGTTATAGAACAGGTGGGAGAAGCAGCGTACCACTTGGCGTTGTCCACAGAGCTGAGTGGATTACACAATGTCTTCCATGTCTTTGTATTGAGGAAGCCTTAGTAGAGGCTAGTGTGGTGATCGAATCGGCATCAGTGCCTATAGAAGAGGACTTGAGGACGCGAGTTCGTCCAGTTAGTATAGAGGATTCAGAAATTCGGCATTTGCGGAACAAAGAGGTCAAACTCGTAAAAGTCCGATGGAACAACTGCGGTCATGATGAGCTCTCTTGGGAGCGAGAGCAGACCATGTTGGAGGAGTACCAAGAGTTATTCCACTCAGGTATCGTTTAGGTTTTGTGTATCTTTTCCTTTCTGTAATTTCTGGACAAAATTCTTTTAAGAGGGAGAGAGTTGTAACGCCACAAAACTCAAAAGAGGGACGGACAGCGTTTAGAGCCAAGTTTGGGGCTTGGTAAGGGTCGCACAGCCTGGGACATGGGCATGTCCAGGGCCGTGTCGTGCTCGGGGTCGATGAACTTCCCGAGTGGTAGACGAAATACACTCGACGAAGCAACGAGATAGTGAACACGGCCTGAGACACGGGCGTGTTCAGGGTCGTGTCCTGCTCGGGCTGCGTTGGGTGAGGAACACGGTCTGGGTCAAGGCGTGTTTTGGTTGACATGGGTGTGTCAAGTTTGACACGGGCATGTAAGAACCCGTGTACTTCTCTGTGTTTAGTCGGCTGTGTTGAGCACGACCTGGAACATGGCCGTCTGCATGGCCGTGTCTGGCACACGACATGGGACACGGGCGTGTCCAGTGGACGTGTCCTATTCGGGATGCGACGATTTCGACGTCGATTGATGAACACGGCCTTGGACACGGGCGTGTCACAAGCCGTGTTCGGCCCATGATTTTTGTTTTAAGTGTGAATCGTGGCCGTTCATTTCCTTCTAATGGGATCTGATGGTCCAGAGCGGTCCCTAATGAGATAAGTCTGGGAATAGGGTTTGAAACCCTCATTCCTCATCAAGCTTTCTCTTTCTAAAGCTTTAGAGAGAGGGGAGAGCAAAGAAGAAGGAGAAGGAGAGATCCGGTTGCCAGAGTTGCTTCGGAGCCCCAAATCGCGAGCCAAGTCCAGATCTGCAGAGGCAAGTCCGTTGTGGTGGTCTTCATCCGGTTAAGTTTTCCATGGCTAGGAAGAGGGGTCGTAAGGTAACGACACTTCTCCTCTCGGTTATAGGATGCGTGCATAACATCTTGTTCTTTCAAGATTTTGGGCACCAAATCTCTCAAATAAGAGGGGTTTGGGTTGCCAAGGTTCAAGAGGAACCTCCGAGTCGATTGAGTCTGTCCCTGACATGATTTTGCATTAGAGATCTGCTCCGTTAGTGGATTATGCATTGTGGGTGAAGCCGTAGTCGCGACCGTTAGTCTGACTCGGTGATGTTGCATAGCGAGCCTTAAGGATTTTGTAGAAATTCGTTGCTGCAAGATATCGTTTGTGATGTATGTGTGTTCCCCCTTTTCTCGAGTGAGTACGTATAGCCGGAACCGGACAATGTTAGCTCCGCATTGGGGGTATATGCATTCCTTGGTGCGCGGGAACGTTGCAGTACAAATGATGGATTATGATGGGAAAGATTATGGATTGTGATGTGCTAAGGTACGACTTTGTCTCCGTGGTCGGCTGGCTATCCTGTGACGTGCAAGTCATGTGGGAGAGTGTCCCGACGAGACTAGTCCCCTTCTGTGAGACTGATGAGAATGCCAAGCATAGGACAAGCCCGGGCAATGAGGCACGAGAGGGTGGGCTCCATCAAGGGTTCTTAGAATCGGTTTGTGTGTGAGATGGAATCCTGACGTGAGAAGTCAGAGTTTGCAGGCAAGCCCAGGTCTAAGATCCATGAGCGGGTGGGGCCTTGGCAAGATTTCTGTATGGCGGCTTTTATGCCATTAGGGGAATTGCAGTACCCTTTTGTTAGCGGCTTAACGCCAATGGGGAAAATGGGAGTACCCAGATGTTATGATGATGTGCTAGTTGCATACGGGATAGGGTGCATTAGGTGAAGCCCGGGTTTGCATACATGCTGCATTGTCGGCCCCTTTCTATTTTACGCTCAACATAGAAAACGGGTTTGTTGTTTGAGACATCCAAACCTATTTTTAGAGCTTTACATGTTTATGTATATGGTATACGAAGTGCTGAATTGCAGGTTGGAGGTGTACCCCGGGGTCCATTAGGGGCGGCTGAGAGGAGATGTGTTGGTTACACAGTTGAGGTCAGCCTTTGCTGACCCATGTTACCACCAAATTTTTATAGAGCAAGGATCGCAAGCAGGAGCTATCTTGCCGGCCAAAAAGGCCTAAGCCTCGTGAGGTGTTCCAAGTTTTGTACTAGCTCTATTTTGTGGCATTGTATGTTTGATGCTCTAGATTTACGGCTTGCTTGCCGAGGTAGTATAGGAGTGCTTATGCATGTTGGTGTTTGATGTTATCATTTGAGTTTTGGACTCTCTATCGATGTAAGGCCTTAAGGCCATCTTGATACTCTTATGTATGTGGATAACTTCTGTTCTTGTTTTCTGTTTTCGCTGTTGTTTTATTCTGATTTTTGAGTTAGGTAGTTAATATCATCTTTTATTGCTAAAGTTATGGCATCTGTATGTCGTGGGGCCCCGGCCGGACCCATATTATATGGTCATTACAGGGGAGGTGTTACACAGCCGCGCGGTAACTGGCTACCGCTGCGTGGTACAGTTATTCAACCCCTCATTTTGCGTGTAACTGCCCAGACCATCCTATCATA
Source organism: Platanthera guangdongensis (assembly GCA_039583875.1). Taxonomy (NCBI): domain Eukaryota; kingdom Viridiplantae; phylum Streptophyta; class Magnoliopsida; order Asparagales; family Orchidaceae; genus Platanthera; species Platanthera guangdongensis. Next base: position 68,297,770 of record CM077150.1, on the reverse strand, counting down.
GGCTGACATGTGGATACGCGGTTACAGAATCGCTAACACCACACGATAGGTAATTACTACCAAGCGGTACCTGGCGTCGGCTACAAATAGACCACCCACGATATCGCCACGCGATAACTATTTCCGTCGCGTGATAACAAACTGAGATCTTTCTCAAATTAATTGACCATGCTACCACCAGCGATAATACTACCACAGGGCAGTAGCTCAACTTTATGCTCTCAACTCTCTCAATGCCTCCTATTGTTGCACAATAACCCTCTATTGCCGCGCGATAGAACTCGGCGCCTGTTGAGTCCACTCAACGCTCTCGACGCCTCTGGCCAACTGCCCCGGAGCTACCACAAGAGTTAGCCCTAGATCGGAAGGTAACTTCCAGACAACCCGTTTTCCTGCTTCAAAAATCATGGGGCATTACAAATCTCTCCCACTTAAAGAATTTCGTCCCAAAATTATGCATTGCAGGAAATTTTTTTAAAAGAAGTAACAACATTTACAACGTATACCTCAGTCGAACAACTTGGGGAACTCCACCTTCATGGTTTGCTCCCGCTCCTATGATAGCTCATCTCAGCCACAGTTGTCTCAACGGACCTTGACCATTCTGATTTTATTATTATGAAGTTGCTTGACTTCTACATCCTCAATACGAATAGGTTTGACCTTCGTCGTCAACCCAGCATCCACTGATACTTGATCTGCAACAATCACTTGCGTAGACTCTTGCACCGACTTTGACAATACCGATATGTGGAATACGTCGTGTAGACTACTCAGTTCCGCAGATAGTTTCAACCAATAGGCACCTTATCTAATACGCTCCAGTATCTCAAACGGTCCAAGGTATCTTGGACTCAGCTTCTTCAAGCGTCGAATCCTAGACACCCCATTGAACGTCTTGATCTTTAAATATACCCAATTGCCCATGACGAACTCGACGTCTCTGTGCTTGGCGTTATAATACTTAGTGTGTCTATCCTGAGCAATCAGCAATCACTCCCGGATTGTTCACACAATTGAAGTCGCATCTTCAACTTCCTTCCGCCTATACAACTTGGATTCGCCCGTCTCCAACCATGACAATGAAGTACGACACCTCCTACCATATAGGGCCTCGAAGGGCGCTATTTGAATGCTCATCTTGTAAATGTTGTTGTACGTGAACTCAATCATATATAGGTGATCATCCCACCTCTTACTGAAATCAATGGCACACATGTGAAGCATATCCTCCATCGTCTTGTTGACTCTTTCGGTCTGACCATCCTTTTGCAGATGAAAGGTCGTACTGAACTTCAACTTGCTCCCCAATAGTTGATGCACCAACCTCCAGTAGTTAGATGTGAAGCACCCATCTCGATCACTCACGATGCTACGGGGTACACCATGCAGTCATACAATACTCTCTACGTACAATTTGGCCAGTTTCTCCACCGAATCGTCCTTCCTATTCAGGATGATGTGCGACACTTTCATCAAACAATCAACGATCAACAAGATGGCGTCGTTTCCCTTTTGCGATCTCGGTAAACCATGCACGAAATTCATGGATATATCGTCGAACTTCCATTTCGTTATAGGCAAAGACTTCAAGAATCCTCCGGGTTTCTTGCATTTAGCCTTCACTAAGGTGCAAGTTTGACACTTATACACAAATAACGCTATGTCCTTTTTCAGTCTGGGCCACCGAAACAGCTTTATCATGTCTTTGCACATTTTTGTGCTCCCTGGGTGAATCGATTACTTAGTATAATTAGCCTCGTACATTAATTCTTCTCGTAGCTTACCCACACTTGGGATGCACAAATGACTGTCCTTCCATAACAGCTCATCGTCAACAGTAAATTGGGCATTTGACCATTCCAAAGCCACATCCATGAACCACTTCATGTTGTCGTCCAACTCCAAATCTTGTCGAGTCTGGTCAGCGAGGTCATACTGTACCTCTATCCAATTCAAACGTGCTTCAACACTAGACCTCCTATCAACGCAAGAGATCTCTAAGGCCTCCAACTCTCGAACAAGATGTTCATCATGCATCAGTAACCAATTAGCTTATGCTGGAGCCCTGTAACTTAATGCATCTGCAACCGCATTACCTTTTCCAGGGACATAATGTATCTTGAAGGTGTAGTCTCCAAGGAAATCCATCCATCATCATTGATGCATATTTAAGTCCTTATTATCCAGTAGATACTTCAGACTTCTATGATCCGTATAAATGTTGACCTTCATGCCATACAAGTAGTCCCTCCAGAGCTTCAACGTGAATATCACGGTCGCGAACTCTAACTTATGGACCGGATAATTCCTCTCATGCACCTTCAACTTGTGCGGACCATAAGCTATTACTTTCCCATGCTGCAACAAAAAGCAATCCTAAGCCACTGCTTGAAGCATCGATGTAGATCTCAAAGCCTTCTATTCGACATGGCGAGCATAGAATAGGCGTCGCAGTTAGATGACTTTTCAGTTCTTCGAAATCTTGTGCGCACGCTGGTGACAAAAAAAACTTCTGATCCTTCCTTGTCAGAGTCGTGAGGGGTAAAGCTATCCAGGATAAGTTCTCTACAAAGCGACTGTAGTAGCCTGCAAGTCCCAGAAAACTCTGAACCTCTACCACTAAAGACAACACAGGTCACTCCCGTATTGCAGCCACTTTTGTCGGATCCACCGCGATACCCTCATCACTGATGATATGACCAAGGAACACCACAGAAGAAATCCAAAACTCACACTTAGAGAATTTGGCGTACAACTGATTGCTCCTCAAAGTCTCCAAAACAATGTGCAAATGCTTTGCATGATCAAACTCGGACTGGAAGTACACCAAGATATCATCGATGAATATTATCACGAACTGATCCAAATATTCCCTGAATGTCCGGTTCATCAAGTCCATAAACATGGATGGCGCATTAGTCAGCCCAAAAGGCATGACCGTGAACTTGTAATGCCCATAACATGTACTGAACATCGTCTTGTGAATGTCACTTTCCCTGATTATTAGATGTTAGTAACCAGACTTCAAATCCAGCTTCGAATATACTGTTTACCCAACTAGGTAGTCGAAAAGATCATTGATCCTCGGAATCGGGTACTTGTTCTTCTCCATTAACTTATTCAGTTCCCAATAGTCGATACAAAATTGCAGACTTCTGTCCTTCTTCTTCACGAATAGGACCGAGAATCTCCAAGGTGACGAACTTGGTCGTACATACCCCTGCTCTATTAATTCTTGAAGTTGTGCTTTCAACTCTGTCGTTTATTTTGGTGCTAAGCGGTAAGGATACTGCGACACAGGTTTGGCTCCTGGCACCAACTCGATGGTGAATTCGATCTCTCGCTGAGGTGGATCTCCGGGGAGATCTTGGAGGAGCACGTCGGCAAACTCCAACACCACTGGAATACTAGCAAATACAAGATTGGGCTTCTTGGCCTCGAGTAGAGTGAAGAACAACTCCGCACCGTCATTATCTGCTTTAACTACTTGGAGAGCAGACATCATCATCTTGCTTGGTCCCTTCATACCGGAGAAAGTAGTTTCTTGGCTTATATTCAACCATAGTTTAACAGTCTTCGAACTACAATCGATGAACGCATATTACTCTGAGAACCAATCCATGCCAAAGATCACGTCAAACTCTACTATCGGTAGTAGTGATGATTCCAAGTCAAAAGTTTGACTTCCTATCAACGCTTTAATACGACAAACTCTATATGCACATATCGAACATCTGTTAGGCAGCAGCACATCCAACATATCCTTCTCCACCGGAGTAAGCACTTTGATACGAGATACAAATTCCTTAGATAGAAAGGAATGTGATGCCCTTGTATCAAACTGTGCTCGACTCAGACAGTCCATAACCATGACAATGCCAATAACACGACGGTCATACGACCGAAGCATAAGATGCAAGGTATGCAAAGAATTACGGCTAAAATCAAACACATACTTGTCACCACATCACCTTGCTTGATGGCCTCCTACTGGCCAAGGCTGTAGACTCTTGGTTGGACTGGAGCTTTATGGGATGTGGTTGACTATACCGCCTTCCCCTTTTCAGCATAGGACGCTCCTGCCTTCTTGTCCATTTTGCCACAACAACAGTCACATGTTATATGCCCCAGCTTGCCGAAAGTGAAACAGTGTATTGTTCCTCCAAGCCTAGACGATGCCCTAGAAGTAACTGACGAAGAAGCTAGTCTGGAAGGTTTGGCCTTCTTATTCCACTTTCGGTACCCAGTATTCTGCAGTCTCGGTACCTTGAACACCGGGCACTTCACTGCCAAGTCCTTCTTACTATGTACCCTCTTCAGATCTTATTCCAGAGATCGGGCCGTGTTGACCCAGGTTAGAAAGCCCTGCATCATCGGACCTGAGAGTAGCAACCTCAGATCATCGCGCAGTCATTCATAGAACTAGTTGGTCTTGCGCTCCTCATCCGTAAAAGTAGAGCCAACATATCATCCCAATCTTATGAACTCATGTAGGTAGTCTTCCACACTACTCTCACCTTGAGTCATCCTCTAGAAATGATTCTCCGTTGCTATTTTCTGCAATGTGGGGACGAACCGTGCCAGAAATAGTCTCGTGAACTCCTCCATCGATATGTCGGTGAGTTGTCTCCCAGCCAGATGATGCAGCTCTTATCACAACCCGCATTTTCTCTTCTTTTAACAATATATCAAAGTAAGTGAAAATGCACGTCATGATGACATGTCAGTAGGGGATAACTGCAGACCCTCAGACAAAACTCCAACTAAATACCTTTATGAAAAATTTATAAGTTATTTAGAGAAAATCTAGTTTAAGTCAAGCTGTTGGCCGTATCCCTCGGCTCAGTGACTCATCTAGTCCACAAAAAAAGTTAGTTATACGCTGCATAAAAATACTTTATTTACAAGATTAGACGTCCTACATGAGTATAAGCATCCCCAGAGGACAACTCATGGTATGCAAGACTCTAGATTTATAATAGTAGAGAGTAATTTTTACTATCGTTTAACTATCATGATTTAGGTTTTAATATATGACATGTATGAAGTAATAATAGTAATACTTTATACTTTAAGATACCTAACATGCAACCTAGCATAAAACTTTCCCAGAGAGCAATACAACCAACACTAAAAGATAACTAACGGCTAGCAAAGTATTCAATCATCCAAAATAAAACTAGCAGTGGGCGTCAACAACATGAAACAAACCCATTGAAAGTATGCAAGTCTGAACTAAAAACCAAAACAACAGACTACCTCACAACGGTGAGGAAAAACCTCTACAACATGGTATTCCACAAGCTACTACCCAACTAAGCCGCTCTAACAGCTACAGCCCTGAACTTAAGGCATTCAAAAGAAGAACACCTCATCAAGAAAATACAAGTCGTGAAAGAAACTGTCAGTAGAAAAAATGACAAAAGAGCAGAAGGGTTACCACCCAAACAGGAAAAAAAAGCTGCATGGAAAGCATCAGTATTAAATCATAAGATCAAAGTAAGAAAGATCTCACAAGGGTTAGACATCCCAAACTTTGAACCAAGTGCGTAAAAGATCGAAGCTTCGAAGTCACGTACATAAGTGAGTACATAATTAATTATAGCATACTCGTTGTAAAATGAGCATAAACACTGGGAAAAAACCGACATCTATGGGGGGAGAACCCTCCGCCACCACACCCATAGTTACAAACCCACCAGGGTCAAAAGAAAGGTGGCCTTATACTTAGCACACCCCAAAACACGGAAAAACGGCACCTGGGGGAGGAGAACCCTCCGCTAGCATACACACAGTCACAAACCCACCAGGTTCAAAAGTTTCATAGCCAACCATGGCCTCACCAAAATACTGTCAATACACAAAACCACAACCTAACCACAAGACATCTCCAACGAAGGTAGAAAACCCCAAAGAAAAACCTAAACAAGCTCTAAAAATCACTCTAAGGACCATACACGCCGAATCCTACACGAAATGACAAAATATTCTAAGTCCTGTCCAAATTCGGCGAGTATACCTGACGAAGTACAATGATAATCCACGAATCGTATAATGATACTCGGCGAATTCTACTATTGAAAGAATTGGTTTCAAGATGACCTAAACACCTAGAGGGGGTGAATAGGTACAAATCGTTTTATTGCTTAAGCAGACAAATTTATAACAATAAGACCAGTTATGCACACTGTCACAGCACAGATAAAAATAAATACAGCACACACAAAATACACACAGTTTTATAGTGGTTCCCTAAGTAATGGGTACATCCACATTCCCCCTTCTCCTATCTAGCAGTATACTAGATTCGGCCTAACTTCCTTCTTCCTTCTCAAATCCTCAGATCTTACAACTCAGAACCTTGAATAGTTCCTACAACTCAGACTTCAGCAGGTCCTACAGCTCAGATTCTCTCAAAGAATCCTACCTCAGAGTGAGTCCACACTCCTACAACTCAGGCACACAGACCCTACCTCAGCCTTTTCCACATGCCTATAACTCAAAGATATTAATCCCCTACCACAGGTACTCAGCCCTACCTCAGCCTTTATAATTTAGGCTTACAACTCAGAGATATTAATCCCCTACCTTAGGCACTCAGCCCTACCTCAGCCTCTATAATTTAGGCTTACAACCCATATCTATAATAGATCCTACAGTAAATTAATAATAGAAAAGAATAAATCCTTCACACAGGTAGAGAGAGAAAGGGATGAAGGTTTCTTGATCAGTTCTTGATAGAACAGATAACTTTAGAATCAACCTGTCTTAGCTTCTTCAAAGATTCTTGAATTTGAACAAAGTAGTGTAGATCTTCTTGTGAAGTGGAGTTGATCCTCAATCCGCCTTCCTTCTTCTTTTCAGAATTAAATCTGAATTCTTCTTGCAGACTTGTTCACGATCTGCTAGAGACTTGATGACTTCTGGATGAAGACTTCTCTTCTTCTTCTTCTTAGATTGGCTCTATCTTTTTATGCTTCAAGCTCTCTCGCTATCTGATGATAGAACATGTCTTTATATAGGCTTCATCCAGGGTTACCGGCTGATCCGATTCATAACAACCTTCTGACAGCACTAACAGGTGCAACAGCCTTGTTGGTCATGACAGTTGTCAAGTCACCAGTTACTTCATTATACTTTGTCTCAGTTAGCAAAGTGTCGAGACATTCCTTTAAATATGTCGACACAAATAGACTATGTGTCGACACAATCCTTGGTGATGTCGACACAGCTTCCATAATGTCGACATTGCACTTCTCTATCTTCTTGATATAGCTTCTGCAGAATGTGTCGACATAAGTCCTGTGTGTCGACACAATCACTTCTTGTCTTGACATAGTTGATTTCAACAAGAAAATTTTGGTGTATGTCAACACAAGTCCTGTGTGTCAACACAGTTATTATTGACTGAGCTTTTTATGTGTCGACACAAGTCCTGTGTGTCGATACAGTTGTTGTCGACTAAGCTTTCTCTGTGTTGACACAAGTCCTGTGTGTCGACACAGTTGTTGTCGACTAAGCTATCTGTGTGTCGACATAAGTCCAGTGTAGCGACACAGTTGTTGTCGACTAAGCTTTCTGTGTGTCGACACAAGTCCTGTATGTTGACACAAGCCCTGTGTATCGACACAAACTGACTCCTGGTGTTGACACAGCCTTTCCCATATGTCAACACAATGCTTCTCAAGTGTCGACACTTGTACTTACAAAATTTTCCTTGCAATTTCTTAACCTGCACAATGAAACTCAAAACATCACATCAAATACACCTTGATGAATATCATTGAGTTAGGTGAGGCTTCTCCAAATCTGGTACACATTTTCCAATGTACCCAACAATCTCCCCGTATTTGGAGAAGTCATAACCCTTAGTCAATGATACACATCACTTATAATAAAACACACAATATGATGTATATAAAATAAAATATTTCTCAGATTGGATAATTCATAGCCAGAAACAAAATACTATATCAACACAAAGTATGATAACATGTAATGAACAAGAATCAAAGTGTTGTTGAATTACAAAAGTGTTTAACATTCAAATGAAAACATAAATTTCCATATTGTTAAAATCTAATAAAACTATCCTAAGGCTGATCAGGCTCCTTGATCACTATTCATTTACCAGATTGAACCCTTGCTTGTACATTAGTTCCAGGGTCTTCAGTTGACTTCTTTCCTTTAAGATTTTCTTCTTAAGCTCTTCAGTCTTGATCTTCTGCCTTTCAAAATAATGGTAAGGCTTAGGGAAGTATTTACTTGGCTCCACAGCAGTAGCAGGTACCTTCCCAGTTTTTTGATCTCTTTTAAACTGATATATGGCATCTTGCCTCTGTTGATACTTGTTCCACTCTAGTTCAGAATGCACTTGCCTCTATCATGCATTTTATCTTTCACAACTTGCCAGGCAGTGAGTATAATGTTCCTTGAAGTGGGACTCCATCTTTCAAAATATGGCTTTGATTCAGCCTGCTCTCTAAATCTTTTCTTGGAAAGTTGAGCTTCTTTCTCTCTCTTTAATGCAGCCTTAGACATTTCCACTTTCTCAATTATAATATTCTTAGCAGCCTCTAGAGGACATTTCCCCTTCATTTCCTGCAGCTTGAATTCCTGACTCAGCTGTATTATCATCACACAAGAGTGGATATCCAAGAGTGGCTCTGATATAATTAGTTATCCATTTGGCATGATCAGAGCCTGCAGTGACTAACATCCTCTCCCCCTTTGTGACTTCTCTCTCAACATGATCCCTGAGATCATCCTTTTGGAACCTTATCTGATTAACTAGATAATGGGTTTCTTCCTTGTAGAATGCTCGGAACTTTAGCAGCTGATCAGAGATTATCTTCTGAGATTCTTGAATAGCAATGCTAACATTTGTCAAGTTTTCTTTGAGAAGTGTATCAAACTCAGTCTTGTCTTTAGCAATGTGTGCAGTTAAAACAGTTGTTGTATTCTAAAGTTCTGTGACAATCACATTATGAGATTCAGTAAGATTGTCATTCATTCTAATTTGATTTTCTAGTACATTCCCTTGCTTGACCACTATATCATCAATCTGTGTCCTTGCCTCTTGTTGCTGCATGGCTAGATAAACTACAACATTACCTCCCTTATGGAAGCAACCTGTCATCTCCTTATTCTAATTGACTTCAAATCTTATTGATTTAATGTCTTGAGCCAAAGTAAGCTGGAGGTCTTTGTGACTTTCATCTATATATTTCTCCATGGCTGCTCTTTGTTCATCCAGTTTAACTTGCAGATCCACCAACAATGAACTATAGTCAACTGCTGGTGCTTATTATTGAGTGACTGTTTGTAAAGCCCTCTTGTAGCTTAAGCTCTTCTTCTTTACAACCATAAGTTTCCTTTTCTTAGCTTTGGAGGCCTCATCATCTTCAGAAGCTGAGGAACTGTCTATATCAACTAGCTCTTTAGGACTAGAGTGCAACTCCTTCTCAGTCCTAGTCAACTCCCCCTCAGTCCTTGCCTCCTGAATATCGGGAAATAACTCTTCAAGAGTGAATTCTTGTTGAGTTTTTAAAGGTGGAACATTTGTATATTATACAGTTAATGGGGCATCATCTAATGCAGATGTAAGATGTATTGGTATATCCTGTGTAGGGATGGTGTCATGGTTTGTCTCAAGGATAGTTTGAGTGGTTGTTTCACTCTCTAATGCAGCTTGCTCTTTCTCATGAGCAACTTCTGAAGGTAATGCCTCTTGTTGAGTTGGAGATAGCTCATTGGCTCCCCCTAGATGAGGCACTTCCTGAACTTGATCCAGTTGGATGGTGCTTTCTGGAATCTGCTCCCCTTGCATCTGACTATCATCTACATTCTTAGGGGCAGGCGATTTCCTTGCAGATTCTTGTTGTTCTTCATCTGAACTGCAGATTCTTGTTGCACTTCATCTGAACTTGATCCAGTTGGATGGTGCTTTCTCAAGGTTTCCTCGGGGTTTGTTTCTTCCTTCTCTGTGGTAGTTGTTTTTGTGGAGTAGGAACATCTTTTGTTAGCACCCTTTCCCATTTGGAGAGTATTCTTAAATCCATCCTTCTCATGTGGTTGATCTTAGATCCTGCTGTCTGGTGCATCACTTCAGGTATAGTCTTAGCCAGATATAGACTTAGAATTATTCCTAGGTTTGGTTTCTTGAAGCTTTCTTTGATCTTATCAAATTACTGCTGACTAGTTAGTGTTAATCCTGAAGATGACTCTGGTCATGAGGCTGAACATGTAGGCAGATATCCTATCATGTCCTCCTGGTTTGCATAGAATCACTTTTCCAACTATTTCAGAAAGAAATTTTTTTTGGGAGTTCATCCCCTTTCTATTCTTAGAAGATCCAATCTTGGTGGTGGGATCCAGTCCACACCATTGGAGAGCTTCCCTTGTCTTGGAAGATGCAACCTCATCTTCTTCTTGAACTCTAGGCAGGTGTAGAGTCTTTCTTAAACCCTTCAAGGTGAGTTTGACCTTTATGCCTTGAACTGAGGACCTAATATTTAGTCCTGTTGAATCCAGAGATGCTACTGCATAAAATTCAAGGATATCCTTCTTCCAAATCTTTGTCGGTTCTGACACCAGGTATTCTAATCCATTGACTGTGATTAGGGTAATCACAGCTTTGATTTCGGGTTCCACACTGTCAAAGGCATCACGAACGAGTTCATAGCCAATGTTAATGTTGTCGTCTTTTTTGGGCGCCATTGGGAATGAGAGAAATTTTGGATTAGGAAGAGGAAGAATTTGTCGACATAAGGATTTTGTCTCGAAAATTAGGAAAGCGTGTCGACAGGGTTTGTTTTCAACCTATTTATATGTTTCTAAACACAGAAGGTCAAAAGGCGCGAGGAAATACACTTAATGTGTCGACACTGTTAAGACGGTGTCGACACAGACTACTAAGGTCTCGACAAAGGTATTTACTACTATGTGTCGACACCAAAATGAGTGTTGACACAACTTTCTTAATATGTCGACACAATTTACTTCATGTGTCGACACAAAACTAAGTGTTAGAAATTCTCTGTGTCGACACCAAATTCTAAGTGTCAACACAACTTTCTGGATGTATCGACACAACTTTCTTGAAGTGTTGACACCAACTACTAAGTGTCGACACAGACTTCTTTATGTGTCGACACAGAATTACTTAGTCAAATTTGTCATTCTATTCTATATTCAGCATACCTAATTCAATTTTGAAATAATTGAATTTAGTTTCATCCAGGGGTTTGGTGAACATGTCAGTAATTTGATAATTAGTATTGATAAATTCTAAACATATATCTTCTTTTTCTACATGATCTCTAATGAAGTGGAATCTTATTTCTATATGCTTAGTTCTGCTATGTGAAACAGGATTTTTAGCAATAGAAATAGCACTTGTAGAATCACAAAATAATGGAGTTCTACTTACCTTGAGACCATAGTCTTCAAGTTGATGTTGAATCCATAATAGCTGAGCACAGAAGCTGCCTACAGCAATATATTCTGACTCAGCAGTGGATATTGCCACACTAGTCTGCTTTTTACTGCTCTAGGACACCAATCTTCCACCTAAAAACTAACATGTGCCAGTTGTACTTTTCCTATCTACCTTGCATCCTACAAAGTCTGCATCTGAATAACCTGTCAGTAGAAAGTATCTATTCTTAGGGTACCAAAGGCTAAGATTAGGTGTTCCCTTGAGATATCTCAAAATTCTGTTAACTGCAGTATAATGAGATTATTTAGGGCTTGCTTGATACGTAACACAGACACATGTAGCATACATGATGTCTGGTCTACTAGCAGTTAAGTATAAAAGGGAGCCAATTATCCCTCTATACAAAGACTCATCTATAGGTTTTCCTGCATCATCTTTGCCTATAGGCATACTTGACCCCATAGGAGTTCTCATGGTGGAGGATAACTCCATACCATATTTCTTTATTAACTCCTTGGTGAACTTAGACTGGGATATGGACAAGCCATCATCAGTTTGTCTAACTTGGAGTCCCAAGAAAAATTTAATCTCACCCATACTGCTCATCTCAAACTTCCCTTGCCTAAGTTTGGAAAACTTTCTACAAAGGTTGTTTTCTGTTGATCCAAAGATAATGTCATCAACATATATCTGAACTAGGATCATCTTGCCTTTATATTCCCTAAGGAATAGAGTCTTATCTATTTTCCCCCTTGAGAATTTTTTCTCAATGAGGAAAGTAGACATAGTTTCATACCAAGCCCTAGGAGCTTATTTCAGCCCATATAGGGCTTTCTTAAGCCTATAAACATAATTAGGATAAAGAGGATCTACAAAACTCGAGGGTTGTTCAACATAGACTTCCTCTTTTAAGTTACCATTCAGAAATGCTGACTAGACATCCATTTGAAATACCTTGAACCCCTGGTAAGCTACATCGGCAAGGAATACCCTTATTGCTTCCAATCTTTCCACTGGAGCAAATGTTTGACCAAAGTCTATTCTTTCTTCCTGCCTATATCCCTTGGCAACTAATCTTTCTTTGTTCTTGACTATGATGTCATTTTTATCTAGTTTATTCCTGTCGATCCACTTAGTATCAATCACATTGTGATTCTTTGGTTTTGGGACTACCTCCCATACTTTACATCTCCTGAATTGATTCAACTCCTCCTGCATTGCATCAATCTAGTTTGAATCCTTTATGGCTTATTCAAATCTTTTGGGTTCCAACTGAGACAGGAAGCTTGAACAAAGGCCTGTGTTCATGTTCTTTCTTTTGGTTTGAACACCATGTCTTGGATCACCAATGATTTGGTGTGCTGGATGATCCTTTAGATGTCTTATTACTGGAGGCAATCCTTCTACAGTTTGAACTTCTCCATTCTCCCCATCATGTTGTACTTCATTATCTTCATCAGCAACTTATGAGTCTTGTACTCCCCTGGACAGTAACCAACATTTTCCTCATTCTGCCTTGTAGTTTGGTCTTCACTAACAGTTAGCATGTCCATCTTTGCTTTTAAACATGTAGAGCTATAAGAATTGTTAGACAGCTCACAGTTAATTAGCTTAGATTCATCAAATACTACATGAACAGATTCTTTTACAACTTGTGTAATCAAGTTGTAGACCTTGTATGCCCTACTACAGTTGTTGTAGCCAACAAATATCCCACCTTGGGATTTGGCAGCAAACTTAGTTAGGTGAGTCTTGTCATTGTTAAGTATATAGCACTTGCTACCAAAGATCCTAAAATAGGATATATTTGGTTTTCTTTCTTTCATCAGCTCATAGGGTGTCTTTTTGTGGCTATTGGTGATGGAAGCTCTATTGAGAATATGGCATGCAGTATTTATTGTCTCAGCCCAGAAATATTCTGGAAGAGAAGTGGCACTCAATAGTGTTCTTCCAGCCTCAATAAGTGTCTTATTCTTTCTTTCAGCAATACCATTTTGCTGAGGAGTTCTAGGTGAGGAGAATTCTTGATGAATCCCTAGTTCTTCACAAAACTTTGTCATACTTTCAGAATGAAATTCAATTCCATGGTCACTTCTGATTTTGACCACTGAATTGTTAAGTTCATTCTGAATTTGTTTAAAAAAATTGTGGAAGATAGTTGGAGTTTCAGATTTCTGCCTCAGGAAGAAAACCCATGTAAATTTAGAATAGTCATCCACAACCACAAAGGTATAGACTTTCCTACCTAGACTATGAACTGGCATAGGACCAAATAGATCCATATGCAAGAGGTACAAATACCTCACTGAGTCTTTGCTATCAAGACTGTGAAAGGAGGATTTGGTATGCTTGCCTTTTTGACAAGCTGAACATATACTACCCTTAGTGCACTTAACTTGAGGACCATTCCTCACTAACTCTTTACTAAAGAGTTGTCCAATAGTCTTGTTGTTAAGATGAGCGAGCCTCTTGTGCCATTTGACACAATGAGAGGCTTTCTCATCAGCAACAAGACAAACAGGAGAATCATTATTCTCACTCACAAAATTTAATCAATAAACATTTCCTTTTCTATAACCAGACAAGATGACCTTCTGATCACTTGTCCTTTTAATATGAAACCCATTCTTAATAAATGAAGTGTTGAAACTAAGATCACTCAGTTGGCTTATGCTTATTAGGTTATGTTTCAGACCCTTCACATAAGCCACTTGAGTGATAGTGATGGAACTATTAGAAATATTACCAAACCCTTTGATGACCCCATTTTCAGATCCACCAAAGATCACTTTGGGTCCATTCTTTATAAGAGTGTAGTCTTTCAGCATTCTTCTTGTTCCAGTCATGTGCCTGGAATATCCACTATCCAAGTACCATATAGGGGTATGGACACTTGGACTTACCTACATCAAATAAAATTACTTAACCTTAGAACCCCAATAATTATTGGGTCCTAGGTTCTAGTTAGACTGAAACCTGTCAAACTTACCAGCAGTCTTTTTGACAGGTAAGCTGACATTCTTCCTGATAGTTGTGTTGTGCCAACAGTCAATGGTATAATGGCCCACCTTGCCACAACAGCAACACTCATATCTATTATATCTTCTTTTCAATACAGTTTTAACAGCATTGCTGTCAGCAGTCTTTAAAACTGTAGGTTGAGTGGTTCTATTCTTAAGAGCTGGGGCTGAAGCATCAACCATTAATGATTCATGATGACCATGTGTGTTATCATGATCAAATTTGTTAGTTGGCTTCCACACTTTTCTAAAGGAAATCGGGGGTTTGAAGGATAGTGGTTGTACTGGTATTAGCGGAAAGGGTGGTTGTCGGATATGGAGACCGGCACATGAAGTATTTTCTAAGCTTCCATCCCCCGGCATTCAAGGGAGTCGGTACCCCGACTGATGCGGAGGATTGGTGGGCAAGGATGCAAGAACTTCTGAGGGTGGCGGAGACGCCAGAAGATAAGAAATCTGAGTTTGCGACTGTTGGGTACATTGGTCAAATGTACCTGATTTGAAGAAGCCTCACCCAACTCAATGATATACATCATAATGTATTTGATGTATGTTTGAGTTACTTGTGCAGGTTAAGAAAGTACTGGACTAAAGCAAAAAGTTTCTAAGTCCATGTGTCGACACCCAGAGGCAAAGTGTCGACACCTGAGAAAGCTTGTGTCGACACCCAGACAAGCAGTGTCGACACTTGGAGTCATTGTGTCGACACCTGGGATGCAGAGTCGACACCAGACAGAAAGTGTCGACACTTGGAGCTGTGTCGACACTCAGTGAAGAAAAGTGCAGACAGAAAGTGTCGACACAAGGAGCTGTGTCGACACCCAGTGAAGCAGTGTCTACACCAGAAAGTGTCAACACTTGGAGATGTGTCGACACTCAGCAAAAGTCTGCAGAGTCTAAGTACAAGTGTCGACACTCAACACAATGTGTCGACACTAAGCAGAAGAGTCAGTATTTAAAGTAAGTGTCGACACCCAGCACAATGTGTCGACACTCAACTGATGAGTCAGCATTTGAAGTATGTGTCGACACCCAGAATAATGTGTCGACACACAGCTGAAGACTCAACACTGGAAGAAAGTGTCGACACATGGAGCAGTGTCGACACTTAGCAAAGAACAGAAAGAACAACAAATTATTCTAAGTACAAGTGTCGACACTAAGGGAATGTGTCGACACTCAGCTGAAGTCTCAACAACATGAAGGTGTGTCGACACAAGGAACTGTGTCGACACTCAGCAAGTTTCAACATAGAAGACTATGTGTCGACACCAAGAAGCTGTGTCGACACTTGACAGATTCAACACAAGAAGATGTGTCGACACAAAGGAGATGTGTCGACACTTAGAAGAATTCAGCAAAAGCTAGAAGAACAAGTACTTGTGTCGACACTAAATTTCAGTGTCGACACATGCAGAAGAATCTGTGTCGAGACATACAAAGAGTTGTGTCGACACCTTGTAGACTTGTGTCGACACTTACAAATCATGTGTCGACACTTGGTCTATAAGTGTCGACACTTAAAGACAGAAAGTCTCGACACTTACTGACTGTTAGAGATTTTCAAGAAGTAACTGGTTGACATGACAGCTGCCGTTCCAGCCGGTCTACAACAACTGTCAGAGATGTCAGAAGTCAGTTATGAACCGGACCAGCCGGTTACCATGAAGAAAGCCTATAAATAGGCACCCACAGTTTACAGAAACTGTTGTTGATGTAGAAGTGAGAATAATTAAAGTAATTGATCAGATTATTCAAGTAATCTGTAAAGTGGTACACAGAGTATAAACACAAGAAGATCTTGCATTCCAACTGCAGATCTAAGAAGTTGGAGAGAGAGGGCTCCTTCTAAGAAATCAGCCTCAGGAACTAGGCTGAGAAGAAGGATTCAGAATCAATTCTGAATCTTAAGTGGCAGAGGTCAAGGAACAACTGCAGAGGATTCAACCTTATTCAGTTCTACTCAAGAAGCTTTGAAGAAAGCTAAGTCAGGGTGAATCCAGCTGAGTTCTTCCAAGAACTCATCAAGAATCTCTCAACTCCCCTCCTGTAATTCTGAGTTGTAGAGTCATTATCTGTATTACATTTGTAACTTGTAGGATCCATTGGATCTGAGTGATTGTAAGCCTATATTTATAAAGGCTGAGGGTAGGGCTTGTTAGCCTGAGTGTAGGAGATATAGATCTCTGAGTGTAGGCCTTGGTTGGCTGAGTGTAGGCCTTGATTGGCTGAGTGTAGGCTTTGGGATAAAGCTGAGTGTAAGGCTTTGGGCCTGAGGTAGGAACCAAATTTGGGTTCTGAGACAGTGGAGAAGTTAGGCCGAATCTAGTACACTGCTAGATAGGCGAAGGGGGAAAGTGGATGTACCCATAACTTGGGGAACCACTATAAAACACTGTGTGCTGTGCTGTGTTTGTGCTGTGGATGATCTGTGTTTATTTGATTATTGCTGATTGCTGTAATAAACTAGTTAAGAAATCTGTGATATAACTGTTTGGCTGCCAACAAAGTAAGAAAAGGATTAGGTCACCTATTCACCCCCCCCCCCCCTCTAGGTGTTTAGGTACCATATCTTTCAAGTGGTATCAGAGGGAGGTTCCTCAAAACAAGGACTAACAGTCTGAGGAGATCCTGTTTGGCAGATTCAGTATAAGGCAATTCACAGATTCAAGAACTTCAAGAACATCAAGAAACATGAGTTCTTATGAGAATCACAAGGAATTGGGTTCCATGAAATTACCCATATGCAGGAAGGAGATCTTTGGGATCTGGAAAGAGAGGGTAAGGCTATTTATGGAAGCCTCTGACCCTAGAATCTATATCACAGTTAAGGAAGGGCCTTATGTGCCCATGAAGATTTCTGTTTTAGATGCAAATCATAGAACTCCAAAGGATTTCTCTGAGATGACTAAGGATGAAATTGTCCTAGCCACTATGGACAAGAGGGCACAAAACATAATAGTGAGTGCCATTGATGATGCCACTTTTCAGAACTTAATTCACTATAAAACAGCAAAAGAGATGTGAGATACTCTCATTGTCTAGATGGAAGGTTCTGAAGAAGTTAGGCAAGATAGGAAGTCCTTGCTTAATCAAGAGTATGAGAGCTTTAGGCAAGGCAAAGGAGATAGCATCACTGAATGCTACAAGAAGTTCTATAGAATAGTTAATGAACTCATGTCTTATGGAAGAGAGTTCAGCAACTATGAACTAAATGACAAATTCCTAAGGTCCCTAACCAAAGATTGGGACACCAAGATCTGTGCCATAAGAGAAATGGCAAAGTTGGGAGAAATTCCTCCTCCTACACTGTTTGGTAAGTTGTTGTCATATGAGATGCAGCTGACAGTGAGGAAAGAGGAGGAGAAATCAACTAGGACTGAGCACAAGGAAAGGACTGTTGCTTTCAAGACAGAAGTTCCCAGAAAATGCAGGACTAAGTCATCAACTCCACCTCCAGAGGTAGGTGAATCTGAGTCAGAAGAGTCTGTCAGTACAAAGTCTACAAGCAGTGAAAGTGATGAAGACTTTGCTGCCTTCACTAGACACTTTCAGAAATTCCTGAAGAAGAAACAGTGGAGGTCCAGACCATCTACTTACAAGGGAAAAGAAGTCTTGTATCAGGAGAAAAAGCCTTCAAAGAAGGACAGGAAAAAGTCAAAGACAAGCAAGGCAACTGGATCAAAGATTGTGTGCTACTGCTGCAATAGACAGGGTCATGTTATTGCAGATTGTCCTGAGAAAAGAAAAGAATCCAGTGACAGGAAAAAGACTCACTTCAAAGGGAAGAAAGAGAAGTCTTTTGTTGCCAAGAATGAGAAGACTCTTTCAGATATTTCTTCTTCAGACACTGATACTGATGCTGAAGCCTACATACGGCTATTTGCTGAAGAAGAAGAAGAAGAATTTATGCAGATCTTGGAGTCAATTTATGAACAAGAAGACTGCCAGTGCCAAGGACTGATGGCACTGACTGAGAGTACCACAATCCTGGAGCAGCCAGGACCTAGTCAGGTACAAAGCCCAACTCTAAGTTCAGTTTCTTGTTCTAGTTCAGAATCAGATTCATCTTCATCAAATGATGGAAGTGTTTCTGAGTCTGAGGATGATATTCATCAGCTCATAGATGAATATAAAGTGCTGTTACAGGCTTATAAGAAAAGCAAGTCCCTTGCCAAAAGTCAGGCAAAGGAGATTGCTGATCTCAAGGCTGCTGCAACAGACTTTGAGAAGCAATTTGATCAAAAACTGAATGAGGTAGCCAGGCTGAAACACATTACAGTGATTCAGATGGGTACTATCACATTTAAGAATGATCAAATTAAAAGACTGGAGACAAATCTTCAGAAAGAGAGAGAACTGGTTGCAAAGTTTTCAAAGCCTAAATCATTTCTACCTTTGATTGATGATTTTATTCATCACAAAGGCAAGGCTGGACTGGGTTTTGTTAAACCTGCTAGGACTGTTCAGGATCAGTCCAAGTCCAAGGGCAAGGCCCCAACATTCAATAAGTCAGCAGCAGTTAAGACAGCAAAGTCTGTACCTAAGCAAAGGTACAATAAGTTTGAATGTTGGTGTTGTGGCAAGGTTGGCCACTTTGCCTTGGATTGTTGGCACAATGCCAGTGCCAAGGTGAGTAGCAAGCTACCTGTTGGAAAGCCAGCAGGAAGTTATGTCAAGTTACAGACTAACAAGTACCAAGGACCCAAGATTTCTTTGGGTTCTAAGGTCCATTAATCTGTTTTGCAGGTGAATCCAAGTGGCCATACCCCAACATGGTACTTGGATAGTGGATGTTCCAGACATATGACTGGAACTAGGGGACTACTAAAGGACTACATTCCAATCAAAAATGGTCCTAAGGTGACCTTTGGTGGTTCTGAAAAAGGAATCATCAAAGGGTTTGGTAACATTTCTTCAAACTTAGTTACCATTACTCAAGTGGCTTATGTTAAAGGGTTGAAACACAACCTAATAAGTATAAGTCAATTAAGTGATGTAGGGTATGACATCTCATTTGTTAAAAATGGTTGTCATATCAAGAGGTCAAGTGATCAAGAGATCATTTTGACAGGTTATAGAAAGAGGAATGTCTACTGTCTAGACATTATGATTGAGAACAATGGTTCTCCTGTTTGTCTTGTAGCTGATGAGACAGTCTCTCATTGTGTCAAGTGGCACAAGAGGCTAGCTCATCTTAACTACAAGACTATTAGCAAACTCTTTAGCAAAGAGTTAGTGAGGAATGGTCCTCAAGTTAAGTGTGTTAAAGATGGCATTTGCTCAGCTTGTCAAAAGGGCAAGCAGACTAAATCCACCTTTAGAAGCATAGATAACAAAGATGCTGTGAGATGTTTATACCTCTTGCATATGGATCTATTTGGTCCAATGCCAGTTCACAGCTTAGGTAGGAAGGTCTATACCTTTGTAGTTGTTGATGACTACTCAAGGTTTTCCTGGGTGTTCTTCTTAAGACAGAAATCAGAAACACCTAGTGTCTTCCTTAGCTTTGTCAAGCAAATTCAGAATGAACTAAATAGTACTGTGGTCAAAATTAGAAGTGACCATGGTACTGAGTTTCAATCTGAAAGCATGACAAAACTATGTGAAGACTTTGGGATATTTCAAGAATTCTCTTCACCTAGAACACCTCAGCAAAATGGCATTGCTGAGAGGAAGAATAGAACCTTGATAGAGGCTGGTAGAACCCTATTAAGTGACACATCACTACCAGAATATTTCTGGGCTGAAGCAGTCAACACTGCATGCCATGTTATAAATAGGGCTACCATCACTAAAGGGTTAAATAAGACCCCCTATGAAGTTGTGAAAGGCAGGAAACCAAACCTATCCTATTTTAGGATCTTTGGTTGTAAATGCTTCATACTTAACAATGGAAAGTCTTACATAACTAAGTTTGCTGCCAAGTCCCAAGAGGGAATTTTTGTTGGGTACAACAATAATAGTAAGGCTTATAGAGTATACAACTTGACTACACAAGTTGTTGAGGAATCGGTGCATGTAGTTTTTGATGAGACAAAACTTATTAATAATGAGTTGTCTAGCAATGTATGCAGCCCCACAGGTTTGACAAAGACAATGGACAAGCTTACCATAGAAGAGGTGCCTGCTGCAAGACAGCAAGGAGAGGAGAGTAGCTGCTGTCCAGAGGGAGAACTACATGTGCCAATAGCTGAAGAAATCCAAGGTATACAGCATGATGCAGATGCTGAAGAGGTTCAACCTGAAGCTAGGATGCCTCCAGCCCACAGGCATCTTAGAGATCATCCAGTAGAGCTGATTATTGGAGATCCAAGACAAGGAGTTCAAACCAGGAGCAGATACATGAATGCAGCAATCTACTCCAGCTTTTTGTCTCAAGTTGAACCTAAGAAATTTGAAGAAGCTATACAAGATCCACAATGGACTGAAGCTATGCAAGAAGAGCTTAATCAGTTCAAAAGGTGCAAGGTTTGGGAGCTGGTTCCAAAGCCTAAAGACCACAATGTTATAGGAGTTAAGTGGATCTATAGAAATAAGATGGATGAACAAGGGGTCATCATAAAGAATAAAGCAAGACTGGTTGCAAAAGGATATAGGCAAGAAGAAGGTATTGATTTTGATCAAACCTTTGCCCCAGTAGCCAGACTGGAGGCCATAAGGATGTTCTTGGCCTATGCAACCTATCAAGGATTCAAGGTTTACCAGATGGATGTCAAGTCAGCATTCTTAAATGGTAATTTGAAAGAAGAAGTCTATGTGGAGCAGCCTTCAGGTTTTGTTGATCCAACTCAACCTCATTATGTCTATAGACTTAGGAAAGCCTTATATGGGTTAAAACAAGCTCCTAGAGCTTGGTATGAAACCCTATCTAGTTTCCTCATTGAGAACAAATTCACAAGGGGGAAAATAGATAAGACTCTATTCCTTAGGGAATCTAGAGGCAAAGTCATACTTGTCCAAATATATGTAGATGACATTATATTTGGGTCTACTGAAAGTAGCCTTTGCAAAAAGTTTGCAAAGCTTATGCAAAGTCAATTTGAGATGAGTAGTATGGGAGAGCTAAAGTTTTTCTTGGGTCTCCAAGTTAAACAGACTGAAAGTGGTTTGTCCATATGTTAGTCCAAGTTCACCCTAGAACTCATAAGGAAATATGGTATGGATTCATCCAGTACCATGAAGACTCCTATGGGGTCAAGTATGTCTCTTAGCAAGGATGATGCAGGGAAACCTGTAGATGAAACCTTGTATAGAGGGATAGTTGGCTCTCTACTATACTTGACTGCAAGTAGGCCTGACATTATGTATGCTACATGTGTTTGTGCCAGGTATCAAGCCTGCCCTAAAGAATCTCATATGACTGCAGTCAAAAGAATATTGAGATATCTAAAGGGCACTCCCTATCTAGGCCTCTGGTACCCTAGGAATGGAGATTTTGATCTAACAGGTTATTCAGATGCAGACTTTGCAGGATGCAAAGAGGATAGAAAGAGTACTACTGGAACCTGTCAATTCCTAGGTGGGAGACTAATTTCATGGAGCAACAAGAAGCAAACCAGTGTGGCTATCTCCATAGCTGAGTCAGAATATGTAGCTGCAGGAAGTTGCTGTGCTCAACTTCTATGGATTAAACATCAGCTAGAGGACTATGGATTTCAGGTAAGTAGAATTCCACTTTTCTGTGATTCTACTAGTGCTATTTCAATAGCTAATAACCATGTATCTCATAGTAGGACAAAACATATTGAAATTAAATATCACTTTCTTAGAGAGCATGTAGAAAGGAATGATATTGTACTTGAATATGTTAAAACAGATGAACAACTAGCTGATATGTATACTAAGCCACTAGAAGAAGCTAAGTTCAATAAATTCAAAATTGAACTAGGAATGATAAACTTAGACTAAGTTTACAGAATAGAAAATTGACTAAGTAAAAAGGTGTCGACACATAGACAAGTCTATGTCGACACAGAATACTTGTGTCAACACTTCAGGAGAAAGGTGTCGACACATCTAGGAATGTGGTGTCGACACTTCAGAATGTTAGTGTCGACACATGACAGGTAGGTGTCGACACATCCAATATGGTGTCGACACTTAAGTTTTACTCAGAATTTTTCTAAGTAAAGTCTCGACAATGTGTCGAGTTATGTTGTGTCGACACATAACCAAGTGTCGACACATAATATCTGTTGACTAAACTTGTGTCGACACATATGTGTCGAGACATTATAAGTCAGTGTCGACACTTATTGCCAGTGTCGACACATGTTAAGCTTGATATCCCGCCTGTTCATCTTCAAAATTAGACAGGTATAAATAGGGTTCTGTCTGTGTTTGTCGACACGCTTTCAAAGTTTCGAGACCAAAACTCCTGTGTCGACATTTCTCTTTTCTCAAGACTAATTCTCCAAACCCTAATGGCTCCCAAGCTCGAGGAAAACATTAACGAAGGCTATGAACTTGTGCGCGGCGCGTTCGAAGATGGAGATCAAGAAATCCAATCCGTGGTAACCCTAGTCAGCGATTCTGGACTAGAATATTTGGTTTCAGAACCAACCAAGATTTGGAAGAAGGAAGTTCTTGAATTCCTTACTGGAGCTACAGTTGATGACTCTGGATATAGAATCAAATCCAGAGTACATGGATCCAAAGTCAAGGTCTCACCAAAAAGTCTGAGGAAGGTACTCCAGCTACCTAAGACTCAAGATGAAGAAGAAGTTTCTACATCCAAGACCAGGGAAGCTCTTACCTGGTGTGGACTTGATCCAAAGCTGAAGATAGGTTCTGTCTTTAACAGGAAAGGCATGAACAGTCAAGGAAAATTCCTGTCTGAAATTGTGGGAAAGGTCATTCTCAGTAAACCTGGAGGGCATGATAGGGTGTCAGCCTCAATGTTCAATCTCCTGACAAGAATTATCTTCACCCTAAGAACAGATTGGTCAATGGTAATCTATGAAAAGATCAAGGAAAGTCTGAAGAAGCCCAATCTGGGCAGAATTATAAGTCTCTACCTGGCTGGTACAATACCAGAGGTAATGAGCACTGCTGCTGGTAGCAAGATCAATCATATGAGAAAGATGGATATGAGGATCTTGTCTAGGTGGGAAAGGGTGCTGTCAAAGGATATGCCTACCCCTGAGAAGCAAGTTACTAAGAAAGACTCTCCTCCCAGGAATAAAAGGAAAATTGCTGTTGAGGCACAAGAGTCCTCAAGCAGTTCTGAGAGTGAAGAACAGGTGTTGTTCACACCTGATGATCAAGAGGAGGAGACAGTAGTCAAGACCCCTGCTGCTCAAGATGTAGCTGAGATCCAGGGGGAGCTGCCTCAAGCTAGCCCCATCCATAGGGATCATAGCCAGAGGGAACTTCCAGTAGTAGAAGAACCATCTACTCTGGACAGTGAGCAGGCCACCATCATTATCCAAGAGGTACTCACTGACTTAAAAACTTTAGACTATATTATAGAAGATGCTAATTTGTCTGATGTCCATCAGCAAACTCAGCTAGACAAACAAGTTCCAGATGTTGTTCTAGAAGACAAATCTGCTGAACAAGTAGTGGTTGAAGAGCAAAGACTATCTCCAGCTCCATCCCCTCATGAATATACAATGGAAGATTTGTTTCTAAATCTAGATCAAGATGATTTTGACATGGACAAGCATGCTGCTGCTGAAGATAAGAGTGCTGCTGCTGAGGGGGAGCACATGGAAGTTCTGGAAGAGCCTATTAGGCTGCAAACTGAGCAAGCACCTGCTGTGCAAACTGAGAAGTCTCAAAGCCCTAAGGATAGGGTTGATATTGCCAGCACTTCTGCCTCTGAGGATGAGGAGAGTGCTAGGGCCCAGAAGAAGAAACTCTTTGTCTTCAAGAGGAGAAGCAAGAGTTATAAGAAAGCCTTGCAATCCATTGCCCCCCAGCCTATAGTCCAACAAGCTCCAACTGTTGACTATAGTGCTTTACTGCTTGCACTACAGATAAAAATGGATGAACAAAGGAAGGCTATAGAGACTTATGTTGATGAAGGGCAGAAGACTTTGCAGTCTGACTTGGCCCAAGATATAAAGTCAATAAGGTCTGAGATGAACCTTAATAAAAAGGAGATGAATGAATGTTTTTCAAAGGGTGGAAATACTGTGGTATATCTAGCTACACACCAAGAGAAAATAAAGGCACAAGTAGATGATATAGCACTGAAGCAAGGGTATGTGCTGGAGAATCAGTTAAGAATGAATGATAATTTGACTGCCTCCCACAATGCTATAGTCACTGAATTGAAGAATAAGTCTGCTGAACCATCTACATCTGTTGATGCTGCAATGGCTGATTTTGATAAAATATTCCAAGCTGAGATTACTGCTGTCAAAACTGCAATCCAAGATTCCCAAAAAGCAATCTCTGAACAACTTACAAAGCTTAAACCTTACTTTAAAGATGGAATCAGGTACTTGGATGGTCAAATCCGATTCCAGAAGGATGATGTAAGAGATCATGTTGCTCAAGAAGTCATAAAGGGGGAGAGAGTGTTAGTCAAGGCAAGTTCTGAGCATGCAAAATGGATATCAAATTCAATCAGGGCTACACTTGGATATCCTCCCCTGTGTGATGACAATGAAGTTGCTGAATCTGGACTGAACCCTGCATATTTTGGAGGTGAGCCACAAGAAGTAGCTCAAGTCATTTATCCACCTCCAAATTTTGAAATGATTCAAGCAGAGGTGAGCACAATGTATAGCCCATCTGAGGGCAAGGACAATGTCCATTTAGAAAAGGTTGTTCAACCTATAACAGCAGCTATGCAAGAGGCCTTAGACAAAGAAGAAGAGGCAAGGTTGTCAAAGAAGAGGTTTAGGGAACAAGCTGAACTAAAGCCAGACTTTGAACAATGGAGCCCTACCTCTAGAAATATCATTCTAACTGCCTGGAAAGCTGCTAAAGACAACACTACTGATAGAAACAAGTGGTTCTCTGAAGCAGAATGGAGGAAGCATGAGATCAGGCAAGAAGCCATTGTTCAGCACAGAAGGAAGGCTAAGATGGGAAAGCTACCTCCTATAGCTGTGGAGACTAGCAAGTACTTTCCTAAGCCCTATCATTATTTTGAGAGACAAAAGATCAAGGCAGACAAGAAAGATCTAAAAGGCAAGAAGCCTGCTGATGCTGAGCCTACTGCTGCTGCTGCTGTCAAGGCTAAAGTCCAGGCTGGCAAAGGAATTGTTATCAAAGAACCTGATCAGAAATAGATTAGGAATTAATTTGAAGCTTGTTGTAATCTGTTAAATGAAAAACATTTTTGTAAACCTTGGAAAATGTATAAGGAGCAATGTTAGAACAATATATGATAAATATATTTCATGATTGTTCTGTAAAAGTGTCTATTTCTTATTTGTTCTGCAATGCTGAATGTGTATACATGTGTGAATTTATTACATGTTTATGTTTACCCTGCTGTTTATTATCTGCTGTACATCATTTTATAATTTTTAATTATGAGTGGTGCATATCATTGACTAAGGGTTATGACTTCTCCAAATAGGGGGAGATTGTTGGGTACATTGGTCAAATGTACCTGATTTGAAGAAGCCTCACCCAACTCAATGATATACATCATAATGTATTTGATGTATGTTTGAGTTACTTGTGCAGGTTAAGAAAGTACTGAACTGAAGCAAAAAGTTTCTAAGTCCATGTGTCGACACCCAGAGGCAAAGTGTCGACACCTGAGAAAGCTTGTGTCGACACCCAGACAAGCAGTGTCGACACTTGGAGTCATTGTGTCGACACCTGGGATGCAGAGTCGACACCAGACAGAAAGTGTCGACACTTGGAGCTGTGTCGACACTCAGTGAAGAAAAGTGCAGACAGAAAGTGTCGACACAAGGAGCTGTGTCGACACCCAGTGAAGCAGTGTCTACACCAGAAAGTGTCAACACTTGGAGCTGTGTCGACACTCAGCAAAAGTCTGCAGAGTCTAAGTACAAGTGTCGACACTCAACACAATGTGTCGACACTAAGCAGAAGAGTCAGTATTTAAAGTAAGTGTCGACACCCAGCACAATGTGTCGACACTCAACTGATGAGTCAGTATTTGAAGTATGTGTCGACACCCAGAACAATGTGTCGACACACAGCTGAAGACTCAACACTGGAAGAAAGTGTCGACACATGGAGCAGTGTCGACACTTAGCAAAGAACAGAAAGAACAACAAATTATTCTAAGTACAAGTGTCAACACTAAGGGAATGTGTCGACACTCAGCTGAAGTCTCAACAACATGAAGGTGTGTCGACACAAGGAACTGTGTCGACACTCAGCAAGTTTCAACATAGAAGACTATGTGTCGACACCAAGAAGCTGTGTCGACACTTGACAGATTCAACACAAGAAGATGTGTCGACACAAAGGAGATGTGTCGACACTTAGAAGAATTCAGCAAAAGCTAGAAGAACAAGTACTTGTGTCGACACTAAATTTCAGTGTCGACACATGCAGAAGAATCTGTGTCGAGACATACAAAGAGTTGTGTCGACACCTTGTAGACTTGTGTCGACACTTACAAATCATGTGTCGACACTTGGTCTATAAGTGTTGACACTTAAAGACAGAAAGTCTCGACACTTACTGACTGTTAGAGATTTTCAAGAAGTAACTGGTTGACATGACAGCTGCCGTTCCAGCCGGTCTACAGCAACTGTCAGAGATGTCAGAAGTCAGTTATGAACCGGACCAGCCGGTTACCATGAAGAAAGCCTATAAATAGGCACCCACAGTTTACAGAAACTGTTGTTGATGTAGAAGTGAGAATAATTAAAGTAATTGATCAGATTATTCAAGTAATCTGTAAAGTGGTACACAGAGTATAAACACAAGAAGATCTTGCATTCCAACTGCAGATCTAAGAAGTTGGAGAGAGAGGGCTCCTTCTAAGAAATCAGCCTCAGGAACTAGGCTGAGAAGAAGGATTCAGAATCAATTCTGAATCTTAAGTGGTAGAGGTCAAGGAACAACTGCAGAGGATTCAACCTTATTCAGTTCTACTCAAGAAGCTTTGAAGAAAGCTAAGTCAGGGTGAATCCAGCTGAGTTCTTCCAAGAACTCATCAAGAATCTCTCAACTCCCCTCCTGTAATTCTGAGTTGTAGAGTCATTATCTGTATTACATTTGTAACTTGTAGGATCCATTGGATCTGAGTGATTGTAAGCCTATATTTATAAAGGCTGAGGGTAGGGCTTGTTAGCCTGAGTATAGGAGATATAGATCTCTGAGTGTAGGCCTTGGTTGGCTGAGTGTAGGCCTTGATTGGCTGAGTGTAGGCTTTGGGATAAAGCTGAGTGTAAGGCTTTGGGCCTGAGGTAGGAACCAAATTTGGGTTCTGAGACAGTGGAGAAGTTAGGCCGAATCTAGTACACTGCTAGATAGGCGAAGGGGGAAAGTGGATGTACCCATAACTTGGGGAACCACTATAAAACACTGTATGCTGTGCTGTGTTTGTGCTGTGGATGATCTGTGTTTATTTGATTATTGCTGATTGCTGTAATAAACTAGTTAAGAAATCTGTGATATAACTGTTTGGCTGCCAACAAAGTAAGAAAAGGATTAGGTCACCTATTCACCCCCCCCCCTCTAGGTGTTTAGGTACCATATCTTTCAACCTTCATGTTAGAAGGAGACGCAAAGCTGTGGTGGGTGAGCCATAGCGGCCGCCAATTTCCTAGACGCACCCCATCCATAGAAGAGTTTGGGGATGCTTTTCTAAAGAAGTACATTCCCGTTTCAACGAGGTTGGCCCTTCAGAGGCTGTTTCTGCACTTGGTGCAGCGAGATAAAATGGTGGATGAGTATGTACAAGAGTTCACTCGTTTCGGTTGTTACGCAGGAACGACGATGGTAGATGATGTAGAGAGGGATAACCTCTTCTACCAGGGGATGAGGGAGAATCTGAGGCAACCCCTCATTTCCATGAAGAGAGCTAGATTTAATGTGCTAGTTGAGGCTGGCAGGACATTGGAGAGTGATCTGGAGCGAACCCAACGTCGTAAGGGTTTCACTCCCAAGTAAGGGGAAGGGAAGCCTTCCCAATCCCAGAGAAAGTCTGAATGGAATAGGTGGAGGAAAAAGCCTCACACTTCCAGGTCCGGTGAGAAGAGAAAGTGGACGTCTGGAGGTTCTCACTCTAGGGGACCGCCGAAGTGCTACAACTGCGGTAAGGTGGGGCACATCGCTCGTGTTTGTACTCAAGGAGGAGTGGAGCAAGAGGCAAGGCAGGAGCAGACTGTGCGCTCCGGCCCCAGTGACGTAGAGAAGGGGAAGATTGCGGAGTCTAGTGCTTCTCGGTTCCAACTGGTGCAACTGAGGGCCTACAACCTTGGACAGCAGGAAGCGATCCGCCAAACCGATGTGGTGACAGGTATGAGGAAATTTAAGTTTAACTTTGTGCTTCATACTTTTAGACCTTTATGTGTGATGTCTATGTTATAGGCTTCGTATTATTTTTCGAATATCCCGCTAAGGTATTGTTCGATACGGGAGCATCGCACTCCTTTCTTGCGGAGAGCTTCATCCGAAGAATAGGAGTTGAGTCATTTTCAGCGGGTGCGGAGCTGAAAGTGTGTATGCCCAATGGGTCATCCATGACCACCGGGGCCAAAGGGCACATTTGTTGGGAGCTGGACAAAGTTGACTTCGTATTGGTAGCAGCGGTTTTACCATTGGTTGAGTTTGATGTGATTTTGGGCACGGACTGGCTTGCAGAGCAGCGCACCAGTATTGATTGCCTATCCAAGGTGGTGACCCTAAGGAGCAAGGGGCAGGCGGAAGTTAAGTTTGAGGGCCTTAGCGGAGTGGTCTGTTCCCTGATTTCGGCCTTGCAGTTGGTGCGGGAAGTTAACCAGGGTGGAATAGTGCTGGTAGCGTTATTGGAGGTTCGCCTCTCCAAGTTATCAATTGGGGAAGTGTCAGTGGTGACAGAATTCGAGGACGTGTTTCCTGATGATCTTCCTGGAGCGCCTCCTCGGCGGGAGATCGACTTCTCGATTGAGTCAGTGCCAGAGGCTAGGCCGGTGTCACGGCCTCCGTTTAGAATGGCACCAAAAGAGTTGGCTGAGCTCAAAGTGCAGTTGCAGGAACTGTTGGAACAGGGGTATATCCGACCCAGTTCTTCACCGTGGAGCGCGTCGGTGTTGTTCGTGAAGAAGAAAGATGGTAGTATGCGGCTATGCATAGACTACCGAGAGCTGAATAAATTGACCGTTAAGAATAAGTATCTGATTCCTCGGATAGACGACCTATTCGACCAGTTGGTGGGGTCGGTGGTGTATTCAAAGTTGTACTTAAAGTCGGGATACTACCAATTGCGAATTCAGGACGAGTACATACCCAAGACAGCGTTTGGTACGAGGTATGGTCACTTCGAGTTCTCGGTGATGTCGTTCGGGCTGACGAATGCGCCATCTGTGTTCATGGATCTTATGAATCGAGTATTTCGGGAATACTAGGATTCTTTTGTGGTTGTCTTCATTGACCACATCTTGGTGTATTCCAAATCAGAAGTGGAGCATGAGACCCCCTTGAGAGTGGTCTTGCAGGTGTTGAGAGAGAATCAGCTGTATGCAAAGTTCTCAAAGTGCGAGTTCTGGTTAGCGAATGTGGAATTTTTGGGCCACGTGATTAGTGGGGATGGGGTGGCAGTGGATCCAACAAAAGTGGAATCCATTAGAGATTGGCCAGTTTTGAGGACTGTGGCGGAAGTCCGAAGTTTTCTTGGACTAGCCGGGTACTATAGGAGATTCGTGGAGAATTTTTCGCGGATAGCTCTACCCCTCACCTCACTCACTGGTAAAGATCATAAGTTTGTGTGGACTCAAGAGTGTAGTCAAGCATTTGAGGCACTGAAGGAGAGACTGATGATGGCTCCAATCCAAAGTCTACCGCAAGGGACCGAGGGATTTCAAATCTTCAGTGACGCATCGGGATGCGGTTTGGGTTGCGTTTTGGTGCAACATGACAAGGTGATAGCTTTTGGGTCTAGGCAGCTGAAGCTTCATGAGAGGAATTACCCCGTCCATGACTTGGAGTTGGCGGCGGTAATTTTTGCGTTGAAAATATGGCGACACTATGTTTATGGTGCAAAGGTGGAGATCTTCACGGATCATAAAAGCCTGAAGTATCTCTTGGATCAAAAGGACTTGAACATGCAGCAACGCAGGTGGGTTGAGTTCCTTGGAGACTACGAGGTGGCAATTCAGTATATGCCATGTAAAGCCACTGTGGTGGCGGATGCCTTGAGTAGAAAGTACTCGGCGTAAGGGAATTGGATCGATGCTCATGATGAGCGGTTGGTACGGGACTGGTAGTCCCTTGACATGGAATGTGTAGCAAGAGTCAAGTCTAGCATGGCTCGGTTGAACTGGATTGAAATCCAGAATGACTTGTCCGATCGTATTCGGGAAGCGACCCGTTTGGATGTGGAGTTTCAACCATTCGTGGTGGAGGCTCAAAAGGGCGAGAGCAGCGCCTGGGAGATGATTGATGGGATCTTGAGGAAGGGCAGACGGATTTGTGTACCGCAGTTCGGTAAGCTCTGTGAGGAGTTGATGTTTGAGGCTCACTTCTCAAAGTACTCCGTTCACCCGGGTAGTACAAAGATGTACTTGGATATGAAGAAATCCTTTTGGTGGTCTGGGCTGAAGCGGGACGTAGCTTTGTATGTGAATCGATGCCAAACTTGTGCCTTGGTGAAGGCCGAGTGTCAGAAGCCGGGCGGGTTCCTGAAGCCTCTTCCAATCCCCGAGTGGAAATTCGATGATATCTTCATGGATTTTGTGCATGGGTTACCTAGATTGCAGCAGTGTAATGACGCTATTTGGGTGATCGTGGATCACTTAACCAAGGGGGCCCACTTCATCCCAAATTGGAAGGAGGGCAGCGAGGAGAAGCTAGTGGAGTTGTATGTTCGCAATATTGTGCGACTACATGGGATTCCTAAGAGCATAGTCAGCGATCGAGATGGACGGTTTACGTCAAAGGACTGGAGATTGGTTCAAAAGAGTTTGAGCATGAAGCTCAAGTTCAGTATAGCTTTCCATACCCAAACTGACGGGCAAACCGAAATAACGAACCGTACTATGGAAGACATGCTGAGAATGTGCATTCTTGATTTCGGCAAGAAGTGGGAAGATCACCTCTTCATGGTGGAGTTCGCGTACAACAACAGTTACCAAGCAAGTATAAAAATGGCCCCGTACGAAACCTTGTATGAGAGACGGTGTCGAACGCCGATGTCTTGGGCAGAGGCGGGAGACACCAAACTGTTGGGAAAAGAGGTGGTAGCTGACGCTTGTGAGATGGTGCGGACCATTCAAGAGCGTATGAAGGTGGCGCAAGATCGGCAAGCAAAGTATTTTAATGCTCGCCATAGGAAGCTGGAGTTTGCGGTAGGCGATTGAGTCTATTTAAAAATCAAGTCGTTCAAGGGCGTTTCACGGGTTCGCCGACTCAAGAAGTTGAGTCCAAGGTTTTTGGGACCTTTCAAAGTTGTTGAACGGGTGGGAGAACCAGCGTACCAGTTGGCATTGTTCGTAGAGCTGAGTGGATTACACGACGTCTTCCATGTCTTCGTCCTGAGGAAAGCCTTGGTAGAGGCTAGTGTGGTGATCGAGCCGGCATCGGTGCCGATAGAGGAAGGCTTGAGGACGTGAGTACGTCCAGTTGCCATAGAGGATTCAGAGATTCGGAAGTTGCGGAACAAAGAGGTGAAACTCATTAAAGTCCGATGGGACAACTGTGGTCGTGAGAAACTCACTTGGGAGCGAGAGCAAACCCTGCTGGAGGAGTATCCAGAGTTTTTCCGTTCAGGTACCATTTAAGCTTTTGTCCCCTTTTATTTTCTATAATTTCAGGATGAAATTCTTTTAAGGGGGAGAGAGTTGTAACGCCCCATTTTCCGTAAGAGGGACGATCAACATTTTTGGCCAGGATTGGGTCTTGGTAAGGGGTGACACGGCCAAGGACACGGGTGTGTCCAAGGCCGTGTCTCGGTCGGGTTCGATAAAGAGCCCGGGAGGTCGTCGATTTGAAGTCGATGAAGTGTGGTCGAGACTGCGCTCGACGATCCGTGTCGAATCTACGTTCGACGATTTTGGTTCGTCGATCTCGCCAGAGATCGTCGATCTCGCCAGAGATCGCCGATCTCGCCAGAGATCGCCGATCTCGCCAGAGATCGCCGATCTCGCCAGAGATCGCCGATCTCGCCAGAGATCGCCGATCTCGCCAGAGATCGCCGATCTCGCCAGAGATCGCCGATCTCGCCAGAGATCGCCGATCTCGCCAGCGATCGCCGATCTCGCCAGCGATCGCCGATCTCGCCAGCGATCGCCGATCTCGCCAGCGATCGCCGATCTCGCCAGCGATCGCCGATCTCGCCAGCGATCGCCGATCTCGCCAGCGATCGCCGATCTCGCCAGCGATCGCCGATCTCGCCAGCGATCGCCGATCTCTCCAGCGATCGTCGATCTCGCCAACGATCGTCGATCCGGCCAGCGGTCGACGATGTTGGTTCGACGATCAGGCCAACGATCATCGATCTGGCCAGCGCTCGACGTTCTGGCGAGCGCTCGACGATCTGCGCTCGACGATTTGCGCGATCGATGATTTTGGTTCGACGATTAGGCCAGTGATCATGGTTCTGGCCAGCGCTCGACGATCTACCCAGCGATCGACGATCTGCGTTCGACGATCTGGCTTGCGCTCGACAATTTTGCGCTCGTCGATTTGTGCGTTCGACGATCTTGGTTCGACGATCGTCGAGCGACGATCTTGGCGGATTGGTTTGACGTAGAGTGTTCGATATTTTGTTTTTCCAGGTCAGACCCGTATCGCAGCCGTGCATTCCTTTGTGTGGGATCCGAAGGCTGTGGGTTTTTTTGTTTGGGATATACCCAAGAGTAGGGTTTGAAAATCCAGATTGTTTCAGTCGCTGTTTCTCCGTCTAAGATCTAGAGAGAAGGGAGAGCTCGGAAGACGGTGAAGGAGATCCGGCCATTAGAGAGGCTTCAGTGCTCCAAATCGCGAGCCGAGTTCGGATCCGTGGAGGCAAGATCGTTGCGAAGGTTTTCATCCGGCTAAGTTTCCATGGCTAGGAAGAGGGGTCGGAAGGTAATGACACTTCTCATCTTGGTTTTAGGATGTGTGAATTGCAT
This sequence comes from Platanthera guangdongensis, assembly GCA_039583875.1. Lineage (NCBI taxonomy): Eukaryota > Viridiplantae > Streptophyta > Magnoliopsida > Asparagales > Orchidaceae > Platanthera > Platanthera guangdongensis. The sequence goes on along the minus strand of CM077150.1, from coordinate 68,264,105 downwards.
CTCTTATTTCCATGGTTTTTGGGCACCAATATCTCATATGAGAGGGGTTTTGGTCGCCGAGGTTAAGAGAAACCTCCGGGTCGATTGAGTCTGTCCCCGGCATGATTTTGCATTAGAGATCCGCTCCGTTAGTGGATTAGGCATGGTGGGTGAATCCGTGGTCGCGACCGTTAGTCCGACCCGGTGATGTTGAATACGAGCTTTAGGTTTTGGTAGAAACCCGTTGCGGCAAGAGGCCGTTTGTGATTTTTGTGTTGCTTTCCCCGTTTTCTCGTGTGAGTACATGTAGCCGGAATCGGACAAGGTTAGCTCTGCATTGGCGGTATATGGTATCCTTGGTGGACAAGGTTAGCTCCCCATTGGCGGTAGATGGTTTTCTTGGTGCGCGGGAACGCTGTAGTACGAATGAGGGATTATGGTGGAACTGGCTTGGTTTGTGATGTGCCAAGGCGGGGCTGTGTCTCTGTGGTCGGCTGGCTATCCCGTGACGTGCAAGTCATGTGTGGAAAGTGTCCCGACGAGACTAGTCCCCTTTTTGTGAGACTGACGAGAACGCCGAGCATGGGGCATGTCCGGGCAATGAGGCCATGAGCGGGTGGGGTCCAGCAAGGGTTCTTAGAATCGGTCAGTGTGTTGGACGGAATCCTGACATGAAAAGTCAGAGTTTGCCGGCAAGCCCGGGTCTACGACCGTGAGCGGGTGGGGCCTTGGCAAGAGTTCCGTGTGGCGGCTTGTATGCCGTTGGGGGATTGTGGTTCCCCTTTGTTTGCGTCTTTATGCCAATGGGGAAATTATGAGTACCCAAATGATGTGATGTTGTGCTAGATGCATACGCTATAGGGTGCCTTGGGTGAAGCCCGGGTGTTGCATTCATGTTGCATAGTAGGGCCTTTTATTATATGCTCAATAGTAGAGAACATGTATGATGTTTGAGACATCCAAGCCTGCTTCCTTAGTTGCTTTTCTTGCTTATGAATATTGCATACAAAGTGCTAACTTGTAGTTTGGAGGAGTACCCCGGGGTCCGTTAGGGGCGGCCGGGAGGAGATGTGTTTGTTACACAGTTTGAGGTCAGCCTTTGCTAACCCACGTTACCACCAATTTTTACAGGACAAGGATCGCAAGCAGGAGCTAGCTCGCCGGCCAAAAAGGCCTAAGCCTCATGAAGAGTACCGCTTTGCTTTAGCTTTACTTATTTGACATTGTATGTTTGATGCTCCTGTATTCCGGCTTGAAGCCCGAGGTAGTTTAGGGGTGCTGATGCACGTTCTTGATTGTTTTTATTATTTGAGCTTCAGACTCACTTTTGTTGTAAGGCCTTAAGGCCATCTCTAATCTCCTATATGCGTGGATATCTTCTAGTCTCTTTGCTATTTCTACTGTGTTGTGTCTTGAGTTTTGAGATTGGGTAGTTATATCATCTTATAATACTAAAGCTGTGGCGTCTGTATGTTGTGGGGCCCCGGCCGAACCCATATTATATGGTCATTACAGGAGAGGTGTTACACAAGTCATGTGGGGAGAGTGTCCCGGCAAGACTAGTCCCCTTCTGTGAGACTGACGAGAACGCCAAGCATGGGGCAATCCTGGGCAATGATGCCATGAGCAGGTGGGGTCCAGTAAGGGTTCTTAGAATCGGTCAGTGTGTTATACGGAATCCTGACATGAGAAGTCAGAGCTTGCAGGCAAGCCCAGGTCTAAGACCATGAGCGGGTGGGGCCTTGGCAAGAGTTCCGTGTGGCGGCTTGTATGCCGTTAGGGGAGTGCAGTGCCCCTTTTGTTTGTGGCTTAACGCCAATGGGGAAATTCAAAGTACCCAGCTGTTTGATGATGTGCTAGATGCATACGCGATAGGGTGCCTTGGGTGAAGCCCGGATTTTGCATACATCCTGCATAGTAGGCCCCCTTTTTATTATATGCTCAACAATAGAAAACGTGCATGTTGTTTGAGACATCCAAGCCTGTTCTTTTAGTGCTTTACTTGTTTATGTATATGGTATACAAAGTGCTGACTTGTAGTTTGGAGGGGTACCCCGGGGTCCGTTAGGTGCGGCCGGGAGGAGATGTGTTTGTTACACAGTTTGAGGTTAGTCTTTGCTGACCCACGTTACAACCATATTTTACAGGGCAAGGATCGCAAGCAGGAGCTAGCTCGCCGACCAAAAGGGCCTAAGCCTCATGAAGTGTTTCCAGTTTTTGTACTAGCTCTTTTCTTTTGGTGGCCTTGTATGCTTGATGCTTTTATTTTTCGGCTTGCATGCCGAGGTAGTCTAAGGTGTTTATGCACTGTTATTGATGTTAACTTTTGGAGTTTGGACTCTCTATTGTTGTAAGGCCATAAGGCCGTTTCGATACTCTTGTGTATGTGGATAACTTCTAGTCTTGTTTTGTCATTTCCGCTATTGTTAGATATTGAGTTTTGAGATTGGGTAGTTATATCATCTTTTAATGCTAAAGCTGTGGCGTCTGTATGTTGTGGGGCCCCGGCCGGACCCATATTATACGATCCTTACAGGGGAGGTGTTACCACAGTTGTGTGAACGACTACCTTCACGAGTTTACGAGATTGGGGCGTTATGCTGGCTTCACTTTTATTGATGAGGAGCGTAAGACCAATAGGTTCTACAAAGGACTGTGTGACGATCTGAGGTTGCTACTCTTAGGTCCTATGAAGCAGGACTTTCTAGTCTTGGTCAATATAACCCGATCACTAGAGAAGGATCTGAGGAGAGTTCAAGGTAAGAAGGACTCGGCGGAAGAGATCAGACTTTAAAGTTCCAAGTTCGTCGAAGTCTGGATACCGAAGGTGGAATAAGAAGGCCAAGTCTTCTGGATCAGCTTCTTCGTTGGTTACTTCTGGAGCATCTTCTGGGCGAGGCGGCCCAAATCTTTGTTATAACTGTAGCAAGCCGAGATATATAATCCGCAATTGTTGGAGTGGTAAGTCAGAGAAGAAGGCAGGTGCATCGTATGCTGAAAAAGGGAAGACGGTGGAGTCAACCACATCCCATAAAGCTCCAGCCCAACCAAGAGTCTACAACCTGGACCAGCAGGAGGCCATCAAACAGGGCGATGTGATGACAAGTATGTGTTAGAGTTTAGCTGTAATACTTTGCATACCTTGCACCTTATACTTTGGTCGTATGACTGTCGTGTTTTAGGCTTTATCGTGGTTATGGACTATCTGGCTCAAGCACTGTTTGATACAGGAGCTTCACAATCCTTCCTATCCGAGGACTTCGTGTCACGTATCAGAGTGCCCTCTTCTGTGGCTAAGGATAGATTGGATGTGCTGCTACCTAATGGGTGTTCGATGCGGGTGGAAAGAGTCTGTTACGTTAAAGTACTGATAGGAAGTCAAACTTTTGACTTGGAAGTGACACTACTATCGATAGTAGAGTTTGACGTGATCTTTGACATGGATTGGCTATCCGAGCAACGTGCGTTCATTGATTGTAGTTCGAAGACTGTCAAACTGGGGTTGAACACAAGACAAGAAACTACTTTCTCGGGTCTGAAGGGATCGAGCAAGATGTTGATGTATGCTCTCCAAGTAGTTAAAGAAGTTAATGAGGGGGCAGTGTTGTTCTTCACCCTATTGGAGGTTAAGAAACCCAAACCTAGGTTGGTCAGTTTCCCGGTGGTGTCGAAGTTTGCTGATGTGTTTCCTGAAGAACTCCTTGGAACCCCACCCCAGAGAGAGATCGAGTTCACCATTGAATTGGTGTCAAGTGCCAAGCCGGTGTCGCGGTCTCCTTACCGCTTAGCACCGAGAGGGATGACAGAATTGAAGGCGCATCTTCAAGAGCTGATAGAGCAGGGGTTTGTGCATCCGAGTTTGTCACCTTGGAGCGCCTCGGTCCTCCTCATGAAGAAAAAGGACGGAAGTCTGCGGCTGTGTATCAATTATCAGGAATTGAATAAACTAACAGAGAAGAACAAGTACCCGATTCAGAGAATCGATGATCTGTTCGACCAGCTAGTTGGTTCGAATATGTATTCGAGGCTAGACTTGAAATCTCGATATTATCAGCTGAGAATCAGGGAAAGTGATATTCCCAAGATAGCGTTCAGTACGCGATACGTTCATTATGAGTTCACTGTCATGCCTTTTGGGCTTATGAATGCGTCATTCGTGTTTATGGACTAAGGCTCCGTTTGGTTGGGCTGTTGCTGATGGAAAGCTGCTGATGAACTGTTGCTGATAGAAAAAGTGCTGATTCTGGAAAACAGAGTTTTATTAAAAAGTTGTTTGGATACAAAACGGAGTTTTGAATGAAATTTTTTTTCCTAATAAAAAAAAATTGTTTGGGTCAAATTTGGAAATGTTATGCAATATCCTGAATGCAAAATGTTTTCTAATACAAATGTTAAGCAATTTCGTTCATCCTGAATTTTCCTGTAATTTTCAGATCTGAAACAAACTGTAATCCGTGAGCTAGGAAGTTGTAATTTGAAGTGCTTCATGATTTAAATCCGTACCTCTGTTTCACTTCCACATCTCATGAATGTTCAATGCATAAAAGCTAAATAGAAAATTTATTTCAAAAAAATTACTCCAGATCGGAGCAAGGAGGATCTAACAGAGATTAGTGAAAACTGTAGAAATATTGTTGAGACTACAGATCGACAAGCAGCCTATGAAAATTGTGTATAACAGCTAGCAGATTGTCGGGTCCAACGAATTACAGATCCCGATCAAGGATGAGAGAAATACCAAATCAAATCAAAACAAAAAGCAAATCCGTATCAAGAGAGAAAGAGATCGAGTGAGAGAGGACCATGAAAATTCGGAATGCAGGGCGAGGAAGGAGATACGAGGAGAGGTGCGTGAGGAGAGCGATCTCTCTAGGGTTTCCAAACGACGCACGCGGAGATGCCGTTTTTGATTCCTTCTCGTTCTCCTACCGGTGACACCTCCGCGGCGGATTCACCCTGAGGATTTCGAGCTCTCCTCATCGTCGTGCTCTGCTCGAGCTCTAGGGTTGCAGGAGAACGCAGAGGTTGCGGCTGAACGCAACATTTTACAGCGGATCAGGATTAATAAAAAACCGCGGAATTTTAGAACCCGCGGTTCTTGAAACAGCAACCCCAAACAGAACTTATGCCTAAAATTGAGGTGCGGTTCAAACGCACCGTAGGCAAAAAGCCCAACCAAACGCTACCTTAATGAACAGGACATTAAACGAGTATCTGGATCGATTCTTGATAGTGTTCATCGATGATATCCTAGTGTACTCCCAGTCCAAGGATGATCATATGGAGCACTTATATATTGTTCTGGAGAACTTGAGGAGCAATCAGTTGTACGCCAAGTTCTCCAATTGTGATTTTTGGCTATCTTCGGTGGCGTTCCTTGGTCATATTGTTAGTGGTGAAGGTATCGCGGTGGATTCGACAAATGTTGCTGCAATATGGGAGTGACTTCTGTTGTCTTCTGTGGTGGAGGTCCGGAGTTTTTTGGGACTTACTGGCTGCTACAGGCGCTTCGTGGAGAACTTTTCGCGAATAGCTTTACTCCTCATGACCTTGACAAGGAAGGATCAAAAGTTGGTTTGATTGCCAGCGTGTGCGCAAGCTTTCGAAGAACTGAAAAGTCGTCTGACCACGACGCATATTTTGTGCTTGCAATGTGGGACAAAAGGCTTTGAGATGTACAACGATGCTTCAGGCAGCAGCTTAGGTTGCGTTTTGTTACAATATGGGAGAGTAATAACATATGGTTCGCGCCAGTTGAAGGTCCATAAGAGGAATTATACGGTCCATGACTTGGAGTTGGCGGCCATGATATTCGTGCTGAAGCTCTGGAGGCACTACTTGTATGGCATGAAGGTCGATATTTACACAGACCATAAGATCTTGAAGTATCTATTAGATAAGAAAGACCTAAATATGCATCAGCGAAGGTGGATGGAGTTCCTTGGGGACTACATCTGCAAGATACATTATGTCCTTGGTAAGGGTAATGCGGTTGCGGACGCGTTAAGTCGCAGAGCTCCCGCACATGCCAATTGGTTATTGATGCATGACGAACGTCTCGTTCGAGATTTGGAGGCCTTAAAGATCTCTTGTGTTGATAGGAGGTCTGGTGTTGAAGCACATTTGAATTAGGTAGAGGTACAAAATGACCTTGCCGATCGGATTCGATAGGCTTTGGATTTGGACGACATCATGAAATGCTACATGGCCGATTCTTTGGAAGTGTCAAATACCCAGTTTACTATTGATAATGGGTTGTTGTGGAGGAACAATCGTTTGTGTGTCCCAAAGGTGGGAAAATATGAGAAGAATTAATGTGTGAGGCTCATTATACTAAGTACTCGATTCACCCAGGGAGCACGAAAATGTATAAAGACATGAAAAAGTTGTTCTAGTAGCCAGGACTGAAGAAAGGCATATCACTTTATGTAGCAAAGTGTCAAACTTGTGCTGTGGTGAACGCTGAATGTCATAAGCCCGGTGGATTTTTGAAGTCTTTGCACATACCAGAATGGAAGTTCGACGACATATCCATGGATTTCATGCATGGTTTGCCGAGGTCGCAGAAGGGTAATAATGTCATCTGGGTGATCGTTGATTGTTTGATGAAAGTGTCTCACTTCATCCCAAATAGGAAGGACGATTCAGTGGAGAAATTAGCACAATTATATGTAGATAATATTGTACGACTGCATGGTGTGCCCTGTAGCATCGTGAGTGACCGATATGGGTGCTTCACATCTAATAACCGGAGGCTGGTACATCAACTGTTGGGTAGCAAACTGAAGTTCAGTACGACCTTTCATCCGCGGACGGATGGTCAGACCGAGAGGGTAAACATGATGATGGAGGACATGATTCGTATGTGAGCCCTACATTTCGGGAAAAAGTAGGAGGATCACTTGGATATGATCGAATACGCTTACAATAATAGCTTCTAGGCAAGCATTCAAATGACGCCCTTCGAGACCCTATATGGTAGAAAGTGTCGTACTTCATTGTCATGGTTGGAGATGGGCGAGTCAAAGTTGTAGAAGCAAAACGAAGTTGAGGATGCGACTCCTATTGTTCGAATAATCAGGGAGCGGTTGTTGATAGCCCGGGAGAGACAGGCTAAATATTACAACGACAAACACAAAAATGTTGACTTCGCAGTGGGCGATTGTGTTTACCTAAAGATCAAACCGTTCAAGGTTGTGTCAAAGGATTCGACGGCTGAAAAAGCTAAGTCCGAGATACCTTGGGCCGTTTGAAGTTTTGGAGCGCGTTGGTGAAGCCGCCTATCGATTAAAGCTTTCAACAGAACTTAGTGGTCTTCATGACGTATTCCACATATCTGTGTTGCGGAAGGCGGTGCAAGAGCCTATGCATGTGGTTGCGGCAGATCAGGTACCGATTGATGGTGGGTTGACAACGAATGTCAAACCCATTCATATTGAAGACTCAGAAGTCAAGCAACTTTAGAATAAGTCTATCAGGATGGTCAAGGTCCGTTGGGATAATTGTGGCCGAGAGGAGCTGTCATGAGAGCGGGAACAAACCATAAAGGCGGAGATCCCTGAGCTTTTTGTTTGAGGTATACTTTCGTAGTACTGATACTCTTTCATTTTCCTGCAATTTGTAATTTCGGGATGAAATTCTTTAAGTGGGAGAGATTTGTAACATCCCAAGTTTCTATAGGCAAGAAAAGAGGGTACCACATGGTGGTAGGCCAATACCGCGTCGCGGTAGCGCCAGACGTCGAGAGCGCCGAGTAAGGCGGGTTGACTCAACGATTTGGTTACCGCGTGGTGGTAGGCTGATACCGCGTAGCGGTAGCATCAGGCGTCGAGAGCGTTGAGTGAGGCAAGGTGACTCAACGCCTAGTCTACCGCGCGGTGGTATGCTATTATCGCGCGGCGCTAGCCTATTTATTGGCCGAGCTCTCGGGAAGTTATCACCCAGCGGTAGTGATACCGCAGGCAGTAGCTTAGCAATTTATTTGTCGAAGCTCTCGGGTTTCTACCGTCCAACAGTAGCATCTTTCGCGTGGCGGTAATATCAGCGGTCGTGTCATAATCGTCGCTAGCTGCCGCGAGGCATTAGCATCCTATCGCGCGGCGATAACGAAGCTATAATGTCGTGTCCACGTATCGGCCAGTGATTGGAGGGCCTGGGCGGTGGCATATGAAACGAGGCGTTGATTAGCAGTACCGCACGACAGTAGCTAGTTACCCTGCGGAGGTAGCTAGTTACCACGCGGCGGTAGCTCAGTTTATAATGTTGTTCTGGCCATTTTCTCTTCATTTCTTTTGGAGTTTGAGAAACTTGGGCTGGATGTATGGAGGAGTAGAAGCAGCGCCAAAGAGAGAAGATCTCGCCGCCATTTGAGGTTCGGAGCTCGGATTCGTAAAGTGAGTTTGGATCTATGGAGGCAAAGCCGATACGGTCGTTTTCATCTTGCTAAAATCTCTTCCATGGCGCCAAAGCAGACTTCTAGGGCAACGATCCTCTTCCTTGGACATGTGGAGTCCCTCTTTTTGGATTTAGAGGGTAGACACTCCACGAACATGTGGAAGTGGTTCTCTCGACGGGTAGATTTGTGTATCCCCGTTAGTTTTGCATTTAGAACTGGAATCGAAGTGCGGAATATGCATGCTGTGTGAACCCCATTCGGACAGGTTGGTCTAGATTGGTGATGTTTGTATGTTTTATATGCCGGAGAAGACTCTGTTGTTATCACGTAGATTTCGGAGTCGCGGGGTGTGCAGGTGGCTACGTTGAGAGTACTAGATGTGGACTCCGAGAAAACACTCATGTTGGGGGAAGAATCGATAGTTTATCCCCCTACCGCGTGACAGTAGCGCTACCGCCGACGATAGCGCTACCGCCGGCGATAGATCCCAGTGAGCGTTGTATTGTTTGTTGAGGCCTGTTTCTTGGAAACCTTATGGTCGTTTGCTGAAGCTTGTCTCTGGGAGACCTGTGAGCTATTTTGTGAGGCCTGTCTTGTGAGACCTGGGGGTCGTAATGGTCTGTCTCTCGAAGACCTGGGAGCCATTTTGTGGAGCGTGAGATTAATATGATCAGCTTTGGTAGTCGTGAGTGCTAACCTAGGATCCTTACAGAGTTTTTATCATACGGAAAAGGGAAAGGGGATGTTGACCCACATCAGGCCTGCGAGCCGGACGATTTGAGCACGTGATGTGGCTGAACTATACCCTCCCCTATGTCAGTCGACTTAGAGTGAGTCAAAGTGTGAATCTTAAGTCATCATGACTTTGTCGTAGCATAGAGGCATTGTCTCTGGCTTTGTCCATGTGAGACCGAAAGCTCAAACGTTGTTGACCGTCACAGAGAACGGTGGTGCGACCCTTGTGGTCTTGTTCATTAAGAATGTGCCCTGAGAGCATGGGTTGTTGGGAGTTTGTGCCAGCGTCTGTGGCGAATGGTGCTTAGGTTTCACGTTTTGATTGTCAATATATGATTATACTAATGTCTGTAGGGAAGGAGCACCGTCACCCCGAATGAGGGGTGAGGTCATTATAATTTGGTCAGCTAATACTGACCGTTGCAATTGTTTTCCACCGCGCGGTGGAATGATTCGTGCAGGTGCAGCCGAGCCAAGCGAGAAATAGCGGGTTGGAGCCCAGGATTGCCAAGTTTTCCCTTGAAGGCCAAAACAAATTACCTGTTTATTTTATTTGTTCATGTGTGGCCGGCCTGCATGCCGATGTATGAAAGTCATTTTAATTTGAGTTGAACAATGTAAAGCCTTAAGGCCAAAACTATTTGTGTATTGGTTTATTCATTCATACTTTTATGTTAGTGGACATTCAGTTGGTCGAGTTATTGTTAACCTTTAAAGTACTTCCGCTAGAATGCTATTTGAGATAGGATGCATGTACATAGTTTATGATTTTAATTAGTAACTCCTTTGACTGTTCGTAGTATATGGCGTCGGGCCCCGACCGGACCTTCTGTTATATGCTATGTGACGGACGAGGATGTTATAGAAAATACCCCTTATTACATTGTCCTAGGATGCAAAGTGCCCAAATTAATGCAAATGAGCGTGCAAAGTGTCATATTTTAAATTTTGGGATGCGAAGTGTCAAACAAGAGCAAATGAGGGTGCAATATGCCAAAAATCCTTAAGGTATCTGTCATTGATGAGACCAAGATAAAATGTATAGGAAAATTGGGGTGTCAATAGTCCATTGCACATGGTCCCCACTAATCATGGTAGGATCATGGGGATAACCATCGCACACACGATCATCACGCCCGATCCTTATGCGTCTCGCGCATGCGATCCCACTACACGCACCCCTCGAGCAGCCGCTCGCGGACAGAACGCCGCCGCTCCAGCAAGGGGCAAGCGACAGACTCTACCGCCCCCGCAAGGGGCCGCCGCCGTCGCCCCCGTCACCGTTAAGAGCGGTCGGCAGCGCCCCTCAAGGGGCGTCCGCCGCCGCTCCCACAAGGGGCGGCCGTCGTATGGGGCATCCGCCACCGACCCCGCAAGGTGCGGTCGCCGCCACCCCCGCAAGGGGCGGCCGCCATATGGGGCAGCCACAGCCGCTGCCTCCCCTGCAAGGTGCGGCTGGCACCGCCCCCGCAAGGGATGCCCGACGCCGCCCCCGTTAGGAGCAGCTGGAGCCGCCCCTCGAGGGGCTGCGACACCCGCCCCCGCAAGGGTAGGTCGGTCGACCACACGTGAGCTATCAATGGTGGCCCCTTTCCATCATTTGATCATCCCGTCACGATCACCGTCGTCCGTTACACACGTAACCGCTCACGTAATCACCATGATTAGTGGGGAAGATTGTTCATTTAATCATGGTCTGCATGCAGAGAATATTATATAAATAATGTATGGTCAAAACCATACGTTATGTGATCTGCATCCGGTAATTTGGGTGGTTATAGTATACGAATAGTCGTGTAACTACCGTAACCACTTCTGGGGCCTATAAATAAGACCTCAGACCCCCTCTGATTTCCAACTTTCTCTCCTCCTGGCTTTCTTCTTACTCGGGTTGGAGCTCTGCTGAGATTCTTCTATGAGCCTCCTCCTCCCGTCAAACCACCCGAAAATCTGTCTAAGTGCACAACGCTCCAAGGAAGAAGACGTTTAGCCGACCACTCCTAGTGGCCTCTTACGTGCGCAGCGCCCCGCAAGCTCCCGCCAACGCATCTTTGCGCATCCTACCGCAGTGTTCAACAATCAAGTAGCACTAAGGGCATTCACCACCATCTGCAAGTGATAGAAACCGAGCTTCGTGTGAGGCGGTCTGTCGCCCACCGAGCACACATGCAATCTATATCATCTCCAGGCTGTAACAAGGAGCGCTCCGTCTACCTCGATTTCACCAACAATCTATAAATTGCCGCCAATAGTGAGAAATTTGACCGACACTGATCCGGTCACATGATTTATTACCCGTTTGAGGGGTTTTTCTAGGTTAAAATCGTATTCTGTTCTTTTCTACTTATTCAATGACCATGTAAGGGTTCGACCACTCCACAGGCTAAGAAAGCCTAATTTTATCCGGCGTACCAAAAGCGTTGAATTGCCCGCAACAATCATAAAGCTTTTTTAACCACAAATCGTTTAAAGGGTGCTGTTACATCTTACAGAGTGCATTTATATTAGCTAAATTATATTCACACCTTAAATAATTATATCCATACATTTATATATGAATGTCCCGCAAAAATTAAATTATTACATTAGCACATGGAGAATCAAATCAATGTTGCATATTCATGTAAATTGAATTGATGTTGAGACGGTATTTATTTAGGTGGTTGTGTGATAGAAGTGAAATTAATTGGATTTAAAAACACATTTGGGTAGCAAAAATCCATCAAATCAAAGACAGGGAGGATTCAACCGTTCAAGCCAAGAGGGTTGTAGTGACTAGAGAGACCATAATGAAAGAGTTGTGATAGGGTTTGTGGGGGATGCTTCCCATCTAACAAAATCATGGCCTCGAGAAAAGAAAGAGTGGATATGTGTACAAGGTCAAAGTTGGCGGTCGTGAGCTCCATGAAATAAGAAAATGATGCCTAGAGTGTTGGAAATTTTCCGTTACGTGGACTCGATTCATCGAGGCGATCCGTTAAAGTCGTACGCGTATATTTAGTATATTTGGACTCCTACGAACGTGAGTTAATACAGTCGCGCGAACGGTCGAAGTCTGTGATAGGTAGGCTAGATCGTCTCGTAAATTAAGGGCGCAGATTTGGTCTCACCCTTGGCACAAAATTTGATGCTATGAGAATTCAATTAATTAGAGGAGTTATTTTGGGTTTGAGGAATTAATCATAATTAATTCCTCATTTTAGTGACTCCTCTTTTTGGGCTATTCCTATTAATAGCCTTGGTGAATTTTCATTCTTCATGGGGCTTGAACTAGGGCTGAAATAGAAATCCCGATTCTTTTTTTTTGGTAACTGTAGATCTTCATTCGGCCTTGAGAAAATTAAAAAAAAACTTGCTGTCCGGCTTTTTCCTTTCCTCCTTTTGGTTCGGCTTTCAGAGGTTTCACCGATCGGCCCTTAGGGAGAGAGCATCCCCGGCACCGTCTTCCTACAGATCTCCATTGCCGGAGCCGTCTTGCTGCAGATCTCCATCGCCGGCACCGTCTTTGTGCAGATCCTCATCGTCGGCACCGTCTTTGTGCAGATCCTCATCGCCAGAGCCGTTTTGCTGCAGATCTCCATCGCCGGCACCGTCTTCGTGCAGATCTTCATCGCCCGAGCCGTCTTCCTGCATATCTCCATCACCGATCAGAGAATATTCAGGGAAAAGTCTGGACTTGTTCTTCTCTCCAGATTTCTTCCAGATAGTATTACTCAAGTGGCAAGCTTGGGCTGATTTAGGTTCAAACACTCAGGTATTCTTTTGAGTATTTCATTCAGAAGGATTTACTTATCTTGTTTGTTTCATTTATTAAATCCTCGAATGACTTCGCCTGGAATCCTGAGAGGAGTTCTGTAGTTTTTTTTTGTTTTACATTTGGTGGCCGATGTTAACAGGGCAAGAAGTTCTTTAATCAACGCAATTAATAGAGTTTATTATGTTTGTTTTCACTTACTGATCAAGTGATTATTGTAATTCAGATTTTATATTCATATACAAATATCCACTGGTTTTCTTCCCAGATTTCAGTTTCATTTTTGATCTGAACGGCAATACCCTTTAAACTTTTAGAATATTTAGTTATATGTCTGCGCGTGTCAGGACCGACTCAGATCGACCCAATGGGTTACGTGTCACTAGAGTGTAACGGCTCTACGCTGGAGATACTATATAAGGTCATTCCACACCGATGAGCCTTAGTGGACTATCTTGAGCGGAGCCATTACATTCTCAAGATAACCGTTTAGGGTTTCGCTCTCCCGTTCGCTCTCGGTCCGCCGCTCTCTCCCTCCTCTCCCGATCGGAATTTCTCAGATCTAGCCCTCGTTTTCGCGAGTTTTCTCATCCAGATCGCAAGTAACAGCCACCGACGAGAGGGGTTTCTCATTCTTCGTTATCGGCGCTGCTCTTGTGCTCACGACAAGGATAAAGACAGTAGATCGCCGCTTTCGATTTCGCGAGGAGGGAATCAGAAAGCTCTCCCGTTCTCGTTCTCCCGATTTCTTCCGCCGCTGTCAAGGATTAAGATCGGAAAATCGCGAGTTGTTGTCGCCGTCTCCGTTCTTTCCCGCAAGAGTCGCTGGAAATACTAGAGTAGGGAAGTGTTGTTCAGATCCGGCTGTCTCCGGCTCAGATCCGATCGCCGCGCCCCAGATCCGTCCGCCTCTGGTGCAGATCTGGCCGCCTCCTGCACATAATCGTTCGCCCTTATCATCTTAGCGCTGTTCAGGAAGGGTGTGCTCTGCATCGCGGGTTTTCTTTCTTCTTTTCGCTCGATCAGAGGGAGGCATCTTGTTGCTGCCGATCGGAAGAGAAAGGGAAAAGATCTTAGCGTCGTCGTCGTTGTTCTCTACAAGCCCATCTGCTTTCTTTGGTCTCCTATCCAGAATCCTTTCCAAGCAACAGTTCTGGTTCCTGCGGTAGATCTGGATCGTCAGATCCATACAGGGAATGCATCCTGCTGGTTCATCTAAACCGGTTGTCTGGATCGAAGTCTTCATCTCTGGATCAGTTGTCTTGCAGATTTTAGGAAAGTTTGATCCTTCAGTTTATCTTTGGAGGAACAACAATAATGCTAGTGGATCTACAGATTGCTGCCTGCAGTTGAAAGGAAATTTCTATTGGGAGGGGCTCTCATTATCTCGTGTGCCCCAAGGGAAATTCCACATTTATTCCAGAGCAAATTCATTCCAGAGCAAATTCATCCCCCTGTTTTGATCTAGATTTAGTTCTCTGAATTATCTATTTATCTGTTATAATTTATAAAGGGAGAATCCATCCCTGGAAGAGCTGCAATTCCAGAAGGTGTTCTTCAGTGGAGCTTCTATTACGTGGATCTTGCCTTCGGCGACTACGATCAGCAGGAGTTAAGCAAAATATTTCTTGGGTTGGATCCGAAGATTTTCTGACGTCTTCATACGGCTCAGGTGACCTCGTTCTAGCATTTTATTTCTGTTTAAATCTAGAACTATGTTGAAGAAAAGCGCGCTTGACACTATAAAACTGCAATTGTTCGACGCCTCCGAATTTCTCAGTTGGAAAATTCAAGTCCAACTAGGAATGAAGGAACGCGAAATTTTCTATACTGTTCAGAGTGACCAAAATATTGTTGGGAAAAGCTTAGAGCAGGTTGCGCAGCCCTCACAGGCTGTCAACTTCGTTTCACGTCCTAGTAAGAAATCTCGGAAGCCCCCGACACATAAGGGTGATACTCCAGCACCGTTGGCGGTCAAAAAGCCTTCTTTCAAAAGAAAGAAGGGCAAGTGCCACAACTGCGGCAAATGGGGTCACTGGGCCGCTGAATGCAGGGGTCCGAAGAAGCTAAAGGAGGATGCCCCACAAAATGTGGCGCACATGGTGGTCGACAACTCCGATCTTAAGTCCTTCGTGGCTATGATTGGGAGTAGTCACCGCAGTGCGTCTTCTGAGTGGTGGTTGGACAGTGGTGCTACCTGTTACGTCACAAATGACAGGAGTCTCCTTTCAGAGGTCACATTGGTCAAGGACAGAGTTAAAAATTGCAATGGAGGAGCGACTGATGTTACTCATGCTGGGACTGCAGAACTAGTCCTCTCCTCAGGTAAAACTTTAATTTTACAACATGTTAAAGTAGTTCCTAATTTAACTAAGAACTTGATTTCTATGAGTTTGCTTGATAAAGCTGGAATGTCTTTCACAACCATGAACGGTAGAATGACATTAACTGTTAATTCTCACTACTTTGGTTGCGCATACATGATCAATGGTATATATAGACTTAGCCTAGATAACGAGTGCATAAATCAAGTGAGTTCAACTCTGATTGATCCAAAGTTATTACACAATAGAGTTGGACATATCCACTATAAGAAAATGCGAGATCTAGCTAAAAGTCAAAACATTCCATTAGATCTTTCTATTCAGTTTGATAGGTGTGAGGTTTGTGCCCAGACTAAGATCACTAGAAACCCTTACAAGACAGTTTATAGGAGCACACAACTTTTGGAATTGATACATTCCGACCTCTGTGACTTTCGTAGTCACGCCACTAGAGGGGGAAGGAAGTATCTAATTACATTCATCGACGATTTTTCCAGATATTGTCATGTTTACCTATTGAAATCGAAAGATGAGACATTCGAGACCTTTAAGATCTTCAAATCTCGGGTAGAAAATCAATTAAATCTGAAGATTAAGAGACTTAGAAGTGATCGATGAGGAGAGTACACTGCAACTGGGTTTAAGGACTTTTGTGCCTCTGAGGGTATAATCCTAGAAACCACAGCTCCTTACTCACCCCAGTCGAATGGTGTTGCTGAGCGTTAGAATAGAACTTTAACAGAAATGTTAAACTCTATGCTTCTCACAGCTGGCATGCCTAATTCCTTTTGGGGGGAAGCAGTCCTAACTGCAAATCACATTCTAAATCGAGTGTCTCACTCTAAGCTCAACTCTACTCCATATGAGTTGTGGCATGAACATCCTTGTAGATACGACACTCTAAAGACTTGGGGCTATATCGCCTATGTAAGGGTACAAGACCTTAAGAGACCTAAGGTGGGACCTAGAACAACGACCTGCATTTATCTAGGTAGTGCAGAAGATAGTGCAGCTGACAGGTTTCTGGATCTATCCACTAATACAGTGATAGAATCTAGAGATGCTATTTTCTTTGAACACAAATTTATCAAAGATCATGGCTTGACCATCTCCGGGTCTACTGGCATGATTTCAGAATCTACTGTAGAACCTGAAGCTGGCCCCTCTGGCACTGCTCCCCAACCTCTAGAGGTGGAAGCAGTTCCTCTTAAAGTATCTACAAGAGACAGGATCCCTAAGGATTTTGGTGAGAATTTCGTCACCTACCACTTAGAGTATGATCCATTCTCCTATCAGGAAGCAATGCGATCTAGAGATGCGTTAATGTGGGCAGAAGCCATTGATGATGAGATGAACTCACTGCTACAAAACAACACTTGGCATCTAGTTGACCTGCCAAAAGGAGCTAAAGTCTTAGGATGCAAGTGGGTACTGAAGAAGAAATTGCACAGTGATGGGTCTATAGCCAGATATAAGGCACGTCTAGTAGCTAAAGGTTATAAACAATAGGGGGGAATTGACTATTTTGACGTCTATTCACCTGTGTGTCACCTATCCACTATTAGGATTCTTCTTGCCATAGCTTCTATCGAGAACTTTATAGTTCATCAAATGGATGTAAAAATAGTCTTCTTAAATGGAGAGCTTGATGAAGAGATCTATATGGCACAACCTGAAGGTTATGTGCATAAGGATCTAAGAGACAAAGTGTGCAAGCTTGATAAATCGACCTATGAGCTTAAACAAGCACCTAAGATGTGACATATTAAATTTGATCAAGTGGTAAAGAGCGTTGGATTTCAGCCCAATCTCTCAGACAAGTGCCTCTACTACCGCTCGATGACAAAACAAACAGTCATCATATGCCTATATGTGGATGACATGTTGATTCTGGGATCAGATCTTGCCGCAGTGAGGGATACTAAATCCGCTCTCGCGAAAGCATTTGACATGAAGGACCTTGGTCCCGTAGATACCCTACTAGGTATGAAAGTTAGAGTATACAAGGGACGTGTCACTCTAAGTCAAGCTCATTATATTGAGCAGATCCTCACTACCTGGGGTTATAAAGACTGTCGGCCTGTTGAAACACCAATCGATCCAAATGTCAAGTTGAGTCCGAATGAAGGGACCAGTGTTGATCAAGTAAAATACTCAAAGATCATTGGAAGTCTCATGTATGCCACAAGTTGCACTAGACCAGACATTGCTTTCTCGGTAAGCATGCTGAGTCGTTTTACCAATAGTCCAGGCAAAGAGCATTGGGATGCCTTAGATCGGCTGATGAGGTACCTGAAAGGTACTAAAGACCACGCTCTGTGCTACACTGGTTACCCTCCTATGTTGGAAGGATACTCTGATGCCTCCTGGTGTTCAGAAGTTGGGAACAACAAGTCCACTAGTGGATTTTTTTTCACTTTGGGTGGCGCTGCAGTCACTTGGAAATCCAAAAGACAAACTTGTATAACTTTGTCGTCTATGGAAGCCGAGTTGTTTGCCTTAGCCTCAGCTGGCGAAGAGGCAGATTGGATCAGAAATTTGATTCTAGACATTCCCTTGTCTAGACTTCAAGTCAATTCTTTGAGCCTGTATTGTGATAATCAAGCAGCAGTCCAAGTTGTAAAGAATGTCCTTTTTAATACTAAGAGTCGACATGTACGACTGAGACACGCTCTACTGAATTATCTGAAAGAACAAGGCATTATCACTTTGATCGATGTGCGATCGAAGGATAATCTGGCTGATCCACTGATGGAAGAAATGCCTAAAGACTGATCAATCAAAACAGTGGGGGAAATGAGACTCAAGGCGATTTAAGTTCAGCGTTATCTCACAAACTGACTCGAAAAGGCCACTTTGGCAGCTACAGTTCTTATCAATCCACGAGACCCTTTCACACCGGGATATCTGAATATTGCCCTAAAATTAATGTCGTGTTTCTTTTGCTTAATGACGTGTGGGCAATCAATCGTCTTAAAGAAAACACAACTCTTTGTCGGGGATTGATTTATGAAAAGCACTTTGAATATCAATCCCAAATTTGTTTCTCTCTAAATACTTAATGAGTTTTTGAAAGTAGTGTTCTTAATGGAATTAATTAGAAAAATAATTTACTCCAAATTATGAAGGAGACTAATAGGTTTAGGTTAAACCTCCTCTGATACCAACTGTTAATATATTTTACGTTGTATTTGTCGCTACGGCGAAATGATATTATCAAGTTTACTAATAAATACAGCGACACATAAACGCATATGAACGTTTTAATCAAACACTAGTAGTCTCAATATGCAGTTTATACTAAATTTATTTTTCTAATTTGAGAACACAAATTAAGCGAGCTAAAATGAACGGTAACTGAAGTGCGGAAAATCAAATTATACCGTTCTTGGATTCAAGTTCGTGCTTCATGGTCGCGGCCATTCCCAATAATCTTGACGTGTTCTTTCTTATGAAATCGAGTACGCTAGCGGATCCCGTTAGTATACAAAGTTATCTAGTGGACTGTACTCTACAATGAAGGAACATTAGCACAGTATATATACAAAACAAATGTGATATGTGCAAGAATACTTCAGGTCAAGAAGAAGGGGCACGTGAAGCACGAGTGCCTGAAATTTAAAGCTTGAATGGATAAACGTGGCTTTGCGCCTAAAGGTAACTCTTTATCCTTTGTCCTTTGTGAATCCAATTTAATTGAAGCCTCATCTAGTTCTCGGTGGCTCGATAGTGGAGCAACTAATCATGTTGCTTACACACTGCATGAGTTCATCAAAAGGAGGAGGTCAAGCAAGGGTGAGTGCAGACTCACGGTTGGCAATAATGCAAAGGTGGAGGTGGAGTTCATCGGGGACATTTGTTTAGTCCTTGATTCTGGATATCAACTTTTATTAAAAGACATATTTTATATTCCTTCGTTTAGAAGGAACTTGATTTCTGTTTCTGCATTAGATAGACTTAATTATGGTTTTAATATTTCTGGTGGTTTAATTAAGTTATTTCATGAATCACAATTTATTGGCCAATGTTCACTATCTAATGGTTTATATAGAATATGTCTTGCACATGTTGATTTTTATGCCACCTCATATAATGTAGAGAATGTTGCTAGTAAAAGACCTCTCATTAAGGAGCAGTCCTCCATGATATGACATAAAAGGTTAGGTCATATCTCTAGGGAAAGAGTAGAAAGATTAATTAAGGAAAATATTCTCCCTACTCTAGATTTCAGTGACCTAGAGATATGCGTGGACTGCTGTAGAGGTAAGATGACCAAGATTAAGAAGAAGGGCTCAACTCGTAGTTCAAGTGTGTTAGAGGTTATTCATACGAACATCAGTGGTCCTTAGCCCACTACCCTTTGTAGGAACACCTATTTTATTACATTCATTGATGACTACTCCCGTTTTGGCTATTTGTACTTAATTAAGGAGAAGTTTGAATCTCTTGAAAAATTCAAGATTTTCAAGACTGAAGTTGAGAAACAAATAGGGAAAGACATCAAGATTGTTAGGTCTGACAGAGGTAGCGAGTATTTTGGTAGACATGATGCCTCCGGGAAATATAAAGGTCCGTTTGCCAGATACTTGGAGAGCTGTGGCATTGTTGCCCAGTATTCCATGCCGGGTAGTCCTGAGCAGAATGGTGTGGCCGAAAGGCGTAATCGCACCCTTAAGGAAATGATGAGGAGCATGATGAGTGGAATGAATCTTCGTGAATTTTTATAGGGTGAGGCGCTTAAGACTACAGTGTACATCCTTAATAGAGTCCTGTCTAATTCAGTACCTAAAACCCCTTTTGAGTTATGGACTGGTAGACGACCCAGCCTTAATCATTTACGTATCTGGGGGTGTCCTGCAGAAGTCCGTTTGTACAACCCATCAGAAAGTAAGGTTGCTCCTAGGTCTTGTCGTGGCTATTTCATTGGCTACTCAGATCACTCCAAGGGATTTAAGTTCTATTCTCCTTCAGGAGGTCTCAGAATTGTGGAGTCTCAAACAACTAAATTTTTAGAATGGGATGTCGCTGATGAACCTAGTTGCTCTCATCCTATTAGTGAAGTCGAGGAAGTTGTGCCCATTAATTTATATGTGCCCTTGATAGGAGATTTTGCGGTGCCTGAACCTGTGATGGAACAAGTGGAGGATGTGGAAGCGGTCTTACCACCGATTCCAGTTGAGGTTCCTCCTCATGTTCAGAAGGTTCATCCACCCACTAGGAGATCCATTAGGCAAAGAAGGCCAGCAATTTCCTCAGACTATGAAGTCTATTTAGGAGAAAGTTATTATGACATTGGTCAAGTGATTGACCCAGTGACATTTAATGAAGCTGTGTCTAGACCTCAAGGTGATCTGTGGTGGGATGCGATGAAAGGCGAGATGGAGTCTATGAATCTGAATAAGGTTTGAGAGTTGGTTGAGTTACCCAAAGGCTGTAAGCCCATTGGTTCTAAATGGGTGTTTAAGACCAAGAAAGACTCTACAGGAAAGATCGAGCGGTTTAAAGCTAGACTAGTAGCCAAGGGATTTACGCAGAGGGAAGATATCGATTATCACGAGACCTTTTCTCCCATTTCCTCTAAAGACTCTTTCAGAGTGATAATGACATTAGTAGCTCATTATGATTTGGAGCTACACCAGATGGATGTAAAGACCGCATTCCTGAATGGCGATCTTGCTGAAGATGTCTATATGGTGCAGCCTGAGGGATTCAAGTCTGGTCATTCTGACCAACTTGTATGTAAGCTTAACAAATCCCTATATGATCTGAAGCAACCTTCTAGACAGTGGTATTTGAAATTTGATGAGGTAGTTACTTCTTTTGGTTTTGTAGAAAATAAGGTAGACCGTTGCATATATCTCAAGATCAGTGGGAGCAGATTCATCTTCTTAATTCTTTATGTAGATGACATCTTGCTTGCGAGCAGTGATTTGACATTATTGCATGAATCTAAACAATTTCTGTAAAAACACATTGATATGAAAGATCTTGGAGAAGCATCCTTTGTTTTAGGAATTGAGATCATTAGGGACCGATCTCACCATACATTGACACTCTCTCAGAAAGCCTACATCGAGCGTGTTCTTAAGAGATTTAACACAATGCCCCAGGAATGATATAGAGAGAGAGCGCATGAAGGATATACCTTATGCTAGTGCGGTAGGCAGCTTAATGTATGCCCAAGTCTATACCAGACCGGACATTGCCTTCGCAGTGGGACTTTTAGGCAGATATCAGTCGAACCCAGGACCTAATCATTGGGTGACTGCTAAGAAAGTCCTAAGATATTTAAAGGAAACTAAGGATTTTAAGTTGGTCTACCATAGAGTTCAAAATCTTGAGTTAGTGGGGTATACAGATTCTGATTTTACCGGGTGTGAGGATGATAGAAAGTCTACTTCGGGTTATATATTTAAGTTTGCTGGTGGGTTTGTTTCGTGGAAGAGTGTCAAACAAATACTCATCACTTCATCCACAATGCATGTGGAGTTTGTCGCTCTCTTTGGAGCTTCGACACACGCAGTGTGGCTTAAGAATTTTATTTCAGAGTTAAAGGTTGTCGATTCTATAGTTGGACCCATCCGGATGTATTGTGATAACATCTCTGCAGTTATGTTCTCGATGAACAATAAAAGTATCACAGGGTCCAAACATATGAAAATTAAATTCTTGACCGTTAAGAAATTGGTCAAGAGGGGTGAAATTTCAGTGGAGCATTTAGTGACAGATGATATGTTGGCTGATCCACTTACTAAAGGACTTTGCCCTAACGTGTTTCAAAAACATGTTATTAATATGGGGCTTAAAGAGTCGATCGATGTGCTAGGTTAGTGAGAGGCTACATGAAGCTCCAATTCAGTTGTCTGTTGTTTAGTTTGCACTTTATTTAATTCATTAATAATTAAAGAATATTAATTCAACAATATTATTAAGTTTCAATATTTGTTGAATTTATGTGACACGTTACAATTCATTCAAAGTCTCATGACTTGTGTCAGTCGGAGCATAAGGCCTAGGACAATTCATTTGAATTAAGGCCTGTAGTATGTCTTTTGACGCATGAATTTTGGAACCTTAAGGTTAAACATACTTGTTCTTTTGAACACTTAAGAACTTCTCGCAGCATGGTTTAGTGCATTCATTTGAGAAGTTTGGTTGACCACCAAATCAGAACAACCTTCTTATGCACACTTTCAGTGCGTTGTTCTATGATTTATATAACCGTGCTTTGTCCATGTCGATTAGATCCGTAAGCTGCTGTGACCATGAAAGGTCCTGTGTCGCTCAATGATGCGGTTGCCGCCATGATTCGGAGTGAAAGATTTGATTGGACCGGATTGACGTGAGAGTAGACTCAAAATCGCGTTCACTAATTGGTACCCTTAAGTTTAGTGAAGATTTTATCGGAATGTCATGAGTTACGATGAACATAAGTCCAAGTGGGAGAATGTTGGAAATTTTCCGTTAGGTGGACTCGATTCATCGAAGCGATCCGTTAAAGTCGTACGCGCATATTTAGTCTATTTGGACTCCTACGAGCGTGAGTTAATACAGTCGCGTGAACGGTCGAAGTCTGTGATAGGTAGGCTAGATCGTCTCGTAAATTAAGGGCGCGGATTTGGTCTCACCCTTGACACAAAATTTGATGCTATGAGAATTCAATTAATTAGAGGAGTTATTTTGGGTTTGAGGAATTAATCATAATTAATTCCTCATTTTAGTAACTCCTCTTTTTGGGCTATTCCTATTAATAGCCTTGGTGAATTTTCATTCTTGATGGGGCGTGAACTAGGGCTGAAATAGAAATCTTGATTCTTTTTTTGGTAACTGTAGATCTTCATTCGGCCTTGAGAAAATAAAAAAAAACTTGCTGCCCGGCGTTTTCCTCTCCTCCTTTTGGTTCGGCTTTCAGAGGCTAGATCGTCTCGTAAATTAAGGGCGCGGATTTGGTCTCACCCTTGGCACAAAATTTGATGCTATGAGAATTCAATTAATTAGATGAGTTATTTTGGGTTTGAGGAATTAATCATAATTAATTCCTCATTTTAGTTCCTCCTCTTTTTGGGCTATTCCTATTAATAGCCTTGGTGAATTTTCATTCTTCATGGGGCGTGAACTAGGGCTAAAAAAGAAATCCCGATTCTTTTTTTTGGTAACTGTTGATCTTCATTCGGCCTTGAGAAAATAAAAAAAAAACTTGCTGCCCGGCGTTTTCCTCTCCTCTTTTTGGTTCGACTTTCGGAGGTTTCACCGATCGGCCCTTAGGGAGAGAGCATCGCCGACACCGTCTTCCTACAGATCTCCATCGCCGGAGCCTTCTTGCTGCAAATCTCCATCATCGGCACCGTCTTTGTGCAGATCCTCATCGCCGGAGCCGTTTTGCTGCAGATCTCCATCGCCGGCACCGTCTTCGTGCAGATCTTCATCGCCGGAGTCGTCTTCCTGCATATCTCCATCACCGATCAGAGAATATTCAGGGAAAAGTCTGGACTTGTTCTTCTCTCCAGATTTCTTCCAAATAGTATTACTCAAGTGGCAAGCTTGGGCTGATTTAGGTTCAAACACTCAGGTATTCTTTTGAGTATTTCATTCAGAAGGATTTACTTATCTTGTTTGTTTCATTTATTAAATCCTCGAATGACTTCGCCTGGAATTCTGAGAGAAGTTCTGTAGTTTTTTTTTGTTTTACATTTGGTGGCCGATGTTAACGGGGCAAGAAGTTCTTTAATCAACGCAATTAATAGAGTTTATTATGTTTGTTTTCACTTACTGATCAAGTGATTATTGTAATTCAGATTTTATATTCATATACAAATATCCACTGGTTTTCTTCCCAGATTTCAGTTTCATTTTTGATCTGAACGGCAATACCCTTTAAACTGTACTTTATAATTCTTGACCTAAAGTATTCTTGCACATATCACATTTGTTTTGTATATATACTGTGCCATTGTTCCTTCATTGTAGAGTACAGTCCACTAGATAACTTTGTATGCTAACGGGATCCGCTAGCGTACTCGATTTCATAAGAAAGAGCACGTCAAGATTATTGGGAATGGCCGCGACCATGAAGCACGAACTTGAATCCAAGAACGGTATAATTTGATTTTCCGCACTTCAGTTACCGTTCATTTTAGCTCGCTTAATTTGTGTTCTCAAATTAGAAAAATAAATTTAGTATAAACTCCATATTGAGACTACTAGTGTTTGGTTAAAACGTTCCTATGCGTTTGCGTGTTGCTGCATTTATTAGTAAACTTGATAATATCATTTTGCCGTATCGACAAATACAACGTAAAATATATTAACATAGAGTTCTGCACGCCGTATTCTAGTTAATAAATGAATCAATCAGCAAAAGCAACGGACAGCGATTGGCAGTTTTTGAAATGCATATTTTTGCAAGTGCAGAAAGATAATTGAATATTTCTCCACATGAGATGAATAGAGAACAAAAATTTCATGCCAAATCATGCAAAGTCACAACATAAGAGTATAGATAAATAAAATGAAGACAAAAAAAATAAATCTAATATGTAGTCCTCTTTTTCACAGCTTGTGAGATAACACTGCTTTTGCAAGGCCTTAGTCTTTTTCATGGGAGACTCAAGAACTCAATAAGAATTTTTTACTCCCAGAGGCTCAAGAACGTAGATATTGTTTTTGCACAATGACTCAAGAATTGCACGCTATATTTTGAAGGGGGATTCAGTAACCCTATACAGCTTGTGTGAATTTTCGATAATGAAACGATATCACCGAACAGAATGTGGTGATTCCAAGTCTCTAGAGAGAAATAGAGACAGATTATAGAGAGTGGAGAAATTAGGGTTTACAATTGACAGAGAAGAATACGATCGATGGGGGATAACTGAGCTATATTTTTCTGTCATTGAGAGAGACTTATATAGTCCTCTTAATATTTGTCTAAGTCCAAAAAAGATGAGTTCTTTAAAGAGAAACCTTTTTCCTGATTGACACGAAATTTATTTGAATCTTGACAAATTTCAGTTTCAATCTGATGGCGCCGACCCGCCATCGTTGGAAGACACGACACCCGCGCACAATCTTCGCCCCAACACAAGAAAGTCCTACAGCGACATGCTCCGCTACAAACATTGAGTTATCTACGAATACTAATAACATACATTGTTAGTTCTTATTTGTCATTGCGAGTCCAATCGACCAAAACGTTAGGCGGTCACGGACATTTGATTTCTCTATTATTTCTTGCATTTATTTTGAGTTAAAAATATTTGGATGGTTAGGATTAGGTGCTTGAATGTGTGGCTAGGATGAGAGTGTTGAGGAGTATAAATACTCCCCATCTTTGAGTTGAACCCTAATGAAAATTGAATACAGTTTTTTTTGCTTCCGGTTCGTCCCGATCCCGCACGGTGCGACGTCTGCTGCTCGGCGAGCCTACCCCGACGCGATACTGGGGGTGCCATCCTCCTCCGGCGTGAAGCCGACGCTCTCGGTGGTGCGACGCCGCCAATACTCCTCCCCGTCGGCGTGACACCGGTCGGCCGCCTCTCCGCCGACGCGACACCAGAGAGCTCGCCCCTTCCCCGGTCGAACGCCTAGCCCCAGCGTGATTCCGACTAGCCCTTCCCCCGTCGTCCGTGGCGCGATCTCTTGGGCCGGTGCTTGCCACGATCTTCATCACCAGATCTCATCCGGTTGGGTAACGCCTTTCTCACCTCCACTTTGTGTGTGATTCATCTCATTTTTTCTTGTGTTCTTGTGGTTGCGATCAAATTGTGTGTGGTCGGAAACAACGAACGAATTGGAACGTTGAGAGTGCGTCGCTCGTATCCAATCAATTGATCGGAGAGGGGTCATCGCTCGGCGGCTAGCTACTTGTTGGAGTTACTACTCACCGGTTGGAAAATCACCGCTCCAAAATTGCGCTTCCGCTAGTCCATCGTGTAGGATTGGAGTGTGCATGTTTTACAATCAATTTCGTACTAATCGGAGGCGGTGGTCTTTTAGTTCGCTCACCAAGTGTTTGAGCATTTGTCCAAATTAGCGAGTGTTGAAACCGAAAATCGATCTCCTGTGGAGTTCGACCCTTGGGGAAGGGGTGACCGCGCACCTACTACCCTCAAGCGAACGATCTAGGCACAAGACTAGGAACACAAGGGACAGACCCAAGGTCTCAGCGTGGAGGACCCGCCGCATACCCGGAAGACTAACAAACTCTTCCCCTCCCAAGCCAAGGGCTGAGCTAAGGCACCTTCGGAGGGCTCTCTTGGCTGACCGGAACATATGAGGAGGATCTCAAGATCCACTCCCTTGCTAGAGGTGCCACCTCGGGTCTATGTAAAATGTTCCCCGCCCGCCTTACTATTGGCGCAAAACCGCCCAGCAGCCCTATTCTACGCATCCCCAATTGGGCCACTAACAGTGGAACTCCGCTATTCTGAAAGGATGACAACATGCCATCAGGGGCTTCCCGACATCTATACCTCGGGGCCCCCATGGGGGGAGCGGTTTATGAACACACCGCTCGCCCAAGACAGGAGGAGTAAACTACATATTCACAGAGAATCACAGATATTAAAAAATATTACAGGAATATGAATTCCATACTCAGCATGCAGGCCGGCAATATGAACAAAAAAGCCTTCGAGGGCCGGCACAAGCTTGGGCTTAAGCCCGCTACTCCTCGCCTGGTACTGCAACACCTGTACGCTAACGTCTCGACGAGCGGCGGCCAACTAGGCATCGATCGGCTAACATAAGCGGGCCAAACATATTGCGCACACCCCCTTTTTTGGGGCTATGGTGAGCATTCCCTGCAAGCGGCTAATAAACAACTTCCTCAGAGTCTTCTCCAGGAACCCCAGAACATCACCAATCCGGCACACACGTCCGGATGGGCTTCACACAGCATGCCTAAACCCGTACTCATGCTTCCGGGTACTAATGCAATTAACTTCGGGGACGTACACGTCAACCCGTCGGAAAGCTCCCTTCCCCCACCCGTTGGTTGAGAGGGGCTTCCATGCAAATATGTAAAATGAGGGCTTCACCTGCCCAAGTAGAAACATCGTTACCCTTGTCGCGTGCTTGGCGGCGGTGCCGGGAGAACAAATCTGGGCCGACCTTGCTGGGAGTGATGAATTCCCACCTCTTCTTTTGCTGGTGGCCACACCCTTGTTGGACGAGGAAGTAATCTCCCTCTTTTGCTCCATTTTTCCATGGTGCCCGAGCCTCTTGCCGGCGGTGGGAGAGAAAATCCCGATCTCACTAACAGTGGCCGATTCGAGCTCCGGGAGGCGGAGCTATGCCATACGAGGCCGATCCCGGCTCCAAGTGGCCGGCCTCTGCTGTACGAGGGCGATCCCGGCTCCAAGTGGTTGGCATTGTCCTAGGAGGCGACGGGAGGAAAGAAGGGAGGCGGCGTCGGGCTCTGCTGCAGGCCAGCGGGACAGAGAGAGAGAGAGAGAGAGAGAGAGAGAGAGAGGCGGGCTCGGGCCGCTGCTCCAGGCGGTCGGAGGGAGAGAGAGAGGCGGCGTGGGTCGGGTTGTCGTGCTGCAGCAGACGAGAGAGAGAGAGATAGAGAGGCGGCGCGGTTGTGCTCCTTGCTGAGGCGGCGGCCGGAGAGAGAGAGAGAGAGGCGGAGGCGGGCGGCTCCATCCCTGGCCGAACACTAGCGGGGAAGAGAACAGGAAAAACCCCGCTCCTCAAAAACTCCTTCCCACCCTTTTCGCTGTACCCGCCTCCTTGCATTAAATCCCCTCCTCCCTGCTTCTATTTCTCTTTTTCTTTATTTGCTGTGTTGTCTCCCCCCCCCCCCCGAGCCCCCCCTGCAGCTCCTTTTTTTATTTCCTTCTTTCCCCCCATGTGCTGTCCCCAGCCCCCCTTGCTACCTCTTTTTTTTTTGCTCTGCCCCGCTACCTCCCCCCACTTTCTTCTTTATAATCAAATCTCATATCATTTATATAATATAATATAATATATATATAATATAATATATATAATATACTATATATATACTATAATACTAAAAGATTATGCACATAAAACCTTCGCCCGCACGTACGAGCACCTGC
This sequence comes from Platanthera guangdongensis, assembly GCA_039583875.1. Classification (NCBI taxonomy): domain Eukaryota; kingdom Viridiplantae; phylum Streptophyta; class Magnoliopsida; order Asparagales; family Orchidaceae; genus Platanthera; species Platanthera guangdongensis. The sequence goes on along the minus strand of CM077150.1, from coordinate 68,235,857 downwards.
ACGTCTTCGAACGGGGTCGCACCAACTTGTCGCCCATAACACGCCCCTAGGCTGATATTTGGGGATGACCCCACTCGCCCGGGTACGGGGTTATACACAATCCCCGCTCTTTTCGAGGTTGGTACAAGCTCAGAAAGAATCATCCAACCCTACGTATCCGGCGAGTGGGGGCCGACCCAAAAAAAAACTGAGAGAAACCGAAATCTGCACTTGGAACATCAATCTCTCCATGATCTTTCTGATCTTTTTGAATCACTCGATACCTTTTGACTCACTGCTATTGAATTTCCCTTATACAATTACTTACAAGGGGTATATAATTTCTCGTGATATCGTGAAACAACAAAGCCATATATTTTGTATCATCTTGCACACGCGGAGCTAATCCTTCCCCCCAGGTGTGCCTACAGCCCTGCCAGCTAGTGAGAGCCTGACAGCGAGTCTACCCGGGGCCGAGCAGCACTCGGGGTCCCTTACCCCCCAGGCGAGCCTACGGACCTGCCAGTTAGTAGGAGCCAGGAAGCGGGTCTACCCGGGGACGAGCATCACTCGGTGTCCTGCAAAAACCTCCAAGAACCAATCCTTTCCCCCCAGGTGTTCCTACATCCCTGCCAGCTAATGAGAGCCTGACAGCGAGTCTACCCGGGGTCCACTACTACCGCCATCGAGTAACTTCCAGCCCTGCCAGCTTGGTGAGATCCTAACAGCGGGATCTGCTCAAGGCCCAAGGATGACACCGAGTGACTTCCAGCCCTGCCAGCTAGGTGAGAGCCTGACAGCGGGATCTGCTCGGGCTCCATAACTACCGCCGTCGAGTGACTTCCAGCCCTGCCAGCTAGGTGAGAGCCTGACAGCGGGATCTTCTCGAGGCCCAAGGATGACATCGAGTGACTTCCAGCCCTGCCAGCTAGGTGAGAGCCTGACAGCGGGATCTGCTCGGGGTCCACAACTACCGCCGTCGAGTGACTTCCAGCCCTGCCAGCTTGGTGAGAGTCTGACAACGGGATCTGCTCGAGGCACAAGGATGACACCGAGTGACTTCCAGCCCTGCCAGCTATGTGAGAGCCTGACAGCGGTATCTGCTCGGGATCCACAACTACCGCCGTCGAGTGACTTCCAGCCCTGCCATCTAGGTGAGAGCCTGACAGCGGGATCTGCTCGAGGCCCAAGGATGACACTGAGTGACTTCCAGCCCTGCCAGCTAGGTGAGAGCCTGATAGCGGGATCTGCTCGGGGTCCACAACTACCGTCGTCGAGTGACTTCCAGCCCTGCCAGCTAGGTGAGAGCCTGACAGCGGGATTTGCTCGAGGCCCAAAGATGACACCGAGTGACTTCCAGCCCTGCCAGCTAGGTGAGAACCTGACAGCGGGATCTGCTCGGGGTCCATAATTATCGCCGTCGAGTGACTTCCAGCCCTGCCAGCTAGGTGAGAGTCTGACAACGGGATTTTCTCGAGACCCAAGGATGACACCGAGTGACTTCCAACCCTGCCAGCTAGGTGAGAGCCTGACAGCGGGATCTGCTCGGGGTCCACAACTACCGCCGTCGAGTGACTTCCAACCCTGCCAGCTAGGTGAGAGCCTGACAGCGGGATCTGCTCGAGGCCCAAGGATGACACCGAGTGACTTCCAGCCCTGCCAGCTAGGTGAGAGCCTGACAACGGGATCTGCTCGGGGTCCACAACTATCGCCGTTGAGTGACTTCCAGCCCTGCCAGCTAGGTGAGAGCCTGACAGCGGGATCTGCTCAAGGCCCAAGGATGACACCGAGTGACTTCCAGCAATGCCAGCTAGGTGAGAGCCTGACAGCGGGATCTGCTCGGGGTCCGCTACTACTCGAGGACTTGACTTTGCTCGAGGTGGGGACATCTTGTTTACTTAAGAGGTGTTGGATAGTTAACTGCACCTATGTTTTTACAAATGGAGGACGCATTCTTTTCATAAGAGAGATGATCTGGAAGTCGTCAAATCGGGAAGCTGGCGTCCAAACCTGTTCCTAATAATTCCTCCAATCGGAAGAGAGATGCAATCGGGGGGACATATGCCGACATGCAAGGGGGAGCTGATCTTGGCCGTCAGTGCAGAGGCTCGGTCTTACAATAGCGCTTAGGGTCCCGAGGCATCGTCCCATCATCCGAACTGGGCCATTTAGAAGGAACAGGTCGGTGGCTTGTATCCCGATCTAAAGACAAAGATCACTTTCTGCCACGTCACTTGTGATTGCTTGGAGAGATCGGCCTTTTGTCAAATCTGGGAGGTTAGTGTCTAGGCTCGTTCCTAATAATTCCCCTAGTCGGAGGAGAGGTGCGATCGGGAGGACATAGGCCGACGTGCAAGGGGGGAGCTGATCTCAACCATAAGTGCAGAGGCTCGGTCTTACAATAGCGCTTAAAGTCCCGCGACACCGTCCCATCGTCCGAACTAGGGTATTTAAAAGGAATGGGTTGGACGCTTGGCTTCCGGAGTCGATCGCGAGGCTAACCCTTGAAGCCCTAAGAAGCTCGAGGTGAATTGGTAATAAAGAGAAAACTTGACCGCTACTGAATTACAAGGAAGAGATAACATATTACCGTTAGGGAGGGAACCCTTTCAGGTCACCCAGGCTCATAATACCTCTCAGCAGCTCTCTTACTTGATCTTGAAGATAATACCCTTCAGGTTTCTCGTTGACGTAATAAGTGGGGATACATGGGTACGTTCTCATAGGTGGAAGCGCTTCAAATAGGTGCAAATCTTACTCCAAATGCTATGGGATTCAAACAACAGCTATGAGAGGGGACAACTCTGAGTATGAGGACCTTACATACAAAGTATCAATGCATGACCCTGGTCGTCACCTCGTTCCACTTCTATAGTCATGACACACGTCAGAGTTCTTCTGTGTTGGTCACTCTCCACGCTCACCGCACCAAAATGTTGAAACTGAAAATCGGTCTCCTGTGGAGTTCGACCCTCGGGGAAGGGGTGACCGCGCACCTACTACCCTCAAGCGAACGATCTAGGCACAAGACTAGGAACACAAGGGACAGACCCAAGGTCTCAGCGTGGAGGACCCGCCGCATACCTGGAAGACTAACAAACTCTTCCCCTCCCAAGCCAAGGGCTGAGCTAAGGCACCTTCGGAGGGCTCTCTTGGCTGACCGGAACATATGAGGAGGATCTCAAGATCCACTCCCTTGCTAGAGGTGACACCTCGGGTCTATGTAAAATGTTCCCCGCCCGCCTTACTATTGGCGTAAAACCGCCCAGCAGCCCTATTCTACGCAGCCCCAATTGGGCCGCTAACAGTGGAACTCCGCTATTCTAAAAGGATGACAACATGCCATCAGGGGCTTCCTAGCATCTATACCTCGGTGCCCACACGGGGGGAGCGGTTCACGAACACATCGCTCGCCCAAGACAGGAGGAGTAAACTACATATTCACAGAGCATCACAGATATTAAAAAATATTACAGGAATATGAATTCCATACTCAACACGCAGGACATCAATATGAACAAAAAAGGCCTTCGAGGGCCGGCACAAGCTTGTGCTTAAGCCCGCTACTCCTCGCCTGGTACTGCAGCACCTGTACGCCAATGTCTCGACGAGCGGCGACCAACTAGACATCGGTCGGCTAACATAAGCAGGCCAAACATATTGCGCACACACCCTTTTTTGGGGCTATGGTGCGCATTCCCTGCAAGCGGCTAATAAACAACTTCCTCGGAGTCTTCTCCGGGAACCCTAGAACATCACCAATCCGACTCACATGTCCGGATGGGCTTCACACATCATGCCTAAACCCGTACTCACGCTTCCGGGTACTAATGCAATTAACTGCGGGGATGTACACGTCAACCCGTCGGAAAGCTCCCTTCCCCCCACCCATTGGTGGAGAGGGGCTTCCATGCAAATATGTAAAATGAGGGCTTCACCTGCCCAAGTAGAAACATCGTTACCCTTGTCGCGTGCTTGGCGGCGGTGCCGGGAGAACAAATCTGGGCCGACCTTGCTGGGAGTGATGAATTCCCACCTCTTCTTTTGCTGGTGGCCAAACTCTTGTTGGAAGAGGAAGTAAATCTCCCTCTTTTGCTCAATTTTTCCATGGTGGCCGAGCCTCTTGCCGACGGTGGGAGAGAAAATCCCGATCTCACTAACGGTGGCCGATTCGAGCTCCGAGCGGCGGAGCTATGCTGTACGAGGCCGATCCCTGCTCCAAGTGGCCGGCCTCTGTTGTACGAGGCCGATCCCGGATCCAAGTGGCCGGCCTTGCCCTAGGCGGCGACGGGAGGAAAGAAGGGAGGCGACGTCGGGCTCTGCTGCAGGCCGGCGGGACAAAGAGAGAGAGAGAGAGAGGCTGCTCGGGCCGCTGCTCTAGGCGGCCAGAGGGAGAGAGAGAGGCGGCGTGGGTCGGGTTGTCGTGCTCCAGCCGACGAGAGAGAGAGAGAGAGAGAGGCGGCGGGGTTATGCTCCTTGCTGAGGCGGCGGCCGGAGAGAGAGAGAGAGAGAGAGGCGGAGGCGGGCGGCTCCATCCCTGGCCGAACCCTAGCGGGGAAGAGAACAGGAAAAACCCCGCTCCTCAAAAACTCCTTCCTGCCCTTTTCGCTGTACCCGCCTCCTTGCATTAAATCCCCTCCTCCCTGCTTCTATTTATCTTTTTCTTTATTTGTTGTGTTGTCTCCTTCCCCCCCCCCCCCGAGCCCCCCTGCAGCTCCTTTTTTTTATTTCCTTCTTTCCCCCCATGTGCTGTCCCCAGCCCCCTTGCTACCTCTTCTTTTTTTTTCCTGCTCTTCCCCGCTACCTCCCCCCACTTTCTTCTTTATAATCAAATCTCATATCATTTATATAATATAATATAATATATATAATATACTATATATATATATATATATATATATATATATATATATATATATATATATATATATATATATATATATTATGATACTAAAAGACTATGCACATAAAACCTTCGCACGCACGTACGAGCACCCGCACGTCTTCGAACGGGGTCGCACCAACTCGTCGCCCATAACACGCCCCTAGGCTGATATTTGGGGAGGGCCCCACTCGCCCGGGTACGGGGTTATACAGCGAGTGTGTTGGTTAATTGTGAGCAAGCGTCAACTTGGTGTTTGTCGTTGGTCCTACGTAATTTTTCTAACGATCGATAAAAGGTTTGGTGGCCTGAGTTTTCTTTGTTGGAAGAGTCCATCCCCTTTCGAACCCTTTATTTTGGGTGGACCTCTTTAGGTACAACATCACTCGTTCGGATCGTGTTGGTCTTTTTCGCTTGATTGAACATTAACTTCATAGCCCTTGGGAGATCCAAAGAGGCTTAGCGAACCTTCGTTTGGGCAAGTGTTTCTCTCTTGTCAGTTCATACGTCGCGTTGATGTGTGTGTTTTATCTACGCATATAGGGTCGACGATATTAATTGTGCACAAACCAGTGTTTGCTACATGAATGTCGCCCTTGACATTGAAAAACATATTTCAATGACCACCACTCCGCGGGCGACTTCCTCTAAAGGATTTTTCCAATCAAAATCAACCTCTACGCACTATAGTAACTCCAAGGGGAAAAATATCTCCCAAGACAATCCCAAATCCGTTATCATCACCGCTAGAAAAGCTAATGACACTTCGGGCGAGCGCATCCCCATAGGCAAAACTAGCAAAGCACACGTCACTTGTTACATGTGTAATCAACTAGGCCACTATGCAGTTGAATGCCCCACTCGCCGCAAGTTAGTCACCTTGATCAAACCCACAGCCGATGACGACGATCTCGTCTATGAAGAACATAGTGACGTTGAAGAGTCCAACATTCCTAGTGACATGGAAGAGGAGTTTGCCACCCACAACCTCTCGGTCATGTGTTGTATCTTGACTACCCCACGTAGTAGCAATGATTGGAAGCGCTCAAGCATCTTTTCCTTATACTTTAAAAGCGGTGAGAAATCATGCAAACTCATAATCGATAGTGAGAGTTGCATGAACGTAGTTTCCGAAGCCGTTATTCTCCGCATGAAGTTATCTACCGAGCCACACCCCACTCCTTACCAAGTCGCTTGGGTCAATAAGACCTCTATCCCGGTCACAAAACGTTGCCTTGTTCCCTAGTTATCAAGGAGTATGTCAACCAAGTCTGGTGCGACGTTATTTTCATGGATGCATATCATGTCACCCTTGGCCGCCCTTGGCTTTACGATTACAACGTCACCCACTTTGGTTGTGCAAATACGTATGAATTTAAATTCAAAGATCAAAAAATTACCTTACGCCCAACTGCACCTAAGGACCTCAAGACCACGGACACCTCTCTCCCTGCGGTCAAACAAACCTTAAGCTTAATCAACCACAAAGAATTCGAGCGTGATAGCTTTTCCGGTGGTATGTTATATGCGTTAGTCTTGCTTCAATCTCATGGCGCACTCCCCCTACAACATCCTTGCCCACCGAAATTTTGACGCTACTTGATGAATTTAAGGACATTCACCCCGATGAACTTTCCTCGGAATTGCCTCCCCTTCGGGGTATCCAGCATGCTATCGATCTCATTTCGGGCTCTACTCTTCGAAACCATCCCCACTATCATCTTAATCCTAGTTCGCATGCGGAACTCCAAGCCCAAATTTCGGACCTACTCTCCAAAGGTCTCATCTGACACAGTTTAAGTCCATCTGCGGTTCCGACACTTCTCGCCCCTAAGAGAGATGGATCATGGCGAATGTGCGTCGATAGTAGGGCCATCAATAAAATCACTATTAAGTACCGCTTTCCAATTCCCCGTTTGGATGACTTGTTGGACATGCTTAGTGGTGCCACAATTTTCTCAAAAATTGATCTTAGAAGCGGGTACCATCAAATTCGGATTAGAGAAGGGGATGAGTGGCAAACAATGTTTAAGTCTAAAGAGAGCTTGTACGAGTGGCTTGTCATGCCATTTGGGCTCTCCAATGCCCCAAGCACATTCTCCCGTATGATGATTCAACTCTTTCAAGCCTTTATGGGCAAATTTTTGGTGATTTATTTTGATGATTTATTGGTATATAGCTTGTCCCCACATGATCACACCCACCATTTAAGACAAATCTCTGAAATTTTCCGCAAGGAAATTTTTTTTATCAATCTGAAGAAGTGTCATTTTATGGACTCCTCCGTCTCTTTCTTGGGCTATATTGTAAGTGCAGACGACATTAAGGTTGATCCAACCAAGGTTCAAGCAATTCTAGATTGGCCGAAACCCCGATCGATTCGGGATGTTAGAAGTTTTCATGGTTTGACGACCTTTTATCGACGTTTTATTCGTGATTTTAGCGCAATAATGGCGCCCATAATGCAATGCATGAAATAAGCGACTTTAAGTGGTCTAAACCCTCATCTTTTGCTTTTACGAGAATAAAACAATTAATGACCGAGACACCGGTTCTCCAGTTACCCAATTTTGACAAGATTTTTGAGGTCTTTTGCGACGCCTCGAGTGTGTGTATAGGTGGCATTTTAAGCCAAGAGGGCCATCCGATTGGATTTTTTAGTGAAAAATTAAGTGGCCCTAAACTAAATTACTCAAATTATGAACGAGAGTTTTATGCTCTTATACAAAGCCTACGCCATTGGCGCCACTACCTCTTGCCAAAAGAATTCATCCTTCTATCGGATCACAACGTCTTACGTTATATTAATTCTCAACACAAGCTTAGCCCGCAACAAGCCAAATGGGTCTCTTTCCTACAAGAGTACACGTTTGTGATCAAACATTGCAAGAGAAAGCATAACCGTGTCGCCGATGCTCTAAGCCGCATTACCTTACTTATCTCCACTCTTGACGTTAATGTCATAGGATTCGAACGCGTGAAACGCAAATATGCGGAATGCAAGGATTTTAAGCACATTTTTCTTGCCCTCCAAGAGAACTCCCCTCACAAGGCCGCTGAGGAAGTAAGTGTTACTGAGGATGTAAGTGCAAGTGCTGCAGATATTCCCACAAATGACGCTGATGCTAGGGCTCTCTCCAAAGCTAAACTGAGGAGCATGTTTGACCAAGAGGCCTTAGCAAAAGCCAGGGGAAAGAGAAAAGTTCAGGAAGGGACCTCCAAGGAGACACAGGCTGCAAAGAGAACTCGAATGAGTGAGGAGGATGTACGAAACAAAAGGTGGAGTCCAGTTTCAAGGAACATCATCTTAGACACCTTCTGGCTGCAAGAAAAAGGAGAGATCAATCGAAATGAAGTATATAGGCAGTATGAGTGGGAAACGCACAAAACGTTTGAAGCGAAACGCAACATCTTTTTCAGAAATAACAAGGATGCAGATAAAGTTCCTCCTCCTAGGTATTACCCGAAGCCCAAAAAATACATGGAGAGGCAAAGCAAGAAGTACTTGGCTCAAAATCTTAAGGGTGACTTAGCTAAGGACAAATAGTCAATAATTTATAGCTTGTCACTTTGTCTTAAGAACATTTAATGATTATTATTGTCATATAAACAATTCTGGATTATATGTGTATATATTTATATTGGTATATATATTTGAATTTGTGAATGACTCAAGTCCTGATCTGATTGCATATATTCTCTTGTGCTGCATGTTTAATTTCTGAATGCTATGTTTATTATTTGATAGGTGTTATTCATCTTAGATAGTAGGGTTTTGGCTTCGTCAAATAGGGGGAGATTGTTGGGTATTGTATCCACGATTACCTAGATTTGAGGAAGCCACCTGTCAAGCTAAGATGAATTCACAATGTATTTGATGAAACATCTTAAGTTGTACTTGCAGCTCCTCCACGCTAAGTGCACACCAATGTCAGGGTGCAGTAGGTCAATATACGCGGGTCTGCACGACGTAATCCCTCGTTGAGCAGATCAGTGTGTTGGCCTACGTGTACTCTCTCTATTGGAGTGCACTTACTTTCAAGTACAGGGCCGTTCATATGCATGAGAAGACAAGGAGCATGGATGGATCAAGAAGCAGCTCCTGGGTGGAAGACGAAAATTCGTCTAAGGAAAATTCGACGAGAATCACCAAGTGATTCTCGCCGATTCGGCGAGAATCACTAGTGATTCTCGCCGAATCGACGAGAATCAGTAGTGATTCTCGCCGACTCCTTTTGGCTACCTCAAAACGGTGCCAAGTAAGATTCGGCGAGAATCACTAGTGATTCTCGCCGAACCAGTGGCCAAGCAGCTCATGTATACAAAGTGAAATTCGTTGAGAATCAATAAGTGATTCGGCGAGAATCACTAACGAATCTCGACGAATCGTCGAGAATCACTTGGTGATTCTCGCCGATTCGTCGAGAATCGCCTGCGATTCTCGCCGATTTTCACTTAGCGTTTTCTCAGGATGCTGCTGGACCGGATTCTGCCTCTGGACTAGCTTGAACCGGACTTAGGGATTTCTAGTGTGGGTCCCACAAACGGTCATATTGGAGTTATCTACAGTATATATATTCCAGTATTTTGAACAGTAAAAACACGGAGAAAGAGAAAGAAACTGAGCCGCCACGTAACCCTAATTTCGCGATTCCTCTCCGCCGCCTGCCGTCGCGCTCGGGCAAGTTGGTCGCCGTCAACAATCGAGATTCCTTCGTGATCTCCGGCGACAGAAGCTTAGCAAAGCTTGAGTCTCACGTGTCTATCCAGAGATCTCTTGTCTCTCGATTTGTTGACCGGGAAAACTCCCCCGTCCGAATCGATCGAGACGACCGATCCTAGAGTGACCGTTGGTAGACCTAGTTTGCTTCGCTACGAAGTTTGGATCTCCAAGTTCAGCAGCCGCTCATCATCGTAGCCGCCGATCCCGAAGCTAGCCGCCGCTCGTGTTGCCGCCGCTGGTTCCGGGGAGATCCTCTCCAAGAGAGACCAAGGTTGTAGACTTTTCGTTGACTTCACGAACACGTCGTCGAACGAAGAGGAACATCGTAGTCTCCAAACGAAGTTTGTATCTCGTGTACATTCTATATTTACTTCTGTTGTAAAGGAACGATTGTTCCGTGTTGTAAGGGTTGGGTGCAACCCGTTTTGTGGGAGTGTTGACTCTCACGTGTGGAAGGGCTCCTTCCGTTAGTGCAAGGATTGGATTTCAATCCCGTTGGAGAAGTGACCGAGTCGTCCCTTGTTGGGGAGATAGGTCGAAGGGGGAAAGTGGATGTACCCAAGTTGGGGAACCACTATAAATTTCCTGTGTTTTCTGTGTGCTGTGCTGTTTATCTTTATTGTGCAGGTACTTTCGTAAATTCCGCAAAAGCGCTACACGTCACCTATCCCCCCCCCCATAGGTACGCATAGTTAACACTAGGTGGACTTTCATCAGTGTCGACACATTTTAAGTTAGCTGTCCCGCCTGTTCATCTTCAAAATTAGAAAGGTATAAATAGGGTTCTGTCTTTGTTTGTCGACACGCTTTCAAAGTTTCGAGACCAAAACTACTGTGTCGACACCTCTCTTTTCTAAAGACAAATTCTACAAACCCTAATGGCACCTAAGCTTGAGGAGAACGTTAACGAAGGATATGAGCTTGTGCGCGGCTCGTTCGATGATGCAGATCAAGAAATCAAGTCGGTCGTAACCCTAGTCGCCGATTTTGGACTAGAATATCTAGTGTCTGAACCAACTAAGATATGGAAGAAGGAGGTGCTTGAATTCCTTAATGGAGCTGCAGTAGATGGATCTGGATACAGAATCAAATCCAGAGTTCATGGAGAAAAGGTTAAGGTAACCCCAAAAAGTCTGAGGAAGATTCTTCAATTGCCAAGAACTCAAGATGAAGAAGAGGTTACAGCTTCAAAGACCAGGGAAGCTCTAATCTGGTGTGGACTTGATCCAAAGATGAAGCTGGGCTCTGTGTTTAACAGGAAAGGCATGAATAATCAAGGAAAATTCATGTCTGAGATTGTTGGTAAGGTCTTACTCAGCAAGCCTGGAGGGCATGACAGAGTGTCTGCCTATATGTTTGGAATCATGACAAGGATAATCTTCACCCTGAAAACAGACTGGTCTATAGTGGTTTATGAGAAGATTAAGGAGAGCTTGAAGAAGCCCAATCTGGGCAGAATCATTAGTCTATACCTAGCTGGTGTGATACCAGAGGTAATGAGTACTGCTGCAGGAAGCAAGATAAACCACATGAGGAAAATGGATCTAAGGATCTTTTCAAGATGGGACAGGGTGTTGTCCAAGGAAATGCCAAGCCCAGAGAAGACAGTTACTAAGAAAGATACTCCTCCAAAGAAGAAAAGAAAGACAGCTCCTGTGGAACAAGTATCCACAAGCAGTTCTGGGAGTGAAGAACATGTTGTGTTCACTCCTGATGATCAAGAGGAAGAGCCTGCAGTGAAATCTCCTGCTGCTCAAGAGATTGCTGAGATCCAGGGGGAGCTACCTCAAGCTAGCCCCATCCACAAGGATTACAGTCAGGGGGAGCCTCCAGTTGTAGAAGAATCCTCTACACTGGACAGTGAGCAAGCCACCACCATCATACAAGAGGTACTCACTGACCTAAATACTTTAGAATATCTCATAGAAGATGCTAATTTGTCTGATGTTCCTCAGCAAACTCAGCTGCCTAGTCAAGCTCCAGATGTTGTTAGAGAAGACACATCTGCTGTACAAGAAGTAATTCCTGCTCCAATGGTTGAAGAACCAAGAACATCTCCAGCTTCTTCACCACCAGAATACACCATGGAGGATTTATTTCTAAATCTAGATCAAGCAGATTTTGACATGGACAAGGATGCTGCTGAAAAAGATCATGCTGCTGCTGAGGGGGAGCAAGTCCAAGTTCTGGAAGAGCCTTTAAGGCCAGAAACTGAGAAGGCACCTGATGTGCAAGCTGACAGACCTCCAAGCCCTAAGGATAGTGTGGACATAGCCAGCACTTCTGCCTCTGAAGATGAGGAGAGTGCTCGGGCAAAGAAGAAGAAACTGTATGTCTTCAAAAGGAGAAGTCAGAGTTATAAGAAAGCTCTGCAATCTATAGCCCCACAGCCTATAATTCCACAAGCCTCAACTGTTGATTATAGTGCATTAATGATTGCAATGCAGATAAAATTGGATGAACAGAGAAAAGCTATAGAGGCTTATATGGATGAAGGGCAGAAGTCATTACAGTTTGATCTTGCTCAGGATATAAAGTCTATAAGGTTTGAAATGAACCTTAACAAGAAGGAGATGAATGAATGCTTCCACAAAGGTGGAAATGCAGTGGTGTTTTTGGCAACACACCAAGAGAAGATAAAAGAACAGGTAGATGATATAGCATTGAAGCAAGGATATGTACTGGAAAATCAGATCAGAATGAATGACAATTTGACTGCTTCACATAATGCTATAGTCACTGAATTGAAGAACAAGGCTGCTGAACCTTCTACATCTACTGCTGCTGCTAAAGCTGATTTTGATAAAGTATTTCAACAAGAACTTTCTGCTGTAAAGACTGCAATCCAAGCCTCTCAGAAAGCTATATCTGATCAACTTCAAAAGCTCAAACCATTCTTTAAAGAGGGAATCAGATACTTGGATAGTCAAATAAGATTTCAAAAGGATGATGTCAGAGACCATATGGCTAGAGAAGTCATAAAGGGGGAGAGAGTATTAGTCAAAGCTAGCTCTGATCATGCCAAATGGATATCTAATTCCATCAGAGCTACACTGGGCTATCCTCCACTCTGTGATGATGACAATGTTGCTGAATCTGGGATTCAAACTGCATATCTTGGAGGTGAGCAACCAGAGGTAGCTCAAGTCATTTATCCACCTCCAGACTTTGACATGATTCAAGCAGATGTGAGTACAATGTATAGCCCACTTGAGGGCAAGGACAATGTCCATATTGAAAAGGTTGTTAAACCTATTTCTGAAGCTCTGCAAGAGGCTCTGAACAAAGAAGAAGAGACAAGGTTGTCCAAAAAGAGGTTTAGGGAACAAGCAGAACAAAGGCCAGACTTTAAACAGTGGAGCCCTACCTCTAGGAACATAATTTTAACTGCCTGGAAAGATGCCAAGGATAACACTCATGACAGGAACAAGTGGTTCTCTAAAGCTGAATGGAGAAAACATGAAATAAGACAAGAGGCCATTGTTCAATATAGAAGGAAGGCAAAGATGGGAAAGCTACCTCCTACAGCCCAAGAGCGTAGCAAGTACTTTCCTAAGCCATATCACTATTTTGAGAGGCAGAAGATCAAGGCAGAAGAGCTCAAAAAGAAAGATCTAAAAGGCAAGAAGCCTGCTGATGCTGAAACTATTGATGCCCCTGTCAAAGCTCAAGTTTAGGCTGGCAAGGGAATAGTTATCAAGGAACCTGATCAGAAATAGATTAAGAATTTACTTGAAGATTGTTGTAATTTTTGAATGTAAAACATTTTTGTAAACTACTGAAAATGTATAAGACAAATGTTAGAACAATATATGATCCATATATTTCATGGTTGTTCTGTGAATGTATCTATTTCTTATTTGTTCTGTGTTGATGTATGTGTATACATGTGTGAATTTATACATGTTTATGTTTATCCTGCTGAATATAACCTGCTTTACATCATTTTGTAATTTCTAATTATGAATGGTGTATATCATTGACTAAGGGTTATGACTTCTCCAAATAGGGGGAGATTGTTGGGTACATTGGTCAAATGTACCTGATTTGAAGAAGCCTCACCCAACTCAATGATATACATCATATTGTATTTGATGTATGTTGAGTTTACTTGTGCAGGTTAAGTAATCACTGGACTGAAGCAAAAAGTTTCTAAGTCCATGTGTCGACACCCAGAGGGAAAGTGTCGACACTTAAGGAAGCTTGTGTCGACACCCAGACAAGCAGTGTCGACACTTGGAGTCATTGTGTCGACACCTGGGATGCAGAGTCGACACCAGACACAAAGTGTCGACACAAGGAGCTGTGTCGACACTCAGTGAAGAAGAATGCAGAAAAGCTGTGTCGACACAAGGAGCTGTGTCGACACCCAGTGAAGCTGTGTCTACACCAGAAAGTGTCGAAACTTGGAGCTGTGTCGACACTTAGCAGAAGTTAGCAGAGACTAAGTACAAGTGTCGACACTCAGCACAATGTGTCGACACTTAATAGATGGGTCAGTACTTGAAGTATGTGTCGACACTCAGCACAATGTGTCGACACTCAACAGATGAGTCAACACATGAAGTATGGGTCGACACCCAGCACAATGTGTCGACACTCAACAGAAGAGTCAACACATGAAGTATGTGTTGACACCCAGCACAATGTGTCGACACACAACCAAAAGAGTCAACACATGAAGAAAGTGTCGACACCCAGCACAATGTGTCGACACTCAGCTAAAGACTCTACACTTGAAGAAAGTGTCAACATAAGGAGCTGTGTCGACACTTAGCAAAGAATAGAATTATCAACAAAATATTCTAAGCACAAGTGTCGACACTTAGGGAAAGTGTCGACACTCAGCTGAAGTCTCAACAAGAAGAAGGTGTGTCGACACAAGGAGCTGTGTCGACACTCAGCAAGTACCAACATAGAAGACTATGTGTCGACACCAAGAAGTAGTGTCGACACTTGACAGATTCAACACAAGAAGTTGTGTCGACACAAAGGTGATGTGTCGACACTTAGAAGAATTTAGCTAACAATAGAAGATCAAGTACTTGTTTCGACACTCAATTTCAGTGTCGACACCTGAAGAAGAATCTGTGTCGAGACATACAAGGAATTGTGTCAACACCTTGTAGACTTGTGTCGACACTTACACAGCATGTGTCGACACTTGGTCTATAAGTGTCGACACTTAAAGACAGAAAGACTCGATACTTTCAGACAGTTAGAGATTTTCAAGAAATTACTGGATGATTTGACAGCTGCCGTTCCAGCCGGTCTACAGCACCTGTCAGAGATGTCAGAAGTCAGTTATGAACCGGACCAGCCGGTTACCATGAAGAAGGCCTATAAATAGGCTCACACAGTTTACAGAAACTGTTGTTCAGATTATTGTTGAGGTGGATCACATTGTTAAAGAATAAGTTATAAAGTGGTACACAGAGTAACAACACAAGAAGATCTTGCAGTCCAAGTGCAAATCTAAGAAGTTGGAGAGAGAGGGCTCCATCCAAGAAATCAGCCTTTGGAACTAGGCTGAGAAGAAGGATTCAGATTCATTCTGGATCTTAAGTGGCAGAGGTCAAGGAACAACTGTAGGAGGATTCAGTCTTATTCACTTCTACTCAAGAAGCTTTGAAGAAAGCTAAGTCAGATTGAATCCAGCTGAGTTCTTCCAAGAACTCATCAAGAAACTCTCAACTCCCCTCTTTTATTTTTGAGTTGTTGAGTTAATATTTGTAATACATTTTTAACTTGTAGGATCCTTTGGATCTGAGTGAATTGTAAGCCTATAATTATAAAGGCTGAGGGTAGGGCTTGAGAGCCTGAGTGTAGGAGATTGAGATCTCTGAGTGTAGGCCTTGGTTGGCTGAGTGTAGGCCTTGGTTGGCTGAGTGTAGGCCTTTGTGGCTGAGTGTAGGCTTTGGGTTAAAGCTGAGTTGTAGGTCCTTGGGCCTGAGGTGTAGGAACCAATTTGGGTTCTGAGACAGTGGAGAAGTTTGGCCAAATCTAGTACACTGCTAGATAAGCGAAGGGGGAAAGTGGATGTACCCATATCTTGGGGAACCACTATAAACCACTGTGTGCTGTGCTGTGCTGTAATTGTTGTTGTGTATGCTGTGTGTTTGCTGTGATAGAATTGTTAGAATTCTGTGATATTAACTGTTGGCTGCCATTGAAGTTTAAAACGGATTAGGTCACCTATTCACCCCCCCCCCCTCTAGGTGTTTAGGTACCATATCTTTCAGACACTCAGCAGAAATTAGTTAAAGTATTGAAGGAGTACTTATGCTGACACCTTCAATCAGTGTCGACACATTCAACAGAAGACTTGTGTCGACCCACAGAATCAGTGTCGACACATTCTGAAGAATCTGTGTCGAGATACAGATACAACAACACAAGGAGTTGTGTCGACACCAACAAGGCTAGTGTCGACACTTAATCTACTTGTGTCGACACTTAGTCTATCTGTGTCGACCCTTAAAGACTGACTGTCTCGACACTTTCAGACAGTTACAGAGATTTCAAGAAGTGGCTGGATCACTTGACAGTTGCCATTCCAGCCAGTATACTGCAGCTGTCAGAACTGTCAGAAGGTTATTAGGAACAGGATCAGCCGGTCACCTTGGAGAAAGTCTATATAAAGACCCTTCTCCTTTGACAGAAGATGATGATTAAGAAGATTGATTGAAGAATCAAAACACAACAAAGAAGAAGACCTTCAAGAGAAGATCTAAGAAGTTGGAGAGAGAGCTCCTTCTAAGAAGACAGCTGTTGAACCAGGCTGTGAAGAAAGTGTCAGATTGAGATCTGATTCTTAAGTCAATAGTAGATTGAAGATCATCTGCTTAGAGAATCAACCCTACTATGTTCTAATTCAAGAAGCTTTGAAGAAAGCCAAGGGAGGTTGATCTCTGCAAAGTTCTTCCAAGAACTCATCAAGAAACCAGTCAACTCTTCTCTCTCATTCAGAGTTGTGGTTATATAGTTTGTAATTTTGTAATTTCTTGTAGGATCCTAAGGGATCTGAGTTTTAAGCCTAAAATTATAAAGGCTGAGTGGTAGGGCCTTTATGCCTGAGTGTAGGAGATACAATTCTCTGAGTGTAGGCCTTATTGAGGGCTGAGTGTAGGCCTTGTTGAAGGTTGAGTGTAGGTCTTTGTGAAGACTGAGTGGTAGGGTTGTGTGTCTGAGTTGTAGGAGTGGGATCACTCTGAGTTGTAGGAACCTGTTTGAGGTTCTGAGCTGAAAGATCTGAGGATCTGAGGAGAAGTGGAGAATTTAGGCTGAATCTAGTACACTACTAGATAGGCGAAGGGGGAAAGTGGATGTACCCAGACATTGGGGAACCACTATAAAATCTGTGTGTACTCTGTGTGTGACTGATTCTGTGATTGCTTTTTAGAGTTCTGTGAATTCTGTGATTAATTCTGCCTGTAAATTTAAAAAGATTAAGTTCACCTATTCACCCCCCACCCCCTCTAGGTGATTAGGTATTATTTCTTTCAAGTGGTATCAGAGCCAGGTTCCTCAAAAAGGACATAACAGTCTGAGGAAGATCCTGTAGGCAGATTCATCATAATCAAGAATCAAGAAGATGGGTTCTAGTGAGAATCACAAGGAGTTAGGGTCCATGAAATTGCCAATCTGCAGAAAAGAGATTTTTGGCATTTGGAAAGAAAGGGTTAGACTCTTTATGGAAGCATCTGACCCTAGAATCTATATTACAGTCAAAGAAGGGCCATATATGCCAATAAAAGTATCTGTTCTGGATGCAACTCAGAGAACTCCCAAAGACTATTCAAAAATGACAAAAGATGAAATAATTCTGGCCACTATGGACAAGAGGGCCCAGAATATTATTGTAAGTGCAATAGATGATGCCACATTTCAGAATTTAATTCACTGTAAAACTTCTAAAGAAATGTGGGACACACTGATAGTCTATATGGAAGGATCAGAAGAGGTAAGACAAGACAGAAAGTCTTTATTGAATCAAGAGTATGAAATCTTCAGACAAGGAAGATCTGATAGCATAACTGAGTGCTACAAGAAATTCTATAGGATTGTCAATGAGTTGATGTCTTATGGAAGAGAATTCAACAATTATGAATTGAATGATAAGTTTTTTAGATCCCTGACTAGGGACTAGGATACCAAGATTTGTGTCATAAGGGAAATGACCAAATTACCCGATATACCTCCTCCAACATTTTTTGGAAAACTATTATCTTATGAGATGCAGTTAATTGTAAGGAAGGAGGAAGAAAAGACTACCAGAGTTGTGCACAAAGAAAGAGCTGTGGCTTTCAATACTGAAACCACTAGGAAATATAAAAGTAAGTCTTCATCTCCACCTCAAAAAGTTGTTGAGGCTGAGACAGATGAGTCAGGAAGCAAGAATTCTGAAAGCAGTGAGAGTGATGAAGACTTTGCACCTTTCACTAGACATTTTCCGAAGTTTCTAAAGAAGAAACAATGGAGGTCCAAACCATCCACTTCACAGACAAAAGATGACTATTATCAGAATAAGAAGTCATCAAAGAAAGACAGGAGAAAGCCTAGGCAAAGTAAAACTACATCCTCAAAGGTAGTTTGTTATTGTTGTAACGGACATGGACATGTAGTTGCTGACTGTTCAGAGAAGAGGAAAGAGTCAACTGATAAGAAGAAGACTCAGTTCAAGGGCAAAAAGGAAAGGTCCTTTGTTGCTAAGAAGGTCAAAAGTCTGTCTGATATGTCATCTTCAGAAACTGATTCAGAAGCTGAACCTTATATTGGACTGTTTGCTGAAGAAGAGGAAGATGAGTTCATACAATTAATGAACTCAATATATGAGCATGCGGACAATCAGTGCCAGGGACAGATGGCCTTATCAGATGGAGACAAACTCCAGGATCAGCCTGGACCAAGTCAGGTACAAAATTGTTCTTCTAGTTTAATTTCTAGTACTGAGTCAGATTCAGATACATCAACATCAAGAGATGTGAGTGGATCTGAATCTGAAGGAGACATTCATCAGTTGATTGATGAATATAGAGTATTGTTGCAGGCTTTGAAGAAAACCAAACTCTTGGCCAAAACTCAGGCTAAGGAGATTGCCAGTCTTAAAGTGGCTGCAACAGATTTTGATAAGTTGCTTGATCAGAAATTAAATGAAATAGCCAGACTGAAGAACATTACTGTTATTCAGATGGGCACTATTACATTTAAAAATGATCAAATTAGAAATCTGGAGCTTAGTCTTGAGAAAGAGAGAGATATTGTTTCAAGTTTTTCTGAACCAAAATCTGTTCTACCTTTGATAGATGAGTTTGCACCTCATAAGGGTAAAACTGGATTGGGGTTTACAAAACCTTCCTGGACAGTAAAGTCCAAGTCTAAGGGCAAAGCCCCAGTACTCAACAAGAAGCCTGTTGTAGATAAAACAGCCAGGGTTGTACCTAAACAAAGGTATAACAGATTTGTGTGCTGGTGTTGTGGCAAGGTAGGCCACTTTGCCAAAAATTGTTGGCACAATATTAGTGTCAAGGAGAGTAGCAAACTGCCTGCTAGAAAAGCTACAGGTAGTTTTATCAAGAGTCAGACTAACTTGCACCAAGGACCCAAGAAGTTTTTGGGTTCTAAGGTTAAGTAATTTGTTTTGCAGGTGAGTCCAAGTGGCCATGCCCCAATATGGTACTTGGACAGTGGATGTTACAGGCACATGACTGGAACTAAGGGATTGCTAAGGTACTATACACCAATCAAGGATGGTACTAAAGTTACCTTTGGTGGTTCTGAAAAAGGAATCATCAAAGGCCTTAGTAACATTTCTAGCAACTTAATTACAATTACTCAAGTGGCTTATGTTAAAGGTTTGAAACACAATCTCATTAGTATAAGTCAGCTGAGTGATGTAGGATATGACATCTCATTTATCAAGGATGGTTGTCATATCAAGAGGTCAAATGATCAAAAGATCATTCTGACAGGTTATAGGAAGAGAAATGTCTATTGTCTAGACATTATGAGTGAGAACAATATTTCTCCTGTTTGTCTTGTAGCTGATGAGAAAGTCTCACATTCTGTCAAATGGAATAAGTGGCTAGCCCATCTTAATTATAAGATAATTGGTCAACTCTTTAGCAAAGAGTTAGTGAGGAATGGTCCTCAGGTTAAGTGTATAAAGGATGGAATATGCTCAGCTTGTCAAAAGGGCAAGCAGACCAGATCCACCTTTAATAGAATTGAGAACAAAGATGTTGTGAGGTGCCTATAACTCTTGCATATGGATCTTTTTGGTCCTATGCCAGTTCACAGCCTAGGTAGGAAGGTCTACACATTTGTGGTTGTAGATGATTATTCAAGGTTTTCCTGGGTGTTCTTCCTAAGGCAAAAAAATGAAACACCTATTATCTTTTATAGTTTTGTTAAACAAATTAAGAATGAGTTAGACAGTACAGTGGTCAAAATAAGAAGTGACCATGGTACTGAATTCCAGTCTGATAGTATGACAAAGCTATGTGAAGAGTTTGGGATATTTCAGGAATTTTCCTCACCAAGAACACCTCAGCAAAATGGTATTGCTAAAAGGAAAAATAGAACCTTGATAGAGGCTGGTAGAACCCTATTAAGTGACACATCTCTCCCAGAATATTTCTGGGCTGAGGCAGTAAATACTGCATGTCATGTAATTAATAGGGCTTCTATCACCAAGAGCCACAATAAGACCCACTATGAGATTGTGAAGGGCAGAAAACCAAATCTATCCTATTTCAGGATCTTTGGTTGTAAATGTTATATACTTAACAATGGAAAGTCTTACTTAACCAAGTTTGCTGCCAAATCCCACGAGTGGATCTTTGTTGGGTACAGTGACAACAGTAAGGCTTATAGGGTCTACAACCTGACTACTCAAGTTGTAGAAGAGTCTATTAATGTAGTCTTTGATGAAGCTAGACTCATTAACAATGAATTGCCTAGAAGTGTTTGCAGACCCACAGGTGTAACTGAGAAGATTGACAAGCTAACCATTGTAGAAGACTCCACTGCAAATTAGGAAGAAGGTGGCTGCTGTCCAGGGGGAGTACTAGATACACCTGAAGTTGAACAAGTCCAAGGGGTGCATCAAGTTGAAGAGAATGAAGGTGTACAACCTAAAGACAGGTTGCCTCCAGCAAATAGGCATCTAAAAGATCATCCAGCCAATCAAATTATTGGTGATCTCAGACAAGGGGTACAAACAAGGAGCAGGAATCTAAGTTCAGTTCTCTACTCCAGCTTTCTATCCCAAGTAGAGCCAAAGAAATTTGAAGAAGCAATCCTAGACCCTCATTAGATTGAGCTCATGCAAGAGGAGCTGAACCAGTTCAAAAGATGCAAAGTCTGGGAGCTAGTTCCTAAACCAAAGGACCACAACATTATTGGTACTAAGTGGATCTTTAGGAACAAGTTGAATGAGAATGGAGTAATTATAAAGAACAAAGCAATATTGGTTGCAAAGGGATATAGGCAGGAAGAAGGTATTGAGTTTGATCAAACCTTTGCTCCAGTAGCCAGACTGGAGGTAATAAGGATGTTTCTTGCCTATGCAACTTATCAAGGGTTTAAAGTATACCAAATGGATGTTATGTCAGCCTTTCTGAATGGAAATCTGAAGGAAGAGGTCTATGTAGAAAAACCATCTGGTTTTGTTGATTCTATCAAACCTAATTATGTCTATAGACTTAGGAAGGCTTTGTATGGGTTAAAACAAGCCCCTAGGGCTTGGTATGAAACCATGTCTAGTTTTCTCATTGAGAACAAATTCTCAAGGGGGAAAATAGACAAACTCTATTCCTTAGGGAATCCAGAGGCAGATTATCTTAGTCCAAATATATGTAGATGACATTATATTTGGGTCTACAGAAAGTAGTCTTTGCAGAAAGTTTGCAAAACTTATGCAAGGACAATTTGAAATGAGCAGTATGGGGGAACTTAAGTTCTTCTTGGGTCTCCAAGTTAGACAGACTGAAGATGAATTATTCATATGCCAGTCTAAGTTCACCCTAAAGTTGATAAGGAAGTATGGTATGGAATCATCCAGTACAATGAAAACTCCTATAGGGCCAACCATGTCTCTAAGCAAAGATAATGCAGGGAACCCTGTAGATGAGACTTTGTATATAGGGATAGTTGGATCCCTATTGTATTTGACTGCTAGTACACCAGATATCATGTATGCTACATGTGTCTGTGCTAGGTACCAAGCTTGCCCTAAAGAATCTCATTTGACAGCAGTCAAAAGGATTTTGAGATATCTAAAGGGCACTCCTTATCTAGGCTTTTGTTACCCTAGGAATGGAGACTTTGTACTGACAGGTTATTCAGATGCAGATTTTGCAGGCTGCAAGGAAGATAGAAAGAGTACAACTGGAACCTGTCAATTTCTAGGTGGAAGGCTGGTGTCATGGAGTAGCAAGAAGCAAACCAGTGTGGCTATCTCCACAGCAGAGTCAGAGTATGTGGTTGCAGGAAATTGCTGTGCACAACTCTTATGGATACAACATCAACTAGAAGATTATGGTATTCAAGTAAGTAGAACACCTCTATATTGTGATTCTACTAGTGCTATTTCTATTGCAAATAATCCTGTCTCCCATAGTAGGACTAAGCACATAAAAATAAAATACCATTTTTCTAAGAAAACATGTAGAAAAAAGAGATATTTTCCTAGAGTATGTTGAGACAGATATTCAGTTAGCTGATATGTATACTAAGCTCTTAGATGAAACCAAATTCAATAAATTTAAAATTGAATTAGGTATGATAAACTTAGAATAGTTTACAAAAATTGGCTAAGTAAAATGGTGTCGAAACACAGAGTTGTCTGTATCGACACATAGAAGTGGTGTCGACATTTCAGATAAATTGTGTCGACACATACAGGGTGGTGTCGACACTTAGGATTTACATAGAATTCGTCAAGTAAGGTCTCGACTAATCGTCAAGCTGAGATATGTAAGTGTCGACACATATATTCTATCGACTATATTTGTGTCGACACATAGGTGTCGAGACATTAGTAGTAAGTGTCGACACTTTTCAACAATGGTGACACATTTTAAGTTTGTTAACACGCCTTTTCACCTTCAATTCTAGAAAGGTATAAATAGGATTTCCCCAGTGTTTGTCGACACGCTCACCATAGTTTCGAGACCAAACTTGTGTGTCGACATCTCTCTTCTCTAAATTTGAATTTCTCCAAACCCTAATGACGCCTAAGCTAGAAGAGAACATAAATGAAGGATATGAGCTCGTCAGGCATGCTTTTGATGAGGCGGAACCCGATATCAAAGGTGTGGTAACCCTAATCGCAGAGACTGGGTTGGAATTTCTTGTTTCAGAACCAATCAAGATCTGGAAGAAGGAAGTTCTTGAGTTTCTGAATGCAACAACTCTTGATGAATCAGGACTCAAGATTAAGTCCAGAGTCCATGGGGCTAAGGTGAAGGTCTCTCCTAAAAGTCTAAGAAAAGTTCTTCAACTACCAAGGACAAAGGAAGAAGAAGAGGTATCTGCTTCTAAGACTAGGGAAGCATTGACATGGTGTGGTTTAGACTCAAACCTAAAGATTGGATCAGTCTTCAACAGAAAAGGAATGAATATGCAAGGCAAGTTTTTATCTGAGATTGTTGGCAAGATCATACTGAGCAAGCCTGGTGGGCATGACAGAATTTCAGCTCACATATTCAGTCTGATGACAAGGATAATCTTCAAACTTAATACTGATTGGTCTACAGTACTGTTTGATAAGATTAAAGAGAGCTGAAAGAAAACGGTTGTCGACCTAAATCACCTAGAGGGGGGTGAATAGGTGGTTTGTGCGTCTTTTGCGGAATAAAAAGTAATTAGAGCACGTCACAGAACTATCTACCAATATCACAGACGACACAAGATTTATAGTGGTTCCCCAACCTTGGGTACATCCACTTTCCCTCACCGATCTAGCAATCAACTAGACTCGGCTACTCCACTATCTCGGATCAAAAATCGATCCTACCCTCGGAACAAAGTTCCTACAAACTCGATCCAAACAAAAAGATCTACACCTCGGAAGATAACACTTCCTACAAACTCGGAGTGAAAAACTCCTACACTCGGAGAAACTTTCTCCTACAAGAATAAAATGAGGTTTACAAGAATACAAACAGTAAATCACTCAGATCTGAATGAAATGGCCAGGATCTTCTTCTTTTCAACTTTGTAGCACTTTCAGGAATCAGTGAAGAAGTTCTCGGCTTCGATCTGGATTTACTTGCTTTTACAGAAATTGAGAGAGAATATGATTAGCGAAGTCGATCTCGATCTGTAACTTTCTTCAGAATAGTCCTTTGAAAGTAGAAGCTTTGGCCGGAGAAGATGGTGGCGGAGGCGGCTTCCGTTTCGAGAAAACAGTGAGCAGCCGGCTGAAGAACTTTCTCAAAATAGAATGACAAGAAGGCTTGGAGAATACTTAGGGTTTGTCATTTTCTGATAAGACCTTATATAGGAGAAACTAACGGTCATAATCAGTCATAATGATGTACACGTGGACCAATCATGTCGCGTGATTTCAAAATCCCGTCAGAAAAAGGACTTAGACAAATTTCAGAAAAGGTTCAGCCAACTACACGAGTAAGAGAATAGCTACTCGAGTAGTTGAATAACTACTCGAGTACATGAAGGAGAACATACTCGGGTATATAAGGATAGGCTACTCGAGTAGGTAGAAATCAACTACTCGAGTAAGCAGAAAGAACTACTCGAGTATGCAGAAAGAACTACTCGAGTATGTAGAGAGAACTACTCGAGTATGTAGAGTGACTTACTCGAGTATATAAAGGATCTACTCGAGTACTAGAAAAACTACTCGAGTATATTTCTTAAACTACTCGAGTACATGAAGGATTACTCGAGTGGGATACTTAGAATAAATTCTGAAGATGTCAGCAAGCAGCTACTCGAGTAGTTGAACTAAACTACTCGAGAGGAAGTAATCTACTCGAGTAGGTGAAAGATCTACTCGAGTAAAAGACTTAGAAAATTGCGGAGTGGGAAAAAAATATCAAGGTACACGAGTGAAACATGATCTACTCGAGTAGGTAAAATGAACTACTCGAGTATGATTCTATCTACTCGAGTAAGTGAGTATACTTACTCGAGTCCAAGACTTGGAGAAAAATTTGATGAGTGAACCCTTTAATACTCGGGTATAAAGAGTAATCTACTCGAGTATATAAGTATGCTACTCGAGTATATGACTATGTCTACTCGAGTAGGTGACTTAGCTACACGAGAGATACACTTAAGTACTCGAGTACAAGGTTCCTTTACTCGAGTAAATTATACCCAAACTACTCGAGTAATTATAGATCTACTCGAGTAAAAGACTTGGAGAATTTTGATGTTAGAAAACTGTTTCTTCTAGTATAGTCAACTTCCAATTCCATTCCCATAGTCCAATAGCTTGAATATGAAGTGTATCCCAATAGAGAGACCACACATGAGGCAACACCTTGGAATATGCAATGAGGGATTACATTGCACAGTTCCTGTGTTTGGTGACCCACTGTGGACTGACATTGGTCTACACTTCCCAGTGAAATTCCTGCAAACATATAACTCAAACCAAGCATCAGATACAACTTAATTCATCTTAATTCCAGGGTGACTTCATGAAATTTGGGTTCATGTGGATGTAATACCCAACAATCTCCCCATATTTGTTGATGTCAGAACCCTTTACACTAAGGTGAATTATGGGCACAAAAGAAACTAAGTAGAAAAACATGAGCAGGTAAGCAATGGACAGTGAATTATGGTCTACACCTGTCATTTCAATCTCTCAACATATTTTAGGTTTAGGCTTGGGATTGCTGCTTATCCATCTTTTCTTGCTGTCTTCTTAGATAGCTGAAAGGTTTAGGGAAATATTTAGGAGGCCTTGGAGGAGCAGCAGGGTTATTTCTCCCAAACTCTCTGTCATGGATCTTCCTTTTTAGCATTGATTTCTCATATAACTCCCATTCCTGGGAACTGTAGTGAGTGCTTCTATTCTCATTGTGATCCATAACTAGCCTGAGTGTGTCCAAAATTAGAGACTTTGAGGTTGGAGACCATGCTTCAGCATGTTCAGTGGCTTTGGAAGGAGCAGTCCTGCTAGTAGAGGGGCCTTCACCATACTTCCTTTTCTTCTTATGGATTCTGATCTCTGGAGGAGCTTGAAGGAATATATCAGTAGGATCTTCTTCCCAGCCTGGAACATAAGTGTCTGGAGGAGCAACTGAGTCTCCAGGCCTGGGATAGAAAGAGGGTTGCAAAGGAACAGCTAGGGCAGTGACATCTGTAGCTAGAGGGTTGAGATGATGGGGAATGATGTTTGGGTCAACTGCAAGATCTGGCAAGATCTGATTGTGCATCCAGACAGCAGTGTCATAGGTGTGAAATTTGACACTGTATCTGGGCTAGCACATCATCATGAATGGTCTTCACATGAGCTTGTCATTCATCTGTCTTCTGAGCAGTAGATTTTTCTACCTGTTCTTTGAGTTCTTTTATCAAACCCTCCCCCTTTCTGATTTCAACAGATAGTTTCTCTATTGTGTCATCTTTGAAAATGCCAACTTCTTCACAGATTACCATTTTGTTAGCCTCATTTTTCTTGTCTAGTTCTATTTGATTGTTTGCTAGGGTGAGACCTTGTTCCATGACATTTCCAATACTAGTGATAGTATGATCAAGGGCTTTGCCACCAAGTTGGAATAGGTACTTGAGCTTGTCAGTGTTATGCTGAATTTCAGCAAAGCCTCTGCTCATCTCAGACTCAAGAGCAGTTACCTTGTTAGTGACCACCTTTAGAGAGGTGTCAAAATGATGTCTTTGTTCTTGAAGAAGAATTGTAATATGTTGCAGCAAATCTGAGGAGGAGGAGACTGTAGCAGCAGCAGTAGATGGAGCAGCAGTAGGGAGATAAGGAGGTACCCAAGGAGCTAGTTCTTGAATTATCACAGAGCTGTGAGCTCTGATGGTAGGAGAGAGAGCAACCCCTTCTTCTATATCTTGAGGAAGAGAGAAGTATAGATTTCTGAGAGGGGCCTCAGCTGGCTCAGGAGAAGGCTCATCATAAATAAGAATAGTGTCTGGCTTGTCTGCTAGAGGATGTGGAGATGGTGTTGGAGTCCTGGCTGGAGAATGGGCAGGAGACTGTACTGGAGAGAAGTCCTTGTGATGTTAAGTGGTTGGAGCTGGTGGAGATAGAGGAGGAGGAGGGAGGACTTCTTCAGAGAGCTCTGCAATCATGGCATCTATGGAAGCAGCTGTGGACAGAAGAGTGTCTTGAGGTACTTGATCTGAAGGAGTGGCTAGACTCTGTGGAGTATGAGGTAGGGATGGAGTTTCTGGCTGAGGAGAGGGCTGCCTGACTTGGCTAGAAGGAGCAGGCTCCCCCTTACTTGGTGCACCAGAGGAGCTGGCCACATGATGAGGA
Organism: Platanthera guangdongensis; assembly: GCA_039583875.1. Lineage (NCBI taxonomy): Eukaryota > Viridiplantae > Streptophyta > Magnoliopsida > Asparagales > Orchidaceae > Platanthera > Platanthera guangdongensis. The sequence goes on along the minus strand of CM077150.1, from coordinate 68,208,788 downwards.
GAGGGAGATGGAGTCTTGTCCTTTACATCTGGAACTTCTGGAATTTCTGAAACCTTTGCAGCTTGGGCAGAATTCTTTAGCTTGAGATCCCATCTCTGAATTGAAGAGATGGAGACCTTCTTCATGTGGTGAAGTGGGGTCCCTTTGGAGAAGTTGGAAAATTCAGGATTTGTGGCATGGAGGAGCAGAGAGATAATTCTAGCGTAGTTGGGGGATTTCATGCTGTCCTTGATTTTGTCCAAAATCAGCATACCAAATTGGTATTTCTTGCGGCAGATAATTGCTTGCATTATATCGAAGAAGTATAATGGAATGTCTCTGATGGAGTGAGTCTTGCACAGTAGAATTTTGCCAATAATGTCAACTAGAAATTTTCCTTCAGCGTTCATGTCTGACCTCTTAATATACTGAGCGTCAGGAGAAATGCCACAGAAAAGGGCTGTTCGGTCAGAGTCTTCATCATCGAAATCATCTTCTTCATCGACAATCGGCAAACGGAGAAGCTGAGAGACAGAGGTCTTGGTGAACTAGAGTTTCAAACCCTCCACTTTGGATTTGAGGACTTTCCCATTCCTTCTGACCTTGAGATTGGAGAAGAATTCAGCAACTTCGGGGAATAGAACGCGACAGGGTTCTTGGAGAATGAAGGAGAGACCGATCGTGTCGAGAAGGATGAGGAGGTTTTGGAAATCATCGGAGAGCTCTGCAATACCTGCGTTGACTAGTTCTGAGCCGACGCCGATCTTGGAGAAAGTCTCCGTGGATGCGAATGTCTGGAAGAAGTGAGAGAGGCGGCTCTGCAACAGCGGCGGAGGAGAGTAGGCGAGTCGGCAGGGTAGGCGAAGAGGCAGAGGGTACTCGAGAGAAAGAAATGATGTCGTGTAGGTTTGAGTTTTCGGAATTTCATATATATATAACTCTTAAATTTCCGCTAATTAATTTAGAGGAAGAGGCGGCATTTAGCCTTGGGTGGCGAATAGAACAAATTTCAAAAACTGGGAAACAGGACACGGGAAAGAGATAGACTACTCGAGTAGGTAAGAGGTTACTCGAGTAGGTTGACAGGAGTTACTCGAGTAGGTCTGTAGAGAGTACTCGAGTAGGTAGGTGACTTACTTGAGTAGGTAAGTGACTTACTCGAGTAGGTCAGTAGATACTCGAGTAGGCACATTCTTATACTCGAGTAAGTAGAGAGCAGTACTCGAGTATGTTAGTTGTTACTCGAGTAGATCTGCCGTGACTCGAGTAGGTGAAGTCACATACTCGAGTATGTCTTGTGCTTCTCGAGTTGAAGTATGAAAAGTTTAGAAAAAGTAGGTTTTGACTAACCCCTTGCAATTACTTGCTTCTTAGTCATCCAGCCTTCTTTAGTCCTCTTTGTTGAGCATCCCAAGCTCTGTCTTGAAGAACGAGAATTTGGTCTCGTCCAGCGGCTTTGTGAAGATATCTGCAACTTGCCTATCTGTAGGCACATATTGGAGATCTATGTCTCCATGCTCCACATGTTCCCGGATGAAGTGATACCTTAGCTCGATATGCTTTGTCTGGCTGTGGGAGACTAGATTGTTGGCTATTGCAATTACGCTGGAGGAGTCACAGTATAAGGGAATATCCTTGAACTGCAGGTTGTAGTTCTCGAACTGATTCTTTATCCATAGCAAATGTGCGCAACAGCTTCCTGCAGAGATATACTCTGACTCGGCTGTTGAGATTGCGACACAGTTCTGCTTCTTGCTACTCCAGGAGATTAGCCTTCTTCCGAAGAATTGGCAAGTCCCTGAGGTGCTATTCCAGTCGTCTTTGCTACCTGCAAAATCTGCATCTGAAAATCCAATTAGTTTGCTGTCATTACTTCTTGGGTATCATAAGCCAAGATTTGGTGTGCCTTTAAGGTATCTCAGGATCCGCTTTGCAGCAGCGTAATGAGATTACTTAGAGTTCACCTGAAATCTAGCACAGACACATGTTGATAACATTATGTCAGGCCTACTGGTAGTAAGGTAGAGCAAGGATCCAATTATGCTTCTGTACTTGGTTTCATCAAAAGGTTTCCCTTTTTCATCCTTGTCCAGAGACATAGTTGAGCCCATTGAAGTCCTCATAGAGGTTGCGTTCTCCATTCCGAATTTCTTAATTAGTTCTTTGGTGAACTTGGTCTGTGAGATGAAAATTCCATCTTCAGATTGTTTCACCTGAAGCCCTAAGAAATACTTCAGGTCGCCCATACTGCTCATTTCAAACATCCCTTGCATAAGTTTTAAGAACTTTTTGTAGAGATTGTCATCGGTAGAGCCAAAAATAATGTCGTCGACATAGATTTGTACTAGCAAAATCTTGCCTTTTATTTCCCTAAGAAATAATGTCTTGTCTATATCTCCCCTTGTGAACTTGTTCTCAAGTAGAAAGGTAGAGAGTGTTTCATACCAAGCTCTAGGAGCTTGTTTCAGACCATAGAGGGCCTTGTGCAGAAAATAGACATGATCAGGAAAGTTGTGATCAACGAAACCTGGAGGTTGTTCCACATACACTTCCTCCTTTATGTTACCATTTAGGAAGGCCGACTTCACATCCATCTGATAGACGATGAAGCCTTTGAAAGCAGCATATGCTAGGAACAATCTTATTGCCTCCAGCAACGCCACTGGAGCATATGTCTGGTCGAAGTCTATTCCATCTTTTTGACGATAGCCTTTAGCGACGAGTCTGGCCTTGTTCTTTATGATAGTTCCGTCTTCATCCATATTGTTCCTGTAGACCCATTTTGTTCCAATGATGTTCTTTCCTTTGGGTCTTGGAACCAGCATCCACACATTGCAGCACTTGAACTGATTTAGCTCTTCTTCCATTGCCATTATCCATGATGCGTCTGAGTTTGCTTCCTCAAATTTCTTTGGTTCAACCTGTGAGAGAAAACTCAAATGAAGATTCTCATTAGTTGTACCTCTCCGAGTTCTGACACCATCCCGGGGATCTCCTATGATCTGATCCATGGGGTGATCCTTCAGATGTCTGAGCTCTAGAGTTCTTGTATCTGGATTATCTTCAAGCATCAGAGTGATTTCTTCATCCTGGATGACTTCTTCATTTTGATCATCAGCCTCTCCAATAGGAGTTGGAGTGGTGATCTTAATGAACTCGCCTTTGTCTTCAGACGGATCATCCAAGCTAGTTTTTTTCAGCTTTTCACCTGCATCTTCAGTGAGCACACTAGACGGATTGCTTTGCAGCAAGCTCGTCTCATCAAATACAATATGTATCGATTCTTCCACCACCAGGGTTTTTCTATTAAATATCCTATATGCCTTAATATGGCTACTATATCCTACGAAAATACCTTCAAAGCTCTTTTCACTGAACTTGGTGGTATGATACTTACCATTGTTAAGTACGAAGCATTTACATCCAAAGATTCTAAAGTAAGAGACTGTTGGTTTCCTGCCTTTCAGAAGTTCGTAAGTTGTCTTATTGTGATCTTTGTTTATGAGTGCTCGATTTTGCACGTGGCATGCAGTGTTGACGGTCTCAGCCCAGAACTACTTCGGTAGTGAAGCATCACTCAACATGGTCCTGCAGGCCTCTATGAGTGTTCTATTCCTTCTCTCAGCCACTCCATTTTGTTGTGGAGTATGAGGAGAGGAAAACTCATGAAAGATACCTAAGCTTTCACAGAATTCTGTCATGGCCCCAGATTTGAACTCTGTTCCGTTGTCACTTCTGATTTTGACTATGGAGCAGTTGTATTCATTCTGAACTTGCCTGACAAAATTGTTAAAGATGTCGAAGGTATCTGGCTTGTGTTTTAGAAAAAACACCCACGCAAAGCACGAGTAGTCATCAACAATTACCAATGTATAGTCCTTACCTCCCAAACTTCTAATCTGCAGTGGACCAAACAAGTCCATGTGCAATAGATGGGGACATCTGTTAGAGTCTTTGCCAATAATGCTTTTAAAGGTAGCCCTTGTTTGCTTGCCTTTTACGCATGCATGACAAGGTCTGTCTTTGACGCATTTGACATTTGGGGCATCACGTACTAAGTTCGTTGAAAATAGTTTATTAATTATTTTGAAATTAATATGTGCTAGTCTGTTGTGCCATTGGTCACCAAGAGATGCACTATCTTTTGCTAAAAGACACACTGGTGTAGAGGAATCTATACAGATGAAATTTAAACAGAAAATATTCCTGCTTCGAGTGCCGGATAGAATCGTTTCCATATTGTCAACGGATTTTATCAAGCACTTATCAGCATGGAACTCAACTATGTATCCTTTATCGCAGAGTTGGCTTATGCTAATGAGATTGTGTTCCAATCCTTCGACATAGGCCACATCCGAGAAGGATACATTGCCGTTAGTAATCATACCATAGCCTCTAGTAATTCCATGGTCTGAACCTCCAAATATGACCTTTGGTCCGTTCACGACTGGAGTAAAGTTCTGAATAAGGCTTCTCCTCCCAGTCATATGCCGAGGGCATCCGCTGTCCAAGTACCAGATAGGCATTTTGTTGGCCTTTGGACATCCCTGCAATCACAATCAATTTGCCTTAGGAACCCAAACACGTTTGGGTCCTTGGTCTCGGGTTATAGTGCTCCCCCTACGAGTGTTAGCATTATGAGCGGTCTTTCTCATATTGCTGACATGAGGGGTAACAGCATTTCTGGAATTGAACCAGCAATCTATGGCGAAGTGACCTACCTTGCAACAGCACCAACAGTCAAATCGGTTGTACCTTTGCCTCAAGATCTCCTGCTTGACCTTTTGCAACTTTGGTCTAGCAGGGGTAGCATTCTTGGAGGAAGATGCCTCATGATGATGGCAATCACATGGCTTCTTCTCCTTTATGGGCTTCTCTACAATAGGCTTTGTCTTTGGTGCCTTCTTGAAGTTATGCCCATGACTGAAAGGGCCATAGCTCTGAAGAATAACTTCTTCATAAGGTGCCTTAAAGACACTTTCGCCAAAGTTTCGGGGTCAAGCCCATCCTTGATAGCGGGACTTTGGCTCTACATAAGTAGGCCTAGCAAAGTGCCCGTATGATGAGTCAAAATCAAACTCATTTGATGGAAAGATGACCTTTTTGAAAGTGCTTTGATTTTGAGGGGCTTTTCCCTTTTCTTCTACTGAGGCCTTTTTGGCGGCCTTATTTTTCTGTTGATTCTTGTTTCTCCTAAAGGATTTACTAGGAGCTTCTTCATGGCCTAGTCCAGCTCCCTTGGCCTTTGCTAAGAATTCAGCAACGAATGGAAGAACTGTTTTGGGCTTCGAGAAACTCTCAACAAGTTTCCTTTCAGCCGCAAGTTCGGCTTCCAATCCTTTGATGATCTTCTCCTTCAGGTCAAGGTGCTCAAGAGCCTTGTTATATTATTCAATAGCATTATTGAAGTTTTCCTCGAGGGAGTCAGTGTTTGCGACTTTCTCTCTCAAGTTGCTCTCTTCGACTTTTAGAGATTTGATCTATTTAGCCTGAGTCTTCACTACTCGACGACATTTGTCGTAAGCCATGATTAACTCCTTGTACTGGGCCATTAGTTCTGACTCATCGTCAGAGGAGCTACCCTCGCAATCATGTTCAGAGACTTCAGAATCTGAACGAGGGGTATGAGAGTTTACCTTCCCAGTGAACTGGGGCTCTTGTTCATCATTTGTTTGAGCCATTAGCCCAAAGGAAGCTTCTTCTTCTTCGCTTGACTCAGATGAGTCAGAGTCGCTAAGAGTCTTGCTCCTTTTGGCAATGAGACTCTTCTCTTTCTTTTTCTTGTTGTGTGAGGATTCCTTGTCTTCTCTTCTACCACCCTCCTTCTTGTGAGGGCAGTCAGCAATGACGTGACCTGGCTTATTACAGCAGTAGCAAATGATGTCAGTTGAAACGTATTTGTTCTGTTTAGTATTATACCTTTCGTGGCTTCTTGAGCCTTTTCTTTGTCGATCGTCATCGCGCCGCGATCTTCTGTCTGAGGCATCCTTGCCTTTCCATTGTTTCTTTTTATTAAGAAACTTCTTGAATTGCCTTGAGAGCAAGGAGAACTCTCCTTCAGATAGTTCAGAGCCCGAGGTGCTAGGATCTGATGTTTCTTCTTCTTCATCAACTTCTGGAGCTTGAGCGGGGGAGGTAGCCTTAGTCTTTCTAGAGGTGTCTGCCTTCAGAGCGATAGATTTCTCCTTTAGTGCAGACCTGCCCTTCTCTTCTTCAGCTTTTCTTGTATTGATTTGGAGTTCATAAGACATAAGCTTTCCAAAGAGATTTTGCGGGTCTGTTTCAGCTAGATCCCGAACTCCCTGATGGCGCATACCTTGTTATCGCATTCCTTGGTTAGGGATCTCAAGAATTTGTCGTTTAGTTCTCCGTTGGTGAAGACACGGCCATACACCCTTAGGCCAATTACAATCTTGAAGAAGTTCTCAAAGGTGTCGGCAATTGTTTCCTTGTTCCCTTGTCGGAACGCTTCATATTTTTGATTGATAAGGGATCTCCGATCATCCCTTACTTCTTCAGTTCCTTCCATCAAAGTGACTAAGGAATGCCACATCTCCTTAGCTGATTGACAGTGAATCAAATTCTGCAGCATCGAGTCATCGACTGCACTTGCTATAATGTTCTTAGCTTTCTTGTCGAGAGTGACAAGTGCAATCTCGTCTTTGACGAGATCCATTAGCTTTTTGCGAACTTTCTTGGTAGGGTCGATAGTGGACACAGTCATGGGAACGTACGGACCTTCTTCAACGATCATGAAGATCCTTGGATCCACAGCTTCCATGAAAAATTTTATCCTTTCTTTCCACATGGGAAAGTTATTTTTGTTGCACAGTGGAAGCTTGGCGAAATCATTGCCCTTGTCCATTTTATGGTAGATTCTTTCAGACAACAGATCTGGATCTGATCAAGGTGTTAACCTTTTGACGATCAACCTCGCTCTGATACCAATTGAAAGAAAACGGTTGTCGACCTAAATCACCTAGAGGGGGTGAATAGGTGGTTTGTGCGTCTTTTGTGGAATAAAAAGTAATTAGAGCATGACACAGAACTATCTACCAATATCACAGACGACACAAGATTTATAGTGGTTCCCCAACCTTGGGTACATCCACTTTCCCTCACCGATCTAGCAATCAACTAGACTCGACTACTCCACTATCTCGAATCAAATATCGATCCTACCCTCGGAACAAAGTTCCCACAAACTCGATCCAAACAAAAAGATCTACACCTCGGAAGATAACACTTCCTACAAACTCGGAGTGAAAAACTCCTACACTCGGAGAAACTTTCTCCTACAAGAATAAAATGAGGTTTACAAGAATACAAACAGTAAATCACTTAGATCTGAATGAAATGGCCAGGATCCTCTTCTTTTCAACTTTGTAGCACTTTTAGGAATCGATGAAGAAGTTCTCGGCTTCGATCTGGATTTACTTGATTTTACAGAAATCGAGAGAGAATATGATAAGCGAAGTCGATCTCGATCTGTAACTTTCTTCAGAATAGTCCTTTGAAAGTAGAAGCTTTGGCCGGAGAAGATGGTGGCGGCGGCGGCTTCCGTTTCGAGAAAACAGTGAGGAATCGGCTGAAGAACTTTCTCAAAATAGAATGACAAGAACGCTTGGAGAATACTTAGGGTTTGTCATTTTCTGATAAGACCTTATATAGGAGAGACTAACGGTCATAATCGGTCATAATGATGTACACGTGGACCAATCTTGTCGCGTGATTTCAAAATCCCGTCAGAAAAAAGACTTAGACAAATTTCAGAAAAGGTTCAGCCAACTACACGAGTAAGAGAATAGCTACTCGAGTAGTTGAATAACTACTCGAGTACATGAAGGAGAACATACTCGGGTATATAAGGATAGGCTACTCGAGTAGGTAGAAATCAACTACTCGAGTAAGCAGAAAGAACTACTCGAGTATGTAGAAAGAACTACTCGAATATGTAGAGAGAACTACTCGAGTATGTAGAGTGACTTACTCGAGTATATAAAGGATCTTCTCGAGTACTGGAAAAACTACTCGAGTATATTTCATAAACTACTTGAGTACATGAAGGATTACTCGAGTGGGATACTTAGAATAAATTCTGAAGATGTCAGCAAGCAGCTACTCTAGTAGTTGAACTAAACTACTCGAGAGGATGTAATCTACTCGAGTAGGTGAAAGATCTACTCGAGTAAAAGACTTAGAAAATTCTGGAGTGGGAAAAAAATATCAAGGTACACGAGTGAAACATGATCTACTCGAGTAGGTAAAATGAACTACTCGAGTATGATTCTATCTACTCGAGTAAGTGAGTATACTTACTCGAGTCCATGACTTAGAGAAAAATTTGATGAGTGAACCCTTTAATACTCGGGTATAAAGAGTAATCTACTCGAGTATATAAGTATGCTACTCGAGTATATGACTATGTCTACTCGAGTAGGTGACTTAGCTACACGAGAGATACACTTAAGTACTCGAGTACAAGGTACCTTTACTCGAGTAAATTATACCCAAACTACTCGAGTAATTATAGATCTACTCGAGTAAAATACTTGGAGAATTTTGATGTTAGAAAACTGTTTCTTCTAGTATAGTCAACTTCCAATTCCTTTCCCATAGTACAATAGCTTGAATATGAAGTGTATCCCAATAGAGAGACAACACATGAGGCAACACCTTGGAATATGCAATGAGGGATTACATTGCACAGTTCCTGTGTTTGGTGACCCACTGTGGACTGACATTGGTCTACACTTCCCAGTGAAATTCCTGCAAACATATAACTCAAACCAAGCATCAGATACAACTTAATTCATCTTAGTTTCAGGGTGACTTCATCAAATCTGGGTTCATGTGGATGTAATACCCAACAAGAGCATAAAGAAACCTAATATGGGTAGAATTCTGAGTCTTTACCTATCTGGGAGTATACCATAAGTGATGAACCAAGTTGCTGGTTCAAAGATAAACCATATGAGGAGAATGGATTTAAGAATTTTCTCTAGGTGGGATAGGGTATTGACCAAGGAGCTGCCAACTTCAGAAAAGGACACATCTCAGAAGAAAAAGAAGAAGAACACCATTATGGCTCTTGCATCCTCAAGTAACTCGGAGGAGCAAGTTGAATACAGTTCTGATGAAGAGAGAAGAAATGCTGGACAGTCACCAGCAAGACAAGAAGAAGCTTAGAGGCAGGGGGAGCTACCCTCAGCTAGCCCAATTCACCTGGATCCACTCCAGGGGGAGCCTCTACAGGTGGATGAGCCTACTCCCTTAGAAAGTGAAAGGGCTACCCAAACTATACTTGAGGTAATAACTGAAATTAATAAATTAGATTTCCCTATTGAGGATGAAGTTTTGTCTGATTCATTACCCAATGTTAATCAGCAAACATAGATACATAGCAAACCCCAGGATGTTGTCATGGAGGACACATCTGTTGCTGATAAAGAAGTATCAGCTGCTCCTAAGATCAGGGAATCTCCAAGTCAACCTCAATAAAAATTTACACTGGAAGAACTGTTCCCAGACTTGTTACAGACTGACTTTGAGATAGAGAAAGTAGCTGTTGAGGGGGAGCAGGTAGATCTTCAGGAGGTGCAGGTTAGGTCTCAAGAGGAGACAGCAAGAAAAAATCTGAGGTGTACAAGAATGCTGAGGAGCTACCTAGGACTGAGAAGGATTTACCCCCTTCTCCAAAGGAAAGAGTAGATATTGCTAGCACATCTGCTTCAGAAGATGAAGAGGCTGCTAGAGACAAGAAGAGAAAGTTTCAAGTCTTCAAGAGAAGAAGCCAGACATACAAAAAGGCTTTGCAAACAATTACACCATAGCCTGCCCAATCTACTAACTATAGTTCTCTGATGGTGGCTATGTAGATTAAGCTAGATGAGCAAAGAACAGCTCTAGAAAAGTATATAGATGAAGGTCAGAAATCCCTTCAGTTTGATCTGGCACAAGACATCAAGTCTATCAGATTTGAAGTTAATCTGCACAAGAAAGAGATGACTGAGTGTTTCCATAAAGGAGGGAATGCAGTGGTCTATTTGGCTACTCATCAAGAGAAGATTAAGACTCAAGTGGATGACATGACAGTCTAACAAGGCTATGTTTTGGAGAATCAGATAAGAATGAATGATAATCTGACTACTTCCCATAATGCCATTGTCACTAAACTGAAAACCATAGCCACTGCACAACCTGCTGAAAGTGTCACTGCCAAAGAAGCTTTTGACAAGAAGTTCCAGGATAGCCTGACTGATTTTAAAACTGTTCTTGAAAATTCTCAAAAGGCCATTGATGAACAGCTTCAGAAGTTCAAACCCTTCTATAAGGATGGGGTTAACTATCTGAATCATCAAATAAGATTCCAGAAAGATGATCTTAAGTATCACATTGTTAGAGAAGTCATAATGGGGGAGAGGGTGTTAGTCAAAGCCAGCTCTGATCATGCAAAATGGATTTCAAATTCCATCAGAGCCACCCTTGGATATCCACCTTTTTGTGATGATGATAATGTGGCAGAGTCTGGAATAAACCCTGCTTATCTTGGAGGAGAACAGGCTGAAGTGGCTCAAGTGATATACCCTCCTGCAAATTTTGATATGATACATCAGGAGGTACAGTCTATGTATAGTCCTCCTGATGGTAATCTGAATGTTATTTTGGAGAAGGTAGTACAGCCTATGCCAGAGGCAATCTTAAAAGAACAAGAGGATGCTCTAAAAGAACAAGAGGCACAATTATCTAAGAAAAGGTTCAGAGTGCAAGCTGAACTAAGGCCAGATTTTGAACAATGGAGCCCCACATCCAGGAATATCATTTTGACTACTTGGAAGGCTACTAAGGATAATATTTTGGATAGAGGCAAGTGGTATTCTGAACAAGAGTGGAGGAAACATGAGAATAGGCAAGAGGCCATTGTGCAATACAGAAGAAAGACTAAGTTGGGAAAGCTACCTTCTAATGCATAGGAGCCTAGCAAGTACTTTCCTAAGCCTTATCATTATTTTGAAAGGCTGAAGATCAAGGCTGAAGAGCAGAAAAAGACAGATCTTAAGGTAAAGAAGCCTGCTGATGACAATGATGCTCCAGTCCAATCTGGAAAGGGCATTGTTATCAAGGAGCCTGAGCAGCCTTAGGATAGAAATTTTTTCTTAAGTTTACTATGTGTAATCATTTGCATTTAACTCTCTGTAAACTTTTGATTAATGAAAATTTTGAAGTTGTGAATAATGTGATATGTGTTTAATCTATTACATTATTGTTCTGAGATAAATGTTATACATGTTCTGTTTATACATGTTTAGTACTTACACTGTTATATAATAATGTTTTACATCATACTGTGAATTTGTTATATATGGTGTATATCATTGACTAAGGGTTATGACTTCTCCAAGTAGGGGGAGATTGTTGGGTACATTGGAATATATGTACCAGATTTGAAGAAGCCTCACCCTAGTCAATGATATACATCATGGTGTATTTGATGTATTTTGAGTTGATGTGTGCAGGTTAAGTAATTGCAGGGAAAGCATAAAAGATTCTAAGTCCATGTGTAGACACCTAGAAGAAAAGTGTCGACACTTAAGAAGACTTGTGTCGACACCTAGAGAAACTGTGTCGACACTTGGAGTAATTGTGTCGACACCGGGAAGGCAGAGTCGACACCAGAAGCAAAGTGTCGACACATACAGGCAGTGTCGACACACCGTGGAGAATTGTCAAAAAGTACAAGTGTCGACACTTAGAAGTAGTGTCGACACCCAGAAGAACTTTGTCGACATCAAAAGTGTCGACACTATGAGGCTGTGTCGACACTCAGCAAACTTCAACAAAGTTTAAGTACAAGTGTCGACACAAAGGTGATGTGTCGACACTCAGCAATGTTTCAACACATGAAGAAAGTGTCGAGACTAGGAGGCTGTGTCGACACACAGCAAAGTTTCAATACATGAAGCATATGTCGACACAAAGGAGATGTGTCGACACTCAACAAAGTTCAACACAAGAAAGCTTGTGTCGACACAAAGGAGTTGTGTCGACACTCAGCAGAAATAAGTTAAAGTATTGAAGAAGGAGTACTTGTATCGACACCTTCAATCAGTGTCGACACATTCAACAGAAGACTTGTGTCGACACACAGAATCAGTGTCGACACATTCTGAAGAAGCTATGTCGAGACACAGATACAACAACACAAGGAGTTGTGTCGACACCAACAAGGCTAGTGTCGACACTTAGTCTACTTGTGTCGACACTTAGTCTATCTGTGTCGACACTTAAAGACTGACTGTCTCGACACTTTCAGACAGTTACAGAGATTTCAAGAAGTGACTGGATGACTTGACAGCTGCCATTCTAGCCGGTCTACTGCAACTGTCAGAACTGTCAGAAGGTTGTTAGGAACCGGATCAGCCGGTCACCTTGGAGAAAGTCTATATAAAGACCCTTCTCCTTTGACAGAAGATGATGATTAAGAAGATTGATTGAAGAATCAAAACACAACAAAGAAGAAGACCTTCAAGAGAAGATCTAAGAAGTTGGAGAGAGAGTGCTCCTTCTAAGAAGACAGCTGTTGAACCAGGCTGTGAAGAAAGTGCCAGATTGAGATCTAATTCTTAAGTCAGCAGTAGATTGAAGATCATCTGCTTAGAGAATCAACCTTACTGTGTTCTAATTCAAGAAGCTTTGAAGAAAGCCAAGGGAGGTTGATCTCTGCAAAGTTCTTCCAAGAACTCATCAAAAAACCAGTCAACTCTTCTCTCTCATTCAGAGTTGTGGTTATATACTTTGTAATTTTGTAATTTCTTGTAGGATCCTAAGGGATCTGAGTTGTAAGCCTAAAATTATAAAGGCTGAGTGGTAGGGCCTTTGTGCCTGAGTGTAGGAGATACAATTCTCTGAGTGTAGTCCTTGTTGAGGGTTGAGTGTAGGCCTTGTTGAAGGCTGAGTGTAGGTCTTTGTGAAGACTGAGTGGTAGGGTTGTGTGCCTGAGTTGTAGGAGTGGGATCACTCTGAGTTGTAGGAACCTATTTGGGGTTCTGAGTTGTAAGATCTGAGAATCTGAGGAGAAGTGGAGAAGTTAGGCCGAATCTAGTACACTACTAGATAGGCGAAGGGGGAAAGTGGATGTACCCAGACCTTGGGGAACTACTATAAAATCTGTGTGTACTCTGTGTATGACTGATTCTGTGATTGCTGTTTAGAGTTCTGTGAATTCTGTGATTAATTCTGCCTGTAGATTTAAAAAGATTAAGTTCACCTATTCACCCCCCCTCTAGGTGATTAGGTACTATTTCTTTCAGATCATCCACTCAAGAATTTGCTCCGCTTCCCTTCTAGCAAAAATGCTCCATCAAGCATCCAAGGAAAGACGTTCTTCTCCGCGGGAGCGATCCCACCAAGGCTCCACTTCAGCAGGAACGCTTCCATCGGGGCTCCGTGGGATTAGATATTTCTCCCAGCCAAAACACTTCCATCGAGATTCAGCGGACTTAGCAATCTTCTAAGATGAAGCACTTCCATCGAGCCTCCGAGAACTTAATCTCTTTTTCATCATTTTCGTATTTTGTACTTGTAACAGCGAGGTGACTTATCACCCTCCAAGGAATCATTCCCAAACTAATGTAAATTTCAAGGAAATAGTGGATTTTGGCTCAACACAGATCCAACCAAGTGTTTTTTCACCCTTTTTGGGTTTTCCATGTAAAGAGTGAAATTTGTCATTTGCTGCAGCTTTTCTTTTACTGTTTGCACCCAGTCCAATTTCAAGATAAGACGGTCTGATTCTTCAGAGTAGAAAAAAATCGGGTGACCTGCAACGAGTCTATTGGCCGTTTGGACCGTTTGCATATGATTATATATATAGTTTATTTACGTCACCATATATAATACCAATATCAGAATTAGCTATTTGATTATTGGCCATTTGGACCCTTTTCATATGGTCAAAAAGTCCAACACTGGTATTCAAATCAAGTGCTCCGAATTTTGAAGAAGTCAAATGAGCTCTCTTGGGCGGTTTGGGCGAACTCTTTTTCCTAGTCGAGACCCATCTTTTTCCCTTCATATGTACCTCGAAGTAACGCACCACTTAGCAGTTATCCTCTCACATAGTTTGAACGTTGTGACTTTATTGCACATTTGGCATCAACATGTCCAAAGAAGAAAAATAAAAATGATATGGCCAAAGTTGAAAGAAGCTTGAAATAAAAAAGGAGGTAAGAAAAAAACAAGTCTTTTTATATGTACCTTAAAAATTAAAAATGCTAAGGACTTAGGATATTCCTTGCGCGCTTTCGCGCACGCCACCTCCTTGCACGTGTCTCTTATTTGCGTGCTCCCGCCCGCTTCGCCTCCTTGCACGCTCTCGAGAACACATATTCCTTGTGCGCCTTCGCGCGCGCCACCTCCTTGCGTGCATCTTTTACCCGCGCGCATTTGTGCACGCTCTTGCACGCATCTCTTCCTTGTGTGCCTTCGCGCGTGCCGCCTCCTTGAGCGCGTCTCTTCCTCGCGCTCTGCCGCGCGCTATGCCTCCTTGCACGCCCCACGAGCACGTCTCTTTCTTGCGCACACCGGCATGCTCCGCCTCCTAGCGCGTGGCCTCCTTTCATGCACCCACGCTCGTCGTTTCCTTGCGCGCTCCCGCGCGCGCCTTCTCCTTGTGCGCTTTTTCTCATGCGTGTCTCTTCCTTGCATGCTCCTGCGTGCCTTTTCCTTGTGCTCTCTAGTGCGTGTTTCTTCCTTCCGCGCTCCCGCACGCTCCACTTCTCATGCGCTCCCGCGCATGTTGCTTCCTTGTGTGAGCCTCTTCCCTCCGCACTCTGCGCGCTCTAGACAAGTACCCCCCCCCCCCACCTGCGTTCACCTCCTACAAGCGCTCCACGCGCTCTCCTCCAATAGGCATCCTGCACGCTCTCTGCCAGCAAGCGCTCTGCGCGCTCTCCGCCAACAATCGCCCCGTGCGCTCACCTCCTGGAAGTGCTCTGTGCGCTCTCCTCTAATAAGCGCCCTCTGCGCTATCTGCCGACAAGCGCCCCACGCACTCACCTCCTGCAAGCGCCCCACAGACTCTCTACCAATAAGCGCTTCGCGCGCTCTCCGCCAACAAGCGCCCAACAAGCTCTCTACCAACAAACGCTTCACATGCTCTCCTCCGGCAAGCGCCCCACGCGCTCTCCTCTAACAAGCGCCCTACACGCTCTACTCCAACAAATGCCCCACGCGCTCTCCATCAGTCAGTGCCCCACACGCTCTCCTCCAACGAGCGCCCTGCGCGTTCTCCTCCAGCAAGCGCCCCACGCACTCTCCATTAGCCAGTTCTCCACGCGCTCTGCCATCAAGTCCGCACCAAGCGCACCTTCGTGTGTCCCGCTCTCAAAACCGCTGCAAGTATTAAATGTCTTTAGCTCAGCAACGAGACCACCAATCGTCAACAAGTCAGCAATTCATGTCTCCTCTAAGTCCAATATGAGACAATCCATCGAGGATAGGATGCGCCCAGCGCGCCACACGAGCTTCCAAGTCCCAGAGATCAGAACAAGTGCAACAAGTTGTTCCAGCCTCCAAGAACTATCAAAGGACTCCAAAATACAACGAGCGTATAGCTCCCCGCAACACACAAAGAAATTGTTAGCTCTACGAACGTTGGTCTATCATGCTCCGTGTTGTTCTCTCTCCCCCAATAATTGTAACGAGAAGCGTTCGGTCGCCCTTGAGTTCTTGGAAAAGCCCTATAACAACACTCAGATTTAGTGGAGGTTTGGTCGACACAGATTCGGCCATGTCGTTTTTCACCCAGTTGATGGGTTTTTCACATAAAAAATTGTCAGTTTTTCTTTCTCTGTGATTGCGTGTGCGCTCGACCGCTCCACGGGCTAAGACGGTTCAAGTTAATCCGGTCCGACCGGGGCGTCGAGTTTGTTCACAGCAGCTTCCATCGAGGTTCCGTGGACTTAACAATCTTCCAAGCCGGAGCACTTCCATCGAGCCTCCGGGGACTTAATCTCTTTTTCATCATTTTTGTATTTTGTACTTGTAACAGAGATGTGACCTGTCACCCTGCGATGAATCATCCCCAAACTCTTGTAAACTCCAAGGAAATAGTGGATTTTGGCCCGACACAGATCTGACCACGTGTTTTTTCAGCCTTTCCGGGTTTTTCACGTAAAAAAAAAGTCTTTCGTCATTTGCTGCTGTTTTTCTTTGATTGTTTGCGTCCGGTCCAATTCTGAGCTATGGCTGTCGGATTATTCGGACCGGGAAAAACCGGGTGACCCTCAACAAAACTATTGTCAATTTGGACCGTTTGCATATGATTATATATTGTTGTTTTACCTGACCATATATTATACCAATATTAGAATTAGCTCTTAGATTATTGGCCATTTGGACCCTTTGCATATGGTCATGACCAGTCTTTTCCCCTTCATACATGCCTCGAAGTAACCGTCCACTCAACAATTATCCTCTCATATAGTTTGAACGGTGTGACTTGCATTGATTGCATTTTTGGCATCACATGTCCAAAGAAGAAAAATAAAAATGTTATGGACAAATTTGAAAGATGCTTGGAATTAAAAAAAAGGAGATAAGAAAAAAGAACCAAGTGTTTTTATAAGTACCTTAGAATTTCAAGTATATATAAAGAGGTTAGATTTATAAGAGCCAACATCGTAAATTCTTCTTCTTCTTCAATAGCACGGTATTTAGGTTCGATCTTTACACCTCGATCACAATTACTCATGGCGTTTTCCCAACGAATGGTTCCGGTTGCAAAACTCTCAATCCTTCTGTTAATCTTAGGTGACAAGTCCAGCTCTTTCTCCCTATCCCTAGCTTAATTTGACTTTCTTTTTTATGTAAATATCCTATTTAGGTAGGACATTTTTGATAAATTGACGTACTTGTTTATTTATAGAAATCAATTTTTCATGTGCATTTACTTTGGGCCAATGAACTAACAATTATAATTAATAATAATGTGTTGATCAGTATTTTTTGAAGTGACTGCCGCATGGACCCCATTAACCTCATCAAATAAGGTCGTTGATTTAAAAAATGGCTGCAGAAAAATAACACATACCATTCGGTGGGGTGTTACATGTACGGTATCTAATTGCAAAAGTTATTGCTATAAAAAGCGTCGTAAGGGAAAGCCCGGATGCAGGGTGGAACAATATGGCTGCCTCGACCGTATCAGATGCACCTGTCAGATTTGCCCCATAGACCAGCCTTATCAGCCTAAGTTGCGCCACTGCTATAAGCCACTCCCTCAATGGCACAATAAATATATTGGGCCTTAATATATGCAGCAGTCTGAATTAAAAAGTCTACCGGGAGCTTCCATACCTTACTTCATGTACTCTCTTTTTGAAATAATTTTAGGGAACGCTACTCGCTCCCAGAGGAAAGAGCGCGGGTAGCGTTCTCGCCGTTCAATTGAGTGTCAAAATTTGTGCTTTTTCCTTTTTTTTGCAAGATCACCGACGTTGAATATGTGAGTTCAATGGCTTAAATTTCACCCGCTCTCAGAGAAAGAGTGCTTCATGTACGCAATTTTATTCCTCTTTTTGCTACTTTCTTCTTCTCAGTAATGATGTCGATGATGATGATGATGATGATGATAATTTGAGCAAATTTTTCCTATAGGCTTCTTCCACGGGAGCACCCCCGTCGGTTGCCTCTCCTTCGCCTTCACCGTGGCGCGCCCGCCACCGATGTCGTCGCCGCCCTTCCGGCGAGCTTGACCGGGCTGCCCAAGCTGCCCGAACCACCTGAGGGCAAGGTTGTCATGTCCATAAAATTGGTGATCCGGGGGACCCGAATCATGCATTCTTACTTGCCATATATGCCATTTGGACCCTTGCACCTACTGTCAGGATCTACGCAAACTGATGATCTCGTGACTTCAAAAAAAGGGCAATTCACCGAAACAAACTCGCAAAAGCAACACACATGAAAGAATAATTTTAGCTTGTCGATCGAACAAAAAAACTCGCACATCCAAAAATATATGACCGTTAGGAAAAAAAATTATGGCTCATTTTGCTCGAAAAACGATCTCCGAAAATTGATTGGCATTTGATGGGGTTTCCCGAAAAGTCTTCAAAGCGTTTTAGAAGATTTGGTTATAGGTAGATGCTCAGAATAAATTTGTTGGATCTACTTGCGCCCTTAGAGGGGGCAGGGGGTGTTAAGACTTCATTTGGGAGAGCGATTGGGCTTGTAAAAAAATTGTTACAAATGCATGTTGGTAAATAGTGTTGTTCGGAACTGGTTGTTAAAAATAAAGATGTGTTTGGAAAGTCTGTGTTTACAGAGCTGTTCAGAACTGAGAACTATTTGAAAAAACAGCAAGGACATTTTATAAATATTTTTTTATTATAAAATAATTTTTATTATATAAAATTTTTAATTATTTTTCTAATATATACATATATATTTAAACTGTTGAAACAATTAATTCAAAAAAATACTAATAATATTACTGTTTATATATTATATAATTTGGTACACATTATCTCAGGGCCTCCGCCGTGCCGGAGCCTTGCCCCGCCGCCTGCTCATCTTGGTTTTTAAGGTTGTCATCAGCGGCCTGCCCGGAGCCCAACGACGGGGTCGCCGGACCCCGGTAAACCCACAAAGGGTATCCCACCAGGGGGATCCGACGGTGGACCTAACCGTGAGGCCCAGATCTAGGCCTCACGGTCAGGGCCACCGCCGGCGGTGGCCCTACCGGAGCGCTGTCGGGATACCCCCGACGGATTCGTCGTGGTCCGGCGAGCCCGCCTGGGGGCTCCGGGCATGCCGACGGAGGTGGACCTAAAAAAGTACTTCATGTTTACTGCCTGTGGGCAACCCTAATGCTGAGGGGCCCACCATTCCAAATTCAAAATTTCTGGCTCCCGAAACGTTTTGTAAACCTTCCGTCATCACCGGCCACTTTCGCCACGCCGCCCTTACCTTCGCAGGCTTAAGAGGTTTTATTGCTCACAGGGAAAAAAATAGTCGGACCTCCTCCCTCACCTCCATCGATAGCAGTGGTAGCGGTCACTTCTTTCTCCGCAAACTTGTCCAAGCCCTAAGGCGAGGAAGACAACATCGAAAGGGATTTTTTTAGGGTCATCTTCTCCCATTTCTGAAGTTAACCAAGGTTTTCGTGTTTGTTCTTCTCTGCTCTCCGCATTGTTGTTGTTTGGATTCCTGATGGTTTTAGTGTTTTATTGTTAATCTTATTTGCTCTCTAATTTTGCAAAACTTCATAGATGCATTTTATCGTTTTTTTTTATATTGCTCTCATTTGTATTTTGTACTCAATTATGAGCAATCAGATAAGGTATTCCACGGAGAGTTTTTTTATTAAAGACTTCCTCCTTGAGAGGTTATCGGAGGGTACCGGTGACCGACCTTGAGGCTGAAGAAGAGCTATCGCCCCCCCCCCACCCATCCCCTAACGAGCTTGCGAACTTTCTCAGCGATCCGCATGATGTCGAGCTAATGAAGGAGCGAATGGTGGAAGTTATGGGAAAGGTCATCTGGGCATAGCGGGAGGCCTCTGATCGAGCGGGCGAACATCAAGCAGCCATCGAGCGTCGTCTTAGCACTCTTAAGAGGGACTACTCGCACCTCATCGACAAGATGGTGCGGCAGGGATGCAGGTGCAAGGATACCTCTCCTGGGATGTACATTGCAAGAGCGAGGGACCAGATGTTGAGGCGAATTACAGGCCTCCCACACTCAGGAGCCACAAGACTGCCTTGCATGCCTTTTTCAGCACAAAGAACTTCAACGTTAGGCATCTGCGGCGGAACCTTGACTCCCTCCTACCCGTTCTCGCCGGAGAAGGTAATATTATTCCCCTTAAAATTTTGAATTCCCGCCTCGGATTGGTAAAGCTTACCCTTACTGTCCGTGCAGGTGAGCGAGAGGTCCCCCTCCGGCAACCGTATGAGGAAATCGAGGTTCTTTCCCGCGGTCTGTCTCTCGTCTTATCCGCGGTCGTGATCTGCAGGGAGGAGCCGGGTACCTCGTCTCAGCCGAGTTCCCAAAGAGGAAGCCAGACGCTCCCCCCAACATCCTCCAAGAAAACCAAAACGTTTGCGCTGGACAAGGGCAAGTCCGTCGTCGAAGCCCCTGCCAAGACCCCGACCATGATGGAAACGAGCGCTGCCGCCAAGAACGTCGCTGCGACAGAGAAGGCTCCCACGGGACCAGTGTCAGGAGGGCACCAGAATTTCGGCCTCGGCGAGAAATACATGGACAAGGCAGGGTAACCCCTGCTCCAATGGGATCACAAGGCCAACTGGGTCTCCATCTCAATGCTCCTCCCCTCGTGGATAAAACAAGGTTCTACCTGCAGCGATGCCTTCACACTCGCCTTTGGCTTGTATAGCCGTGAGTATGACAGTATCTTTGACGTGGAGTAAACTCGTACACTCGCGCATGAGACTACGCGGGCCCAGCTGCGCTCCCTCGAGATCGTGCACATGTCGTCGTGCCACAGCCTCAATCTTGAGCGGAACCTGGGCAACATTCAGAAGTCGTGGGATCTAGCCTCGGCGGAGGTTGCCTCCCTGAAAGCTAAGCTGAAGGCCTCCGACGCGCTTCTCTCTAGTCGCCCAATGCAAGTGGTGAGTGAAACATCCCTAGTCTTTCACCCTAGTTTTATTTTACACCATCTTCGTTTAATATCCTTTATACAGGACTCCGCGAATTCCGAGCTGCTGCGCGCGCGGGTGGCTAAACTTTAGCGCGAGGTCACGGGGTTGAAGTTTGAGAACAAGCGCCTGCAAGAACTCGTCTCGCCACCTCCCGGTGAGAAAGGTAAACTGCATCAGTACACCAACCATGCGATCGAGGTGCTGATGCATTAGAATGCACATGGGGCGGCCAAGCACGTGATCGAGGTGTTGCAAGAGGCCGGATTACTGAACGACGACAGCGAGAAGCTCACGATGCGCAATAATCTCCCTTGGTTGTTCACTCCCATCGAAGCGCTCGAGGATGAGCATGATCTCCAGCACGGGAATGACGCCGATTCACCCCTCCGCGAGAGCAAAGGATCCTCCAGTGAGAAACTCGGCGACTCATCATGAAGACTTTCTGCTTTTCTATTCTGACTTTGTATTTTGTTTTTCATGGTCATTCATGCCTTAGGCGAGACCCCTAGTTGTAAGAATACTTTTTGGAATACATGTAAATTTTTTAAGTTCTCTGTTTCTGTCGAAATTGCTTTTATTATTAATTTTTTTTGTCTCTCATTTCTTGCCATTTGCAAATGCTCCCGCGTGCTCGCATGTTGCCGACCCTTAGTTCCTAGGCGGCGACTGAATCGCTCTTGCTCAAAGGGTTTTTTTCGTTTTAGTAGACCTGACATAACCCAGGCGCCTTCGCGCCAGCCCTATGCTCTTAGGCGGTGACCGTAATGGCCTTGCATTCGTGGACTGTGCTAGGAGATAAATGACCTCAGTTCCTTACCTAGAGAGGCTAGTCTGCCTAGAGGGCCTGCAAAGTGGATTTTGCTGAGGGCGTGTCGCCGAATGGTCTTTACGTTATGCAGACCCCAATCGCACATCTAGGTCCAACCTGCCATACTCTGAAAAAGCGCCATTATCTTTGGAGATTTCCCTTCCAAACTACTTCACAATGTCCACCAAGGGCCTTCCATACATGTCAGCTAGTTGAGAGCCTGACATCGGGATTGCCTCAGGACTATTTTCCAAACACCACTGAGTGACTTCTAGCTCTGCCAGCTAATGGGAGCTTAGTCAGCGGGAACTTATCGGGGTCAACATTCCCAACACCACCGAGTGACTTCCAGCCCTACTGTTGGAACACCTGTTTTGATTTGTGCTACGTTCACTTCTTAGGTTGTGTTGACCCATGATGTATAGTTAGGGTCACTAGTTTTTCTTTCTAAGTATTAGGCCAGTCCCCCAATGTCAACTTCATGGACCTGCCTGATGTGGACTTCAGATTCAAGACTTAGAAGTTTTTCAGTTGTTTGGAAATTAGTTCGACGTTCGTCGAACTCAGCAAGAGAACAAAAAGACAATTCTTTCAGAGCAAAAAATTACAGAGAGATATTCTTAGCAAGAGCAAAAACTTCACAGCAGCTCTAAATTCTCACCTCTCACCTTGCTCTCAAGAAGGTAGAAGAACAACACTTATTCATCAAGAGTCTTCTTAATCTTCTCTTTCCAGGAATTTGCTGAGTCATTATAGATTCATCTGTCTAAAGTTCCTGAATATGTTTTTCACAAGCTGAAGACCTACACACTCCTGGACAAAGCTTCTCAATCCTTGTAAGACTAAAAGCTCAAACATTATTGACCATCAAAAGACGGTAGTGTGGCCCTTGAGGTCCTGTACACCTAGAATGTGCCATGAATGCACGGGGCATCTGACCGGAAGTGCATGTGTCTGTGGCGAATGGTGCTTAAGTTGCACGTTGTGATGACCAATATATGATTATACTAATGCTTACAGGGAAGGAGCACCACCACCTCGAGTGAGGGGTGGGGTCGTTATAATTTGGTCAACTAATACTGACTGTTGCTTTTGTTTGCCACTATTGCGGTGAGATGTTGCTTGCAGGTGCAGCTGAGACAAGTGGTAAATAGCGGGTTGGAGCCCATGATAGCTATGCCGGCCCTCGAAGGCCAAAGTGAATAGCTAGTTTTTACTTTACAGTTCATGTGTGGTCGGCCTGCGTGCCGATGTTTGTAAAACATTAACTTTTGAGTAAACCTTGCAAGGCCTTAAGTCCATGTCTTTGATTTTGCGTATTTTCAGTACTCATTCCTATTTCTCTGTTTGGTGGACATTCATGTTAGTTTGGGTTCTGTTTATAACCTTTAAAATTACTTCCGCAAGAATGTGATATGTGTTAGGCTACGTTGTGTTGGATGATGGTTTCAATTAGTAACTCCTTGGTCTGTCTATAGAATATGGAGTCGGGCCCCGACCGCACCTACTGCTATATGTTATGTGACGGATAGGGGTGTTACAATTAAACATATCAGTAAATATTTTTCTATACTAACTTGTTTCTGTACCAGTAATGAAACTATGAAGCAATATTATAACTGAAATGTTAGTAACCATAAAATAGTAGAAGCAGTTATAAAACAATAATCTTCGGTAGCTATATACTAGTATCTGTGTAAGAAAGAAAGCTATGTAACAGTGTCAGTGCAAGTATGTAAAGTATATCAGTATTAGTGCAAGAAGGTAAGTTATGAGATAATGTAATCATGAAAGTAATGTAACTATAAAATCATATCAGTTCACATGTTCATTAGCAATGTATCAATGTAACTATATAATCGTACGTTCTTATGTTATCTTTTACGTTACGTAATGTTAAGGGTAACTGTAAATGTATCTGTATCCATATTTCAGTATTATTTGGGCCCGACCCCTCGGGGTCTACAGTGTCCAAATCAGTACGTTCAACACGTGTCTATGCTTTGCGGCCGACTGATTTGCCAAACCATTGGTATTATTTATGCGCATTTACATTCAGTTATACCCTTAAAATTTCCATGCATCGATGCACTTTCATTTATATTCGTTGTATGTAATTCTTTAAGATATATAGGGTTCATTTATTTCTTAATCCCCTCAGAAACTAATCACATGCTTGCCTTTTTAAAGGTCATACATAATAGTGATAATCATTATCAATGATATAAAATTATTTCATGCTAGCATATGCAAGTACTCAGGTATTTGACATTCTAATACGAGTGTACATAATGAATAAGAAAGCAATAAAGCATAAAATTAAACAGGTAGCTCTCACCATCAATTATTCTTCCTTTTATAGCATTTCATGTCATCGTTGTGCCTATTTTGAGAAGCCATCCTTCACGGTATCTAAATAAAAATCGTATCACTTAGGATCTTTTATACCGGGGTTGCGCCACATTATAGCTATAACATTAACTATTAGGTTAATATCATTTAGCAGGTACTTATTCAGCCCTCTATTTTTACATAACTATAAAAAAATACAAAGTCAAAGGAAGATCAAAACTCAATCTCAACTCACTACTCTTAGCAGCCAACTAAGAAGCACCTAAATGAATACTCAACGCTTTGAGCTAACTGTTATGATGAAACCAACTCAACTCCACTCTAGTAAGGATAAGGAATTCGAAAGTAAATCACAAAGTCTCCACAATAACTCTTTATTAATTTTCTACTATAACAGTCATCCAAACAATACCAGGCAAGTCCCAAGTTTTGGTATTCATTCTCATATCATAACTATGCAAAATAATGTATTTCTAAACTTAGATTCATGCAACAACACCCACAATAAGAGGAGTAGCAGCAACCGGACAGCTAAAAGTACAAACCGGCCACCCAACCTCAGGTACTTCAATAATAAAAGAACTCCCATATTGGTTAACCATATTCAGCCCTCCTTTTATCATAACCAAAAAGAGAGACATGTGCTTTGCACCAAAAACGGTATGCATAACAAGGATCCAAACTGGAAAAGCACAAATTCCCCCAAACCACACAAAAGACAAATATACGACAATAGGCCAAACATATACAAAAAAGAACCCAACAATAAGCCTATGCTAGTAAAACCAAAACGACCGACCACTAACAGCTATAACCAAAACTCAAAATCTAAAAACCCTAACATGTAACAATATGAAATCTAGATCATATATGGGGAAAATACGAGAAATCAAAGTGGAAATAATGCTTACAGTGAAATTACAATAATCTGGGTGATTTAACACGAAAAAAAGAACCCGATTATACCCAGTCCAAGTAAAACTTTGCCAATCTGTGGTTTCAGCAATAGCTGATAGATCCCCTTGAGATTTTGTGGAGTTAAGCAAAGGATATAAGGAGAAACGAGGACAAAGAGAAGCTCCATTCTGGGAGCCCTAACAACGATTTGGGTGAGAAAAGGAGAAGGTCGACAACAATACTAAAGAAGATAAATACGTCCTTATATTATTGTTGTCGCAACTGCAGAGAACCAACGCCAAACTAAGGCAATCCTTAATAAATATCTCATGAGTCCCCACAGAACCGGAACAACAAAAATAAACGCAAAGTTAATGTTATCGTCAAGCATGTGAAACTCTCCAATCATATACTAATAGAACAGAGAAAAACAAAAGCTTATATGAAAATGACCCAAAATCCAATTAAATCTCATTTTATCGTCACTGAGTGTACTATTATCATCATAGGGGATATCTAACGATCTCAATTGAATTAAAAATTTAAAATAAATTTCATTATCCGTTTGGGTCACTTCACGTTTTGGGTCGTTACATGGAGGACCTCCCTTTTGAACTCCTCCAGCATCCTGACCGTGACACCACTCGTCGGGGGTGGCGAGCCGCCCGAGCCAGCTCCTTCATCCTCGCCTCTAGCCATGAAGCTTAGCTCAAGATTTTCGTGTAAGCAACGGTCCATGTCACCGGACCAAAAATGTTGGAACCAAAACTTGGTCCCAACGAGAGTTCGGACTCAAGGGTGTAGCTAACACCTACTTCTTTCGAACTTGAGCTCCTGATCAACCACTTGGAATTAGAAAACTGATCCTGGGCTGCAGCATGGAGGTCTCACCACAAACCCAAAGATCTCTAGAGTGCTTCCGCTCTCAAGCCAATAGTTGAGTTATGCATCTTGGAGGGCTTACACAGCCAAACCAAAATAACCCAAGGAAGTGGAAGCCAAAAAGACAGTATTCCCTCTAAAGGTGCCCACAAGGTCTATTTTTATAATTATGAGTATGGTCTGCAAACAGAGTAACTCCGCTACTCTAAAAGGCATACGCAGCCCAATTGGGTCTGCCAACAGCATAACTCCGCTATTCTGAAAGGCTATTTGCAGGCCTCCGCTGGAACACAGATAATTTTACCTCTGGATCCCACCACTGGGCGAGTGGTCCATGAAGGCACCACTTGCTAGAAGAAGCGAATGCTAGGGTGAGCCGAGCACTTGCCTCGGCAGCTCCCCAAAGGGTGAGTGTGGGGTTCCCCCATTCACCTGACTTGGTGAGAGCCTTCCCTACTGCTTTGGCAGAGGCCCTGAGTCTCCTTCTCGGCGAGAGCGGGTCTGCCTACCGCACCCGCCTACTCTGGCCAACTTGATCCTGAGGATCCTTGGCCTCGTCGGGGGCCCAATCATCGAATATGGTGTTGTACACAATCCCCTCTCTTATCGAACTAGTTCTACGCTCGGAAAGTAGTGTCCAACCCCAGGTATTTGGTGAGTGCTTTCTGACCTGGAAGAGAATCTTTGGTGGGACCCTTCATGTCTCTATATATATCCCAGGACCTGGCCTTAACATGATACCGTCTGATCATCCACCGCTCGTCCTCTGAGCTCTCACCGCTCCGCAGATGTTCACCAAACCGGTCACAAATCCACTCATACAAGAGCTACCAGATCGTCTCGCCGCTGCGCTGCCGAAAACCAACTCCAAAACTTCCAGATATACCTCGTGGCTTTCATCCAAGTGGCCCGCAGAGACGCCACATCGGTCGAGAAAGGATAAGATGGTTCGATGGAATCTCATGACGGACGACTCCGCTTCTCTGACTCCAACCCCTCACTATGAGAACCACGGAATCCTGACGGAGATACTTTACTCTCCACCCTGTCGATAATCCCAGAAAAGCCTGTTATACTGAGTGGCTGGCCCACTCGCAGGAGCCACTGACGGGAAATGATGCGGGGGCCCCTGGCGAATGTTGAGGTGTCTCGTCTCTCCGATGGGAATGGGTAGCCGATCTAGGATCCCGCCCCCCAATTGCCGAGGTCGAACCCCCACTTGCCTCTGGTAATCCACTGGTCACCTTTTCGCATTTCCTAGCTTACATTCTTTTGCTCACAATATGCAGTTCTTCCCTACGGGACCACTGGTCTGAAAAGACCAGTAACCCAGATTCCCGTTGCCGAGAACCCTCAGGATCTCGCATTGGGTTCTCGTCCCTCGGCCGAAAAGGTAGTAGACAACTCCCAACCGACCGAGATCCATCAATCGGAACAAATGTTGATCCGCCCGGTACGAGGAAAACCACGCCAATCTCTTCCCGAGAGGCTCTTCGAGGAGAGACCCAGTTCTTCTTGCCAGCAAACAGTCGAAGGCATCGTCCCCGCAATAGGTAAATAAGAACGCACTTTGCCCTTTTCGCTCTAAAACGATTTTATTAAAGACTTCCTCCTTGTCAGGTTATCGGAGGGTCCCCACGACCGACCCTAAGGCTGAAGAAGAGCTATCCCCCCTCCCCCAGTGAGCTTGTAGGGAGGCAGGTGGGCGTGAGGAGACTACCAGGAGGAGTCGGGCGAGATGGACCGGCAGGGAGGCGGGCGCGGGGAGAGGCATGGACTACTCGCTATTGAGAGGGACTACTCGCCCCACACGCTCTCCATCAGCCGGCTCTTTGCGCACTCTGCCATCAAGTCCACACCAAGAGCACCTTCGTGTGTCCCACTTTCAAAACTGCCGCAAGTATTAAACTCGTTCAGCTCAACACTTATATTCAAATCAGCTCTCTTGGGGGCTTGGGCGAACTGTTTTGCCTAGTCGTGACCAGTCTTTTCCCCTTCATATGTGCCTCAATGTAACCGGTCACTCAGCAGTTATCCTCTCATATAGTTCAAACGTTGTAACTTGATTGCACTTTTGGCATCAAAAAGCCCAACAATGATATTCACCTCATACCATGTACACTGCATAGAACTTCTCGCCATGTGCAAAGCATAATGACGAGCTCATGAGGGCCCAACCATCATAACCGACAACTTGTAGCTTACTCGGTCGCCTGGCATCATTCCACTCCATAGAGCTAGGACCCCATGTATTCAGCAAATGTGAAAGCTTGCATCATTCTGACGTCCTAAGGTACAGATGCCATCAATGGATTACGTATGAAAAGGATCTATCTCAACATTTGATAAGAACAGACACCAAGTCCTTATGTGCATCCACGTGTGAGTGGGCACCATGTCCTTCAATATCTTCTAGCTACAACGGACCCACTGGTCCCTCCACGACATTAAGTCAAGTGGAAGGATATCCTTCCACGTCACATACGATAAACCTCCACCAGTGTTAATGTCCCGCCGCAACCACACCAGCTAGTGCGCAGCACCACACTCACACATTCATACAAAAAGAAATGTAAAAAATGGTGCGCTTCCACACCAGTGCAACACATAAAGTACAATGCGAAAGGACATTCCTACATAGTGCTGCAGGCATCACACAACAAGCAAGTACGATGTACGCGTGGTAAACCCCAAGGCAAGGTAGTCAAGGTTTGAAATTTTTGGGCTCGTCGCTTTGCGGTTTACGACCCGCAAAAATTTGAGGGGAATTTGATGGGGTTTCCCCTGAAATATCTGAGCCAAACCAGAAAGACTGAAATCGAGGACACATGGGGAAAGTCCCTCCCGATCGGACAAGTCGTGCGCAAAAAGCGGCGCTCCCCCCAAAGGCTCGAAAACACCAAAGAAGATGGCAAAGCAAAACATGCACTCACGCAAGCGCACGCTTTGCACATGAGCATCATGATCACATGCGCCTCGCGGGCGGGCAAGCGCGCCTCATAGGAACATAGCGCACAAGCGCTCGCGCGCCCGTGTACAATGCTCCCCGCCTCCGCCCTCCTCTGGTCATCTCCGCCTCCTCTGGCCGCCTCGGCCGCCATCGATCATCGCCATAGCCGAGCAACCTAATCAGGCCTCCCGAACTGTCCGGCAGTCACTTTTATCATTTCATTAAAATTTGTGATCCAAGTGACCAAAACGTAGCAACGTCATTCACCAGCACGAATTCCGTCCCGGCGCAATTACTGTCATATCCCTCCAGAAAACACTAAATAGGCCCTCATGCCTTCATTTGAAGACAATCAACGCTAGAGGCTAGAGAGAGCTCTGGGATTGTCTGGCGAGGACGTGGATTTAGACCGATCGTCCACTCAAGAATTCGATCCGCTCCCCTTCTAGCAAAAATGCTCCATCAAGCGTCCAAGGCAAAACGTTCTTCTCCGCGGGAGAGCTCCCACCAAGGCTCCGCTTCAGCAGGAGCGCTTGCATCGAGGCTCCGTGGACTTAGATATTTCTCCCAGCCGGAACGCTTACATCGAGATTCAGTGGACTTAACAATCTTCTAAGCTGAAGCACTTCCATCGAGCCTCCGAGAACTTAATCTCTTTTTCATCATTTTCGTATTTTGTACTTGTAACAGAAAGGTGACATGTCACCCTCTGAGAAATCATTCCCGAACCCTGGTAAATTTCAAGGAAATAATGGATTTTGGCTAGACACTGACCGACCACGTGTTTTTTCACCCTTTTTGGGTTTTCCACGTAAACAATGACATTTGTCATTCTCTGCTGCTTTTTTTTATTGTTTGCACCCAGTCCAATTTCAAGATAAGATTATCCGATTCTTCAGAGCAGAAAAAAATCGGGTGAGCTGCAACAAGTCTATTGGCCATTTGGACCGTTTGTATATGATTATATATAATTATATATAGTTTATTTACGTGACCATATATTATACCAATATTAGAATTAACTATTTGACTATTGGCCATTTGGACCCTTTTCATATGGTCAAAAAGTCCAACGCTGAAATTCAAATAAAGTGCTCCCAATTTTGAAGAAGTCAAATCAGCTCTCTTGGGCAGTTTGGATGAACTCTTTTGCATATGGTCGAGACACGTCTTTTCCCCTTCATATGTGCCTCGAAATAACGGACCACTCAGCAGTTATCCTCTCATATAGTTTGAACGTTGTGACTTGATTGCACATTTTGCATCAACATGTCCAAAGAAGAAAAATAAAAATGTTATGGCCAAATTTGAAAGAAGCTTGAAATAAAAAAGGAGGCAAGAAAAAAGAACAAGTCTTTTTATATGTACCTTAAAAATTCAAAAATGCTAAGGACTTAGGAGATTCCTTGCGCGCCGCCTGCTTGCACGTGTCTCTTTTTTACGTGCTCCCTCCCGATTCGCCTCCTTGCACGCTATCGAGAACACATATTCCTTGCACGCCCCACGAGCGCGTCTCTTTCTTGCGCACACTGGCATGCTCCACCTCCTAGCGCGCGGCCTCCTGTCATGCTCCCACGCTCGTTGTTTCCTTGCGCGCTCCCGCGCGCGCCTTCTCCTTGTGCGCTTTTTCTCATGCGTGTCTCTTCCTTGCATGCTCCTGCGCGCCTTTTCCCTGCGCTCTCTAGCATGTGTTTCTTCCTTTTGCGCTCCCGCACGCTCCGCTTCTCATGCTCTCTCGCGCACGTTGCTTCCTTGTGTGAACCTCTTCCCTCCGCACTACGTACACTCCAGACAAGTACCCCCCCCAAGCGCTCACCTCGTACAAGCGCTCCACGCGCTCTCCTCCAATAGGCGTCATGCACGCTCTCTGCCAGCAAGGGCTCCGCGCGCTCTGCGCCAACAATCGCCCCGCGCGCTCCCCTCCTGGATGCGCTCTGTGCGCTCTCCTCCAATAAACGCCCTCTGCGCAATCTACCGACAAGCGCCCCACGCACTCACCTCCTGCAAGCGCCCCACGGACACTCTACCAACAAGCGCTTCACGCTCTCTCCGCCAACAAGCGCCCTGCAAGCTCTCTACCAACAAGTGCTTCACATGATCTCCTCCGGCAAGCGCCCCACGCGCTCTCCTCTAACAAGCGCCCTACACGCTCTACTCTAACAAATGCCCCACGCGCTCTCCATCAGTCAGCGCCCCACGCGCTCTCCTCCAGCGAGCGCCCTGCGCGTTCTCCTCCAGCAAGCGCCGCACGCACTCTCCATCAGCCAGTTCTCCACGCGCTCTGCCATCAAGTCCGCACCAAGCGCACCTTCGTGTGTCCCGCTTTCAAAACCGCTGCAAGTATTAAACGTCTTCATCTCAGCAACGAGACCACCAATCGTCAGCAAGTCAGCAATTCATGTCTCCTCTAAGTACAATATGAGACAATCCACCAAGCATTGGATGCGCCCAGCGCGCCACACGAGCTTCCAAGTCCCAGAGATCAGAACAAGTGCAACAAGTTGTTCCCGCCTCCAAGAACTATCAAAGGACTCAAGAATACAACGAGTGTATAGCTCCCCGCAACACACGAAGAAATTGTTAGCTCTGCGAACGTTTGTCTGTCACGCTCCGTGCTGTTCTCTCTCCCCCAATAATTGTAACGAGAAGCGTTCTGTCGCCCTTGAGTTCTTGGAAAGGCCCTATAACAACACTCAGATCTAGTGGAGGTTTAGTCGACACAGATTCGGCCATGTGGTTTTTCACCCAGTTGACGGGGTTTCCCCATAAAAAATTGTCAGTTTTCCTTTCTCTGTGATTGCGTGTCCGCTCGACCGCTCCGTGGGCTAGGACGGTTCAAGTTAATCCGGTCCGACCAGGGCATCGAGTTTGTTCACAGCAGCTTCCATCAAGGTTCCGTGGATTTAACAATCTTCCAAGTCGGAGCACTTCCATCGAGCCTCCAGGGACTTAATCTCTTTTTCATCATTTTCGTATTTTGTACTTGTAACAGAGAGGTGACCTGTCACCCTGCGATGAATCATCCCCAAACTCTTGTAAACTCCAAGGAAATAGTGGATTTTGGCCAGACATAGATCCGACCACGTGTTTTTTCAGCCTTTCCGGGTTTTTCACGTAAAAAAAAGTCTTTCGTCAGTTGCTGCTATTTTTCTTTGACTGTTTGTGTCTGATCCAATTCCGAGCTATGGCGGTCGGATTATTCGGACCGGCAAAAACCGGGTGACCCTCAACAAAACTATTGTCCATTTGGACCGTTTGCATATGATTATATATTGTTGTTTTACCTGACCATATATTATACCAATATTAGAATTAGCTCTTAGACTATTGGCCATTTGGACCCTTTGCATATGGTTGTGACCAGTCTTTTCCCATTCATACGTGCCTCGAAGTAACCGTCCACTCAACCGTTATCCTCTCATATAATTTGAACGCTGTGACTTGCATTGATTGCATTTTTGCCATCACATGTCCAAAGAAGAAAAATAAAAATGTTATGGACAAATTTGAAAGATGCTTCGAATTAAAAAAAGGAGATAAGAAAAAAGAACCAAGTGTTTTTATAAGTACCTTAGAATTTCAATTATATATAAAGAGGTTAGATTTATAAGAGCCAACATCCTAAATTCTTCTTCTTCAATAACACGGTATTTAGGTTCGATCTTTGCACCTCGATCACAATTACTCATGGCGTTTTCCCAACGAATGGTTCTGGTTGCAAAACTCTCAATCCTTCTGTTAATCTTAGGTGACAAGTCCAGCTCTTTCTCCCTATCCCTAACTTAATTTGACTTTCTTTTTTATGTAAATATCCTATTTAGGTAGGACATTTTTGATAAATTGACGTACTTGTTTATTTATAGAAATCAATTTTTCATGTGCATTTACTTTGGGCCAATGAACTAACAATTATAATTAATAATAATGTGTTGATCAGTATTTTTTGAAGTGACTTCCGCATGGACCCCATTAACCTCATCAAATAAGGTCGTTGATTTAAAAATTGGCTGCAGAAAAATAACACATACCATTCGGTGGGGTGTTACATGTACGATATCTAATTGCAGAGGTTATTGCTATGAAAAGAGTCGTAAGGGAAAGCCCGGATGCAGGGTGGAACAATATGGCTGCCTCGGCCGTATCAGATGCACCTGTCAGATTTGCCCTATAGACAAGCCTTATCAACCTAAGTTGTGCCACTGCTATAAGCCAGTACCTCAATGGAACTATAAATATATTGGGCCTTAATATATGCAGCAGTCTGAATTAAAAAGTCTACTGGGAGCTTCCATACCTTACTTTATGTACTCTCTTTTTGAAATAATTTTAGGGAACGCTACTCGCTCCCAGGGGAAAGAGCGCGGGTAGCGTTCTCGCCGTTCAATTGAGTGTCAAAATTAGTGCTTTTTCCTTTATTTTTTTTTGCGAGATCACCGACGTTGAATATGTGAGTTCAATGGCTTAAATTTCACCCGCTCTCAGAGAAAGAGTGCTACATGTACGCAATTTTATTCCTCTTTTTGCTACTTTCTTCTTCTCAGTAACGATGTCGATGATGATGATGATGATGAAAATTTGAGCAAATTTTTGCTATAGGCTTCTTCCACAGGAGCACCCCCGTCGGTTGCCTCTCCTTCGCCATCACCGCGGCGCGCCCGCCACCGATGTCGTCGCCGCCCTTCCGGCGAGCTCGACCGGGCTGCCCAAGCTGCCCGAACCACCCGAGAGCAAGGTTGTCATGTCCTTAAAATTGGTGATCCGGGCGACCCGAATCGTGCATTCTTACTTGCCACATTTACCATTTAGACCCTTGCACCTACTGTCGGGATCTACGCAAACTGATGATCACGTGACTTCAAAAAAAGGGCAATTCACCGTAACAAACTCGCAAAAGCAACACACATGAAAAAATAATTTCAGCTTGTCGATCGAACAAAAAACTCGCACATCCAAAAATATATGACCGTCAGGAAAAAAATTTATGGCTCATTTTCCTCGAAAAATGATCTCCGAAAATTGATTGACATTTGATGGGGTTTCCCGAAAAGTCTTCAAAGCGTTTTAGAAGATTTGGTTATATGTAGATGCTCAGAATAAATTTGTTGGATCTACTTGCGCCCTTAGAGGGGGCGGGGGGTGTTAAGACTTCATTTGGGAGAGCGGTTGGGCTTGTAAAAAAATTGTTACAAATGCATGTTCGTAAATAGAGTTGTTCGGAACTGGCTGTTGAAAATAAAGATGTGTTTGGAAAGTCTGTGTTTACAGAGCTGTTCAGAACTGAGAACTATTTGAAAAAATAGCAATGACATTTTATAAATATTTTTTTATTATAAAATAATTTTTATTATATAAAATTTTAAATTATTTTTCTAATATATATATATATATTTAAATTGTTGAAACAATTAATTCAAAAAAATACTAATAATATTACTGTTTATATATTATATAATTTGGTACACATTATCTCAGGGCCTCCGCCGTATCGGAGTAATGCCCCGCCGCCTGCTCATCTTGGTTTTAAAGGTTGTCATCAGCGGCCTGCCCGAAGCCCAATGACGGGGTCGCCGGACCCCGGTAAACCAACAAAGGGTATCCCACCAGGGGGATCCGACGGTGGACCTAACCGTGAGGCCCAGATCTAGGCCTCACGGTCAGGGCCACCGCCGGCGGTGGCCCTACCGGAGCGCTGTCGGGATACCCCCGACGGGTTCGTCGGGGTCCGGCAAGCCCGCATGGGGGATCCGGGCAGGCCGTCGGAGGTGGACCTAAAAAAGTACTTCATGTTTACTGCCTGTGGGCAACCCTAATGCTGAGGGGCCCACCATTCCAAATTCAAAATTTCTGGCTCCCGAAAAGTTTCGTAAACCTTCCGTCATCACTGGCCACTTTCGCCACGCCACCCTTACCTTCGCCGACTTAAGAGGTTTTATTGCTCACAGGGAAAAAAAATAGTCGGACCTCCTCCCTCACCTCCATCGATAGCAGTGGTAGCGGTCACTTCTTTCTCCGCGAACTTGTCCAAGCCCTAAGGCGAGGAAGACAACATCGAAAGGGATTTTTTTAGGGTCATCTTCTCCCATTTCTGATGTTAACCAAGGTTTTTGTGTTTGTTCTTCTCTGCTCTCCGCATTGTTGTTGTTTGGATTCCTGATGGTTTTAGTGTTTTATTGTTAATCTTATTTGCTCTCTGATTTTGCAAAACTTCATAGATGCATTTTATGGTTTTTTTTATATTGCTCTCATTTGTATTTTGTACTCAATTGTGAGCAATCAGATAAGGTATTCCACAGAGCATTTTTTTATTAAAGACTTCCTCCTTGCCATGTTATCGGAGGGTCCCGGTGACCGACCTTGAGGCTGAAGAAGAGCTATCCCCCCCTTCCCCTAACGAGCTTCCGAACTTTCTCGGTGATCCGCACGATGTCGAGTTAATGAAGGAGCGAATGGTGGAAGTTATGGGAAAGGGCATCTGGGCGTAGCGGGAGGCCTCTGATCGAGCGGGCGAACATCAAGCAGCCATCGAGCGTCGGCTTAGCACTCTTAAGAGGGACTACTCGCACCTCATCGACAAGATGGTGCGGCAGGGAGGCAGGTGCAAGGATACCTCTCCTGGGAGGTACATTGCAAGAGCGAGGGACCAGATGTTGAGGCGAATTACAGGCCTCCCACACTCAGGGGCCACAAGAATGCCTTGCATGCCTTTTTCAGCACAAAGAACTTCAACGTTAGGCATCTGCGGCGGAACCTTGACTCCCTCATGCTCGTTCTCGCCGGAGAAGGTAATATTATGCCCCTTAAAATTTTGAATTCCCGCCATGGATTGGTAAAGCTTACCCTTACTGTCCGTGTAGGTGAGCGAGAGGTCCCCCTCCGGCAACCGTATGAGGAAATCGAGGTTATTGCCCACGGTCTGTCTCTCGTTTTATCTGCGGTCGCGATCTGTAGGGAGGAACCGGGTACCTTGTCTCTGCCGAGTGCCCCAAAGCGGAAGCCAGGCGCTCCCCCCAACATCCTCCAAGAAAACCAAAACATCCGCGCTGGACAAGGGCAAGTCCGTCGTCGAAGGCCCTGCCAAGACCCCGACCATGATGGAAACGAGCGCTGCCGCCAAGATCGTCGCTGCGATAGAGAAGGCTCCCGCGGGACCAGTTCCAGGAGGGCACCGGAATTTCGGCCTCGGCGAGAAATACATGGACAAGGCAGGCCAAACCCTGCTCCAATGGGATCACAAGACCAACTGGGTCTCCGTCTCCATGCTCCTCCCCTCGTGGATAAAACAAGTTTCTACCTGCAGCGATGCCTCTACACTCGCCTTCGGCCTGTATAGCCGCGAGGATAGCAGTATCTTCGACATGGAGTAAACTCGTACACTCGCGCATGAGACTACGCGGGCCCAGCTGCGCGCCCTCGAGCTCGTGCACATGTCATCGTGCCACAGCCTCAATCTTGAGCGGAACCTGTGCAATATTCAAATGTCGTGGAATCTAGCCTCGGCGGAGGTTGCCTCCCTGAAGGCCAAGCTGAAGGCCTCTGAGGAGCTTCTCTCCAGTCACCCAGCACAAGTGGTGAGTGAAACATCCCTAGTCTTTCACCCTAGTTTTATTTTACACCATCTTTGTTTAATATCCTTTATGTAGGACTCCGCGAATACCGAGCTGCTGCACGCGCAGGTGGCTAAACTTGAGCGCAAGGTCACAAGGTTGAAGGTTGAGAACAAGCGCTTGCAAGAACTCGTCTCGCCACCTCCCGGTGAAAAGGGTAAACAACATTAGTACACCAACCACGCGATCGAGGTTATGGTGCATTAGAATGCACATGGGGCGGCCAAGCACGTGATCGAGGTGTTGCAAGAGGCCGGATTACTGAACGACGACAGCGAGAAGCTCACGACGCGCAATAATCTCCCTTGGCTATTCACTCCCATCAACGCACCCGAGGACGAGCATGATCTCCAGCGCGAGAATGACGCTGATTCACCCCTCCGCAGGAGCAAAAGATCCTCCAGCGAGAAACTCGGCGACTCCTCCTGAAGACTTTCTGCTTTTCTTTTCCGACTTTGTATTTTGTTTTTCACGATCGTTCATGCCTTAGGCGAGACCCCTAATTGTAAGAATACTTTTTGGAATACATGTAAATTTTTTAAGTTCTCTGTTTCTGTCGAAATTGTTGTTATTATTAATTTTTTTGTTTCTAATTTCTTGCCATTTACAAATGCTCCCGCGCGCTCGAACGTCACCGACCCTTAGTTCCTAGGCGGCGACTGAATCGCTCTTGCCCAAAGGGTTTTTTTCGTTTTAGTAGACCTGACATCAACCAGGTGCCTTCGCGCCAGCCCTATGCTCTTAGGCGGTCACCGTAATGGCCTTGCATTCGTGGACTGCGCTATGCGATAAATGACCTCAGTTCCTTACCTAGAGAGGCTAGTCTGCCTAGAGGGCCTGCAGAGTAGATTTTGCCGAGTGCGTGTCGCCGAATGGTCTTTACGCTATGCAGACCCCACTCGCGCATCTAGGTCCAACCTGCCATACCCTGAATAAGCGCCATTATCTTTGGAGATTTCCCTTCCAAAGTGCTTCACAATGACCACCAAGGGCCTTCCATACCTGCAGCTAGTTGAGAGCCTGACATCGGGATTGCCTCAGGACTACTTTCCAAACACCACTGAGTGACTTCTAGCTCTGCCAGCTAATGGGAGCTTGGTCAGCGGGAACTTATCGGGGTCAACATTCGCAACACCACCGAGTGACTTCCAGCCCTACTGTTGGAACACCTATTTTGATTTGAGCTAGGTTCACTTCTTAGGTTGTGTTGACCCATGATGTATAGTTAGGGTCACTAGTTTTTCTTTCTAAGTTTTAGGCCAGTCCCCCTAGTGTCAAATTCATGGACCTGCCTGATGTGGACTTCAGATTCAAGAATTAGAAGTTTTTCAGTTGTCTGGAAATTAGTTCGACGTTCGTCGAACTCAGCAAGAGAACAAAAAGACAATTCTTTCAGAGCAAAAATTGCAGAGAGATATTCTTAGCAAGAGCAAAAACTTCACAGCAGCTCTGAATTCTCATCTCTCACCTTGCTCTCAAGAAGATAGAAGAACAACACTTATTCATCAAGAGTCTTCTTAATCTTCTCCTTCCAGGAATTTGCTGAGTCATTATAGATTCATCTGTCTAAAGTTCCTGAATCTGTTTTTCACAAGCTGAAGACCTACACACTCCTGGACAAAGCTTCTCAATCCTTGTAAGACTAAAAGCTCAAACATTATTGATCGTCAAAGGACGGTAGTGTCACCCTTGAGGTCCTGTACACCTAGAATGTGCCCTGAATGCACGGGGCATCTGATCGGAAGTGCATGCGTCTGTGGCGAATGGTGCTTAAGTTGCACGTTGTGATGACCAATATATGATTATACTAATGCTTGCAGGGAAGGAGCACCACCACCTTGAGTGAGGGGTGGGGTCGTTATAATTTGGTCAAGTAATACTGATCGTTGCTTTTGTTTGCCACTATTGCGGTGAGATGTTGCTTGCAGGTGCCGTTGAGACAAGTGGTAAATAGCGGGTTGGAGCCTAGGATAGCTATGCCGGCCCTCGAAGGCCAAAGCGAATAGCTAGTTTTTACTTTACAGTTCATGTGTGGTCGGCCTGCGTGCCGATGTTTGTAAAACATTAACTTTTGAGTAAACCTTGCAAGGCCTTAATTCCATGTCTTTGATTTTGTGTATTTTCAGTATTCATTCCTATTTCTCTGTTTGGTGGAAATTCATGTTAGTTTGGGTTCTGTTTATAACCTTTAAAATTACTTCCGCAAGAATGTGATATGTGTTAGGCTATGTTGTGTTGGATGATGGTTTCAATTAGTAACTCCTTGGTCTGTCTGTAGAATATGGCGTCGGGCCCCGGCCGCACCTACTGCTATATGTTATGTGACGGATAGGGGTGTTACAATTAAACATATCAGTAAATATTTTTCTATACTAACTAGTTTTTGTACCAGTAATGAAACCGTGAAACAATATTATAACTGAAATGTTAGTAACCATAAAATAGTATAAGCAGTTATAAAACAATAATCTTTGGTAGCTATATACTAGTATCAATGTAAGAAAGAAAGCTATGTAACAGTGTCAGTGCAAGTATGTAAAGTATATCAGTATTAGTGCAACAAGGTAAGTTATGAGACAATGTAATCATGAAAGTAATGTAACTATAAAATCATATCAGTTCACATGTTCATTAGCAATGTATCAGTGTAACTATATAATCGTACGTTCTTATGTTATCTTTTACGTTACGTAATGTTAAGGGTAATTGTAAAAGTATCAGTATCCATATTTCAGTATTCTTTGGGCCCGACCCCTCGGGGTCTACAGTGTCCAAATCAGTACGTTCAACACGTGTCTATGCTTTGCGGCCGACTGATTTGCCAAACCGTTGGTATTATTTATGCGCATTTACATTCAGTTATACCCTTAAAATTTTCATGCATCGATGCACTTTCATTTATGTTCATTGTATGCAATTCTTTAAGATATATAGGGTTCATTTATTACTTAATCCCCTCAGAAACTAATCACATGTTTGCCTTTTTAAAGGTCATACATAATAGTGATAATCATTATCAATGATATAAAATTATTCCATGTTAGCATATGCAAGTACTCAGGTATTTGACATTCTAATACGAGTGTACATAATGAAAAAGAAAACAATAAAGCATAAAATTAAACAGGTAGCTCACACCACCAATTATTCTTCCTTTTATAGCATTTCATGTCATCGTCGCGCCTATTTTGAGAAGCCATCCTTCACGGTATCTGAATAAAAATCGTATCACTTAGGATCTTTTATACTGGGGTTGTGCCACGTTATAGCTATAACATTGACTATTAGGTTAATATCATTTGGCAGGTACTTATTCAGCCCTCTATTTTTACATAACTATAAAAAATACAAAGTCAAAGGAAGATCAAAACTCAATCCCAACTCACTACTCTTAGCAGCCAACTAAGAAGCACCTAAATGAATACTCAACGCTTTGAGCTAACTGTTATGATGAAACTAACTAAACTCCACTCTAGTAAGGATAAGGAATTCGAAAGTAAATCAAAAAGTCTCCACAATAACTCTTTATTAATTTTCTACTATAACAGTCGTCTAAAAAATACCAGGCAAGTCCCAAGTTTTGGTATTCATTCTCATATCATAACTATGCAAAATAATGTATTTCTAAACTTAGATTCATGCAACAGGACCCACAATAAGAGGAGTAGCAGCAACCGACCAGCTAAAAGTACAAACTGGCCACCCAACCTCAGGTACTTCAATAATAAAAGAACTCCCATATTGGTTTACCATATTCAGCCCTCCTTTTATCATAACCAAAAAGAGAGACATGTGCTCTGCACCAAAAACGGTATGCACAACAAGGATTCAAACTGGAAAAGCACAAATATACGACAATGGGCCAAACATATCCAAAAAAGAACCCAACAATAAGCATATGCAAGTAAAACCAAAACGACCGACCACTAACAGCTATAACCAAAACTCAAAATCTAAAACCCCTAACTTGTAATAATATGAAATCTAGACCATATAAGGGGAAATACGAGAAATCAAAGTGGAAATAATGCTTACAGTGAAATTACAATAATCTGGGCGATTTAACACGAAATAAAGAACCCGACTATACCCAGTCCAAGTAAAACTTTGCCAATCTGTGGTTTTAGCAATAACCGATAGATCCCCTTGAGATTTTGTGGAGTTAAGCAAAGGATATAAGGAGAAACGAGGACGAAAAGCAGCTCCATTCTGGGAGCCCTAACAGCGATTTGGGTGAGAAAAGGAGAAGGTCGGCAACAATACTAAAGAAGATAAATACATCCTTATATTATTGTTGTCGCAACTGCAGAGAACCAACGCCAAACTAAGGCAATCCTTAATAAATATCTCATGAGTCCCCACAGAACCGGACCAACAAAAATAAATGCAAAGTTAATGTTATCGTCAATCATGTGAAACTCTCCAATCATATACTAATAGAACAGAGAAAA
Organism: Platanthera guangdongensis; assembly: GCA_039583875.1. Taxonomy (NCBI): domain Eukaryota; kingdom Viridiplantae; phylum Streptophyta; class Magnoliopsida; order Asparagales; family Orchidaceae; genus Platanthera; species Platanthera guangdongensis. The sequence goes on along the minus strand of CM077150.1, from coordinate 68,168,196 downwards.
ACAAAAGCTTATATGAAAATAACCCAAAATCCAATTAAATCTCATTTTACCGTCACTGAGGGTACTATTATCATCATAGGGGATACCTAACGATCTCAATTGAATTAACAATTTAAATTAAATTTCATTATCTGTTTGGGTCACATCACGTTTTGGGTCGTTACATGAACGACCTCCTTTTTGAACTCCTTCAGCATCCTGACCGTGACACCACTCGCCGGGGGTGGCGAGCCGCCCGAACCAGCTCCTTCATCCTCGCCTCTAGCCATGAAGCTTAGCTCAAGATTTTCGTGTAAGCAACGGTCCACATCACCACACCAAAAATGTTGGAACCAAAACTTGGTCCCAACGAGAGTTCGTACTCAAGGGTGTAGCTAACACCTACTTCTTTCGAACTTGAGCGCCTGATCAACCACTTGGAATTATAAAACTGATCTTGGGCTGCAGCATGGAGGTCTCACCACAAACCCGAAGATCTCTAGAGTGCTTCCGCTGCCAAGACAATAGTTGAGTTAGGCACCTTGGAGGGCTTACACAGCCAAACCAAAATAACCCAAGGAAGTGGAAGCCAAAAAGACAGGATTCCCTCTAAAGGTGCCCACAAGGTCTATTTATATAATTATGAGTATGGTCTGCAAACAGCGTAACTCCGCTACTCTAAAAGGCATACGCAGCCCAATTGGGTCTGCCAACAGCATAACTCCGCTATTCTGAAAGGCTATTTGCAGGCCTCCGAGGGAACCCAGATAATTTTACCTCTGGATCCCACCACAGGGCGAGTGGTCCATGAAGGCACCACTTGCCAGAAGAAGCGAATGCTCGGGTGAGCCGAGCACTCACCTCGGTAGCTCCCCAAAGGGTGAGTGTGGGGTTCCCCAATTCACCTGACTTGGTGAGAGCCTTCCCTCCTGCTTTGGCGGAGGCCCTGAGTCCCCTTCTCGGCGAGAGCGGGTCTACCTACCGCACCCGCCTACTCTGGCCAACTTGATCCTGAGGATCCTTGGCCTCGTCGGGGGCTCAATCATCGAATACGGTGTTGTACACAATCCCCTCTCTTATCGAACTAGTTCTACGCTCGGAAAGAAGTGTCCAACCCCAGATATTTGGTGAGTGCTTTCTGACCTGGAAGAGAATCTTTGGTGGGACCCTTCATGCCTCTATATATATCCCAGGACCTGGCCTTAACATGATACCGTCTGATCATCCACTGCTCGTCCTCTGAGCTCTCACCGGTCCGCCAATGTTCACCAAACCAGTCATGAATCCACTCATACAAGAGCTACCAGATAGTCTCGCCACTGCGCTGGCGAAAACCAACACCAAAACTTCCAGATATGCCTCGTGGCTTTCATCCAAGTGGCCCGCGGAGACGCCACATCGGTCGAGAAAGGCCAAGATGGTTCGATGGAACCTCACGACGGACGAGTCCGCTTCTCCGACTCCAACCCCTCACTATGAGAACCACACAATCCTGATGGAGATACTTTACTCTCCACCCTGTCGATAATCCCAGAAAAGCTTGTTATACTGAGTGGCTGGTCCACTCGCAGGAGCCACTAACGGGAAATGATGCAGGGGCCCCTTGGCGAATGTTGAGGTGTCTCGGCTCTCCGATGGGAATGGGTAGTCGATCTAGGATCCCGCCCCCCAATTGCCGAGGTCGAACCCCCACTTGCCTCCGATAATCCACTGGTCACCTTTTCGCATTGGGTTCTCGGCCCTCGCCTCGAAAGGCAGTAGACAACTCCCAACCGACCGAGATCCATCACTCGGAACAAATGTTGATCCGCCCGGTACGAGGAAAACCGCGCCAATCTCTTCCCGAGAGGCTCTTCGAGGAGAGACCCGGTTCTTATTGCCAGCAATCAGTCGAAGGCATCGTCCCCGCAATAGGTAAATAAGAACACACTTTCCCCTTTTCGCTCTAAACCGATTTTATTAAAGACTTCATCCTTTCTAGGTTATCGAAGGGTCCCGACGACCGACCCTAAGGCTGAAGAAGAGCAATCCCCCCTCCCCCAGTGAGCTTGTAGGGAGGCGGGCCCAAGGAGACTACCAAGAGGAGCCGGTCGAGATGGACCGACAGGGAGACGGGCGCAGGGAGAGGCATGGACTACTCGCTCTTGAGAGGGACTACTCGCCCCACGCGCTCTCAATCAGCTGGCTCTCTGCGCACTATGCCACCAAGTCCACACCAAGCGCACCTTCGTGTGTCCCGCTTTCAAAACCGCCGCAAGTAAAACACGGTGCGCTTCCACACCAGTGCAGCACATAAAGTGCAATGCGAAAGGATGTTCATGCATAGTGCTGCAGGCATCACACAACAAGCAAGGACGATGTACGCGTGGTAAACCCCAAGGCAAGATAGTCAAGGTTTGAAATTTTTGGGCTCGTCGCTTTGCGGTTTACGACCCGCAAAAATTTGGGGGGAATTTGATGGGGTTTCCCGTGAAATATCTGATCCAAACCAGAAAGACTGAGATCGAGGACACATGGGGAAAGTCCCTCCCGATCGGACAAGTCATGCGCAAAAAGCGGCGCTCCCCACAAAGCGCCGTACGGGGACTTCCCAGGAGGTCACCCATCACAGTACTACTCCAGCCCGAGCACGCTTAACTATGGAGTTCCTTCACTTCTCATCACCAGTGATGAGAAGTGATGGAACTCCATAGTTAAGCGTGCTCGGGCTGGAGTAGTACTGGGATGGGTGACCTCCTGGAAAGTCCCCGTGGTGCGTTCTTGACTATAGAGTTTGCCTCATCAAAGGGAGGTTGTGGCCACCAACAGCCCGCTAGTGGGCTGGAGAGGGGTTGGGGTGCTTGGGCTGCAGCCCGATAGAGTCGGTTAGAGCGGAGCCGTGACACTGTCACGTTGGATCGGCTAGGGGCGCACTTTTTATTGTAACGCCCATAGCCGATCCAACGTGACAGTGTCACGGCTCCGCTCTAGGAGACGCTACCGGGCTGCAGCCCAAGCACCCCAACCCCTCTCTAGCCTACTGGCGGGTTGTTGGTGGCCACAACCTCCCTTTGATGAGGCAAACTTGATAGTCAAGCACGCACCACGGGGACTTCTCAGGAGGTCACTCATCCTAGTACTACTCCAGCCCGGGCACGCTTAACTATGGAGTTCTTTCACTTCTCATCACCAATTGAGCGCACGCACCATGAGTAGTTCCTTCACTTCTCATCACCAGTTGAGCTCAGCTCAACTAGTGATGAGAACTGAAGGAATTCCATAGTTAAGCATGCTCGGGCTGGAGTAGTACTAGGATGGGTGACCTCCTAGGAAGTCCCCGTGGTGCGTGCTTGACTATCAAAGGGAGTTTGTGGCCACCAACAACCCATCAGTGGGCTGGAGAGGGGTGGGGTGCTTGGGTTGCAGCCCGGTAGCGTCGCCTAGAGCGGAGCCGTGACACTGTCACGTTGGATCGGCTAGGGGCGTTACACGGAGGTCCCACCACACACCCGAAAGATCTTAGAACGCTTCCCCTTCTTAGCCAATGTTGAGCTAAGGGTAGCTCAGATTGCGCTACAAGACCAGAAAAGAGAAGTCTGCCTTCTGAGGTACCACTGTGGGTCTATTTATAGATTTCTGAGTCTGGCCTGCAAATAGCTTAACTCCGCCTATTTGTTTTACTATACGCAGCCCAAGGTGGGTTTGCCAACAGCGTAATTCCGTGGTTCTAAGAGGCTATTTGCCGACCTTCAAGGGCATCCAGGTAATTTTGCCTCTAGACCCCAACTGGGCGAGTGGTCCATGAGGGCACCACTCGCCTGAAGAGGCGAATGTTGGGGTGAGCCAAGCTTTCACCTCCACAGATCCTTGAAGGGCGGGTGTGGGATTCACAAGCCATTCGCCTGACTTGGCGGGAGACTTCTCTCATGCATAATAAGGCGCGAACCTTATGTGAGTGTGTGATGAAGATCGCACTCGCTTGAGGGCCTGACTCCCCCTTTTGGACTAGGCGAAAACCCCCTTGGGGCATTAGGCGAGTGCAAGGCAGCCTACCCCACTCGCCATTTTGTCTATATTGAACCAGAAGATCCTCCTGAAATGACTTGAACTTACCGGAGGGGCCCACTCAGCGAATACGAGGTTGTACAGCCGCCATTATGCCCCACTATCTTCATAATCACTCATTATGGGTGTGCGTATAATAAATTATCATAATGGGTGTGCGTATAATAAATTATCATAATGGGTGTGCGGATAATAAATATATGTGATTGGGGTAGGCATATAGTAAATTATATGGAGGTAGAGTGCGAATAGTGATTATCCCCATGACGGGTGTGCTTATAACAAATTATATGGTTGTGGTGTGCGCATAGCCATATATTCAGCAAAATTGTGTGCATAGCAATGAAACTCATCATGGGTGTGTGTATAGCCATAAAACCACCAATAATTGGTATGTACATAGTATATTAAATAGTTATGGTGTGCAGATAACCAAATATAATAACCACTTAATTATGGAAAAGTCATCCCCCAAATCTACAAAAGGGCCCCTAGGACCTCATTTGAACTAATCTTGTCACCTACGCCCAAGAGAGCTCTGCAGGAATTCTTCAAAAATCTCCCTGCAAGCTCGAAGAATTCCTTGAAGATCTTTGAAGCCCTTCGGAGATCCCTGGAAGATTTCTCAAAAGCCTTCGAAGATCCCTCAAAGATTTCTCAAAAGCCTTCAAAAATCATTTGGGGTCCGTTCAGCGGGACGGAAATAACATTCTAGAATTGACTTTGGGCCACAGTAAAGCCAAATCATGTGTTCGGCAGGACAGAATTAGAGCGGAATTGGTTTTGGGCTTGATTCCGCCGGCTTTAACCCGAGTTATAATTTTGAGCCCCGCGATTCTTATCCCCAGAGATAAGAATTTGTGAATTTCGTCTCCCCCGATCTTAGCCGACGGAAGAAATTCCGCCCCGACCCCGACGACACTCCTCCCGATCATCCTCTTGCTCTTCTTCTGCCGCAGGTATACCTCCTCCTCTTCTTCTTCCTCCCCTTCTCTTCTTTGTCGCCGTTTTTGTCGGAGTTCTCCAGGATATTCGATTTTTCCTCATCTTCTCGCAGTTTCCTCTTCTTCCTCCTCCTTTCTTCTTCCTCCTCATTTCTTCCTTCGCCTCCTTTTTTCTTCCTCGTTCTTTCTTCTTCCTCCTCCAGCTGCTTTCTTCCAACACGGCCTGCTTTTTTCTTCGTCCAGCGGGTCCGTCCAGCATAGCACTGACTTCCTCCGCCTCCTTTCTTATTCCTTCGTTTGACATTTTTGTCCAGCACCAATGTTTAACAAAGTAAAAATGAAATGTGTAGTTGTGTTGACTGAACCTACCCCTCCCATTCAACTTTTTCGTTATTTGCATTGTGTAAAAATGGAATATGTGGATGAGATATGTGTAGATTTATGTAGAATTATTGATTTTGAATTAGTAGGCTTGTGAGTATTTCTTGGTTTTTTTTGTGTGAAAATGAGGTGTGGATGTGAATGTGTAGTTGTGTTGAGTGTATGTGTTAAGTGTGTGTATGTGCACTTTGTGTGTGTGTGTGTGTGTGTGTGTGTGTATGTGATGTGTGTGTATGTGTTGAGTGTAAGTGTTGAGTGTAAGTGTTGTGCTCAGATGACGGATTTAGATCGGGGTGATTTTCTCAAGACGATGGATATACTATGTCATAATAATGTCAAACATGACATATTCATGTTGCTACCTGAAGACATGAATGGCGTATGGCTGCGAATGCAGTTTGATCGCTAGATTTGTGCCTTTTTTAATCAACGACGGACATTTATCTACTTTTGTATTTTTAATTATGGACAATATTTATGCGACAGTACGTAATTATAATTATGAACTTTAATTATCGGTACTAGTTAACTTTGCTGGTTTAAATTTTAAAAATTTTAATTTCAGAAAGTCAATTTCATTATGCAGCCGAACAGCTTTAGCATATAAATACTAATTTCATTCGCTGAATTCTATCCTGCAGCCGAACCGCAGAATTGATTTTCTGCACAAAACCAATTCCTGCAGATATTGGTTTTCTGACCAAAGCCAATACATGCGCGCCGAACGGACCCTTGAAGATTTCTCAAAAGCATTCGAAGATCCCTTGAGAATTGCACCGTGCACATTGTGCCAAACACATTGTGTTGTGCACATTACGTCATGCACATTGCGTCGTGCACATTGCGGCGTGCACATTATGTCGTGCACATTGCACCAAGCACATTGCTGAGAGCATATTGCACTAGACTTTGATGCTCGCAACAAGAGAACAAGCTACAGACTCCAGATTACACCAAGTGCATTGCTCCCGCTCCCGAGCACCTGTTGCAAACTCCAGATTCCACCGAGCACATTGCTCCCGCTGTCGAGCACCAGTTGCAGACTCCAGATCGCGCCAAGCATGTTGCTTTCGTTCTCGAGCACCAACTTGAGACTCCAAATTGCAACGAGCACATTGCTCCCGCTTCTGAGGACCAGCAGCAGACTCTAGATTGCAGTGAGCACATCGCTCCTGCTTCCGGGCACCAGTTGCAAATTTCAGATTTCACCAAGCACATTGCTACCGCTTCCGAACACAACTCGAAGACTCCATGGTACAACAAGCACGTGGCTCCTGAGTCCAACAGTTTAGAATAAAGTTTTTCGAGCGGTGGGTTGTTACTCACAAAGGCTCTTCTTCTACACACTATTGTAACGAGAGGCGGTCTGTCGCCCCCAATTTCTCTGCTTCGACTTATAACACACCATGACATAGTGAAATTTGACCGACACAGATCCGACCACATGATTTTTTCCTATTTTCAAGATTTTTCATGTAAAAAACACTCTTGTCAGCCGTTAGTTCTTTCTTTGACTTTTGCGTGCTCGACCACTCCTGAGCTAGAATATTTCGATTTTCGATCGTTTCAAAAGCGCCTCGAGCGACCCTCAACAATACTGATATCCCACCTACTCTATATAGTTGATTTGAGGTTTTTTAAAGTAAATAACTTGTTATATTATCATTCCACAAAACATTCAGACTGATTCAAATCCATTACAAGCAAGTCCATTTTTGGCGCGTATTCACACCTATTTTGGGAGATGCGCGAGCAGATCCAGTCGTAAGATCTCGCGATCAATGGCACGGATCATTCTCCCACAATACTCCACAAAAACTGCTTTATGATGAAGTGACAGTAATACTGCGTAACAAATCTACGTCGTTGATCTTCAAGATCCTACAGCCGAATCGGCACGCACACCTCCTTATGGTGTGAATACGCACCCAAAAAAATTTATACAGACAATGGTGTTGGAACCGAGATTCGGTATCACCTAGAGTTCGGACCTAGGGTGCATCTCACACCTACTTCTCTCAAGCTGTCCCTTGGTGAGAGACTTGAATTTGGGAAATAACACTTGGCTCTAGCGTGGAGGTCCCACCTCACACCCAAAAGACCTTTGAGATCTCCCCCTCCCTAGCCAATGCTGAGCTAGGTGCCTTGAAGGATGAAGAAAGAAGATGAAGAGCGGTGAAAAACGGATCCCTCTCCAAGGCAACCCAAGGGTCTATTTATAGATTTTTGGGGATGGCCTGCCAATAGTGCAATTCTGCTGCTCTAAAATTACCGAAATACCCGGTGTTGGTCTGCCAACAGCCAAACTCCGTTGTTTTGAATAGCTATTCCAGGCCCACCAGGTGCAAAATAGCAGACCTTCAAGACGGGCGAGACACTCAGTCGGGCGAGTACGCCAACCGGGTGAGTACTGTAGCCGGGCGAGTACTCCAGCCGGGCGAGTACTCAGTCGGGCGAGTACTCAGTCGGGCGAGTTGGGCGAGTGTTGGCCTCCCGCCGCACCCGCCCCCTTGGATAGAGGTTGGGGAGAGTGTCATCCTCCCGCCGCACTCACCCTCTGAAGAGTACACCAAGCACTAGTAAGCTAGGCAAAATTTTCTTCCCCCTACTAGTATATTATGCAGATCAACCATCAATTGGCCTACAGCAGTGCAAAAACCCCCTAAAAGCTTACAAATGTGTAGCAAATCTTACGCCTTGCTTGGGGACCCCGCTCCGCGAATACGGGGTTGTACAAAATCTCTGCTCTTTTCGAGCGAGTTTCAATCTCGGAAAGAAACAACCAACACAGCGTATTCGGTGAGCATAGCGCTTTTAGAGCCGAAAACACTTGGCCTCTCCGAGGGGTCAACCTATCATGCCAGCTAACGGGAGACTGGGTGGCGAGATCCCCTCCGGGCAGAATTGACTTAACCTCCACGAGGGGTCAACCTGCCATGACAGCTAATGGGAGTCTGGGTGACGAGATCCCTTCGAGGGTCTGAACATTCTCTCCACCGAGGCAAATTCGACTCATCCAGCTAGTGAGAGTCTAGGTGAGGATATCCTACCAGGTGATGGAACCTTCTCTCCACCGAGGCACATACGACTCATCCATCTAGTGAGAGCCTGGGTGAGGAGATCCTCTCGGGGGTTGCAACCTTCTCTCCACTGAGGCACATTCGTCTCATCCAGCTAGTGAGAGTCTGGGTGAGGAGATCCTCTCGGGGTTGGAACTAACTCTCCAATGAGGCACATTCGACCCATCCAGCTAGTGAGAGCCTGGGGGAGGTGATCCTCTTGCGGTTGGTACTTTCTCTTCACCGAGGCACATTCGACACATCCAGCTAGTGAGAGCCTAGGTGAGGAGATCCTCTCGGGGCTGGTACCTAATCTCCACTGAGGCACATTCGACTCATCCATCTAGTGAGAACCTGAGTGAGGAGATCCTCTCGGGGGTGGAACTTACTCTCCACTGAGGCACATCCAGCTAGTGAGAGCCTGGGTGAGGAGATCCTCTCAGGGTTGTAACTTACTCTCCACCGAGGCACATTCGACTCATCCATCTAGTGAGAGCCTGGGTGAGGAGATCCTCTCGGGGTTGGTACTTACTCTCCACCGAGGCACATTCGACCCATCCAGCTAGTGAGAGCCTGGGTGAGGAGATCCTCTCGAGGTTGGTACCTACTCTCCATCGAGACACATTCGACCCATCCAGCTAGTGAGAGCCTGCGTGAGGAGATCCTCTCGGGGGTGGAACTTACTCTCCACTGAGGCATATTTGACCCATACAGCTAGTGAGAGCATGGGTGATGAGATCCTCTCGGGGGTGGTTCCTTCTCTCTGTTGAGGCACATTCGACCCATCCAGCTAGTGAGAGCCTGGTTGAGGAGATCCCCTCGAGGGTCGGTTACTTCTCAGCACCGAGGCACATTTGACTCATCCAGCTAGTGAGAGCCTGGGTGAGGAGATCCTCTCGGGGGTCGGTTCTTTCTCGTCACTGAGGCACATTCGACCCATCCAGCTAGTGCGAGTCTGGGTGAGGAGATCCTCTCGGTGTTGGTTCCTTCTCTCCGTCGAGGCACATTCGACCCATCCACCTAGATAGAGCTTGGGTGCGGTGAGCATGGATCGCGGCTCATACAAAAGTTCCTGGGCAGGTTCTATGGCGGGAGATCATGGAGGTGGTGATGACCTCAACCAGCTCCCCAACCCAACACCTTTTGTAGGGAGGGAAGAGTTCATGACATCCATCCAAGGCATCATGGAGATGATACGAAGTATTTCTCCTTGGGGCGACTGCTCAACTCCCAATCCCCAGGATCTAGCTCCCAGGGGTCTCGGCGAGATAGTTCCCAGGGATCTCGGCGAGACAGCTCTCAGGGGTCTAGGCGAGATGACCCAATGAGGGGTAGAAAAAAAGTGCATCAGGAAGACGGCCCAGGAAGGAAAGGATGAGAGATGGGGTCGAGCGAGACCTCTCTGGCCGGGAGTTATTCCCCATCCCGGCGAGTGCTAGCCTCCCAGTTGAGCAGGTCATGCGAGTGGAGCATGTGAGGCCGCCGAGCAAGGGGTCCCCCTTCAAATCATGGAGAGCTTCAGCGGGATAGAGGTATTAGAGGAGAAGGAGGCGAATGATGTCCATTATGCCCAAGCAGCCTGAAGAAACCTTGCTTCGGTAAAGTCTTTTCCCTTTTTTGTAATAAGCTCTACCCTTGACCAGCTAAGTGAAGAGGTCAAGTATCTTGAAAATTTTCCCAATTTAAGGGTGTTGAATTTAGTATGGTTCGAATGAAATGCCCAATCTCACCCTGAGAGGATCTCCTCACCCAGGATCTCACTAGCTGGATGAGTCGAATGTGCCTCGGTGGAGAGAAGGTTCCAACCCCGAGAGGATCTCGTCACCCAGGCTCTCCCTAACTGGATGTGTCGAATGATCCTCAGCGGCGAGAAGAACCGACCCTCGAGAGGATCTCATCACACAGGCTCTCACTAGCTGGATGGGTCGAATGTGCCTCGGTGGAGAGTAAGTTCTAATCCCTGGAGGATCTCCTCACCCAGGCTCTCACTAGCTGGATGGGTCGAATGTGCCTCGGTGGAGAGTAAGTCCCCATTCTCGAGAGGATCTCTTCACTCAGGCTACCACTAGCTGGATGGGTCGAATGTTCCTCGTTAGTAAGATCTCGTCCCGAGAGGATCTGCTCATCCAGGCTCCCACTACCTAGATGGGTTGAATGTGCCTCGGCGTCGAGAAGAAACCGACCTCCGAGATAATCTTCTCACGCAAGCTCTCACTAGCTGGATGGGTCGAATGTGCCTCGATGGAGAGAAGGTTCCAACCCTGAGAGGATCTCCTCATCCAGGCTCCCACTAGCTGGATGGGTCGAATGTGCCTCGGTGGCGAGAAGGAACCGACCCCCGAGAGGATCTTCTCACTCAGGTTCTCACTACCTGGATGGGTCGAATGTGCCTCGGTGTCGAGAAGGAACCGACCCCCGAGAGAATCTCCTCACCCAGGCTCTCACTAATTGGATGGGTCGAATGTGCCGTGACGGAGAAAAGGAATCACCCCCGAGAGGATCTCCTCACACAGACTCTCACTAGCTGGATGAGTCGAATGTGACTCTGTGGCAAGAAAGAACCGACCCCCGAGAGGATCTCTTCACTCAGACTCTCACTAGGTGGATGGGTTGAATGTGCCTCGATGTCGAGAAGGAACCGACCTCCGAGAGGATCTCCTCACCCAGGCTCTCACTAGCTGGATGGGTCGAATGTACATCGGCGAAGAGAAGGAACCACCACTGAGAGGACCTCCTCACCCAGGCTCTAACTAGATGGATGGGTCGAATGTGCTTTGGCGGGGAGAAGGAACCACCCCCGAGAGGATCTTCTCACTCAGGCTCTTACTAGATGGATGGGTCGAATGTGTCTTGTTGCTGAGAAGTGACTGACACCCGAGAGGATCTCCTCACCCAGGCTGTCATTAGTTGGATGGGTCGAATGTGCCTCGGCGGAGAGAAGGAACCACCCACGAGAGGATCTCCTCACCTAGACTCTCACTAGCTGGATGGGTCGAATATGCCTCGGCGGAGAGAAGGAACCACCGCCGAGATGATCTCCTCACCTAGGCTCTCACTAGCTGGATGGGCTGAATGTGTCTCGGTGGAGAGTGAGTACTGACCTCGAGAGGATCACCTCACTCAGGCTCTCACTAGCTAGATGGGTCGAATGTGACTCGGTGGAGAGTAAGTTCCAACCCCGAGAGGATCTCCTCACTCAGGCTCTCAGTAGCTGGATGGGTCGAATGTACCTCGGTGGATAGTAAGTTCCACCCCCGAGATAATCTCCTCATCCAGGCTCTCACTAGGTAGATGGGTCGAATGTGTCTCGGTGGAGAGTAGGTACCAACCCCGAGAGGATCTCCTCACCCAAGCTCTCACTAGCTGGATGGGTCGAATGTGCCTCGGTGGAGAGAAGGTACCAACCCCAAGAGGAACTCCTCACTCAAGCTCTCACTAGCTGAATGGGTCGAATGTGCCTCGGTGGAGAGTAAGTTCCAACCCCGAGAGGATCTCCTCACCCAGCCTCTCACTAGCCGGATGGGTCGAATGTGCTTCGGTGGAGAGTAGGTACCAACTCTGAGAGGATATCCTCACCCAGGCTCTCACTAGCTGGATGGGTTGAATGTGTCTCGGTGGAGAGAAGGTACCAACCCTGAGAGGATCTCCTCACCCAGGCTCTCACTAGCTGCATGGCTCGAATGTGCCTCGGTGGAGCGTAAGTTCCAACCTCGAGAGGATCTCCTCACTCATACACTCCTAGCTGGATGGGACGAATGTGCCTCGGTGGAGGAAATGTTCCAACCCCTGAGAGAATCTCCTCATCCAGGCTCTCACTAGCTGGATGGGTCAAATGTGTCTCGGTGGAGAGAAGGTTCCAACCCTCGAGAGGATCTCCTCACTCAGGCTCTCACTAGATGGATGGGTCGAATGTGACTCGGTGAAGAGAATGTTAAGACCCCCGAGGGGATCTCGTCACCCAGACTCCCATTAGCTGGCATTGCAGGTTGACCCCTCGTGGAGGTTAAGTCAATTCTACCTAGAGGGGATCTCGTCACCCAGGCTCCCGTTAGTTGGCATGGCAGGTTGACCCCTCGGAGAAGCCAAGTATCTTCGGTTCCAAGAGCGCTACGCTCAGAGAATACGTTGGGTTGGATGTTTCTTTACGAGCATGGAACTCGCTCGAAAAGAGCGGGGATTGTGTGCAACCCTGTATTTGCGGAGCGGGGTCCCCAAGCAAGGCATAAGACTTGCTAAACATTTGTAAGATTTTAGAGAGTTTTTGCACTCTTGGGGACCAACTGATGGTTGATCTGCATAATATACTAGTAGGGGGAAGAAAAATTTGCCTAGCTTACCTGTGCTTGGTGTACTCTTCAGAGGGCGAGTGCGGCTGGAGGCCGGTACTCGCCCCAGCCCCAATCCTAGGGGCGGGTGCGGCGGGAGGCCGGCACCCGCCCAGCTCACTCGACTGGATTACTCGCCCAGCTGGAGTACTCGCCCGGCTGAGAGTCTCGCCCGTCTTGAGGGTCTGTTATTTTGCCCCTGGTGGGCTGGGAATAGCCGTTCAAAACAGTGGAGTTTGGTCGTTGACAGACCAACACATTGTATTTGGGAAATTTTAGAGCAGCAGGATTGCGCTATTGGCATGTTATCCCCAAAAATCTATAAATAGACCCTTGGGGTGCCTTGGATAGGGATCCGTTTTTCACCGCTCTTCATTTTCTTTCTTCATCCCCCAAGGCACCTAGCTCAACATTGGCTAGGGAGGGGGAGATCTCAAAGGTCTTCTGGGTGTGAGGCGGGACCTTCACGCTAGAGCCAAGGGTCATTTTCCAAATTCAGGTCTCTCACCAAGGGACGGCTTGGGAGAAGTATGTGTGAGATGCACCCTAGGTCTGACCTCTAGGTGAAACCGAATTTTGGTTCCAACAAAAGGCAAGGATTCTATTGGCCATGTTGACCCTTTGCATATGATTATATAACAGATTTGACTTGAATATCAGGAATTCCACTACTTCAACATATATTATTATACAAACGTTAGAATTTGTTATTGGTCATTTGGACCATTGCATATGGTCTAATAGTCAAACGTTAATATACACATCAAGTGTACATGTGGTGTACCATGCTTATGGTCCCTAAATAAATATCATCTTCCCTATATAATTACGGAAATACCTCTCCCCTAATTTTTTGTTTTTGCGCCCTAACTTTCCGCCAGGAGCCCTCCCAAAAGTCGCACCTCTTCCTTCCCGAAACAGACGCCGGAAACGCCTTTTCTTCTTTGTTTGCGCCTCTGCCCTAGTTGCACCTCCCGTATATCTCCAATCGCAATTTTTGTGATAGTGGGCGTAAGTGACATCTCTAATCCACACTGTTCTCGTGCTTCTTCATTGCCCAAATGGAAAACGAAGGCATAGAGCAACCTTCTCGTCTTTCTTCTGTTGTTGTTACTGTGATCCAGGGTGTCTTCATTCGCCATTATTGCCTTCCAACTCCAAACAAACCCGCTTCTGGTTTAAGAAGGTAGAAAATCTTAATCCCAATACACTGAAATTTAGGGTTTATGTTTCACTTCAAATGAAAGTTGTTTAGTGAAATTTTTCAGTTGTGGGTTTGTTAATGTATGTATTGTTTGCAGTCGTAAAGTGTGTTGAAATTGCAGTCCACATTGTATGAAGAAAAACAGTGCTTTTTGAAATTACAGTCGTTATTTTAGTCCAAATTAGAGTCGCATTCTCTTCATTTTGAAATTGCAGTGCAAATTGAAATTACAGTCGTTATTTTAGCTATCTTTATAGTTCAAACAACCAAACAGTTTTCGTAATATTTATAGTCGTAATTGGAGTTTTTGTTGTAATTCAAATTGTATAAACATATGCAGCTGTTATTCTAGTTTGGTTACAGTTCAAAGACCCTCACAGTTCTTTTTGTCATTCTTGTTGTAATTATAGTAGTATTTACAGTTCTTTGTTTTTGAACTGTAAAATGCTGTCTAATTAATTTTTGCAGTTCTAATTTTTGTACAATATTGTTACAATGTCTTCTCTGTTAAAAAGCTCGCCAAATTTTTTGCATAATTACAATTGCAGGACAAAAAACTGTCGTAATCATAATTCTATTTAGAGTAAATTTAATTAATAAAATATTCACATCATTAGTTGTACATAGCTCCAGGAGGTAGAGAAATTACCTTAAATTTTTTTTTGGATTTTTGTCTCGTTATTCCAGTTGTAACTGCTGTAATGTTTAGAGTTCTAATTTGTGTAGAAAATTTTTATAATTTATTCCTCTCTATTTCGAACTCCAATTGTTTGTATGATTACAGTTGCAGAACCAAAAACATTCTAATTCACAGTTCTATTGGTACGAAGTCAATGGCTTAATTTTTTTGCGATTTCTGTTTGATTATTTCGGTTGTATATGTTTTAATGTTTAGGGTTCTAATCTGTGTAAAAAATTTTATAATTTATTCCTTTCTTTATGGTACTCCAATTGTTTTATGATTACAACTGCAGAACCCAAAAAGTCTATAAATCACGGTTCTATTTACAGTTGTAACTAGTTGTCGTTCTTTTTTTGGATTTTCTCTTTTTTCTTGCATATTAAAATGAAGTTACATTTCTATTTTTAAGTAGATGTAATTCCAATTGTAATTGAAAGTTTATTGTTTCGTTTTACAATATGCTTCTTAATTACATATTTTTGTAATACAACTTTCCTATAGGTGACATTCAAGGAAGAGAATATTCTTAAACAAGTAAGATTATCTGCACATTCTTTTGCGTGTTTTTTGTATTTATATATGCTAAATCAAAACCTCTTTTGTAATGTCTGCGAGCAATTACTTACACTCCAGATATGCTATATAGACTTTCAAGTTGAATGCCCATCCTTTGTTAGACGCTTTAGAAGAGGGAACTTTAAAGATTTTGAGCGAAGCCGGTGTGCTGCAGTTGTTTGAGATGCTCAACCTTCCGCAAAATATTCCATTACTTTATGTTCTTGTACGGACCTTTAATAGACATAAACAGGTTTTTTTACTAGGTAATAAATACTTTAAATTGACTGTTAATGAGGTTTTTTTGATCTTGGGTCTTCCAAATCGGGGAGAGGCCTTTACGTTCGTTAGACTGCCGTGTATAAATATATACTACAAAGATTTGACTGAGGATTTTAATAGTCTCGCTTTGGAAGATTGGTCTCCCACTTTAGGGAGTAGGAGATTGGATATCTTAATCCTCTATTTAGTCAACGTATTCTTCTTCTTGTTGAAAGGGATGAAGATCTCAGCCTCTCTGTACAAAATTAGAGGTTTCTCGAACTTTCTGAAGTACAACTGGTCAAAGGCAATTCATCGTTTTTTGGTATCACAGGTTGATGCACTAAGTCAAGCTAGTATAGTTAAGAAAGTTGGTGTTAATTTGGGATACTTGGAGGGTTGTGCAATCATACTGTTGGTAAGTAAGATAATTTTCAGTACATTTTTTTATATTAAACATTTTCTAATTACAGTATTTTTGGCTCTATGTATGGCTTTACGAACACACAGATGTGCAGGTGATTGTTGATGAACTTGCTAGGTCGAAAATTTGTCGTTGGTCATCTAAGAAGAGTTATCGTGTCCAGTTTTGCTTCGATTTATTAACGAAACTACGAACGAATTATAATGTTGGTAATACCTAAATGGTTGCAACTGCACTTGCAATTATTCTTTTCGTTGAAAATTTAAAACCAGTTACAGTCATAAGTCTAAAATGCATTTACAGTTGTAATTGTAGTAGGCATTTGCACTCGTAATTCTATTATGCATTTACAGTCATAATTCTAGTAGCCATTTGCAGTCATAATTATATTATGCATTTGCAGTTGTAATTCTAGTAGGCCTTTGCAGTCGTAATTATAATAGACATTTACAGTCGTAATTGCAGTATGCATTTACAGTCGTAATTCTGGTGGACATTTGCAGTCGTAACTGCATTACGCTTTTGCAGTGGTAATTTTATTATGCATTTATAGTTGTAATTCTAGTATGGATTTGCAATCGTAATTATAGTGGGCATTTACAGTCGTAATTCTAAACCGCATTTTCAATTGTATTTCGATGTAGTACATTTTTTTGTTTTGAACTGTAGATAAAACCAAACTTCGTGGATATTTTGAAGAATGAGGAAAGGTTACTTGCTGACGATGAGGAAGAGAATGATTCAGACTTTGAATATGTTAAAAAAATAAGAATGTTATTACAAAAAATATATCTGACGAGAAGGTGCATGTGGAATTAAAAACTGAGTTAGATAATTATATGTTGACCGCTGAAGAACTTCGAGAGAATTCTAAAAATGAGAAGAACATGTTGAAGAAAAGAGTTAAAGAAATTGTGAAGAGTAAAGTAAAGAAGAAAGCAAGAATGGAAGCAGAGAAATATTTATTTGATGATGACGTGCGAGGATTGGAGGCCCGTCTCAAGAATTTTATTCAAACAGAAGTGCGGTTAGAGGTGCGCTCAATTGTAGATTGTTGTGAGTCATGGTTTGCCAAATTAAAAGCCAAATTATGTGGTGAACCACAACCACTGCATGCTACACCTCTCCAGACCTCTTCACTGCATTCTACAAAGCCTCAGACCTCTACACTGCATGCGCAGCCCGTATCGCCAAATAAACTATTTATGTCAATTATAAAATTTAAATCGAAAGTCAATACAGAAAACATTAAAATTAGTAGTCTGGTTAAAAATATAAAGAATAGACAAAACAGAAAAAAAAATTACCAAATACCGCTTTGAAAGAAAAAGCTAAGCTCAAGGAGAAGGTAAAGAAAGATAACAATTACCCCGGCAGACCGTACATATCAGCTTTTGAGTGCAAGGTTATAAATGATATGATTCAAAATTTTCCAGAAATGTATTGTCACTCGTCTATATAGCATGTATGTAATATTATTATAGTCAATTAAATATTAGTAATATGTAAGTGATATATCTGATATTAGCAGATGCGACACCGTTTTCAACAATGGAATCATTTTGATGACGCGAGGTGGTATGGATGAACTCCTTTATGGTCGATGGCTGTTCAACACACACCTAAATGCGTATGTTGTTGCACTTAGAGCCAAGACAATATTGAAGTTAAATATAAGAAATTTCCTTTACATTTCATTTGACTATGCTGTAAGTACACCAAAAATGCATATACTTGTATTTTACGTTGCTCTCGAGTTCACTAACATTTCTCCACAGTACTACCGCAGAAACAATGATAATAATACTAGATGCCTAATAAAACATTTAACAAAAGTCAGTGTGAAAAATAGTGATTAAATTATCATGTCATGCCACCTAACCAATCATTGAGCATTAGTGGTGTGTCAATTGAAGCAACATAGATGGGAGTTTTATGACTCAATGAAAAGAAAGCGTTATAGTAAGGGACTTGAATCATTAGTGAGCTTTTTAAAGAAACAATTAATTAACATTCAGATTTCAACCACTTTTAATTTTTCGAGTTCTCTTGCAGGTTAAAATACTACATGAAGAAGCAACACGAGCACTTCCAGTTGGAATCGAGGATTGGCCTATTGTGGCAGTTCTAGGATTGCCACAACAGGGAAATGGAGACGATTGTGGAGTTTTCATTCTAAAATACATGGAGGAGGTTCTATCAACTGATGAGCTATCCTGGACAGAATGTGTAACGCCCCCACCTGTCACATGACATATAACGGTGGGTCCGGCCGGGGCCCCACGCCATATCTCACAGACAAAGCGAAGGAATCACGTGTGGAAATCAAACTCTACTCGTATCCTTACCTCATTCCATTCTAGCGCAGCATCTTTTATGTTAGCATGAACTCAAACAAGAATGTCCACCATATTGTGCTACCAATTGATCATCTCACAACCAGGAGCTTCACCAAAGCCTCCTCACAATCATCACATCCATACATTCATCACAACAGAAATCCGTTTTGCACATCATCAAAGCCACGGAGTCTCCTCCGGTTTACCCATGAACATCACCAATCCAGACTATCGGTCCAGATGGGCTTCACACAGCATGCCTACGCCGTACTTCATAATTCCGGCTCTAGATGCAGACGTAACAAAGGAATCTCTTCCGCGATCCACCTCTTGGTGGAGGATTCCAAGCACATGTATAGAGAAAGGACTTCGATGTCCAAGAAGGAGATCGTTACCCTTGAAGATCGCTTCGGCGCCATGAAGTAGCCGGATGGAACTCACCGCCTCGGCTCTGCCTTCACGAATCCGCTCTCGGATCTTCGATCCGCACTCCGCAGCTCCTACAGCAGCTGGAAGATGCCTCCCTTCTCTCTCCCTTAGGCCTTTCCCCTTTCTCCCTTGGAATGAAAATGAAGAAGAAGAAGAAGAAGAGAAGATAAGGATTTATCTTCAAATCTCGGCCTCCAAGACACCTGGACAAAGCCCAGCCACTGGATCCAGGAAGAGGGAAACAAACGGCTCAGATCTGGCCAGAAAACCCAAAACACGGCCTGACACGCCCTGTGACACGCCCGTGTCACAGGCCGTGTCCCCCTAAGCGGCAGACAACCGACTCAATCCAACCAGTACACGCCCGTGTGACACGCCCGTGTCACGGCCGTGTACCCGACACGGACACGCCCGTGTCTGAGGACGTGTGCCTCAAGGAAAATAATCCCAATCCAACCCGAGACTTCACACGGCCTGGCACACGGCTTAGCACACGCCCGTGTTCCTGGCCGTGTGCACCAGGACACACCCGTGTCCTTCTAACACGGCCTAACCCGAGACGTCGAGCTAAATTCGACGCCCACTGACACGCCCTGTGACACGCCCGTGTCACAGGCCGTGTCCTCACGGGAAACCCGATACTCGACGATCGTCGAGAATACTCGCCGAACCTATGACACGGCAGTCGACACGGCCGTGTCCTGGGCCGTGTGCCCCACTCTCGACGATATCCCGCGAAAATCGTCGACACCAAGGCCCGATCGTCGACACAACCCGACACGCCCTGCGACACGCCCGTGTCGCAGGCCGTGTCAACTGACACGCCCTGGGACACGCCCGTGTCCCAGGCCGTGTCACCCAAGCCTGAACCCAATTTTGCTCAAAATGACCCTCTTGACTTCAGGGTGTTACAGAATGCATCTCTTGGTCTGCTCAAACAGCCAAATTCAGAGTAGAAATTGCGGCTGATTTAATTACAACCTTTGCGGAGATATGTTCACATTGAAACTTATGTTAAATGCAAGTTGTTTTAAAGACTTTAAAATTTTTGTGGTACTTTAATTTGTTGTTGATGTATAATATCTTTGGTAACATATGATATGTCGTATACTAATTATATTCGTAATTTACATTTCAAAAAAGCAATTGTTTTTTAGTTGCCAAAAAAATTAGCAACTTGAGAAATTTTTTTTTCAGTTCAAATGTGCATTTGTTCCACAGTTTCAAATTATAGTGCTAGAAAACATCGCATTTTGAAAGTACAATTTACATGCTGCATTGTGCTTATACTAATTTACAGTTCAAAAGTCTTGTGCTTTTACGGTTGCAAAAAAGACAACCACGTACTTGAGTAATCTTTCTTGGCTGATTGGGCTACGGTCTTCATCAGCAACGCTATAAGATGAATTGGCTCAAACTTCTTTTCCCTACAAGTTAATAAAAGGAAAATATTAAGAAAACATTTCTAATGAATGACGTAAACATATAGATGAAAAAAAATTAAACATTAGTTATAAATTAAACATATTACTGTTTTTTGTCACACGTTCCCAGCAGTCCTTCATACGAGAGCTACTTGCACATTTTCGCCTCTTCATAGGCGAATTCATTATAGTTGGCGGATTATTAGGATCTTCCGCTTCCATAAATCCTTTCTTTTTCATGTCATCTTTGTCCAACATCTCATCTGTAGACTTTATCAACTTGTGCATAACATTCATTACATGAATTTTAGCAGTCCGACAGTTCTCAATGCCGGTGGCTAAATTGTAACGGGATCATATGAGATGATTCTGAATATCATGTTCGATTCAAACTCTATCATAGATGGTATATTCGAAAGGTATATGCTTTTTTGATCATCAAGGGTGAACCGCTTCAACACATATTTCATTAGAATTTGCTTCACATTCCTCCAATTATAGACTCTTAATATGTGTCAACATAATAGATCTTTTGTTTGAAATCCTCTACACGAGCAATCTGAATCATAAGTGGTTGAGTTGAAATTTACAAACCATCTATTTTCATCCTCAGAACCATCACAGTGTGTTGTCACAAATAACATGTGTTACTCATCATATCGTGTTTCGTGCACAATGTTTGATCCAAGTGCTCCCTCCGTGTATGTCTTCTCAAAAAACCCGTATATTTTTCTAGTGTATAATTTTGAGGCTTGCTTTAGTAATAAAGATGTATTGTGCCTCAAGATAACCACTTTGTGCTTGTTTTTGAAATCCTCCTCACGCTTACCTCTACGCCAAGATAAAACAAGTCTTTCTATGCCAAGAAAACATTCAACTAAATTACTAGTAGCCTTTGAACACTCATGTAAATAATTATTAGTGGATTCACTTCTTTAGGTTGATAAAATATCAAGGTCAAGCACATCCTTGTTAAAAGTCGTAGACCACTTGCTCTTGACATTGTGCAAATCATTCAACCATCTATTATCTTGTAAATTTCCTTTAATTACCATCTCATACCAATTTATGTCAAATTCAGTTTCATCATCACACTTTGACATGCATCTATAGAAAAATCTACGAATGTCACTATTATGGTTAAAATACTACATGAAGAAGCAACACGAGCACTTCCAGTCGGAATCGAGGATTGGCTTATTGTGGCAGTTCTAGGATTGCCACAACAGGGAAATGGAGACGATTGTGGAGTTTTCGTTCTAAAATACATGGAGGTGGTTCTATCAACTGATGAGATATCCTGGACAGAATGCATCTCTTGGTCCGCTCAAACAGCCAAATTCCGAGCAGAAATTGTGGCTGATTTAATTACAACCTTTGTGGAGATATATTCACATTGAAACTTATGTTAGATGCAAGTTGTTTTAAAGACTTTGAAATTTTTTGTGGTACTTTAATTTGTTGTTGATGTATAATATATTTGGTAACATATAACATGTCGTATACTAATTATATTCGTAATTTACATTTCAAAAAAGCAATTGTTTTTTAGTTGCCAAAAAAGTTAGCAACTTGAGAAATTTTTTTTTCAATTCAAATGTGCAGTTGTTCCACAGTTTCAAATTATAGTGCTTGAAAACATCGCATTTTGAAAGTACAATTTACATGTTGCATTGTGCTTATACTAATTTACAGTTCAAAAGTCTTGTGCTTTTACAGTTGCAAAAAAGACAACCACGTACTTGAGTAATCTTTCTTGGCTGATTGGGCTTCGGTCTTCATCAGCAACGCTATAAGATGAATTGGCTCAAACTTCTTTTCCCTATAAGTTAATAAAAGAAAAATATTAATAAAACGTTTCCTAATGAATGACGTAAACATATAGATGAAAAAATTAAACATTAGTTATTAATTGAACATATTACTGTTTTTTTTTCACACGTTCCCAGCAGTCCTTCATACGAGAGCTACTTGCACATTTTCACCTCTTCATAGGAAGATTCATTATAGTTGGCGGATTATTAGGATCTTCCGCTTCCATAAATCCTTTCTTTTTCATGTCATCTTTGTCCAACATCTCATCTGTAGACTTTATCAACTTGTGCATAACATTCATTACATGATTTTTAGCAGTCCGACAGTTCTCAATACCGGTGGCTAAATTGTAACGGGATCGCATGAGATGATTCCGAATATCATGTTCGATTCAAACTCTATCATAGATGGTATATTCGAAAGGTATATGCCTTTTTTGTCATCAAGGGTGAACCGCTTCAACAAATATTTCATTGGAATTTGCTTCACATTCCTCAAATTATAGACTCTTAATATGTCTCGACATAATAGATCTTTTGTTTGAAATCCTCTACACGAGCAATCTAAATCATAAGTGGTTGTGTTGAAATTTACAAACCATCTATTTTCATCCTCAGAATAATCACAGTTTGTTGTCACAAATAACGTGTGTTACTCATCATATCGTGTTTCGTGCACAATGTTTGATCCAAGTGCTCCCTCCGTGTATGTCTTCTCAAAAAACCCGTTTATTTTTCTAGTGTATAAGTTTGAGGCTTGCTTTAGTAAGACAGATGTCTTGTGACTCAAGATAACCACTCTGTGCTTGTTTTTGAAATCCTCCTCACGCTTACCTCTACGCCAAGATAAAACAAGTCTTTATATGCCAAGAAAACATTCAACTAAATTACTAGTAGCCTTGGAACACTCATGTAAACAATTATTAGCGGATTCACTTCTTTAGGTTGATAAGATATCAAGATAAAGCACATCCTTATTAAAAGTCGTAGACCACTTGCTCTTGACATTGTGCAAATCATTCAATCATCTATTATCTTGTAAATTTATTTTCATTACCATCTCATACCAATTTATGTCAAATTCAGTTTCGTCATCACACTTTGACATGCATCTATAGAAAAATCCACGAATGTCACTGTTATGGTTGAAGCTAGGAACCTTAGAAGAGCTTTTTTGCAGATGTGTCATTGACACAATCGATGTCTAGTCTTTGTGAATACTCGGTCAATAGCATCAGACATAGCTTGGTCTTGATCTGTAAAAATAGTTATTGGTTTCTTGTCACCAACACACTTCAATAAGCACTCAAAAACTCAACTGAACGGCTCAATTGTTTCTTCAGCAATGAAAGTCCCTCCTAAGAAAATGTTCTGCCAATGATGGTTGACGGCGATGAAAGGTGTACATGCAAGATTATACTTGTTTAAACGATACGTTGTATCAAATATCAAAACGTTGTCAAAACAATCGTAATCGAGTTTGCTATTGTCGTCCATCCAAAAGAAACTTGTTAAACGCTTTAGCTCATCTGTCTGAACATAGTACGAGAACATGTTATCATTCGACTGTTTCTCTTGTAATATATTAAACAAACTAGCTGCATCTTCACTTTCAATTACAGTTGCTCTTTCATGTTGTATGTAGTTGAAGACATTTGTCTTGCAAAAACCAATATTTTCAGGTGCTTCTGCCTCATCCGACATAAAGTTGTATGCGTCAACGGATTTAATCCCTGCATCAGTCATATTTTTAAGAAAACTACCCTGCATTTTTGAAATAGACCGCCGGATCTCAATAAATAACTCTCCTTCTCGATTGTCGTCGGATGGTTGTGTTCCTCAACAAATTTGATAACTGTCCAATTTTTGTCATCTGAATTGGTATGAAAATTGATACAAGCAAGACAACTCGTTCTGGTATCTAATTTGAGGTACTTCTTTGGGGATGGCTTTACCCGTTTGCTTCCTGTTTTGGAACAACTATATCATCTAACTTTGATAGTTGATGTATGAGTCCAATAAGTAATGTTTTGCTTTCGCACATTGAATCCTATTCGGTGTGCATATTCACAGTACATTGTGTAAGCCTCTTCTTCTGAATGCAAAATAGGAAACACAACAGAAATCTTAAAAAAAATAAAACTTTTGTCAGTAATGACCTAATGTTTCAAATACATTTATTTTTTGAGTTCTAAAAATACATATAATGATAAAAAAAATTTACAGTTCCAAAAAATGAAATAATTACAATTCAAAAAAATCCAAAGTGAAACAAAAATAATAGTTTATAATATGGAATTACTTATTGTTAATTACAGTTCAAATTAACGGTACTTTTTACAGTCCAGTTTTTCTTTCAATTAAAGTTAAAATCAACTTTGTTATTTTAATTACAGTTCAAAAAAATTTGATAATTACATTACAAATTAACGGTTCAAATATAACAACATACAATTCATATTGTTCTAAATATACAAAGCAACACATTTACATATAATAACAATCTAAAAACATCTCAAAACATTAAGTAATAAGAGTGGTCAGCAAGATAGCCCAGTTTGCACGTGGTCAGCAAGATAGCCCAAACGCCAAATTAATATCTTCGGAACTACCCAGTTTGCACGTTGAACCAGCGGAAAACCGAGGAACAAAGGTTAATCCCAACAAACAATGGAAGCACAAGCAAGTCTTTTATACATTCACTTATTTACAACACGAGGCATACATAGCGAGACATGATTTCGCTAGTATAACAGCTGTAAACAGAAAGCACCAAAAAACAAGTCGGGCGGACAGCACCGGAGTACGCCGAGACCGCCGAGGTCGCCGAGGTCGCCGAGTCCGCTGAGCTCGCCCGAACTATGCTGCAATCCGCCGAATACCCACGGAGTCCGCCGAAGCTGCGAGGCCGCGCGGACACACCGTTATTCGTCTCCTGCTGAGCCTGAACTGAGGAACACCCCTACCCGCCTGAAGCCGGCGACCAAGTTTATTAGAGCTGGCAAAGATGAAACAGAACTGACAAGTCGTAGAGCGACCTCCTGCTGAGTCCGCAGAGACCACACACTTCCAAGTACTTGACCGCAGTCACAGCCAAACTCCTGGCTCCTTGAAGCTATCCGCGCGACCTGCACACAGCAAACGTCAGCACTGAACAATCCGCGCGGACTGACAAACAGATACCGCAGCACTCGCCCAACCCAACTTACTGTTCACTCAAGTTACTGTAGACCTACCAGGGGGGTCCTATTTATAGGCGGGGTGAGGAGTGTGGTCACCGCCCTAGAGATAGCGACACCGCCCTAGCCCGCGCGATAGCAAAAACACCGTCCGCCGAGTCCGCCTGGACTTAGCTGGATACCAAGCAAAAACCGCCAGGAGCAAGGCACCTTTAGCGAACACACAGCAGTCCGCCCAAGCTATGCGGACAAGGCATCAGCCCGCAAAGCTCCAACTACTGCAGGACAGCAAACCCCTTCAATGGTTGTCCGTACCAACCCGAGGCAGTCCACAAGACTTACACCTCAATCCGCCACAAGTCCACGACCAAAGGCAGACAGCAACAGTCCGCCCGGTCATTGCAGACTGGGCGGATACTGCGGACACATGGCCTTGGCACAGAGAATGACCAATTCCAAAAGCCACCAAAGACCAATGCAAGCATGGCGGACACAAACCCCCGTCCGCCAAACACCTTAGCATAGACCGCCAGCAGTCCGCAGGCTCCTCGTACTCCTGTCCAACGTAGCAACCAACCCCGGACTCCAAATCCAGGCCATCAAAGACCTCCACAGCAAAGCACCTGCTGTAACACCAGAGCTCGACAAGGCCTCAGACAAGCTCTAAGCCCAGTCCGCAACTGCCAAAACCGCGGACACATCAGTCTGCAAGCAACCCGCGAACACGACCCAGACCACCTAACAGCACAAGCCTGCACCACGGCCACTGAGCAATGCATCAGTCCGCAAGCCTCTCTATCCGCAGATACCAGGCCGCACAGTCCGCGGACTCCATGCAAACAACCCGCTCAGAAGACAGCTGGTTTCCCACTAGACCTACCACCAAGCCGCATATCTCAGTCCGCCCAGTCCGCTTAGTCCGCCAAAGATGTCCGCCTAGGCCGCCCGGCCTGTCCTGTCAACCACTTCCACTTCACAAATTTCAACACTCCCCCTTGAAGTGGGAAGTGGTGACCAAGCCCAGCAAGCTGCGCAAGCGTTCAAAGGGCCCCTTCGACAGTGGCTTCGTGAAGATGTCAGCAAGATTATCTTCACTCCGAACATGCCCGACCAGCAGAGATCCTTCCAACACCTTCTCCCTGATGAAATGGTGATCAATCTCTATATGCTTGGTCCTGGCGTGACACACTGGATTGTTAACCAGTTTGAGAGCACTCTCATTGTCACCCCGTAGTAAAGTAGGCCCTTGCACTTCTTCATGAACATCCTCTATAAGCCTCCTCAACCAAACGGCTTCCCGAGCATCCAAGGCCTAAGCCTTATACTCCGCCTCCGTGGTTGAAACCGACACCGAGTCCTGCTTCTTGCTACACCACGAGATGCTAGCTGAACCGCAAGTGAACACATAACCTGAAGTAGACCTCCGATCATCTGAATCACCGCCATAGTCAGCATCTGTGTACCCGAACAATTCAAACTCCGAGTTCCTTCCATAGAGGAGTCCCATGTCAGAAGTCACCTTGACATACTTCAGAATTCCCTTTGCCGCCACTAGATGAGATGGCCTTAGTTCAGACATATACCGACTTACTCGGCCAACAGCATAAGCAATATCCGGCCTTGTAATCGTCAGGTAAATCAAGCTCCCAACAAGAGCCCTGAACACCAAGGGATCATGAAGAACCCTTCTCTTATCTCGTCGAAGCTTCAGCCCAGATTCCAGTGGAGTAGAGCACTTCTTCCCTTTGCCCATGCCAAACCGCTTCACAATGCGATCAGCATACCCTTTCTGGCAAATGAGAACCCCGCACTCCTTCCTCTCCACTTCAAGACCGAGAAAGTGATGCAACTCTCCCAAGTCTTTCATCTTGAAGCGTATAGCAAGCTTTGCCCTGAGCCTTGCTACTTCCCCCTCCGAATTCCATGTGATGATCATGTCATCCACATACAGCAGGACCAAGACTCGTAGCTCCCCCTTCTTCTTGACGAACAAGCTTGAATCCGAGTTGGAAGCAAGGTATCCACAGAATTGCAAGTACTCTGCAATCTTCCCATACCACGCTCTAGGAGCTTGCTTCAACCCATAGAGAGCCTTCCTGAGTTTACAGACATAGTCCGGATGCTTTTCAGAGATAAAACCAAGCGACTGATCCATGAAGATGTCCTTGTCAATCTCTTCATAAAGAAAGGCATTCTTCACATCGAGTTGCCACAACCTCCATACCTTGCTAGCAGCCAAGGCGATCACCACTCTTACTGAAGTCATCTTCTCAACTAGACTGAATGTCTCCTCATAGTCTTCTCCATACTGTTGTGAGAATCCTCTAGCGACCAGGTGAGCCTTGAACCGATCAATGCTCCCATCAGCCTTCTTCTTCAACTTGTACACCCACTTACAAGTAACCGGAGTAATGCCATCAACCTTGGGCACAAGGTCCTAGGTTTCATTCTTCTTCAGAGCATCAATCTCTTCTTTCATGCCATCTTCCCACTCCTTCACTCCAGTGGCCTTGTTGAAGTTTGCAGGCTCTCGCTCATCCAGAGGACCTGCAAAGAAGCAGGAGACAAAGCTCACTGCATTCCCATCACAGTACCGAGCAGGTGGCTTAACCACCCTCTTCGATCTCCGAAGAATTGGCTCCTTGCTCACTGCTTCTGTTGCTTCTTCGGGCTCCACTCCTACCTGGGGCAAGCATTGAGCAGTGCTCCCCCTGCTTCCTGAGCCAGAGGGCTCAGCCTCGGAGTTCGAAGCAACAGGAGCTGCTGGTGAAACAACAAGCTCCTCTTCCAAGCCTTCAGCAGCTACCACCGGTGCTTCATCAACCTTGCTACTTCCAGTTAGCTCAACCGAGCCACCTCCATATGACGTCAACTCGTCAAAGACAACATCTCTTGACACCATGAATTTCTTCGTCACAGGGTCCATGCATTTCCATCCCTTCTTCCGCTCATCGTAGCCAACAAAGACAAGCTTCCTTGCCTTCGCATCCAGCATAGTCCGTGAAGCATCCGGGACATGCACGTAGCAAGTTGAACCGAACACCCTAAGGTGTCCCACACTCGGCTTCTCCTTCAGCAACAGCTCAATAGGAGTCTTCATGTTGATAGGGCTGAGTGGCATCCGATTGATAACATAAGCAGCACAAGACATTCCCTCCGCCCAAAAGGACCTTGGGATATCTTTCGCATGAAGCCAGCATTTGCAGGTCTCCGTCAAATGATGGATCTTCCGCTCCGCTACCCATTTTGTTGTGGAGTGTGAGCACAAGTAAGCTCCCATTGCATCCCGTGCTTCCTGCAGAAGATAGGAAACTCGGAGGAGACAAACTAACCCCCGTTATCAGTTCTAAACTTCTTAATCCGCAAGCCAAGCTGGCCTTCTACCAACTCCTTGAACTCCACGAACAAATGGAAGGCTTCCGACTTCTCCTTTAAGAAGTACACCCAAGTATACCTTGAGTAGTCATCAACCGAGACAAGCATGTATTTGCTTCCACCAAGGCCGGCAGTAACCGTCGGTCCCATCAGGTCGCCATGAATACACTCCAATGGTTTCTTGCTCCTTGTTTGTGATTTATCAAACGGAAGGCGATGTGCCTTACCGTATTGACAGCCCGTGCAAACATGCCCATCACCAAAGGAAGACAACTTAGGCAACCCCCTCACCAGACTTCTACTAGCCATTGCCTTCAGCTTGTCCATGCCAACATGCCCCAGCCTCTCATGCCAGATAGCAGAGCTATCATTGGCCCTCATCTTATCAACATAAGAGTTGGTGGCTGTTGAAGTTGGTGACCGGGCGGTCTGTCTTGGCGGGTTGAAGACCGCGCGGTCTGGCGGTTTGTCTCGCCGGCTTGTAGACCGGGCGGTCTAGCGGTCTTCACAGGCGACCTCTCTTCTTCTCTTGTGGTAGCCGTGCGGTTAGCCCTTCTGTCTAACCGCGCGGCTTGTGCAGTTTGTTTTGTATAGTCCGCTTAACTTGTAAATTTTTAGTCCCACATCTCTTATTTGTATTCTCTCATCTCTCCTCCATTCTATATAAGGGAGGGCATACCATTGTAATAGATACCTTTTTCGGATAATAAAGTTCAGTTTAAAACCATTTCGGTTTGTTTTTGTTCGGCTTTTACATGGTATCAGAGGACTCTATCTACTCCTCCTGATTCTGTGTCTTGCTGTCCGCTCGGCTTGTTGCGCCGGTTTGCTCCCTGTCCGCACGGCCTCTTCTTCCCCTCTACTGGTGTTTGCAGCTTGGTCGTAGCTTTTCTGGCTGCTGGTTTTCTCCCCTTGACCGCTGCAGCCCTTCTTTTTCCTATCATCACAGCGACTTGTTTTGTCCTGCTTCTGTTCGCGCGGCCTGTCCTCTAGCCGTTCGACTTCTTCCCCTCTGTTTGTGTCTGCAGTTGGGTCGTGGCTTTTCTGGCCGCTGGTTTTCTCTCCTTGTGACCGCTGCCGCCCTTCTTTCTCCTATCCGCGCGGTTTGTTGCCTAACTGCCCTGCTTCCTTTGTTTCCAGCTCCTATGGCTTTTTCTGATGCCTCTACTGCCACCACCCATGTCACCAATCCGGCTCCGCCTCTTCCTCCTACTCCCTCCGGGAACCTTGGGACCATTTCCAAGCTTGTTGGCTCCAACTACCCGGATTGGAGCGTCTCTTTCACCTTTCTTCTT
This sequence comes from Platanthera guangdongensis, assembly GCA_039583875.1. NCBI lineage: Eukaryota > Viridiplantae > Streptophyta > Magnoliopsida > Asparagales > Orchidaceae > Platanthera > Platanthera guangdongensis. Next base: position 68,138,483 of record CM077150.1, on the reverse strand, counting down.
CGCTCACAACGCAAATGCCACCATCTCGTTGATGACCCACCTCCTATCACTTCACCTCTCTTTGATCACTGGGATACAAGTGACGCGCTTGTGCGTACTTGGCTCGCGAACAGTCTTTCTGATGAGTGCCTTCCCGTCATACGTCATGATGAGACGGTCAAGGCCGCTTGGCTTCATCTTGCCGCTCTGTACTCCAAAGGGTCTCAGACTTCCCGGATCTATACGTTGTATGCGAACCTCTTTGCCCGTCCTACCTTGTCTCCTGCTGCCGCCTACCAACAGGTTCATGCTCTTGGGGCTGAGATTCTTCAGAATCGCCGCTTTTCTGCGGATTTGGCTCAACAACACAAGCACTTCCAGGGGCTTCTGGTTGTGTGCTATCTGCTCCGGCTTCCTGATACTTATGTCATGATTCGCCAGCAAATTCTGGGTGAGGCCGAATCTCCTACTTTAGATGCCACCGCTGCCCGCATCGCTGCTGTCACCTCCCTCCTTCAGCGCCCACTTTTGCCCGCTCCTTCTCCACCACCGGACAACTATTCTCATCACACTCAGCAGAGTGGCTCTGGTAGTCGCAATCACCAGTCCGGCGGCCATGCTTCTTCCCGCTACCTCTGTTCTCATTGTGGCCGAACCGGCCATACTTTCGAACGCTGCTGGACGAAGCATCCTCATCTTTGCCCCTCCGGTGACTCTTCCAAGCCATCTGCCTCTGTTGTAACTTCTTCAGGTAGTGCCCACATGGTGACTCAAGGTAAATGGCTCATCGACTCTGGTGCCACTAATCACATGACGGGCAATCCTCAGTGCTTCTCTTTGCTCAAACAACATGATCGGTTGCCCCCGGTCCTAGTTGCGGATGGTTCTCCCTCCCCGGTTCATGGGACGGGAGTGGTTCATGTTACTCCGTTACTACGCCTAGCGGACACTCTATATGTGCCCAAGTTTTCGTGCAATATGTTGTCTGTTACCTCTTTATGCAAACAACTTCAGTGTTCTGTGACATTTACACCAACTTCTTGTTCTTTTCAGGATCCGAGCTCCCACCGGACGATTACTACTGGGACTGAGAGCGGCGGCCTCTACTTCCTCGACAATGTTTCCGCCTTGTCCGCCTTGTCCGCCTTCTCGTATTCCTGTACGGATCTTCTCCAGTGGCATCTCCTCCTCGGTCATCCTCCACCACGTCTTCTACATCAGCTCCTGCCGCACCTCCCTCCGTCCAGTACTCCTCTCCAATGCGATGCCTGTCAACTCGGCAAGCATCACCATTCCTCCTTCCCGCCGAAGCATGGGCGGGGCTCTACTAGTCCTTTTGATCTTGTCCACTCTGATATCTGGGGACCTGCTCCTACCCTCACCATTGGTCGGCGTAGTTCTTATTTTGTAACCTTTATAGATGATTTTTCTCGATGTACTTGGGCGTATCTCCTCCGAGATCGCTCTAAACTTTTAGATGTATCGATATCCTTTTATCAGTTGATTAAAACTGAGTTCAATATTTGTATTAAAACATTTCGTTCCGACAATGCTAAAGAGTATCTGAGTCATGCTTTTACTTCTTTTTGTGTGCAACATGGCATTATTCATCAGACTAGCTGTGTTTACACCTCCCAACAAAATGGGGTGGCGGAACGCAAAAACCGTCACCTCCTCGATGTGGCTCGCACATTGATGACCCAGATGCATGTCCCTCGCTCGTATTAGGGCTATGTCGTTCTCCTCGTCTGCTACCTCATCAATCGAATTCCATCCACCATTCTCCACGGGAAAACACCCTTCTCCATTCTGTATCCGGGCAAGGAGCATTTTCCTCTCACTCTCCGCATCTTTGGATGCACTGCTTTTGTCCATACCCCATCTGACACCCGTGACAAGCTCTCCCCTCGATCCACCAAATGTGTCTTTCTGGGGTACTCCACCACTCAGAAAGGCTATTGTTGCTTTAACCCTGTTCTTCGTCAGCAGTTCGTCTCTGCTGACGTTACCTTCTTCGAGAATGCCTCCTACTTCTCGGCTGCCTCCTCCCCTCTTACCCCCACTCCATCTCCTCCTTCCCTGCCTTCTGACTCTCCTGCTATTCCCTTCGTTCCCTCGTCTCCTACAGAGATACCCACCCCTCCACCCTCTCCGTCCCCTCCTCTCCCTCCACCTCTATCTCCCACTTCTCCACCTCCATCTCCACCCTCTCCGCCGTCGTCGCTCTCTTCTCCCGGGCCAGCTCTCTCTGCCACGGACGCTCCGGATCCCGAGGGGGCTGCCGACTTGGATCTCCCTGTGGCTCTTCGCAAAGGGGTGCGGATATGTACCCTACTAGTGGGCCAAAACCCGAACAGGCAAGCGTACCTGTCGAATCGTAGTACCAAGGTCGTATTTAAACACGGGGCTATCAATTACTTCTACTCACGCTCTAACTATTATCCTACTGGAAAACTAATGGGATTTGAGAATTTTTTTAGAATAAAACAAAAGACAACTTGCGAGACGAAAAACTTATAATAAGAAGCTAGCATTCGATCAATGATTCACCATGAAATTAGATGAGAGAGATAAAAATAAAGATAGTTTTAATTTTGCAAATCATACTCGACCGTGACGGATCCAAAAATAAGACAAAATCTCGCTAGAGCATTAGGTCTCCTAACTTATAGACTCTTCGATCAAAATCTCTTTACAAACCAAAGAAGCCTAAAGTTGCATTATCGAGGTGATCCGCACTATTGGATTTGACTCCAATCCGGAGGATTTACGTCGTCCTATCTCTAGGATTGCGTTCAACTCCTTCCTTCTTTGAGTGATCTTTCACATTCATGAGCCTCTCGGCTACTCAAATATGAGATCCCAAGCCTACTACCGTATACCGGAAATACGGAGTCGACAAAAAAAATAAATCAAAGAAGGATCGAGCATGAAATAACAAAAATAAAACTAAGAAAGAAAATAAACTCTCATCTCACTTCATGGATCCTCACGATCGAATGCTATAGGAAATTAGCTACGCATAATTGAAAGGGAAGACAAAACAAAATAAGAGAGAAACATTTTCATTACTTGCAAACAAAGAGAGTACACAAAATATTAAAAAAGACAAGACTATGTTAGGAAGAAAAACTTGCAAAAAATGGAAAAGAAAACTAATACAATAGTGAAACTAAAAACAACTCACAAGTACTCTCCACTCTCCACTCAACACTCACATTCAACTTGAAACTTTACTTCTCAAAATTTTCTCAAAATTTTCTCCCTTTGGCTTGAGGGATGGGGTGGCTTTTATAGGAGATGGAGAAGGATCTAGGATGAAATGAAGAGGAGGAGGCCAAGGGGGGTGGCCGGCCATGTAAAGGGAGAGAAGTGCATGTATGGCATTAAATGAGGTGGAGAGAATTCATGCATGATATTTAATTAGGTGGAGAGAAAGAGGTGGGTTCAATGCATGGACTTTAAGGGAATGATTTGGAAAATATAAAATAGCAAAGGGGGAATGAATAAGAAATAAAGAAAGAGAGAGAGAGAGAGAGGGGTTGAATGTAGAATAATAAGAACAAGAAATAAAAGAGGAGGAAGGAATGTGGCCGGCCATGGGAAGTGGGGGATTCATGCATGTGGAAATTAATGAGGAGGGGAGAGAGAGGGCATGAGGTGGCCGGCCATGCATGAAATGGGCAGCCATGCAAAGGTGGTTGGATGCATGGGCTCGGTTTTGGGCTTGAAGAGGAGCTTGGGCTGCATGTATCTTTGAAGTGGGCTGCATTTTTGAAGTAGATGGGTGGTCGGGCTGCACCAAGGAGAGGGCCGGGCTGCATGCTTAAAGTGGGCTGCATCATGTGGGCTTTATGGATGATGAAGGGCTGCTCCAATCTTCAAGGGCTGCATGTAGGGGCTGCACGGGCTTTGAAGCTTGGGCATGAACCTACAAAAAAAAGAGACAATACAATCATGGATTAAAACAAGATTTTAAAACACAATAATAATAAAAACATTACAACATTAAAATTAAAACATTAAGACAATCATTAACTATAATTATTATACATAACATGACATAACATATAATAACATAATACATATAATAAGACTATATAGATTTTTATATCAAAACTCTAATAACACTAGGAATTAAAATATTGTAAAGAGACATTAAAATATGAAATAACAGTCATAAAATATAAATAAAATTAGGCATTTTGAATACTAAATTACCCCCAAAAAGGATGACTAAAACTAGTCATCAAATTCCCCCATGCTTAGACATTTGCTTGCCCTCAAGCAAATAGAAATAAAAACTAGGGAGGAGCAAAAAGAAAACAAAAGATATATATATTTTTAAGTTCCATAGTTAAGAAAAACAAAACATGAAAAATTAAACTATCCTAATATTCATATTATCAACTAGTGGGGTGAGAAGTGCACAATAGAAAATTTGAAAATGGAAACCTAAAAATCTCATTAAAACATAAGAAAAGTCTACTAATTTCTAAATCTTAAAACAAGGCATCCAAAATAAACGAAAATAAGGAAAACAAAAGTAGAGGTTCTAAATAAACGGCGCATTAACAAACTACTCGGTTGCTAGATAAACATTAACCCTAAAACACTCCAAGATAACCTCCAAAGAAATCCATCAATGATGGTGGCCATAGGCTTGTACGTTCACACTTTCTCCACTACGCGAATTTACGTTCTAAGATCAATAGGATTTCTACTAGGCATTAAAACTTAGCTTAGGTAAATGATTAGGAAGTGGAATCAAAGATAAACATGAAGGTTTTAGGCACTAAACCAAGGTGAGCTCAAAAATAAACAAAGCATAAAAAAATGAGGAATAACGAGTATGTCATTTCTCCAATATGAAACTACAAAAACAAGGCCATGAAAATTTTTCTTTTATAAACTTGGCCAAACATAAACTTTTTGCATTCATTTTTTTTTTGATTTTGTAATGATATATTTTTTCTTTCTCAATTTTTTCCTTCTGAATAGCATCGGATAAGAAAGCTCCAAAAATAAGCTTGAGAATTTCCTATTCATTTCAAAAATAATACCCTTCCCACAAAAAAATAATTTTTAAGCTCAAATTTATAGTGCAAAAATAGGAAAGATTTTTGGCTTTGGTGAATATAATGAAATGAAAAGTGGAGCTAAAACAAGGAAAAAAAGGAAAAGGCCCAAAATTATTTTGCAAGGGTTTTGTTTTTGGTGGGCAAGAAAAGCTCAAACTATTCAAATGGTGGCCTAAATCATTTCTAAAGAACGTAAAAACGGCGCAAATGCTTCGAGAGTAGTTTGGTACAAGTTCTATACACCAAGAAAGACTACCTCGCAAGTGAAAAAGAACTAATGATACCTAGCAACCATTCGTAAGCAACTAACCGAATAAAAAGACATAACTACACGTTGCTAGCTTATAACGTAAAAACCGGATGCCTATATTTAAGAAAAAGAAACTAGTAGAACTAAATTATGCTAAACTGATAAGTTTAGAAAACATTTTCAAAGGAATCTATATAGAACTACAAAAACCGCACGGGCCTACACTTCACTAGAAGAAATATGAAAATAAAGATAGAAATAATTTTAGATTTTGTTTTTCAAATCGATTTAAGCACAATTTTTTATTATTATTTTTGTTTTTTCTAATTTTTTTGGGTTTTATATTTTATAATTTTTTTGGATTTTGATGACATAACATAAAATACTATACTAATGTAAAACATAATATTATTTTTTTCTTTTGAGAGAAGAAAAACAGAAAGAAAAGACCAAAAGAAACTAGACCCCCCCCCATGCTTAAATTCTTCATTGCCCTCAATGAAGAAAACATAAAGAAAAAGAGAAGGGGACTGAGAAGAAGAGAAAAAGAAAAATGCAGGAAAAATAAATAAATAAGAACAGGACTTCCCCGGGTTCGTGAGATGAAGGCGGATGTCGCTCCCCCATGCTTGCTTTTTAGAGTACTTGATCGTCAGCAGGTATGACTTGATCCATCTGATATCAGCAGCGGCGGAGCGGCGACCACGATCATGGACTTGATTGGCCTCCGGTATAAAGAGCAAAATAAAAGAAAACTAGATAGAGTCCATGGGTAGATGCCCGATAATGTTTTTTATTACAACAGTCCAAATAAAAGAGTTTCATAAAAAAAAATAGTAGTCCAAAAATAAAAATGTTCATCAGAACATAATAAACTAAGAATCAAAAAGAAGATTCTCCGTGGCAGGAGTCACAGAATCATTAGAGAAATAGAGTTTAAGTCTATGGCCATTAACTTTAAAGTCACCATTATCGGGGTGCGAAAGCAACACAGTTCCATCAGAATAAACTTCCTTGACCGTAAACGGTCCAGTCCATCGAGATTTAATGTGTCCGAAGAAAATATGTAAGCGTGAATTAAAAGAAGAACTTGATTGCCAGGTTGAAAAATTTTATGTTGGCCCAATTTCTTATCGTGATCGACTTTCGTTTCAGGGTCGGGTGATTTTGCATATGAATTTTTCAGATTTTTGTCTTCTTCAAAAATGAGGTTTTCAAGGTTTTTTTTTAAAAAAGAGTTTCATTTTAAAAATTTATTTGCATGGACATAATCGTATTTTTAAAAACATTTGGAGGAAGTTCAGAAGAAGAAGACAAAAAATCATTTGGAGAAATATATGAGTCTTCTTTTAATTCATCAAGAAAAAAAACAAGTGTCATCATTTTGCAAAGAATTTCTCATAGATTGATTAATATCAAAAGTAACCTCTTCATCACCCACACGCAGAGAAAGTCTTCCGTCACTCACATTTATGATCGCTCGAGCGGTGGCTGGGAAGGGACGACCAAGGATAAGAGGGACCTCGACGTCCTCTTCAATATCGAGAATGACAAAATCCACCCGGAAGATGAATTTGTCGACCTTCACTAGCACATCCTCAACGATACCTAACGGATACTTAATCGATCGATCAGCCAATTAAATATTCATACGCGTAGGGCTGAGAGTGCCCAATCCTAGCTTTTTAAACAATGAAAAAGGCATCAAGTTGATGCTCGCACCTAGATCCGCTAGCGCATGTTTAATAAAAAGATCACCAAAAACGCAAGGAATTGAAAAACTACCCGGATCGTGTATTTTTTTAGGCAAGTTAGAGTTTTTAACGACTGCCGAGCACTCTTCATTTAACGTTATGTGAGAAAGATTTTCCAATTTCTTTTTATTCGTTAACAGCTCCTTAAGATATTTGGCGTATTTTGGCATTTGGCTTATTGCTTCATGAAATGGCAAATTTATATGAATTTGTTTAAACATTTCAAGAAAACGTGAATATTGATCATCTAATTTTTCTTTCCTAATTCGAGTCGGATAAGGAGGTGGCAAAAATTCCTTTATAATTGTCGGAGCATCATTTTGAAGCTCTTTAACTTCTTTTTCAAAAATAAGCTTTTCTTTTTCAAAATTAGATTTGTCTTTTTCTTTTTCAAAAATTTTATCATTTGATTCCGTAACGATAATATTTTCAGTAGTAGGAGAGGCAATCACCTCTGGCTCTTCCCTTGTGGTGGGCTCGTTAATAACTTTACCTCTCTGAAGGGAAATCGCTTTCACGTGCTCCCTTGGGTTAGGTTCAGTGTTTGAGGGAAGAGCCCCGGGTGGCCTCTCGGAGATGACCTTGGCAAGTTGCCCGACCTGGTTCTCTAAATTTTTCACGGAGCCAGTTAGACTTCTAATGGTAGCATCATTCGAGCTTATATATTTAGAAAGTATTTCCTCTAAAGATGGAGTTTTTTGAAAATTTTGGTTTTGATATTGTGGTGGTGGTGGTGGTACGAAATTATGTGGTGGGCGTGCAGCATTAGTAGGGTTACTACAAGAAAAATTAGGATGGTTACGCCATCCAGGATTATAAGAGTTCGAAGAAGAATTAAAACCAGGAGGTGCAGAAAAATTAGAAAAAGCAGAAAAATTGTTGGCAGAATTATTTTGAGCAGGCCTGGGTATGTTCCCCAGATAATCCACCTGCTCGGCAGCAGCAGCATTCGCATTTTCATATACCTTAGTGGCGGAGGAAGCAGTCATCTCCGAAATCTTCTTGTTCAGCATTTCCACTTGTAGCGACAGTTGCGAAACCGAATCCACTTCATAGATACCTGCAGGTTTAGATGGGCGAGTCCTAGACGAATTCCACTGATAAGTGTTCATCGCCATGTCCTCGATAAGCTCAAGAGCGGCTTCCGGAGTTTTGCGGTCCAAGGAACCAGCAGAAGCGGCATCTATCATTTGCTTAGTTTCTTGATTTAGCCCATTGTAAAATGTCTGGACCTGTAACCATACAGGCAGAGCATGATGAGGGCATCTTCTCAAAAGTTCTTTGAACCTCTCCCAAGTGTCATAGAGGGTCTCAGAAGCAATTTGAGAATAAGAAGTTATATCATTTCTTAACTTAGCAGTTTTAGCGGGAGGGAAATATCTAGCAAGAAATTTATCGACTAAAATGTTCCAAGTAGTGATTGATCCTCTTGGGAGAGAACTCAACCACTGTTTGGCTTTAGTTCTTAAGGAGAAGGGGAAGAGTCTTAGCCTTATAGCATCATCTGAGACACCATTTATTTTGAAGGTGTCACAGATTTCAAGAAAATTGGCAATATGCAAGTTCGGATCTTCATCTTGTAATCCGTCGAACTGTACATATTGCTGCACCATTTGTATGATGCTAGGCTTAAGCTCGAAGTTATTGTTCGCAATTGCAGGTCGAACAATACTTGTTTCAGTCCCCTCCAGGTTGGGTCGAGCATAATCGGACATGGTCCTTTGCTGAGCCATTGCTGGGTTAGGGTCTCCCATTTCAGAAAAATTACAATCCCCGAAGGAATCCTCAACCGCTGTTTGAAAAGTGGAAGCCCCGAATCGTAGTTGTCTCCGTAAGGAGCGTTCGATTTCCGGGTCCAAATCAACAAGTAGCGACGGATTCGCTCGGGTCATGCACTAACAAAGAAAACGAGGGAAGATGAAAATGAAAGCTTGGAAAAGAAAGAAAAAGAGGAAAAGAAAGGAAATTTTTTTTTTGTTGTTTTTTGTTTTGACAAAAAAAAGATTTTTTTTTTTGACGGCTTGGCTCTCGAACTTCCCGAGGACTACCCGGTGAAGGGTTCGCCCGGTACTAGGTAAAATGGTGGCGCTTAAAGCCCCTTACCCTTTTCGAGAGATTTTAGGTGGGGTAGAAATAAGGTGAAGTGGGTTGATTATAAATATTTAAATATATAAATTATAATTTTTTTTTATTTTTTGGAGAAGTAATAGCGCAAGCGTTTTCAAAATATTGAAGAAGAAAAGTCCCCGGCAACGGCGCCAAAAACTTGGTGGGCCAAAACCCGAACAGGCAAGCGTACCTGTCGAATCGTAGTACCAAGGTCGTATTTAAACACGGTGTTGTCAATTACTTCTACTCACGCTCTAACTATTATCCTACCGGAAAACTAATGGGATTTGAGAATTTTTTTAGAATAAAACAAAAGACAACTTGCGAGACGAAAAACTTATAATAAGAAGCTAGCATTCGATCAATGATTCACCATGAAATTAGATGAGAGAGATAAAAATAAAGATAGTTTTAATTTTGCAAATCATACGCGACCGTGACGGATCCGAAAATAAGACAAAATCTCGCTAGAGCATTAGGTCTCCTAACTTATAGACTCTTCGATCGAAATCTCTTTACAAACCAAAGAAGCCTAAAGTTGCATTATCAAGGTGATCCGCACTATTGGATTTGACTCCAATCCGGAGGATTTATGTCGTCCTATCTCTAGGATTGCGTTCAACTCCTTCCTTCTTTGAGTGATCTTTCATATTCATGAGCCTCTCGGCTACTCAAATATGAGATCCCAAGCCTACTACCGTATACTGGAAATACGGAGTCGACAAAAAAAATAAATCAAAGAAGGATCGAGCATGAAATAACAAAAATAAAACTAAGAAAGAAAATAAACTCTCATCTCACTTCATGGATCCTCACGATCGAATGCTATAGGAAATTAGCTACGCATAATTGAAAGGGAAGACAAAACAAAATAAGAGAGAAACATTTTCATTACTTGCAAACAAAGAGAGTACACAAAATATTAAAAAGACAAGACTATGTTAGGAAGAAAAACTTGCAAAAAATGGAAAAGAAAACTAATACAATAGTGAAACTAAAAACAACTCACAAGTACTCTCCACTCTCCACTCAACACTCACATTCAACTTGAAACTTTACTTCTCAAAATTTTCTCAAAATTTTCTCCCTTTGGCTTGAGGGATGGGGTGGCTTTTATAGGAGATGGAGAAGGATCTAGGATGAAATGAAGAGGAGGAGGCCAAGGGGGGTGGCTGGCCATGTAAAGGGAGAGAAGTGCATGTATGGCATTAAATGAGGTGGAGAGAATTCATGCATGATATTTAATTAGGTGGAGAGAAAGAGGTGGGTTCAATGCATGGACTTTAAGGGAATGATTTGGAAAATATAGAAAGAGAGAGAGAGAGGGGAATGAATAATAAAACCCTAAAACCCTAAACCCTAAACCCTAAAATAGCAAAGGGGGAATGAATAAGAAATAAAGAGAGAGAGAGAGAGAGGGGTTGAATGTAGAATAATAAAAACAAGAAATAAAAGAGGAGGAAGGAATGTGGCCGGCCATGGGAAGTGGGGGATTCATGCATGTGGAAATTAATGAGGAGGGGAGAGAGAGGGCATGAGGTGGCCGGCCATGCATGAAAAGGGGAGCCATGCAAAGGTGGTTGGATGCATGGGCTCGGTATTGGGCTTGAAGAGGAGCTTGGGCTGCATGTATCTTTGAAGTGGGCTGCATTTTTGAAGTAGATGGGTGGCCGGGCTGCACCAAGGAGAGGGTCGGGCTGCATGCTTGAAGTGGGCTGCATCATGTGGGCTTTATGGATGATGAAGGGCTGCTCCAATCTTCAAGGGCTGCATGTAGGGGCTGTACGTGCTTTGAAGCTTGGGCATGAACCTACAAAAAAAAGAGACAATACAATCATGGATTAAAACAAGATTTTAAAACACAATAATAATAAAAACATTACAACATTAAAATTAAAACATTAAGACAATCATTAACTATAATTATTATACATAACATGACATAACATATAATAAGACTATATAGATTTTTATATCAAAACTCTAATAACACTAGGAATTAAAATATTGTAAAGAGACATTAAAACATGAAATAACAGTCATAAAATATAAATAAAATTAGGCATTTTGAATACTAAATTACCCCCCAAAAGGATGACCAAAACTAGTCATCACCTACACCCCCTTGCTGCTGTTGTTTCATATGATCGTCTTACACCTTCTCGCAGGGCCTTTGCGCTGGCTATCTCTGCCACTGCCACGCCTCGTTCCTATCAGGAGGCCCTTGCTATTCCCCACTGTAAGCTGGCCATGGATGAGGAAATGGCGACCCTCAATGAGCGGGGTACATGGACTCTTGTTCCTCCTCCCTTCGGTACTGATGTTGTTGGCTGTCGCTGGGTCTTTGTGGTCAAATTTGGCCCTAACGGCACTGTGGATCGGTATAAGGCTCGCCTTGTTGCTAAGGGATTTACTCAGACCTATGGGGTTGATTACTTTGATACCTTATCCCCCGTGGCTCGTCTCAGCACTATCCGTGTCCTTCTCCCTATGGTCGTCAATCGGGATTGGCCGATTTCTCAGCTGGACGTCAAGAATGCCTTCCTTTATGGTGATCTTCACGAGGCCGTTTACATGGAGCAACCTCCTGGGTATGTTGCTCAGGGGGAGACACGAGTATGTCGGCTGCAGAAGGCAATTTATGGCCTCAAGCAGAGTCCTCGAACTTGGTTTGACAAGTTCAGCGGCATTATGGCGGATGTTGGTTTTCTGCGAAGCTCTGCTGATCACTCTCTCTTTATTCGCAAAACTCCTTCTGGGCTGGTTGTTCTTGCTGTGTACGTCGATGATATTCTTCTCACTGGCGATGACTAGGAAGGGGTAGCCCTAACAAAGCGACATCTTCGCCAACATCTGATCACTAAAGATATGGGCTCTCCAAAGTACTTTCTGGGGATCGAAATCTCACGGAAGCCCGACTCCTTAGTTCTCTATCAGCGTAAGTATGCCCTTGATCTTTTAAAAGAGGAAGGATTGACTGGAGCAAAACCTTCCCGATGCCCCATGGCAACTGGAGAAGACAAAACCTGGACAGATGATTCGCCTCCTATTTCAGATAGTTCGCGGTACAGGCGTCTCTGGTTGGTAAGCTCATATATCTTACAGTGACCAGACCCGACATTTCCTATGCTGTGGGCAAGATGAGTCAATTCATGCAAGCACCTAGGGAGTGCCATCTACAGTCCGCCTTGCGGATCTTGGAGTATGTCAAAGCAGCGCCTGGGAAAGGATTACTTTTTCAGAAGAATGGTCATCTGAGGATTGAAGCCTACTCAGATGCAAGTTATGCTGATGACAAAGGGGATCGCAAGTCAACCTCAGGTTTTTGCACCTTTGTTGGGGGAAATCTGGTGAGCTTGAAGAGCAAGAAGCAGTCTGTTGTCTCCAGGTCCAGTGCAGAAGCTGAGTGTCGCAGTATGGCGTCAACCACTTGTGAGTTAAAATGGATGCGGGCTCTCATGCTAGATTTAGGAGAGGTGTACAACCATCCTCTACCTATATTCTGTGATAACAAGGCCGCCATATACATCTCCAAAAATCCGGTATTCCATGAAAGAACAAAGCACATTTAGGTCGACTGCCATTTCATTTGTGAAGAGATCTTAAAAGAACAAATTTGCACTCATTTTGTCACTTATGATAAAGAACTGGCTGACATCTTCACCAAGCCAGTTTCCGCCTCGTTTCTTCATATTTGCGACAAGCTGGGCATGATCGATATATATGCTCCAGCTTGAGGGGGAGTGTTGAAGTTGGTGACCGGGTGGTCTGTCTTGGCGGGTTGAAGACCGCGCGGTCTGGCGGTTTGTCTCGCCGGCTTGTAGACCGGGCGGTCTAGCGGTCTTCACATGTGACCTCTCTTCTTCTCTTGTGGTAGCCGTGCGGTTAGCCCTTCTGTCTAACCGCGCGGCTTGTGCGGTTTGTTTTGTATAGTCTGCTTAACTTGTAAATTTTTAGTCCCACATCTCTTATTTGTATTCTCTCATCTCTCCTCCATTCTATATAAGGGAGGGCATACCTTTGTAATAGATACCTTTTTCGGATAATAAAGTTCAGTTTAAAACCATTTCGGTTTGTTTTTGTTCGCCTTTTACAGTAGCAAGAACAAACAAGTTCTTTACCCTCCTCCCAACATGAGCAACATCAGCCTTCACCGCTGATACGTTGCAAAGAAACCTCACGTCTGTTGGCCCAAACAGAACGTGATAACCAGCGTCCACCGCATTGGTCACCGAAAAGAGATTTTTCTTCATGCCCGGCATGTGATACACACTACTTAACGTGAGTGGCCCCTGATCACTACCCACAAACAAGACCCCCTCTTTCTCTAATGCATAAACAATATTATCAGCAGTGATAATAGCTTCATTACCTGAGTGGGCCTGCATGAAGGTGAACTTCGATTTGTCTCCGGTGAGGTGATGACCACACCCGGAGTCCACGATCCACTCGCCGTTGAAGTCCTCAGCAGACAAGGCCCGGACATAAGTGCCCGTCATAAAGGCTCCGCCCCATTCTGCTTCTTCACTTCTCGAGCAAGCTTCCTCCTTTCCCGCAGCATGCCCAGGCTGTAGTTTGACCTTGCAATCCCACTTGAAGTGCCCTCACTGATGACACCGGTAGCACTTCAGATTCTTCTTCCAATCCTTAGGAGCATTACTCCTCTCCGGCGGATATTAAGTTGAAGTCTCCTTCTCACCAACGACCTGCACCTTCTTCTTCTTCTTCCCTTCCCATCATTTCTTCTTGCCTGAGAAGAGAGCTTCGCTGCCTTCCTGATTCAGGTTCACTCCAGCCATCTGCCTTGCTAAGCTTTCCTGCGAGGTAAGCAGATTCTCCAGCTCCAGCAACGACGGCTGAGTAGCCCACCCTTGAACAGAAGTAACAAAGGCCACATACTCCTTCCGCAAGCCGCGGACAATGTGCCTTTTCATCTTCGCCTCAGAGATAGGCTCATCGGGATCCAGTGCTGACAGCTCAGCACACAAGCTCTTCATCTTTAAGAAGTACTTATAGATGGAAAGGTCTCCCTGAGTTGCCCTGGCCAACTCATTCTCCAGGAACTGAAGCCGCTCCACATTCTTCCTATTGAACAACTCATCAATGGTTGTCCAAATATCAGCAGCCGACTCACACCCAACGATGTGATCAAACAGCTCCGGAGACACAGCTCTCTTCAGAATGAACTCCGCCTTAGCATTTGTTCTTCTCCAGAGCCTAACCTGCTCAGCAGTACCAAACGCAACAGTGACTTCCTGCCTGTCGTCCCCACCGACGACTTCCCACAGCTCCTCGCCAATAAGATAACTCTTCATGCACGACTTCCACTTCTTGAAGTTAGTCGGCGTTAAGAGTTCAATGCCCAGACCTCTTGCAAAGCTCCCTTCCATTGCAACACTTGTTGGCAACCTTTCAGCAGCTCCGAGCAACAACACAGGTTGATCACCACTCAATCACTGAGTAACAACACTGGCTGACTTCCGCTCACGCAACTGAACCTCCCTCTGATACCATGTTAAATTTTCTCAACGTTGTCAGCAAGATAGCCCAAACGCCAAATTAATATCTTCGGAACTACCCAGTTTGCACGTTGAACCAGCGGAAAACCGAGGAACAAAGGTTAATCCTAACAAACAATGGAAGCACAAGCAAGTCTTTTATACATTCACTTCTTTACAACACGAGGCATACATAGCGAGACATGATTTCGCTAGTATAACAGCTTTAAATAGAAAGCACCAAAGAACAAGCCGGGCGGACAGCACCGGAGTCCGCCGAGACCGCCGAGGTCGCCGAGGTCGCTGAGTCCGCTGAGCTCGCCCAAACTATACTGCAATCCGCCAAATACCCACGGAGTCCGCCGAAGCCGCGAGGCCGCACGGACACACCGTTATTCGTCTCCTGCTGAGCCTGAACTGAGGAACACCCCTACCCGCCTGAAGCCGGCGGACAGGTTATTGGAGCTGGCAAAGATGAAACAGAACTGACAAGTCGCAGAGCGACCTCCTGCTGAGTCCGCAGAGACCGCACACTTCCAAGTACTTGACCGCAGTCACAGCCAAACTCCTGGCTCCTTGAAGCTATCCGCGCGACCTGCACACAGTAAACGTCAGCACTGAACAATCCGCGCGGACTGACAAACAGAGACCGCAGCACTCGCCCAACCCAACCTACTATTCACTCAAGTTACTGTAGACCTGTCAGGTGGGTCCTATTTATAGGCGGGGTGAGGAGTGTGGTCACCGCCCTAGAGATAACGACACCGCCCTAGCCCGCACGATAGCAAAAACACCGTCCGCCGAGTCCGCATGGACTTAGCCGGATACTAAGGAAAACCGCCAGGAGCAAGGCACCTTTGGCGAACACACAGCAGTCCGCCCAAGCTATGTGGACAAGGCATCAGCCCGCAAAGCTCCAACTACTGCAGGACAGCAAACCCCTTCAATGGCTGTCCGCACCAACCCGAGGCAGTCCGCAAGACTTACACCTCAATCCGCCACAAGTCCACGACCAAAGGCAGACATCAACAGTCCACCCGGTCACAGCAGACTTGGCAGATACTGCGGACACATGGCCTTGGCACAGAGAATGACCAAGTCCAAAAGCCACTAAAGACCAATGCAAGTATGGCGGACACAAACCCCCGTCCGCCAAACACCTCAGCACAGACCGCCAGTAGTCCGCAGGCTCCTCGCACTCCTGTCCAACGCAGCAACCAACCTCGGACTCCAAATCCAGGCCGCTAAAGACCTCCACAGCAAAGCACATGCTGTAACATCAGAGCTCGACAAGGCCTCAGCCAAGCTCTAAGCCCAGTCCGCAACTGCCAAAACCGCGGACACATAAGTCCGCAAGCAACCAGCGAACACGAGCCAGACCGCCTAACAACACAAGCCTGCACCACGGGCACTGAGCAATGCATCAGTTCGCAAGCCTCTCTATCCGCAGATACCAGGCCGCACATTCCGCAGACTCCATGCAAACAACCCGCTCAGAAGACAGCTGGTTTCCCACTAGACCTACCACCAGGCCGCACATCTCAGTCCGCCCAGTCCGCCTAGTCCGCCAAAGCTGTCCTCCCAGGCCGCCCGGCCTGTCCTGTCAACCACTTCCACTTCACAAATTTCAACTGTGTTTAGTAAAACCCAAAGTCGGGATTGCACTATTGACAGGTCAGGCTTAGAAAACTATAAAAAAACTCTTAAGGACACCTTTGGGGGGATCAGTCTTTGGTTTTCTTCCTATTCTGGTTTACTTTGGTTGGATTCAAGATCCCTCCAAGGTGCCTAGCTCAACTTTGGCTTTGGGGGGAGCTCTCTCAGATCTTTCGGGTGTGTGGCAAGACCTCCTCGCTACAGATCAGGGTCCGTTCCTAGTTCAAAATCCTCGGCCAGAAATTCAGTTCAGGACAAGTAAGTGTTGACTTCCCCCTTTGAATCTGAACTTTCTTTGAGGCCGGATAACGGTTTCAACACCCTATGTGCTCAAGAACTCCGTCAGAAGCCCTTTTGATCTTCGAATCCGCCCTCTAATATCTTCGAGCACTTCGAAGATCACTCAAAGATCTTCATCCGTCTTTGACCGCCTTCAATCATCTTTGTGTGAAGTCGAGCGGCCCGCCTTCCAAGCACTCCTTCCATCACAAGCAAGACAACCTCCCGTAATACAACCAACGTCCAACATTCACCAACCATTCGCCAGCCTCCTTCATTCCAGCATTCAAGTGCAAGCAGAATCCCGCCAAGTATCCAAAGCGCTTGCGCGCTCTTGTCCATATATTGCGCTAAATACCCAGCTTCGTGAGCAGTGGTTTGTCACCTTCTAAACGTCTCTCTCTTCTCTCACCCCCAACAAGTTGTAACAAGAAGCGGCATTTCGCCTTTGCATTCTCTGAAAAAACCTTGTAAAGCAGCATCGATTAGTGGAATTATATGTGAGAGGGAACTCCGCTCAAAGTATTCTACAATACCGCATCTAAGTATGGAATGGGTATTTATAATACTTTCAGTGTAGAGCAAGACCCTAGTACGACACGAACCCGTTATCCTATTCCGAGTCAGTCTCGACACGTGCGGACATATAATTAAATAACTTAACAATCTCCTCCTATGTCCGTCGTGAACCCAGACTTCGGATAGAGGGTGGTTTGTGCAAAGTTCAACCAACTGTGAATCATACACAATCGTGTCCAGCACCTGTTTCAAACAAATTAGACTTAAGCACAGAATAGTATGCATGCATAAGTAAAACGAAACTCAGCTGGAACACAAAATAGTCTCAGGTACAACAAGACACAGACCCAAAACGCCTAGTGTCCCAAACAAACAGAGAGCTAATAGTCCAATCAAATAGTGCATAAAATAAGAGCTAAACAATGCTCTGAGCAGAAGTAGCAAACGATAAACTAAAACACTCTAAAACTCATCATCCAGAAGATCATCCTGATCTGGATCCCAGTCAACCAGTGCTCCTCCTATCCCAGCAACCCCTGCAATTTCAACAGAGAATTTCATTTCAGAATGAATTCTATCCTTTGCAAATTTGCAAATATCTAGTTCTTACAAAAAAAAGAACTTAGTATTAAACATTTAATTTGGCTGGGAGGACATGTTAACAGAGTATTATAGTTTTACCTCAGAACCTGATATCTGTTTCAACTGAAATGATTTCAGACTTCTGGACACCGCAGCTATATCTGTGATCCTATATGGAATGTCACAGTTACTGCCTTTCTAAAGTTAATTGGAACTCATCAAGTTTGGAATGGAACCAATCTCCAAAAGAAGACAAGACCAAGTCAGATTGTGTTATCAAGTTTGGAATAACACTCTCCTCCAAGGCAAAAGCCGAATCCAGGTGAAGTTGTTAGCATCAAGTTTGGAATGAAACAACTTACTAGATCCGAGCTCAGCAACCAAGAGCATCAACGGAACACAACATGCTTGCTTGACAAAGGAAATCGGAATAATCAAAACTTCCGGACAAAGGCTGAACTAAATCACCTATCGCTGAACTAAGGCCGAACTAAATTTCCTTTAGTCCCATTTCCCCCACAGTTTTGATTAGACGGTCTTTTGGCATTCCTTTCGTCAATGGATCAGCCAGGTTATCCTTTAAACGTACATCGATCAAAGTGATAATTCCTTGTTCTTTCAGATAATTCAATAAGGCATGTCTCAGTCGTACATGTCTCCTCTTAGTATTATAGAGGGTATTCTTAACGACTTGAACTGCTGCTTGATTATCACAATACAAGCTCAATGAGTTGACTTGTAACTTAGATAAGGGAATGTCTAGAATCAAGTTCCTGATCCAATCTGCCTCTTCACCGGCCAAGGCTAAGGCAAACAACTCGGCTTCCATAGACGACAATGCTATACAGGTCTGTCTTTGGGATTTCCAAGTAATTGCAACTCCACCCAAATTGAATATATATCCATTGGTGGACTTGTTGTTCCCGACTTCTGAACACCATGACGCATCAGAATGTCCCTCCACAAAAGGTGGGTAACCAGTGTAGTAGAGAGCATGATCTTTAGTACCTTTCAGGTATCTCAGCAGCCTATCTAGGGCTTCCCAATGCTCTTTGCCTGGATTCCTGGTAAAACGACTCAGCATGCTAACCAAAAAAGCAATGTCTTGTCTAGTACAACTTGTGGCATACATGAGACTACCAATTATTTTGGAATATTTGACTTGATCAATGCTGGTTTCTACGTTAGGACTCAACTTCACATTATGATCAAATGGCGTCTCAATCGGCCTGCAGTTATCATATCCCCAGGTAGAAAGTAGTTGCTCAATATAATGAGCCTGACTAAGAGTAACTCGACCCTTGTCAACTCTAACCTTCATACCTAATAGGGTATCCACATGACCAAGGTCCTTCATGTCAAAAACTTCTGCCAGAGTGGATTTAATATCCCTAACTGCAGCAAGATTAGACCCCAAAATTAACATGTCATCTACAAATAAGCATATGATGACTGTTAGATTCGACAATGAGCGGTGATAAAGGCATTTATCTGAGAGACTGGACTGAAATCCGAGGCTCTTTACCACCTGGTCAAACTTCATGTGCCACATCTTAGGCGCTTATTTAAGCCCATAGATTGATTTATCCAATTTGCACACTTTATCTTTTAGATCTTTCTGCACATAACCTTTAGGTTGTGTCATATAGATCTCTTCATCAAGCTCTCCATTTAAGAAGGCTGTTTTCACATCCATCTGATGAACTATAAAGTTCTCGATAGACGCTAAGGACAGAAGAATCCTGATAGTTGACAGGTGACACACATGTGAATAAACATCAAAGTAGTCTATTCCCCCCTGTTGTTTATAACCTTTAGCTACGAGACACACTTTATACCTGGTTATAGACCCATCACTATGTAGTTTCTTCTTCAACACCCACTTGCATCCAAGGACTTTAGCGTCTTTCGGCAAGTCAACTAGATGCTAAATATTGTTATGCAACAGCGAGTCCATCTCATCATCAATGGCTTCTGCCCACATCAACGAATCTCTAGATCTCATTGCCTCCTGGTAGGAGAATGGATCATCCTTTAAGTGGTAGGTGACAAAATTCTCACCAAAGTTCTTAGGGATTCTCTCTCTTGTAGATGCTCTAAGTGGAACAGTTTCCACCTCTATAGGTTGGGGAGCAGTGCTAGAAGGGCCAGCTATAGGTTCTACGATAGATTCTGAAATCATATCATTAGACCCGGAAATAGACATACCATGATCCTTGACAAATTTATTTTCAAAGAATATGGCATCTCTAGACTCTATCACGATATTCGTGGATAGATCGAAAAATCTGTCGGTTGCACTATCTTCTGCACTACCTAAATAGACGCATGTGGTCGTCCTAGGTCCCACCTTAGGCCTCTTAAGGTCTTGTAATCGCACATATGCGATACAGCCCCAAGTCTTTAGAGTATCGTATCTACAAGGATGACTGTGCCACAGCTCAGACGGGGTAGCAGTGAGCTGAGAATGATGCACTCTATTCAAAATGTGATTTGCAGCACGAACTGCTTCTCCCCAAAAGGAATTAGGCATGCTAGCTGTTAGGAGCATAGAGTTCAACATTTCTGTCAAAGTTCTATTCTTACGCTCTGCAACACCATTTGACTGGGGTGAGTAAGGAGCTGTGGTTTCAAGAATTATTCCTTCAGAGGCACAAAATTCCTTGAACCCAGAAATAGCATATTCTCCTCCTCGATCACTTCTAAATCTCTTAATTTTCAGATTCAACTGATTTTCTACACGAGACTTAAAGGTCTTAAACGTCTCAAAGGCTTCGTCTTTCGATTTTAACAGATACACATGACAATATCTTGAAAAATCGTCTATGAATGTAATCAGATACTTCCTGCCCCCTCTAGTGACGTGACTACGAAAATCACAAAGGTCTGAATGTATCAACTCAAGAAGTTTTGTGCTCCTAGAAACCGATTTGAATGGCTTTCTAGTGATTTTAGTTTGAGCACACACCTCGCACTTGTCAAATCGAATCGACAGATCTAAGGGAATGTTATGACTCTTCACTAGATCTAGCATTTTCCTATAGTTCACGTGTCTAAGTCTATTATGTAACAACTTTGGATCAATAAGGTTCGAACTTATTTGGTTAATGCTATCGTTATTTAAGCTAAGTCTATACATTCCGTTAATCAGATACGCACACTCAAAATAATGTGAATTTACCGTTAATGTCATTCTACCGTTTTGAGTTGTGAAGGACATCCCATCCTTATCTAACAGACTCATAGAAATCAAATTTTTTTGTTAAAGATGGAACTACTTTAATATTATGCAGAAAAAGAGTTTTACCTGATGAGAGGACCAACTCGGCTGTCCCAGCATGGGTGTAACATCCCAATTTCTATTTTTCGAGCCCTTCGTGTCGTTTGACCCGCTAGAGTTCTGTGGGCTGGGTTGCACCCAAATAGTTTGGCGATAACCTATTGGGTATTAGTGACCCAATGAGTCATTTTCTCCGCCTTCCGGGTCACACGGGTCTTATGTAACTAAACTAGATATTGAGCCTTTATTTTGCGTAGATGGACTTATAGCCTTTAGTAGGTCAATATACACGCGAGTAGCATGTCATTACCCTATAGTAGTCCAATTAACTCATCATGATATTTATTCACTAAGTTGAACGTCTTGAACCATGCGACGCCCAAAACATATTTATCCGCCTAAACGCACATCAAACCACATAAACGATAACTTAATAGGAAATATGACGAGTGCACTCCTATCAACTCTGAAATTTTATCAAGATACCCTAAGGACAAATTGAGGTACTATGGGCCAATAAAAATTTAATTAATCTTTTAAGAATTTATTTATTATTTGGGTAGTTATTTATTAAATGTATTGGAGATTTAAGAAAAATAGCAAATGATATTATTATTCTGTCAAATTTTTATCATAGTACCCTAAGAATATTTGAAAGAGATGTATTAATTAAAATTATTTTTTTTTAAAATATAAATTATTTATTTTGATTTTACCATGTTGTAAACACCAAATAAATAAATAAAAATACGAAAATACTTTCAAAAATTACGAAATTTTTTCTAAAAATACTTTATGATTTCAATAGGCTGCCATAAAAATTTTGGTTTAAAATAATTAACAGGTAATTAAATATCCCATTTATAAGCTTCTATTAATAGGTAAAACCCCCATAATAACTCCCCCTTTTAATATGGTGGCTGGAGGTTCATCTCCTCTCCATTCTCAAGGCATTGGGAAGGTTGAAACCGGCTGGTGTGGGCAGATACATCAAGGAGGAGTGAATGCTTCTCATTAAACCCCTCATAACACTCCAAAAGACCACCCCTCCTATATAAACCCCTCTAGGGTTAGGGTTTTGATTTCCCCAGCACCATATCCCCCTAACCAGCAATAGACCCAGCCCCGGCGACCTTCCGGCGAATCTCCTCCACGAACTCCAGCGAACTCCACCGCCATGGCCGCGTGACGATCCCCTCGCCTAAACGGCACGAATGTAAGTTCCTCTGACTCCTCTCTGCCCTTAGATCCTTTTCTCGTCGATCTTTGCCGTTTCCGACCACCGGAGACGGCATTCCCGGCCATGGAAGCTTCGGACCACCCCCATGACCTCCGCCACCGTTGCGGGTTTCGACTTCGCATGGGGCGTGTGAAGGGGAGGAGGAGTCCCCACGACCCCTCCTCAAGGCCCTTGAGGCGAAGGGGCTCGACGGAATCAGCTCCGGCGGCCTCTTCATCCAAAAAAAAAAGACAAAAAAAAAGAGGATTTCTGTTAGGATTTTCCGGCCACCACCGGCGGCGGCCGGCCGCCGGCAGTCACCCCACCGGAGGCCCTCCCCGGGGTACTCCCTCTGATGGTGGTGGCCGGAGCCCAAGACCCCGCCAGCGGTGGTGGGGCAGCCCGTAACTCCTGTTTCACGGTGGCTTCACAGCCACCGTGAACCTGGAGAGCTTTCTCTCCAGGTCGCAGCCGGCGGCGGCGGACAGCCGCCGGCCGACTCCCTGCCGGAGCGCCCCACCCGGGCGAGTTCTGCTGAGGAGGGGTAGTGGCCGGAGCAACCGGTGCTCCGGCCGGCCCAGTTACCACCCGCGCGGCCTCACGGCGGCTGCAGGCATGCAGCCACCGTGAGGCCTTTTTATTAAATAAATAAAAAAAAGAAGGAAAAAAAAAATTTGTATTGATTAATATTTCTTTACTCCCGATCGGCTGCAGGCATGCACCTCGCCGGCGGCCGTGGCGCCGGACCACCGCCAATCCTCGACCGCCGGGACACCTATCTTGGACGAGGCCATCGGGAGTGGTGGCCGGAGCAACCGGTGCTCCGGCCGACCACTGTAGCTCCACGGTGGCTGCACACATGCAGCCACCATGGATCTGGATGTTCCCTCCATCCAGATCCATTGTCGCCGACGGCGGCGGTAGGCCGTCGGCCGGCACCTTGCCGAAGCTCCTTCCCGGTCGATCGCGTCATGAGTGATGGCCGAAAAAAAGGGGTAGTTTCCGGTTCGCCACGTGTTAACTTCCGCACGCCGTCATCGTATTGTGCGGGGGAAAATAAATGAGTCTTTATTCAACTGCGCGCAATCATGGCGTTGTATATATATATATATATATATATATATATATATATATATATATATATATATATATATATATATATATATATATATATATATATATATATATAATTATATCTCTCAAACCCCCTGACGCACCTACCGTGGGTGGTGGCCGGGATAGGTGTGACTCCGACCGGCCGTGGGGCGATCCGCGTACAATTTCCCCCGAGCACTGCATTTTATTTTAAAAAAAAAAATTAGGTTGAGTTTCCTGTCCGGTCCTCCGGCTGGCTTCATTACACGTTTAAATGAGGCGCGATTTATATGCATGTTTAAATTAAATTTATTAAAGATCTCGTCACTGTCAAATTAACCGTACAGCCCGTACATTATACATGCCCGTATAATATATATATTCTATACATATATATATAAGTAAGAATCCATAATATACAACCTTGTTATTTTATTCATCGTGAGAGTTTATTGATCGTTAACATGTAAACTCCCAATGAATACTTGTGAATTCGCTTACCTTGCTTCGCTATACTTGACTGTTTATAAATTTTCTGTACGAGGAAATATGAGTTTATACAACTTACAACTTAGTCGTCAACATGTGCACAACTATAGTCTCGCGCCTCAGACATTTTGTGAATTGTTGGATCAAATATGTATAACTTATTTTGATGTCAATCATGTAGTTGTTTGTAGACATCAGTATGGAGAAAATGTTGTCGTATAGTGTGAATCAAATCTGTTATTGATGCAAAGTAGTGTCTCACAACTTTGAGTCAAGTTCTTAACTATTTATTACGGTTATTGTTACTTGTTCATTTCATTCATTAATTATTGCATGGGAATATGGGAGGGTGCATGGTTACTGATGTGGCGGGTCCGTCGGCTTCCCCCTATTATACACTACAGGAGAAGTTGTGGCGACGGACTCTATTGTTGTTGGGTGGTGAAGAGGACCGGGGGCTAGCTACCCCTTCCACAGAGGTCCGTCTCACACTTGTTTTGGTTATGTGCCGAGAGGGTTGATCTCCGCACAAGGTGAGGATGTGTTCCCACCGAGAGTACCCGTTTCTTGGGGTACGAAGGCCTAGGACGTTGGGGTGTATCCATAACCTAGAAGTGGGAGCGACCGACCCACTGTCACCGTCTGGCCACGGCGGTGAGGCCTGGGAAGTGAGCTCCTTCTCTTAACAGGTCACTATGTCGACATAGGGGTTAATGATTGTGACTCATCATTCGAGAGACCGTGAGAACATCATACATGCTCATCACATCAATTATACATGATATGTTTGCATGCGCTATCATCCTGGTCCGTCATCGTATAACCACCGTCAGGAGGAGTTATACGATGACGGGTAAACTTACTACTTCGGTACTCTTTTTATAAACCATTGATTTCTCATGCCACTACCTTTTAATTATTATTGCAAGATTTGTTGCTTCGGCTATTGTACTAATTTTCCTTGCAGGTTACCTTCCTTGTACCCATTAGGGGGCTGGGGAGGAGCGTGGGATTTACTTGGTCATGATGTGGCTAACGTACTTTTGTACGTATCATTTTAGGGACCGATGCGCCCACCCACGGAGCAGGAGCCGATGGAGGATCGTAGGCGTGATCCCGTTGAGGAGGAGCATCAGGAGCCAGTGCGGACGATCTACGAGGATTTGAGGGTATTATTTTGAGGAGGAGTGAGGATGAGTGATTTTCATTTTGTAGACTCTATGTTTGTCATCTCATGTTGGATGATCTTTTGGGACGCTTATACCCCTCGTGGGATCTTGTTAGGGTTTCCTATTTTCTATCATGATGATTTATCTACACTCTGTGATGCTTCCGCAAATTTTATATTCTGTGAATGATTTTCTATTTCTGATATATATAGCCTTACAAAGCGCGTGTTCCGCCACTTGGGTCGTGGGTCGGGTGAGAGGGGTGGGTCCTCTACCGAAACACGAACCTTTTGGTGGGACAAGCGCTTTGGGCATAAGGTCCTCCTGTTTTTAAAAAAGGGGACCTTACAAGGGTATCAGAGCGAAAAAAAAAACGTTCCGGATTTATAAAGAACAGTAATCACAGATGGTTCACCTTCGTATGTTAATTAGTTCGAGGACGAACTATGCAACGGAAGCGTGGTGGACCATAGTAGAATCATGATGAAACATCACGTAGGTGTACGCTAGTAAAACCCAACCAAATCAATTCTTCGACGAGTACCTACCCCTTTAGCCTAATTATATAGCTCTAACACGTATATTTTTTTTTCTGGCACAGGAATTTCGGGAGCCTAGTCTCAGACTGAGAAATGAGAACACGGATGACACTGATGAGGACAGTTATACCCCCGACACGCCAGTTGATGAGTGGGCCCCTCCACCTCCTGCCGCACCTATTGGTCACGCAGTACCGGCCCAGCCGACCCCATTTCAGCAAACAGAGTTGGGGCAGACTCTTACTGCACTATTGGAAACTTTTCGGGCCTCACTACAGCAGCAGCAGCTGCTACAGGCGCAGGGCCCCACTGATGCTGAAAGATTGGTGATGTTCAGGAGCTTTCGTCCCCCAACCTACAGAGGGACAGAGACAGCCATCCAGACGGAGGATTGGCTGGAAAGGATTGAGGAGCTACTCAGGGGAATGCACTGCCCCTCCTATTATGCGGTTTCCCTAGCCACCACCCTTCTGGAGGGTTATGCTAGGCAGTGGTGGAGGTCTATCCTACAGACCACTTATAGGAACCGCCGCCTGACCGATGTTTCTTGGAGAAGTTTCTCTACTTTGATGATGGAGCACTTCATTTCTCGCTCTGACCGGACAGAGCTTCAGGAGCGTTTTCTTCACCTTCGGCAAGGCACTATGACAGTTACGAAGTACCAGCGGGAGTTCTCCCACCTTGCCCGGTACGCTGGCATCATGGCCATAGAGGATGAGAATCGGGCCAAAAGGTTCTTTCAAGGCCTCAACGACTCCATTCGGCAACCGTTGATGACTGCTGCTCATGCTCCTTTTGTGGTTATCGTCCACCTTGCAAAGACGATGGAGGCCGATATAAAGACCACTCGAGAGAGGAACAGGTTGAAGAGAATATCAGAGACACCCCAGGAACAAGATCAGAGGGTTCAGGGGAGGCATCAGCGCGCGCGTGGAAATGACAGAGGAGACCATAGAGGCTACGACCGACGAGATCACCATCAGCCACCCCGCAACCACCATCGTAGAAGGACACCCCCACCTCCCCCAGCACAGCAGAGGGCCCTCCCACCACCAGCTTATGCGGCGGAACAACGCCCTTTTGAAAGGCGTTGTTTCCACTGCAACGAGTTGGGACATTTGCGACCTCAATGCCCCCTCTTGTCACCCAGGGAAGGGCATCGAGACAATTACCGTGGTGGAGGTCGTGGTCGGGGCCAACCCGGTAGAGGACAGCAACAACCTCCCCAGCAGGCTTATGCTTTGGACCTAGGGAGGGATCGAGCCACTGCAGACGTGGTGAACGGTACGAGTTTTACTTATGCTGCACCTTGAAATGTGATGCTTTTATTACATTTGTATATACATTATCGTTTCAAAATCAATCGAAACCATAGGGATCCTTTGGATCAATGATCGGGCTGCTCGAGCGCTCTTTGACACGGGCGCCACTCGCTCCTTCGTGTCTCATGATTTCATACACCAGGAGCCAGGAGTGATTCACCTCACAGGAAACCCGTTGCGGGTACGACTCCCCGATGGATCGGAGATGATCTCCTCAGACTTATGCAGATTTCGAGTAAAGATCAGTGATCAGGAGATGGAAGTTGAAGCTGCGATACTCCAGCTATCAGGGTTTGACCTGATATTAGGGATGGATTGGCTTGCGGACCATGCAGCACAGATAGACTGTCAGAACAGGAAGGTGACCCTCCAAGCACCAACGGGAGGAACGTTCACCTACCAAGGTATACCGTTTATTTCTCGCCTCATGCTAAATTCCATACAGGCGACGAAGGCTACCATGAGAGGTGATGACGTGTTCGTGGTCTACTTTGAGTTGATGGAGCAGACCAAGGAATTGGCTGAAGTAAGAGTGGTAAGGGAGTTTCCGGATATCTTCCCGGAGAAGCTCCCCGGACTACCTCCACATCGGGAAGAGGACTTCAAAATCCAACTCCTCCCCGGGGCTCGTCCAGTGTCAAGATCTCCTTACAGGATGGCGCCTAAGGAGCTGGCAGAATTCAGAGTATAGCTACAGGAATTAGTAGACTCAGGATTCGTCCGACCCAGTTCTTCCCCTTGGGGAGCACCCGTGCTCTTCGTGAAGAAGAAGGATGGATCCCTTCGGCTCTGCATAGACTACCGGGAGTTGAACCGGCTGACTGTGAAGAATACCTATCCCCTCCCAAGGATAGAAGAGTTGTTCGATCAATTGCAGGGGGCTCGGTGTTTCTCCAAACTCGACCTCCGATCGGGGTACTATCAGCTCAGGATTGATGATAAGGATATTGAGAAGACTGGGTTTTGCTCTCGTTACGGGCAATACGAGTTCACAGTGATGCCTTTCGGTCTCACCAATGCCCCGGCAGCGTTCATGTCACTGATGAATCGGGTATTTGAACCTTTTCTCGACCAGTTTGTCATTGTATTCATCGATGACATTCTCGTATACTCTACATCGGAAGAGCAACATGTTACACACTTGGAGAAGGTACTCCAAAAGTTGCGAGAGCACCACCTCTACGCGAAGTTTTCGAAGTGTGAATTTTGGCTTAAGGAGGTTGGCTTCTTGGGACACATCATCAGCGCTAACGGTATAGCAGTGGACCCAGCAAAGATTCAGGCCGTTCGGGATTGGCCGCAGCTTCGTTCAGCGGCTGATGTGAGGAGTTTTCTCGGGCTTGCGGGATATTACCGTAAGTTTGTTGAAGGGTTCTCTAAGATCGCCCTACCGCTAACATCATTAACAAAGAAAGATGTGTCGTTTGTATGGACACCGCAATGTGAAAGGGCTTTTCAAGAGTTGAAGGAGAGGCTTACCTCAGCTCCTATACTTACTATACCATCGGGCCAGGAGGGCTTCCAGGTGTACGCTGATGCATGCCAGCAGGGCCTAGGAGCCGTCTTGATGCAACATGGGAAGGTGGTCGCCTATGCCTCAAGGCAACTAAAGGTGTATGAGAAAAACTAGTCTACACACGACCTGGAGTTGGGAGCGGTAGTCTTTGCCTTGAAGATATGGAGGCACTACCTGTACGGCGTCCGGTGTGAGGTGTTTTCAGATCACAAGAGCCTCAAATACGTCTTCACGCAGAGAGAGCTGAACCTGCGGCAGAGACGGTGGTTGGAGTTTTTGTGCGACTATGATTTCGATCTCCAGTACCATCCTGGAAAGGCAAACACCGTTGCAGATGCTCTGAGTAGGAACCCTGTGGCCTCAGCTAGTTGGATGATCGGCACACCGAGAGATATTGTACGAGGCCTCGAGGAGATGGGAATTACAGTGATCGCACCAGGAGATGCAGTTGCGGCCGCACATCAGCTATATTGGACAGAGATCAAGTGCGATCTTCGGGACAGGATCAGGGATGCTCAATCTGATGACCCATTGTTCGAGGACTGGATTGTCCGTTTAAAGGCCGGAAAAGAACACCCAGATTTTCGAATAAGGGACGGAATTCTCTACTTCCGCGATAGGATGTTCGTTCCTTCTGGGGGACAGTTTCGACACGAGATTTTGTATGAGAGCCACCACACGCGTTACTCGATCCATCCAGGCATCACAAAGATGTATGCAGATATGAAGAAGACTTTCTGGTGGCCAGGGATGAAAAGAGATGTCGTATCTTTTGTGACACATTACCCGACATGCCAGCTTGTTAAGGCAGAATGCAAGCACCCCGCCGGGTTACTACAGCCGCTCCCCGTCCCCGAGTGGAAATTCGAAGACATATCCATGGATTTTATCCATGGCCTGCCCCGCTCTCGGACCGGGAACGATTCTATTTGGATGGTGGTCGATCGTTTGACGAAGGTTGCACGGTTCATTCCCCACCGCCAAGACGACGGTGTCGGGAAATTAGTGCGTCTTTTCATTGAGAATGTGGTTCGATACCATGGTGTGCCAAGGACCATAGTTTCTGATCGGGATGGCTGATTCACCTCGAATGAGTGGAGGAGCGTTCAAGCGCATTTGGGGACCAAACTAACCTTCAGCACATCATTTCATCCCCAAACAGATGGGCAAACAGAACGCACAAACCGGACTTTGGAGGATCTTCTCCGGTTATGCCTGGTGGATAAGAAGGAGCAATGGGAGTGGCTCCTACCTTTAGTTGAATTCTCCTACAACAACACGTATCAGGCAAGCATTGGCATGGCTCCATACGAAGCTTTATACGGCCGGAAATGCCGAACTCCACTTTCTTGGGCTCAAGATGCGGATCCGAGGGCCTTGGGGCCCATTTTTATGGAGAATGTGATAGAGATTGTCCAGGTGATACAGGATCGGATGCGTGAAGCTCAGAGCCGGCAAGCCAAATACTACGACGCCCGCCATCGTCATGTTGAGTTCGCTGTGGGTGATAAGGTTTACTTGAAGATCCGCCCTCGTCACGGTGTATCTCGGCTCCGTCGACAACGAAAGTTGAGCCCAAGATACATGGGCCCATATACCGTCACGGAGCGCATCGGCGAAGTGGCATACAGGTTGGAGCTACCCCCAGAGCTTCAGGGGTTGCATGACGTATTTCACGTCTCTTCACTGAGGCGCGCACTATTACGCCCCGAACATGCTATTCAGGAGGCCCCATGACCGGTAGAACCCGACCGATCAGTGTCCCTCAAGCCGGTGCGGATCATGGATACCGAGACGAAAGTTCTGCGACGGAAGAGAGTCCCCCTTGTCCGAGTGCAATGGGACAACTGCGGGACCGAGGAGTCTACTTGGGAACCTGAGGACCAGATGCGAGAACTTTACCCCGACCTCTTCATGTCAGGTAACACATAACAAATGTATACCACTTATTTAGGGTATAATCTCATTATGTCTTCAAAAATACTATGACCCAACCGAATTTTCGAGGACGAAAATTTTGCTAGACTTTTTAGATTTGTAACATCCCAATTTCTATTTTTCGAGCCCTTCGTGTCGTTTGACCCGCTAGAGTTCTGTGGGCTGGGTTGGCACCCAAATAGTTTGGCGATAACCTATTGGGTATTAGTGACCCAATGAGTCATTTTCTCCGCCTTCCGGGTCACACGGGTCTTATGTAACTAAACTAGATATTGAGCCTTTATTTTGCGTAGATGGACTTATAGCCTTTAGTAGGTCAATATACACGCGAGTAGCATGTCATTACCCTATAGTAGTCCAATTAACTCATCATGATATTTATTCACTAAGTTGAACGTCTTGAACCATGCGACGCCCAAAACATCTTTATCCGCCTAAACGCACATCAAACCACATAAACGATAACTTAATAGGAAATATGACGAGTGCACTCCTATCAACTCTGAAATTTTATCAAGATACCCTAAGGACAAATTGAGGTACTATGGGCCAATAAAAATTTAATTAATCTTTTAAGAATTTATTTATTATTTGGGTAGTTATTTATTAAATGTATTGGAGATTTAAGAAAAATAGCAAATGATATTATTATTCTGTCAAATTTTTATCATAGTACCCTAAGAATATTTGAAAGAGTTGTATTAATTAAAATTATTTTTGTTTTAAATATAAATTATTTATTTTGATTTTACCATGTTGTAAACACCAAATAAATAAATAAAAATACGAAAATACTTTCAAAAATTACGAAATTTTTTCTAAAAATACTTTATGATTTCAATAGGCTGCCATAAAAATTTTGGTTTAAAATAATTAACAGGTAATTAAATATCCCATTTATAAGCTTCTATTAATAGGTAAAACCCCCATAATAACTCCCCCTTTTAATATGGTGGCTGGAGGTTCATCTCCTCTCCATTCTCAAGGCATTGGGAAGGTTGAAACCGGCTGGTGTGGGCAGATACATCAAGGAGGAGTGAATGCTTCTCATTAAACCCCTCATAACACTCCAAAAGACCACCCCTCCTATATAAACCCCTCTAGGGTTAGGGTTTTGATTTCCCCAGCACCATATCCCCCTAACCAGCAATAGACCCAGCCCCGGCGACCTTCCGGCGAATCTCCTCCACGAACTCCGGCGAACTCCACCGCCATGGCCGCGCGACGATCCCCTCGCCTAAACGGCACGAATGTAAGTTCCTCCGACTCCTCTCTGCCCTTAGATCCTTTTCTCGTCGATCTTTGCCGTTTCCGACCACCGGAGACGGCATTCCCGGCCATGGAAGCTTCGGACCACCCCCATGACCTCCGCCACCGTTGCGGGTTTCGACTTCGCATGGGGCGTGTGAAGGGGAGGAGGAGTCCCCACGACCCCTCCTCAAGGCCCTTGAGGCGAAGGGGCTCGACGGAATCAGCTCCGGCGGCCTCTTCATCCAAAAAAAAAAGACAAAAAAAAGAGGATTTCTGTTAGGATTTTCCGGCCACCACCGGCGGCGGCCGGCCGCCGGCAGTCACCCCACCGGAGGCCCTCCCCGGGGTACTCCCTCTGATGGTGGTGGCCGGAGCCCAAGACCCCACCAGCGGTGGTGGGGCAGCCCGTAACTCCTGTTTCACGGTGGCTTCACAGCCACCGTGAACCTGGAGAGCTTTCTCTCCAGGTCGCAGCCGGCGGCGGCGGACGGCCGCCGGCCGACTCCCTGCCGGAGCGCCCCACCCGGGCGAGTTCTGCTGAGGAGGGGTAGTGGCCGGAGCAACCGGTGCTCCGGCCGGCCCTGTTACCACCCGCGCGGCCTCACGGCGGCTGCAGGCATGCAGCCACCGTGAGGCCTTTTTATTAAATAAATAAAAAAAAAGAAGGAAAAAAAAATTTGTATTGATTAATATTTCTTTACTCCCGATCGGCTGCAGGCATGCACCTCGCCGGCGGCCGTGGCGCCGGACCACCGCCAATCCTCGACCGCCGGGACACCTATCTTGGACGAGGCCATCGGGAGTGGTGGCCGGAGCAACCGGTGCTCCGGCCGACCACTGTAGCTCCACGGTGGCTGCACACATGCAGCCACCATGGATCTGGATGTTCCCTCCATCCAGATCCATTGTCGCCGACGGCGGCTGTAGGCCGTCGGCCGGCACCTTGCCGAAGCTCCTTCTCGGTCGATCGCGTCATGAGTGATGGCCGAAAAAAAAGGGGTAGTTTCCGGTTCGCCACGTGTTAACTTCCGCACGCCGTCATCGTATTGTGCGGGGGAAAATAAATGAGTCTTTATTCAACTGCGCGCAATCATGGCGTTGTATATATATATATATATATATATATATATATATATATATATATATATATATATATATATATATATAATTATATCTCTCAAACCCCCTGACGCACCTACCGTGGGTGGTGGCCGGGATAGGTGTGACTCCGACCGGCCGTGGGGCGATCCGCGTACGATTTCCCCCGAGCACTGCATTTTATTTAAAAAAAAATTAGGTTGAGTTTCCTGTCCGGTCCTCCGGCTGGCTTCATTACACGTTTAAATGAGGCGTGATTTATATGCATGTTTAAATTAAATTTATTAAAGATCTCGTCACTGTCAAATTAACCGTACAGCCCGTATATTATACATGCCCGTATAATATATATATTCTATATATATATATAAGTAAGAATCCATAATATACAACCTTGTTATTTTATTCATCGTGAGAGTTTATTGATCGTTAACATGTAAACTCCCAATGAATACTTGTGAATTCGCTTACCTTGCTTCGCTATACTTGACTGTTTATAAATTTTCTGTACGAGGAAATATGAGTTTATACAACTTACAACTTAGTCGTCAACATGTGCACAACTATAGTCTCTCGCCTCAGACATTTTGTGAATTGTTGGATCAAATATGTATAACTTATTTTGATGTCAATCATGTAGTTGTTTGTAGACATCAGTATGGAGAAAATGTTGTCGTATAGTGTGAATCAAATCTGTTATTGATGCAAACTAGTGTCTCACAACTTTGACTTAAGTTCTTAACTATTTATTACGGTTATTGTTACTTGGTCATTTCATTCATTAATTATTGCATGGGAATATGGGAGGGTGCATGGTTACTGATGTGGCGGGTCCGTCGGCTTCCCCCTATTATACACTACGGGAGAAGTTGTGGCGACGGACTCTATTGTTGTTGGGTGGTGAAGAGGACCGGGGGCTAGCTACCCCTTCCACAGAGGTCCGTCTCACACTTGTTTTGGTTATGTGCCGAGAGGGTTGATCTCCGCACAAGGTGAGGATGTGTTCCCACCGAGAGTACCCGTTTCTTGGGTTACGAAGGCCTAGGATGTTGGGGTGTATCCATAACCTAGAAGTGGGAGCGACCGACCCACTGTCACCGTCTGGCCACGGCGGTGAGGCCTGGGAAGTGAGCTCCTTCTCTTAACAGGTCACGATGTCGACATAGGGGTTAATGATTGTGACTCATCATTCGAGAGACTGTGAGAACATCATACATGCTCATCACATCAATTATACATGATATGTTTACATGCGCTATCATCCTGGTCCGTCATCGTATAACCACCGTCAGGAGGAGTTATACGATGACGGGTAAACTTACTACTTCGGTACTCTTTTTATAAACCATTGATTTCTCATGCCACTACCTTTTAATTATTATTGCAAGATTTGTTGCTTCGGCTATTGTACTAATTTTCCTTGCAGGTTACCTTCCTTGTACCCATTAGGGGGCTGGGGAGGAGCGTGGGATTTACTTGGTCATGATGTGGCTAACGTACTTTTGTACGTATCATTTTAGGGACCGATGCGCCCACCCACGGAGCAGGAGCCGATGGAGGATCGTAGGCGTGATCCCGTTGAGGAGGAGCATCAGGAGCCAGTGCAGACGATCTACGAGGATTTGAGGGTATTATTTTGAGGAGGAGTGAGGATGAGTGATTTTCATTTTGTAGACTATATGTTTGTCATCTCATGTTGGATGATCTTTTGGGACGCTTATACCCCTCGTGGGATCTTGTTAGGGTTGCCTATTTTCTATCATGATGATTTATCTACACTCTGTGATGCTTCCGCAAATTTTATATTCTGTGAATGATTTTCTATTTCTGATATATATAGCCTTACAAAGCGCGTGTTCCGCCACTTGGGTCGTGGGTCGGGTGAGAGGGGTGGGTCCTCTACCAAAACACGAACCTTTTGGTGGGACAAGCGCTTTGGGCATAAGGTCCTCCTGTTTTTAAAAAAGGGGACCTTACAATGGGTCACCTCGGTCTCTCCTCCATTGCAGTTCTCCACCTTCTCCTGGACCGCCTTGACCTCAGTAAGTAACCCTCTGTCATTCGTCACATGACAGGTAGCACCGCTATCAAGCCACCACTCAGAGGACGAACTGCGGTGACTGCTCCCGATCATAGCCACGAAGGACTTTGGATCTGAGGCATCAGCCAGCATGTTCGCCACATTTTGCGGGGCATCCTCCTTTTTCTTTTTAGGAGCCTTACACTCAGCCGCCCAGTGTCCCAACTTGCCGCAGTTGTGGCACTTGCCCCTCTTCTTTTTGAAAGAGGGCTTTTTAGGCGCCAACTGTGCAGAGGCTTCACCTTTGGGTGCTTGTGGCTTCCTTCGAGGCTTGCTGGGTCGAGAAACGAAGTTGACAGCCTGTGAGGGCTGACCAACTTGTTCCAATCTCTTACCAGCGATGTTTTGATCTTCGATATGAATGAACCTTTTGAGTTCATCCAATGCGATCTTTTCCTTCAGTCTGTGCATTTCAGTCTTGAAGGTCAACCACTCAGGAGGTAGCTTGCTAAGAATCAGACATACAAAGAGATTATAAGAGATGTCGGACTTATCGTCCGCCAACTTGAGACGCAGACTCTCCAGTTCAATTATTTGAGAGGTGATTGACGAGTTCAAATTGAATTTTGAAGTGAAGAGTCTCTCCCCAAGGAGAGTCCTCAACAACCCCTCTTACTTCTGGAAGTGCGCATTCAAGCAATCCCAAATCTCCTTTGCAGTCTTATGACTGCTGTAGGTCAGGGCGAGTCTAGGGTTCAGTGAATTTAGGAGGTAGTGCCTGCAGAAGTCTTCATCTTTTCTCCACTGAAGTTCGTTCACGTCCTCTTCGGTAGTGGCAAAATCACTCAGGACCGTGTAGAAAATCTCACGTTTCTTCATACCAAGTTGGACGTGCAGCTTCCATGCGTGGAAGTCGGAGAGATCGAACGACTAAAGCTTGACGATGTCGTAGGAGGTAATCTTCGACATCTCGTTAAAGCTAGAATAGTAAAAATCAGAAAGAAGTCACCTGATCCGCGTGAGACGAGAACGGGTCTTCAGATCCAATCCAAAATTGAGATTTGCTCCTCCTTTCAAGCTTTATCCTTCCAAATCAAGCAAAAAATGGGATGGCTGTTGAAATCGAAAATATGACGCGTGCGGACATATAATTAAATAACTGAACATTATAGTCAGCACCGATCCGGCCACGTGATTTTTCACCATATTCACAAGTTTTTCACGTAAAAAAAATCCTCATATCAATTTCTGTGACTTCCTGACTATTTGTGTGCTTCACCGCTCCAAAGATAAGACAGTCCAATCTAGACCAGTCTACCGAGAGCCTCGAGTAAGTTGCAACACCATCAAAATTTTTGATTCTTTAAAATATAAAACTTAATAAAAAACTATGAAATCAAGTAATATTTTATAAAATAAAATAAAATAATACACAAATTAAATAAAAATATAAAAATGCAAAATTTCAAAGATATATGTTTCATCCAAAAGTATTTTTACTCGTACGTTAAGACTCCGTTTGGGGGGACTTATTTTCATCGGTCAAAGTATTACGACCGCATGAATCAGATCTTAATTAAGGTCCAGTTCATGTGTTTGTAACCGCTTGACCGGTGAAAGTAAGTCCCCCCCAAACAAAGCTTTATTTTCACTGATCAAGCAATTACGACCGCATGAACCAGATCTTAATTAAGGTTCGGATCATGCGGTCGTAACCGCTTGACCGGTAAAAATAAATCCCCAAAAACGAAGCCATAGTGATAGTATATCCTGCGTCCATTTCCGAAATTATTTGGCACACCGAATTCAGAATTCAATAGAAATTAAAACCACCGTGTTCACGTGCCTCTAAGAAGATTTTTGCGCAGTTTGGCACTGCTGTGGAGATTACAAATGTGGTTGTTCATCAACCCTCGCCCTCACTTTAAGAAATTTCATCCATTTTATGTTCAAAAGTTAAAAAAAAAATCAACAGGTCATTACTAGAGTTATCACGGTTCCGATTTTACTAAGAACGTGAACTGAACCGCAAAGGTAACGGTTTTTCAAATTTGAATAAAAACTTTATTTGATTTGATCGGTTTCAGTCTTAGTTACGATTCCACCATAATTTTTGGAACCGTCGTGTCAACGATTCTGATTCTGGTTAAACAAGAACAAAAATCAAACCAACCACTAACGGTTTGGTCTAGTTCTATGTGGTTCGGTCCGGTTCCAATCGGTTCGGTTTTAATTATTTTATAACTCTATAGTTTGAATCATTAGACACATTCACAAATATTATTTTCTCTTTAAAAATGTATATTTAAAAAAAGTTTGAAATTCAAATGTTTGGAGAAATAATTCCATGATTTCTTAAATTTAAATATATAGAAATTGTATTAATAGAGATATGCATACAATAATACATGATTTGACGCACTGAATGTAAAATAATGAGTAATTGTATATGATTACAACAAATCTGATCCAGAAAAATAATTAACATAAATATGGTCATTAACATATGGATAACAAGTAACACTATAATACTCTATTCTTGGCAAAAAACAGATGTTTTATCGAAGTTTTGGGGGAATATGAAACACAAACGTGGACAAAATAAATAATATAATCATCAACAAAATTAAATAATGACCAATAACATTTTTATATGTTGGCAGGGTTCATAATAGAGTACAACTGTAATCGGATGTCACTACAATTGGATGACTGATATAGGTATAGTCAAATAGATAATACACATATATTATTAATATTATAAAAAAATAATGAATGTATATTACAAATATAATAATAATAAATGGATTGTGGTTCGATTATGCTTCAGTCCACTCCGGATTGGATCTAAAAATTCTGAAACCGCTCGAGACATTTATGTTGCAGTTCTGTTCCGGTTCGAATAATAAAATGAAGGAACTGCACCTGAACTACTGTTGTTTACAGTTCTAAAATTCAAACTGAAATCAGAATAATTCACAGACGGTATAGCCCATTTATTTGTGATTCCGATTCAGTTTATAGTTTTTGATTTTAAGTGACAGCTCTAATCAGTTCTTGCCAAACATGAGGCTTTTTTGCCCAACCTCATCGGAGCAAAAAAAAGGGGTGCCAAACCAACTCTTGCTCAACCAAACAATGCCTTTATTCAATTCATTAATTCATAAAATTATTGATTTAGACTTATTTCTACTTGTATTATATATCTATCTACAACTTCTATAAATGAAGTCTCATATTTGATATAGTAATGAGATTGATTAATTTTTGAACTATACTTTTAACATTTTGTGTATATATATATACTAATGATATCGGTTGCGTCATATTAATTATGACTTAATCAGATCAGGGGCTTGTTAGGAGTACACTCTTATTATTCGTCAAGAATAATTCATAACTCATCACTTGTGCTCTCATCTTCCGAGCTTGCCCAAATCACCGGAGAGTCGAGGCGCTCGACGGTTTTATGAAATCTCGAAACACCCGGAGCTTGGTCACTTGCCTTAGCCACTCTCGTTGATAAGACAATTTGAATTTATAATTTAAATTAGAAAACATAGTCGCGCTCTCCAATTTTCGTTTTCGGAGAATACGAGCGTAATAAATACCGTGCGCGATCCTAGGCTTCCATAATTTGGAAAAATATCAAATCTTATCACCATGATCCTAAATTTTTGCTACAACTTCTAAGAGGGATTAAAGTGAGCCTAGAAAAATTTCATAATTTTTCAAGGAATTTTGGGAATTTAATTTGGCTAAACAAATTTTATTTGGGCTTTTAAAAATACTAAATTAATTCTAAAAATTTTCAAACATTTTGTTGAGGAAGCCATCAACAAGGGGAACATTTTTCATGTTCTACACTTTTTTTCCTAGGAGCCTGTTTTAGTCTTTAAAAAATCAAATCCATTATTAATTTATAAATATCATAATAATATATTCATATAATTTATATAACATATTATTATATATATAACTTTTATTTACTGTGCATCTTCCCTCACCCCCCCCCCCCCCCCCGCTGTACGAAACCGGGAGCCCTTACGAGCCTTCCCCGTCACCGGCCGGCCGTGGCTCCGCCACCAGCCAACACGCTAGTGGTGGGCGCTCCCTCCTGCGGTTGTCCTGCGGCCTGCCTCCGCCGGCCATCGTCGGAGCATTTATTTTATTTGAACGGGAGAGGAGGGGGTGACAACGGTGGCGCTTCGACCGTCGGAGCTCTCATGCAAGATGTCCAAAGGATAGGTAGAAGGGAGAGGGAAGGTTTCTACCTGTGCTGGGGGCGCTTGGAGGTGACCAGGTTGGGTGGCCATGGAAGGTGGTGGGTTGGTGGAGCTCGGGCTTGCCTTTTTCCGGAGACCTGGGCTCCGGCAGGGTTGGCCAGGGGGAGGGAGTTGGCTCAAAGGTTTTGGGGGAAGGAGAGGGGTGGGTGGCTTTATAGGGTTGGGGAGGGGGAGCTCCCCTCCCTTTGGATGGTGTGGGACTAATCCCTCCTTAGGGAGGGATTAATCCGACCCTCCAGCTGTCCAAGGACAGCTGGAGTGCCGGGAGTTTCCCCATATTGGAAAAAAAAGGTAAGCGCCCTTTGGGCTTGAGCCTTTGGGTGGGAAAGAGAGAGAAAGGGAGAGAGAAGAAGTAGGTGGGCCTCCAATTGCTTTACGATAGGGGCTTGCTGGTTGGGGGCCCAAGGAGAGTGAGGGGGAGTATGGGCCATCGTCCTTTGGAGAGGAGGTGGGCCCCACACTTGGAGAAAAATCCAAAAAGTGGATTTTTAGGAGGGTTTGACCAAGGCAACCCTAGGGTGGGTCCCTAATTGCTGGTCAAAGTCAAAGTGGGTCCAAGTCATCGGGGTCGGGTCAAAGTTCGGTTGTCGTGTCATAATTGGTGTGTGCACGCTTTTCGGTACACGACTAGGCTCGATTTGACCACGGGTTGACCAAATGTCGTCGAAATTGAGTGAGATGACTTCCGTTGACTTTGTATTGACCAAACGAGTCCAATGCCACTGACTGGGGTTGAATCAGAGTCCGTTTGGCGAAAGTCCAAAATTCGCGCGTCGTAGCGCACTAAAATGGCCGAAGTGTGTAAAATTGTCGTTAGACCTCAGATTGTGACGTGATGGGGCCTGATGCTCCTGTTTGACTATACGAGGCCACAGGAACTGACAGAACTCGATTTAGAGTTTTCTAGCTCGATATCCAAAATCTCGTGTTCGTTGCGTTTTACGAGGAATGGTCACATACATTATATGACCTCGGGGTCCAACTAAACGAGTTCTGATGCACTCGTATTGACTATACGAGGCCACAGAAACTGACAGAACTCAATTCAGAGTTCTCTAGCTCTATTTTCCGCCTAGGGTTATTTCGCACCGGGTCATGGGTAGGGTTCGGGCCACTTTTATTGGGCCAACTAAGGTTCTGGTGGCCCAATAAAAGTTGGGATGTTACAGGCGGCGCCCTCCTCAATGCGGATGAAGGGGCGCGGGGGGGGGGGGGGGGGGGGGGAGCTGCCCACCCGGAGCTCGATGCGGCCGAAGGGGCCGGGGGAGGGCGCAGCTCGCCCGGAGGCTAACTTTCGAAGGGGTCGGGCGCTGGCCGCCGGGTGGCGGGCTTCTGCTGGGGGAGGGAGCAGGCCGCCGGGCCAACACTAGCTGGGTACTGTCACGCTTGGCCATAGGGGCGGAGCCCCATGTCGAGTAGGCCGCTGGGATGCAGGCGAAGCACGTAGGGCCGTCACTGGCTGGGTATTGTCGCGCTTGGTCATAGGGCCATCACCGGCTGGGCACTCGCATTGATGTCGACGTAGCCCACAGCGACCCATCGAGGGCTGGCGATGCGAGCAGGGTGCGGGCGAAGCCCGCCATCACGGGTCGGGTACTGTGGCGCGTAGCCATAGGGGCAGAGCCCCATATCGGGCACTCATGTGTATATACACACACACACACACACACACACACACACACACACACACACGAGTGCCCGACACGGGGCTCCGTCCCTATGGCTATACGCCATAGTACCCAGCCAGCGACGGCGGGCTTCGCCCTCCCCCAAAAGTTCGCTCCGAGAAAGTACCCTAATCCAGCGACGTTGGGCGTCACAAGTACCCGGGCTGCTGCGGTGGCGTTGAGTGCACTCAATTCCCCAAGCGTTGAGTGCCCACCAACACCCCAGGAGTTGAGTGGGGCATTGCCTGAACAGGCATTAAGTGCGCACTCAATGCATGCTCAGGCGTTGAGTGCATTTTCAACTCTTGAACAGGCATTACTCAGGGGCATTGAGCGCCCTGAATAGGCGTTGAGTGCAACGCAACGCCTGGACAGGCGTTGAGTGCACCCAATGCCTGAACATGCATTTAGTGCACCCAACGCCTGGACAAGCGTTGAATGTGCACTCAACGCCTATTCAGGGCACTCAACGCCCCTGAGTAACGCCTGTTCAAGTGTTGAATGTGCACTCCATGCGTTGAGTGCACTCAAAGTCCGAGGCATTTAGGGCACTCAATGCCCCGGGCGTTGAGTGTGCACTCAGCGCCTACTCAGGCATTGAGTGTGCACTCAATGCCCCTGAGTGGGGTGTTGAGTGTGCACTCAACGCGCCTGAGTGGTGCGTTGAGTGCACTCAATCCCCCTATGTGGGGAGTTGAGTGCACTCAATGACTGAGTGCAACCAACGCCTGCAATATCTTGCAAATGAGGCAATTTTTGTACATCATACTCTCAGAATAATAAATCTCAACAATTCAAATTTCTATCATGTACAACTTGATTAATGTCAACTTGAAAATGCAGTAAACGATACCCTCAGGAAGTCATGTGGCCAAACAAATCATTTTTAGATGGAACATTTTTGGCCTCGTTTGGCACTGTGGTGGCTCTCATAAATCTGTGAGTTAGACCGTCAATCGTTAATAATCAATAACAAACACAATCAGTTTGAACATAAAGGTGGATGAAGTTACTTAAGTGTGCATTAATGAATGCCAATTTAGACTCACGTTCATAACCGCCACCACAATGCCAAACGGAGACAAAGTCAAACATAATAGATCACGTAAATCAACAGTATTAAGCAACTCACTAAAAAGAGTATGACATTTATTTTCAAGCTCATCCCACATTCAACCATATATAAACCTATAAGTTTTATACTGCAACTGTGGTACCAAGAGCTCAATTATCATGAGTAAAGTGGTATCGATAGCCCATCTATCATTAATAAAGTGATACTTATAATGCAAACAATTAGTTGATTACATAACTGAATATTTAAAAACTCCAAAAACATGCAAACACGCACAAAAAGGTCACCAAGGTCACGATGTTGAATCCATAGAAGATATCGGCACCCCACCATTGCAACAATCCAAACCCTACTAATTTTAAGGTGCAGCTAGTGTCCATGGGAGATCTTGTTTTCAAGAAGGATGCAAGAAAAAATTAGCAAATAACATGAGGTAATGTGCTAAAAGTCAAAAAATTAAAAAACACGGTACATGTTCGTTGTTAAGCGTTACCTCCTTATCAAATCAAAAACAAATTGCCACCCTTCCCCGACACTCAAGCCTCTTGGCACTGCTGATATTATTAGCCTAAAACCTTTTACTTCAGTACGTGGAAGATCAGACCACTTGGCTGGAGTCACGGGGAAACGTTCATCGTAGTAATCAAAATCAGTGTTGTTGGTTGCACTGGTATTGCAATTTTTATTTATTGAGACCGTCAAACCTAAGAAACAAATAGTACAATCTACTTAAACAAAAGTATCTAACCTTTTACACTATTTTAGACAATTTAAAATGGCCCCAATTAGATCTGTACACTATAAGGTACATACATTGGTGATGCCCTTCTCGGGTTGGCAACGATGACGTTGCCTCAGTTTGATCTTGGTCTACCATCTGCATGTATTTGAGGCTGTCTGAAAGAGAAACTAAATCTGATATACTCTAGAGGGGGGTGAATAGAGTATATGGTGCTTTAAAAACTTTTGCAAACTTTTGCAAACTTTTACAACAATTGTTGTAATATGTGTGAGCAGGGAAGCAAAAATAAATCTAATCACAATACAGAGCTATGCAAATACCAAGCACAGAAAAATCAAGGCCAGAAATAAAAAGAAAACAAGCCAAAACCAGATGACACAAGGGAATATAGTGGTTCCCCAAACTTGGGTACATCCACTCTTCTACCACCCTAGGTAGGAATCCACTGCAGGATGAGTTGATCAGGTGTCCTGGGCACCAATGAGCTTTTGATAAGGTGCTCAAAAACCAAAGCAGATTTTTTGATCAGGTGTCTTGCCACCAATGAGCTTTTGACAAGGTGCTCAAAAACCAGATTCAAACTTTTGAAGGGAGTTTGAAAAACCCTTTACAGAGTGGGGGTGAGAGAGTGATGGCAGTCTTCTCTTTCTCAACCAACTGAGAAGACTATGTGGATTGATGTCAAAGCTCCCCCTGAGTCCTTGAGATCTTCAGGAAGAAGAGCTTTGTTGAGGGTGATAGGCCTTCAAAGATAGAACTCCAGCAATAGATGATTTCAGCAAGCTGAAATGTTGAGTGTCTGGAGTCTTGAAATGATGTTGGCCTTGAACACTTTGAGATCTGAAGAGATCTGAATGAAAGCTTGATCTCTTTGATGAGTGTTCTTCAGAATTCTTTTTGACAGAAAACTTTTGAGTATCTTTCTGTATTCTGTATTGTGTGTGTTCTTTCTTCTGGTTGGTGTAGATTCAAAAACATCATGTATCTTATTCTCTGTTCCAGAATAGAATATCATTCTCTATCAAGGATAGCCGTTGGTCTGCATTGATTGTATCCTTAATTGCATAAACTCTTCTGGAGGAAAGTCCATAGAATTATTCCTTGAAAAAATCCCTCGAAACTTGGTCCAGAAGTAAATGAAAACGGCTAGCAAATCTCTGAATTAATTGCAGAATAACTCCTGACTGATTTGAATTTGAATTCTGGAAGTTAACTGAAATCGTCGAACTGAGCTCTGCTATCGTCGAGCTGAGCTCAGCGAACTGGAAAACTCAAGCAGCAAAATAATCGTCGATCTGAGCTCAAAGATCGTCGAACTGAGCTCAGAGATAAAGATCCAGTGCAGAGTCAAAATCGTCACCTGAGCTCACCGATCGTCGAATGGAGTTCGACGATATTATGAA
Organism: Platanthera guangdongensis; assembly: GCA_039583875.1. Taxonomy (NCBI): domain Eukaryota; kingdom Viridiplantae; phylum Streptophyta; class Magnoliopsida; order Asparagales; family Orchidaceae; genus Platanthera; species Platanthera guangdongensis. The sequence continues at coordinate 68,094,667 of CM077150.1, read as the reverse complement.
GTTGAGCTCAGTGATCGTCGAGTGGAGCTCGACGATCTATCGAAGTTGAGCTAGACGATCGTCGATCGGAGTTCGACGAATCGTCGTGCTGAGCTCGACGATCAGACTTAGTCTCCAGACAGAAAAACTTGGTCTTCAGGGCAGCTTCCAATCCTAGACTTCTAACCCTTAGACTCAATTCTAATTGACCTATTAAGCTATACAGAAGGTCAAGCAAAGGTTCCTAGAGACATAGTGATCCTGACCCAAATTAGTAATAGGGTGTTCCAACACTGTCAATGGAGCAAAATAAGGGAATTTCATTGGAAATAAAGAAAACATTGGGGCAACCAAATGAAAACGTTGAGCCATCACATTGCTTTTACAATAATATAAGTGGTCATGATGCTAAGAGTGAACGGTTACGCCACTCCTACAAGTGAACAAAGTGGACAATAATTGTTAGTGTACATCATGCAGAAGTGCTGGATTTTTTTTAAAGCAAACTATATCGTGGTATTAAGAAAATGATTAAGAAAATAAGAATGGCGGAGTGTAACCTTGATTGAACAGGATTGATATCTGCGAGTGAGAACGAAGGATGAATCTTCCGCACATTTGAGTGGCATGCATGGAAAAAACACTTTGAGGCCCTTGAACCTACCTCCAAGGATATCTGCTTCGATGACATTTCTCCCAGAGGTTCTACATATAAGCCTCATGCCATTGCATAATCCGATTTTTAGGTCAATGTTTTGGAGAAGCATAATAGGTGTGTTCCTTTTCAAGGTCAACTTGTGTGGGAGTAGATTTCCCGGATTAATAGAGTTCAACAATTCAGGTAGGTATAAGTTGTGAAAATCATCACTGACAGAGTCGAAAGAGTAGTAAGTTGTTTCCTCTCCAGGGAAAAGATGTAGACATTTTGCATTTAGCTTATTGACATCCTCGTTAAGAGGAGTAATGAGAGCCCATGTTTCCATGTAAGTTGCGTCAGCAGAGTTGAAGTGATATTCCTTCAAATTAGGAAAAACATAATTTATTAAGTCAACAATAGAGTTCTCTCCCTCCCATAGTATAGCCATATTGTTGGGTATCTGAATCATGTCATAGGCAATGCAAGGTTCCTGTCCATCCCCAACCCTAAGTAAGAACTCGGAGAACTGAACATCACTTGGGCTCTCATATTGTTTGTTAACCGCAACAAATGGACATCAGACGACAAAAATGATTCAATGATGTTGGCACGAATAATTTATATTTTGGTACCGTTAACCACAACTGGCATAACCTGCAGAAAGTCTCCACCTAGTATAACTACTTTTCCACTAAACGGTTCCTCGTTCCCAAGCACATCACGAAAAGTACGATCAACTACTTCAAAAGCCTTTCGATGTGCCATAGGAGCTTTATCCCAAATGATTGTAGATGCTTGCTTAACTAATACACACATTTCAGATTATTTACTAATATCTCAAAAATGTTTTCTGTCGAGGTTGATATGAATTTTCAGTTTAGAATGAGCGGTGCCCCCTCCTGGAAGCAAGTTGGTAGCAATGCCCGAGGAGGCAGTAGCTAGAACAATGTTCCTCTCGTGTTTAAAGGTTGACATCAAAGCTCGATATAGAAACTGAAAGAATTGGTTTCAAGATTACCTAAACACCTAGAGGGGGTGAATAGGTGCAATTCCTTTTTACTCTAAGGCAGAATATTAATTCAGATAATCAAATAAAATCAGCAGTTCTTCAGCTATCTCATCACAGAAATCACAAAATCACACACAATCACAGATGACACACAGATTTATAGTGGTTCCCCAAATGATGGGTACATCCACTTTCCCCCTTCGCCTATCTAGCAGTGTGCTAGATTCTGCCTAACTTCTTCCTTCCTTCTCAGATCCACAGATCTTACATCTCAGAACCCAGTCAAGGTTCCTACAACTCAGAGTGAGTCCACACTCGTACAACTCAGGCAATTAAGCCCTACCTCAGCCTACACCTAAGCCTACAACTTAGAGGTTGAAATCTCCTACCTCAGGCACACAGCCCTACCTCAGCCTTCCCAAGGCCTACAACTCAGAGATGTAAATCTCCTACCTCAGGCACTCAGACCTACCTCAGTCTTTATAAATTAGGCTTACAACTCAGATCAATATTGATCTTACAGAAAAAAGATATAAAATATGTTTTATCTTTCACCCAAGTTGAGAGAGAATGGGTAGAAAGACTTCTTGATCAGTTCTTGAAAAATCTGATCACTCAGAAATCAACCTGTATTTGGCTTTCTTCAAAGCTTCTTGAATCTAAACAGAATAAAGTTGAATTTCTTGAAGATGATCTTCAATCAGCTTCCTTCTTAAAATCCAGAAATTAATCTGAATTCTTCTTTGCAGATAGTTCAGGATCTGTTCTTAAGAGACTAGTTGATGATAGTCTCTTTCTTCACTTGAATTGTTGGAGCTCTCTCTCTACCAATTCTTCTGAAGAACTTTCGAAATTCTTCACTTAGATCCACTTGAAATCTCTGACTAGATTTCCTTGTGTATGTTGGATCTTCTGTTGTAATTATGTTGTGTACTTCTTCTCTTTCCATCTGTTGTTCTTTCTGTTGTTAGAATCTATCTTTATATAGACTTCATCCAAGGTTACCGGCTGATCCAGTTGCTAACCAACTTCTGACAGATCTGACAGTTGCAGTTGACCTGTTGGTAATGGCAGTTGTCAAGTCTCCAGTCACTTCTTGAAACTTTGTCTCTGTCAGCAAAGTGTCGAGTCTGAACTTCACATGTGTCGACACAAGTAGACTAAGTGTTGACACAATCCTTGGTGGTGTCGATACAACTCTCATGGTGTCGACACTGCTACTCGACATAGATTTTGTAAGAATGTGTCGACACAAGTCCTGTATGTCGACACAGTCACTTCTTGTCATGGCACAATTAACTTTGAAGAATTTTGATGTGTGTGTCGACACAAGTCCTGTGTGTCGACACAGTTGATGTCGACTGAACTTTCTGTGTGTCGACACAAGTCCTGTGTGTTGACATAGTTGATGTCGACTGAACTTTCTGTGTGTCGACACAAGTCCTGTGTGTCAACATAGTTGATGTCGACTGAACTTCCTGTATTTCTACACAAGTCCTGTGTATCGACACAATTTCTTCTGGTGTCGACACAGCTTTTACAAGTGTCGACACAATTGACTCCATGTGTCGACACAGCTTTTCTCAAGTGTCGACACAAATCTTCACAAGTGTCGACACAGCTTCTTTTGGTGTCGACTCATGGACTTCGAAACTTTTCCTGCATATTCTTAACCTGCACATGTAAACTCAAAACAACATCAAATACACCTTGATTTATATCACTGAGTTGGGTGAGGCTTCTCCAAATCTGGTACACATTTTCCAATGTAACCAACAGAAACGTTTTACCATTTCCTCCAGGCCCATCTACAAAGAATACAACACCCTTCTTTTGTCTCATGTAATCACTAATAATGTGGAAAGCAGCAAGCTGTCCATCATTAAGATTGTTGGCAGTTGCTGAATCGACTATTGACATGAGGATAGAGAGTTCATCTTCGATCAGGCTCGAAATGTTAGCAAAATCATGCATGTCTCCGCATGTGTGAGGCAAATCAAAAGATAGTGTGCTCTTATTATACTAATTGAGCATGGTATCCAAATCGTGAAGTAATTTGTTAGTTAAGAAAGTAGTATTTGTAGTGCTTGTAGTCGTATAATCTTCTATCATAGCAGAAAAGTTATCATCCCACAACGTCCGAACGTCAATTGCTTCACAGTACAGTAAAATTGTTGCAAAAAGTCTTCATAGAGCGGTTGGCATTTTGAAGCTCTGTGCCTCTTCCAAGCAATTAGAAATGCAACTATCTTCCTCGAGAAGCACCAAAAGCTCAGCAGCTGCTTTGAATGTCTTACAGTCTTGACCATTAACCATTCGTAGGTGCGCGAAGGTCTTAGGCCCAGGAATGTGATTCAATAAAAGATGAAGATAAAATCTCTCGCCCTCATTGGGCGATACGACATATAACCGGCCCACAACTTTCCGATCTGTGGCCCTTCGTACCCACTTCCGAATTGTGATTAACCATCTATTATGCTTTGGAAAATCAATGAACAAATATGCAGTTTCTTCAAAACCGTCATTGTATATTTTGAAAAACTCAATTAACATATTTTTTGAATTTCTATCGTCAGCCAACACTTCTGAAACAGATTGGTTAATCTGATACTGAACTTGATGTTAATTAGGCAAGTGGATCTGCCGATGCACCGCTGATGGGTAGGTTTGATACATTTGGAACTTGAATAATTTCCACAGTGCTTCTGGTGTACAAATCCAACGGTCGTCGACATACTTACTGACTTCGTCATAGTTTGGACCTGGTTGCACCTCGAATGACACTAAATCTGTTCCCTTGTATACATACTTATATAGGTATTTGATGCTCTTTATGCAAGTACATATTTCAACATTGCTATGACAGTCATATCTGAGTAATAGTCAAAGGATATATAAAACAACCCATCTATTATCGAATATCAAATCCTTATTTCTGCCCAACGCAATGCGTCTGTTATCATCCCGATGACGATATAATGGGTATGAATCCATGCCATGAGTTGTGTGTTCTATAAATTGCTTCGGAAAGCCCTTCTTGCAAAGATTGTTTTTCATGCACTGTGCAGTCGACATGTAGTGATCACATGGACCATGTATCATGTGTTTGATAACTGCAATATATAGATCTGGCTCGTCAGACTGAACTGGTATTTCTGCCCTCACGATAGAGTCGTAATCATCATGATTATTTAACTTATCGCTCTCATGAAAAATAATGAGCATGTGTGCATGCAGCAGTCCTCTCTTCTGAAATTCGACCACGTGGACGTGTGCGATAACCCTACCAAGTACACCTTTATGAAAAATGTCATCTCTTAAACATTCAAATTTAGCATTGAAAATTCTGGATACTAAATCCGGACAGTCATGTTGAGTTTGTCCAGGTCACAGCTCTTGTGTTATTTCCTTCCAAGAGGGATTGTAGGTCATCGTTTGGACGACGTCTGGTCTGCCATAATTGTGCACAATAGCCATATTATCTTGGTATCGCTGATACATATCATGTGAGATACCAACAAAAGAAGATGACAGAATAGTTCTTCGTCCAATTGCAGCTGCAATTAGTTTACATAATGTAGTAGATCTATATTAAAGTAATGTTAGCGCATGTAGAACAGACTTGATATGCCACAGTTTATGAAAATACTTACACGTGTCATTTTCTCTGACATTTAAACTATCTTGCAAACCATGGTAGAGCTCAGCACGAACATCACTTTGATGTGACCTAATCCATCTGAGTTTTTGTGTTTCGATTTTAATGTAGTTATCGACTACATATTGATGCAGCAAACGTCCTGAGTGGAGAAGCATTGATGGTATACTACCGCGGATTTAAAAATAAATTATATCGTAAGAAAACATAATTAAAAAAACACAGTAAATATAATTAAAAAAACACAGTAAACACAATAGATTGTTCTTTGATGCGCTCACTTGCAGCAAATATGCATAGTAATCACAACAGCTTATCCATTCTGTACGAGGTATTCGCTCGTCGCCACGCCACCCATAAATTCCGTAACGAAGAAACAATGGATACTGCAAGGGATCATAATAGCCGGAATATTCCTTGATAGGCAACAGATGACCATTAGTTGTCTGGACAATTTTTTCTATTTCATTTGCTTCCATGAAATCTTCCCCACCAACTAATATTGCAGCGATCTGTGAGGCAGTCAGAAGCGAATATTGTCGCTCTACTGATGGTCTTTCCTTAATCAGTAACTTGAATTGTTGTATGTTAGGGTGCCTTGCAAGTTGCCTGAACATTTGGACGAATGGGTTAATTGTATTAAGTATGTTGGTAATCCTTTCAATCAGTCCTGCATTGAGCCCTGAATTTTCACTCAACCGGTTATTTAATTTGTGTTCAGTATCATAAATGAACCTTTGTAGGTACTGCGGTCGAATTCCAGGTGCAGGTAGAAGGGAACCAAAACAGTGGTAGATTGTACTGTGTGCCCTGAAAGTATAGACTCCACGATTGGCAGCTGGTATACGTTCATTAAGATTGACCCCCAATGATGTGAAGGAGAAGACGTGGTTGTACGTACGTATATTTTGTCTAAAAGTACGCGCTGCTGCGCTTTGCAGTAAAGAGATTAAGCAATTCCGTGGATTCTGGAATGTGGTTAACATCCACCCTACACCCCCCACCCCCACCACAGAACATCACAAAGCAGAATTCTCCTTGTGGAATAGCTTTACATGGCAGTACGGACATGCAGATGGGTGCAAGAGATGAAGGTCAGGAACTCGAGTTGTGGGGTAACAATTCTTTGCAGATGGATTGTATGTTGATTGGTGGGTAGTGGGAAGACGAACTTTGGTAGACGTACCTTTGTCTAAGTGATTTTGTGGAAACAGTAATGTAGCTGGACAATCATTGACCGTCCCGTAGGTGGTGCTTGGAATCATGACATTACTACAATGATTAATCGTCTATCTCGAATACACTCACTCCTTCTTTGATGTTGCAACTGTAGTTACGTTTGTCTGAGATTACGACGATTGTAATTTCTTCGCAACGAACCTAATAGAAATAAAAATATCATGTATCTGTCTAATAAATAAATTATCATAGAAGTACGAATCATATTGGAGTCGAGTGAACTTATTGCAATTTGCAGGACCTGAGGGGATAGTCGCGTGGTTATTGCATATTTATCGAGCATTCATCCTTATTGCGGGCTGGCCCACTCATAAATGTGTGTCGGACCGCATTGCGGTGGGTGTCCTGACTCGACTGTGAGTGAGTGAGCTTTGTTGGGCAGCTGTAGTGTGAACAGTAGAAGCAATGTGATCTATGCCTTCTGCATGTAGTTAGAATATTGACTGGAACACAGAAGTATTGAAGATGTACTGACAATAAAGGTAGCTCAAAGATTGTATTATAGTACCTGTTTCGTACCATAAATCTTGCACCGGTTGGATTAACTGGCCTTAGAACAAGTTATTATGTGGAAATGTCAGTGCATCTGGACGATCATTGTTCGCTCCATAGGGGTGTTTGGAATATTGACATTAGGTACACCGACTGATCATCTTTCTTGAATACGTGCACTCCTTCTCTGACCTTGCATCTGTAGCTGTGACTGTCTGGTATTACGGTGAATGTTGTTTCTTTGCAACAGACCTAATAAAGAAGGAAATATTGCAGATCAGCCTGATAAATGGATTATGGTTGAGCATGAATCATATTAGAGTGAAATGAATCCATTACAAACTGTAGTACCTGGGGGGATGGTTATGTCGGTATCGCTCAATTGTCGAGCATTTATCCTTATTGTAGTATTCCCCTCGTCCACGTGTGAGTCAGATCGCATTGCGGCGGGTGTCGTGTCTGGATTATGGGTGGGTGAGCTTTGTTGGGTTGCAGTAATATGAATAATAGAGCCAATGTGTTCCATTTCTTCTGCGTGCAGTTTGAATATATCTTTTTCAGAGGAGTTATGAAGGTGTAATGATGAGAAGTGTAGTCCAAAATTTTAGCTTAGTACGTGTTTCCCATTGATAATCATATACCGGTTGGGGTAACTGTTAAATTTCCTCAAAGCATTCAGCAAGGTAGCCTAAAGGCAAATTAATATTCTCAGAACTACCCAGTTCACACTTTGATCATGCGGAAACCCAAGAATCAAGCTTAGCACCAACCACAAATGGAAGAACAAGCAGGTCTTATATTCATTCACACTTCTTTACAAAGCGAGGTATACGTATCAAGACATGATTTCGCTAATACACAAGCTACAAACAGAAAGAACAAACACAAGCCTGGCGGACAGCACTGGAGACCGCCGAGACCGCCTAGTCTGCCAAGGTTGTTGAAGCCGCCCGAGCAGCAACTGCTACAAGCCGAATAGCACACGGAGTCCGCCGAGACCGCGAGGTCAAGCAGACATACCGTTATTCGCTGCCTGCTGAAGAACTGAGGAACAGACCGCCTACCCACCTGAGACCGGCGGACAGGTTATTGGCACTTGAACATGCAGAAGTAGAAAACTGACAAGCCGCTGAAGCGACTAGCTGAGACCGCATGGACCGCACACTTTAATGCCCAACTCCTGGCTCCTTGAAGCTAGCCGTGCGACTTGCACACAGCACACCGTCGGCAATACTCAACCTGCACGGACAGAAAACCGCAGAACACAACATTTGCCCAAGCCAAACTCACTGTTCACTCTGTTTCTGTAGACGTACTGGGAGGGTTCTACTTATAGGCGAGGTGAGGAGTGTGGTCACCACCCTAGTGCATAGAATCACCACCCCAGCCCGCACACTAGCAAAACCTCCGTCCGCTGAGTCCACAAAGACTTAGCCGGATTCCAAGATAACCGCCAGGAGCAAGGCAGCGATGTTCACTTCCAGGCGGCCTGGAACCAGACCGCCCCCACTGTGCGGACAAGGTACAGTCCGCACACATCATCACACCTGGACAGCCATAACTCCTTCAGCAACAGTCCGCACACTAATGAGGCAGTCCGCATAGTACAAGACCAAAGCCTCCATCCGCCACAAGTCCATGACCAAAGGCAGGCCGCCCGGTCAACGGCAGACTTAGCGGATATTGCAGACACACTGGACTTGTCACAGAATGTGACCAAGTCCAGTAAATCACCAAAGGACTAGCGCGAGCTCTGCGGACAAGGCCCAGTCCGCCAATATCCAAAGAAGATCGCCAATACTGTTGGATCCCTTGTTGATTTGGGCTAGGTTCACTAGCTTAGGATGTGACCCATCATGTATAGCCAGGGTCAAATTTGTGTCGTAGAGTCTAGGCCAAATCCTTAGAGTCAACATCAGATGGACCAGATATCAACAAGACCATCAGAGACTCTAGAATTAGAAGATTTGAAGACTAAGTAAAATGAGTTCGACGTTCGTCGAACTCAGGTCGACGAAAGGGGTTCTGAGCTCGACGATCTTGAGGCGTTTCTCCGTGCTGAGCTCGACGATCTCTGTTCTCTGCTCGACGAAGACTGAGATTATTCAACAAGATGAAGTCAAGATACCTCCAGAATTTTTCTAAGTCCAACTTCAGGCTTTGGTCGACGAACAGGATTCTGAGCTTGACGAACTTGGACCTCAAGTTCATAACTTCTCAAGTCGACGAAGTCAACTTCTCAGGTCGACGAATTCAGGACTCTGCTCGACGATTTCTGGTCTACGATTTATATTCTTCTCAGTCAGAGACTTCTCAGATTCTAAGTCCACAATCTTTCTTCGCTCGACGAATTTGGATCTCAGTTCGACGAATACTGTCTGACAATGATGATTGATTCTCAGCTCGACGAATGATGATTCTCAGCTCGACGAATGAAGACTGTCAGTTCGACGAAGATTGTAGCAGTATTGACTCGAAGACTATTTTCTATTATCTAGTCGACGAACTCCTCAACTCAGCTCTACGAACTGTGAACTCAGCTCGACGATTCCTATTTTACGTTCGACGATTCCAGATTAGGTCTTCTTCAGTTTTCCCGTCACGTTTCTTGGTGATGATTCCTGAACAATTAATGCCAGATCTTCTCGGAATGTTACCGTTAGAACGTGCAATTAATCTTGGATTATTTCATGTCATTTTTCCATGGGACATTTAGGGAAATCATTGATTTCCGCTTCCTTCCCAGGCCGACTGCATTTACTGTTCAACATTCAAATTTTGAATGGTCCTCAGTCAGTAAAAAAAAGTCAGAAATGAAAAGGATCAAGTACTACTCACAGATATAGACACACAGACAATCAGACAGACATAGACAGTCATTGCACAGAAGGACTGTAACACCCCCTATCCTTCACATAGCATATAGCAGTAGGTCTGGCTAGGGCCCGACGCCATATACCACAGACAGACCGGGTGGTTACTCATGGAAACCATCCAACAAATCATAACGTCCTACACAGAGCATTCTAGCGGAGCAATTTAATAAGTTGCAATAAAGAACCCAGCACAAAAGCATGAATGTCCACTAATCAATAAAGATAGGAATGTCGTACATACACGAGTACAAGCCTTAAGGCCTTACAAAATTGTTTACTTCGATATTACATGTTTTACAAACCACGGCACGCAGGCCGGTCATACATGAGTAAAAACAATAAACACTCCAATTAGGCCTTCGAGGGCGGGCTTCGCAATTCGGGCTTTTGCCCGCTATTGACCGCTTGGTCCAGCAGCACCTGCAAACAACAAAACCACCGCACGGTGGCAAACAAGGCAACGGTCAGCAATGCTGACCAAATTATAACGATCCCGCCCCCAACTCGGGGCGGCGATGCTCCTTCCCTGCATTTATTAGCACAACCAAGCAGTATATCAATATACATCGCATCATAGGCATTGGCTCGCATGGACACACGCCCCGTGCTCTCAAGGCACATTCTCGGTGATCACAGTCTAAGTCTGCCGACTCACCACCGTCCCCGGGACGGCAATCTCTCGTGAGCAATTGGCCTTTCTGGCCATTCCGTAAGACCCTCCCTCTATACCAACGGTAAGTGCCAAGTTAACTTTAGGTCTCTTTAACCGAACGACAAAGAGCGGGTACGGTTCCGCTTAACCCGTGCTCACATCGCAACGGCAGTTTAAGCCATTTGCACGGGTCAAACTTCTCCCGTGTCCCATTTCCATCACATTTCACATAACACGGTTATGTTCCAGTTGGCTCTCAGGCCACCAAGTTGGCAAGATCTCGCATCTGCCCAGTTTTCCGGGTGCACCTTAGGGTTAATCCCCAAGACTCCCGGTTGCAATCAACCACGTAGAAAACCCGAAAACAAACATTCGCATGGAGTCTTCTCCGGCCATTTATGCAATGCAACATCACCGATCCAGACCAACATGTCCGGGTAGGCTTCACACATCATGCCTATGTCTGTTCTCACTACAGACTCTACACAACGGGGACTATTCATGTCTACCCGTAGGAATGCCACCAACTCACCGCAAACTCGCGAGAGCGGGCTTCCTATGCAAAGAAGAAGAGCTTCACATGCTCAAGTAGAGGATCGTTACCCTAGTGTTCCTCTTTGGCGCCATGGAAAAGCAAGCGGATGAAAACCACCGCACTCTCTTTGCCTCCGTGGATCCGGAGTTGGCTCGCGATTCGGAGCTTCGAAGCTCCTCCAATGACCGGATCTAGCTTCTCCGTCTTCCCTTGGCTCTCCTCTCTCTCTACGCTTTAGAACGATAACCACTCATGAAAAGTGAGGGTTTCAAAGGCCCAATCCCATGTATATCACATCAGGAATAACCCCCAGCCGTTGGATCCCAAAATAAAGAAATGAACGGCATTGATTCAGGCCTGAAATGTTCAACCTGGACCAGACACGGCCTGGCACACGCCCGTGTCCAGGGCCGTGTCCCTCATTCGCCGTCAAAATCGACGTGCCTGGGACAACACACGGGTATCGAACACGCCCGTGTTCGACCTAACACGCCCGTATTCCAACTGAGACGGCCGTGTGATCGGTCGTGTGCCCCCATCGATTTATCCCGAAAACAACCTGAGAACTACACGGGTTCTTGGACACGCCCGTGTCCGGACCCGTGTCCTCTTGAACACGCCTGGGCTCCAGGCCGTGTTCTCGGTCTCGACACTCGACACTTCGTCGAGCGAAGATTGTCGCCTCATAATACGGCCTCGGACACGCCCGTGTCCTAGGTCGTGTGCCTTGTCTCGACACTCGTCGAGCAAAATTCGTCGACTCCCCGGGACGAGTGTCGACACGGGTCGACAAACGCTGCGACACACCTGTGTCGCAGGGCGTGTGCCATGTCTCGACACTTCGTCGAACACAAAATGTCAACTTCGCGGCTAAGTGTCGACACGGGTCGACACGCCCTGCGACATGCCCGTGTCGCAGGCCGTGTGCCCTGTCTCGACATAACGTCGAGTGAAATTCGTCGACCTCTCGACCAACTCAACGACACTAGCCTGACACGCCCTGGGACATGCCCGTGTCCCAGGCCGTGTTCCTCCTGCCAAAACCCAAAACTGGCCCAAAACGTCACCCGTCGCTCCTTTGAGTTTTGGGGCGTTACAAGAACAATCTCACAACAATCAAAAGTTTTTTTTTGCAATCAGCCCAGGCCAGAGAACATCTTCAATCTTACAGGACTACTTCAAAAGGACATCAAAACTCTATCCGTCAAAGAAGTTCCTGAAGCAATCTCTGGTCCAGGCACTCAATTTTTGAAGACCTATCACCCTGAAGCAGTGCTCCAGCATTCCTGATCCATTCAAGATCTCAGGGGGAGCAAATCTGTTGAAATCAATCCACAGTCTTCTCAGTTGTTATTGAGAAAGAGAAGACACCATCACCTCTTTTCAACTACTGTACAGGGTTTTAATTCCCTTCAAAATTATTCCTAGTTGCAAGTCTCCTACCAAAACACTTGAGGTTTTGGTTTTTGAGCACCTGAACAAAAGCTCATTGGTGTCAAGCACCTGATCAAAAACCTAAGTGGATTCCTACTAAGGTGGTAGAGGAGTGGATGTACCCAGGTTGGGGAACCACTATAAAATTTCTTGTGTCGTCTGGTTGCCCTTTTTCTTTTATTTTGGCTATGATCTGTGATTGTTTAGGTTGCTGTGTTTATTTCTTTAATTGCTGACTTGTTCGCCTAGGATTACAACAGAAGTTGTAAAAAGTTTGTAGTGAGCACAATACTCTATTCACCACCCACCCCCCCTCTATAGTATTTCAGATCTAACCTGCACTTTCAATTGGTATCAGAGGGAGGTTGGTTAAAATACCACACCTTAATTGGTTGGACAGGCTAACACCTGAACCACAAAGATCCCTCTTGTTTAGATCTGATTGTTTTGTTTTTGTTATTAGATTTAATTCTTCACAGAAATGGCCCAAAACAAAGATTATGCAAGCATCAGACCTCCAATGTGAAATCTCAACAAGTTTGCCACCTGGAAGGCAAGAATCAGATTATACATGAATTCTATTTATGAGGATATTTTTGCTTCCATCTTGACAGGAGTACCTCCAGCACATACAGTCTCTACAAGCACCTCCACCAACATGACTGCAGTACCTCCTCCAGAGAATAATGAGGCATACAAGAAAGCCAAAATTGCAGATGCTAAAGCAATGAACATCTTCCCTCAAACTATGTTAGATGACATATTTCAAAAGGTGGTTGAGTGCACCTCATCCAAGGCCATTTGGTATTCCCTCAACCAAATGGTAGCTGGTTCAGCAGATGAAAGGAAAGACAGGAGATCCAATCTCATATCCCTATATGAGAATTTCAAGAAGGATGAGACTAAATTAGTAGCTGAAATGTACAACAGGTTGAGCTCAATCATCAATGAGCTTAAAACCCTGGATAAGCTCACCCTGACAGAAGTGAATGATAAAATCTTAATGTGCTTACCTAGCTCTTGGGACTCAAGAATCTGGCCTATCAAAGAAGCCAGAAGACTAAATGAGATATCAACTGAATCTCTGTTAGGCAAGCTAAAGTCTTATGAGCAGCTGATAAAATCAAGAGAGGCAGCAGAACAGAAGGCAACAACTCCAGCTAGAAAGGATCACAGCATAGCCTTCAAAGCATCAGAGGAAAGTGAGACCTCAACATCAAATGAGGAACTGATGAGCCTCTTTGCAAAAAGATTCTATAAGATGGCTAGAAAGGATTTCAAAAGGAAATCATCCAGGCAGGATGATAAGCCCAGATTTGACAAGACACCAACCAAGGAGGTTATATGCTTTGGTTGCAGAAAGCCTGGCCATTACATCTCAGAATGTCCAGAAAACCAGAAGAAGGAGAAAAATAGAGAAAAAGACTCCAGGAGAAGACACAACAGCATACCCTCTTCCAGCAAGTATAAAAAGAAAGACAAGGGCTTTGTTGCTGAGACATGGAGTGATACAGAGGAAGAATCATCCTCTTCTAGTTCAAGTGAAGAATAGGAAGAAGCAAGATCCAAGGAGGTTTGCCTTATGGAAATTGATGCCTCTAGGAGCAATTCATCATCAGAAGGAGAATCTGAAGATGAAGCAGCCTCAGACTCAAAGGAAGATCAGGTTCTTTCAAGCTTTGATTTTAATTTTGACTTATTTAGAATTGAATTTAAAAATATGTGCTTAGATTTAATCAATTCAGAGAAGGAAATAAAAACTCTTAGATAAAGACTAGAAAATCTTGAATCTGTTAATTCAGAAAATATTAAACTAACAGATCAACTAACTCTAGTAAATGAACAAATAATCAAATTAAAATCTGATTTATGTGAGGCCAAACAACTTGAGCAATCTTTCAATGGGAGAAGCCTCAAGCTGATTGACATAACAAGCACAGTAAATGCCAGATTAAATGGCAAGCTGGGCTTGGGTGCATCATCAAGTGTGCCCCCCATAATTAAGAAAAACATTCTTACCACACCCATTAAATTTGTTTCTGCAAAGGGAAAAGAAAAGATACTCATAGACAAGAGAAATAAAAATCAGAAAACAGCAAATAAAAACAAAGTTCAGCAGCATTCGTCGAACTCAGATCGACGAAATGTGGCCAGTTCGACGAACCTAGATCGACGAACGCTGAACACAAACTTCAGGTATAACAATTCGCCTAACTGCGATCGACGAACTGTGTATGGTTTGTCAAGCAGAGGTCGACGAACTTGGTGCACAAAAAATGACTACTGTCATTCTCTGAGCAGAGATCGACGATCTCATCCCTATTCGTCGAACTCTGGTCGACGAACTTACAACATTTCGTCGAACCCAGAAGTACCAAACAAAAATTATTTCTCTTACAGAAATTCTAAGACAGCTAATAAGCCATTCAGTCCAGCAGCTGATTGGGTTATTCCACCTAAGAGATATCACCCCTTAGGTTATAGATCTCAACCTGCATTGTCAGTTATTTCAAGCTTTTCTTTTCAACCAAATAAAGGACCCAAGGTAACCTGGGTCAAGAACAATTGAGTTTTGTTTTTCATTACAGGTACAGGTGAAGAACTGTCCAAGGGTGAGTCAGACTTGGTACTTGCACAATGGTTTCTCCAAGCATATGACAGGAAGCAAGTACAATCTATCCAATTACAAGTCCAAGCTAGGACCAAAGGTGATCTTTGGTGATTCAAAGAGTGGCCAGTCAGAAGGAATGGAGCAGTGAAGATTGGAGCAGTTACCTTCAAAAGAGTAACATATGTAAGAGGACTCAAACATAACCTAATATCCATAAGTCAATTATGTGATGAAGGTTATCAGGTGCATTTTAACTCTACCTCTTGTTCTATCTTTAATAATGAAAACAAAACTGTTTTAATTGGAATTAAACAAGGCAACATATATTTAGTAGATTTTATTTCTGCTAAAACTGATGTTTGTTTACTAAATATCACTAGTAACCAAAATGAGTTGTGGAATAAAAGGTTAGGTCATGTAAACCTTAAGAATATAGCTAGGTTATTTAAAGACAAACTTGTTAGAGGTTTACCTTCTGGCCCCTACAAGAAGGAAAACCTATGCAGGGCTTGTCAATTAGGCAAGCAAACTAAAACTAGCTTCAAATCCATTAATAAAAGTGATTCACCTAGGATTTTGATTTGCTTCATGTGAATCTATTTCGACCCATTGCAGTGCAAAGCCTAGGAGGGAAGTCTTACACTTTAGTGATTGTTGATGACTTCTCCGGATTCAGTTGGGTAGCCTTTTTGAGAGATAAGTCAGATACATTCAAGGTTCTTACAGATTTTCTCAGGACCATATAGATTGATTTCTCTACTCATGTTGCATTGATCAGAAGTGATCATGGCACAGAGTTTGAGTCTCTTCTTATGCATGAGTTCTGTGAGAAGGAAGGTATCAGGCAGTGCTTCTCATCTCCTAGAACTCCCCAACAAAATGGGGTAGCTGAAAGGAAAAATAGGACACTCATTGAAGCTGCAGGCACATTATTGGCAGATGCTTACATGCATCTATCCTTTTGGGCAGAAGCTGTAAACACTGCTAAATATGTCCTAAATAAAAGCCTTATACATAAGCTGAAAAATAAGACCCCCTATGAATTACTTAAATGGAAGAAACCTAAAATCACATATTTTAAAATTTTTGGTTGTATATGTTACATTCACACTAATAACAAAAGATACATTAGAAAGTTTGAGGCTAAGGCTGAAGAAGGAATTTTTCTAGGATACTCCCAAGTAAGCAAGACCTATAGGGTTTTTAATAAATCTACTCTTAAAATTGAAAAATCTGTCCATGTATCTTTTGATGAAGCTAACATGTCTTATAAGGAGAAAGAGATTTCTACCAATAGCTCTTTGCAGGTTGCACCACTGTGTGAGTCTATGGATGGACTAAACCTTACCCATGAGGTGTCAACCCATCCTTCTCCACAGGTTGCTGAAGACATTGAAGAAGAAATCCAAGTGGAAGAAGCTGAACTTCCCTCAACAGCTAATATCATTCCTCAAGAGGAATTAATTACAGAAGCTGTTGCTCAACAAACTCCACCAACTGAACTTATCACACTTAGAGATCACCCTAGATCTCAAGTGATTGGAGACATTTCAGCAGGTTTACAGACAAGGCATCAACTCAACCAAGACTTGATGCATGCCTGTTTTCTCTCTCAGATTGAACCTCTCACCATCCATGAAGCTGAGCAAGATCCCCACTGGATCATTGCAATGCAAGAGGAACTAAATCAGTTTGAGAGATGTAGAGTTTGGGATTTGGTTCCAAGATCTCATAACTACCCAGTTATTGGAACCAAATGAGTCTACAGGAACAAGCTAGATGCACAAGGAAACATAGTGAGAAACAAGGCTAGGCTTGTTGCTCAAGTCTACAGGCAAGAGGAAGGAATTGATTATGACCAAACCTTTGCCCATGTTGCAAGGTTAGAGGCCATAAGAATATTCTTTGCCTATGCAGCTCACAAGAGATTTAAAGTTTTTCAAATGGATATCAAGAGTGCATTCTTGAATGGAGTGCTTCAAGAAGAGGTTTATGTAGAACAACCTCCAGGTTTTATCTCTCTAACTCAACACTCTTTTATATTTAAGTTGCATAAAGCTCTTTATGGTTTAAAGCAAGATCCAAAAGCTTGGTATGAGACCTTAGCAAGCTTTCTTTTAGAGCATAAATTTACAAGAGGAACCATAGATAAAACTCTTTTCACTAGACATCATAAGGACCAAATATTGTTAGTACAAATATATGTGGATGACATCATCTTTGGGTCTACTGATCCCAAATTGTGCAAGAGGTTTGCTGACCTCATGCATTCCAAATTTGAGATGAGTAACATGGGTGAGCTTTCCTACTTCCTTGGTCTTCAAGTGAAGCAGCTCCCTGATGGTATCTTCCTCTCCCAAGCTAAGTATGCTAAAGAGCTTATTAAGAAGTTTGGGATGGGTGATGCTTCAGGAATGAAAACACCTATGGCTACTAATGCTGTTGTGGATTCTGATGCAGCAGGGAAACCTGTAGATCAGAAACATTATAGGGCAATTGTTGGATTCCTATTATACCTAACAGCTAGCAGGCCTGATATCATGTTTGTCACATGCCTTTGTGCTAGGTTCCAAGTGAACCCTAAAGAATCTCACCTTATTTTCTTAAAAAGAATTTTGAGATATATAAAGAGTTATCCTAATCTAGGACTCTGGTATCCTGTAGAGTCAGAGTTTGAGTTAACTGGATACTCAGATGCTGACTATGCTGGATGTAGAGTGGACAGGAAGAGTACCTCTGGAACTTGCCAGTTCCTGGGTATGAGACTTGTCTCCTGCTTTTGTAAAAAGCAGACATCTGTGTCTACATAAACTGCAGAAGCAGAATACATGGCTGCTGGCAGCTGCTATTCACAAATGTTATGGATACAAAACCAACTCCTAGACTATGGTGTCAACTTATATAATTCAATATTATTTTGTGATAATACTAGTGTTATTGCTATAGCACAGAATCCAGTTCACCATAGTAGGACTAAACATATTGATATAAGACATCATTTCATTAGAGAAAATGTAGACAAAAAGAAAATTAACTTGATCTATATTCCTATTGATTTACAGAGAGCAGACATTTTCACTAAACCCTTGGATGAGAAAAATCATCGGTTCTTTATAAATCAACTGGGAATGATTAATGGAGAAGAGTTAAATTAGTTTCTGTCTGCATTCGACGAATTTTCCAGAGTTCGTCGAACGGAGTTCGACAAATTAGGGAAAGTTTGAGAGATTCTCGTCGAACGGAGATCGACGAATTCTCTGTGTGGAAATAATTTTCGTCGACCGGAGATCGACGAACTTTGCTTCAGAAGATATTTCATCGAACAGAGTTAGACGAACTGTTTTTGATTCTTCTGGATGAGATCGACGAATTATTTGTCTATAATTTATTTCGTCGAGCTCAGTTCGAAGAACTATTTCTTTTTCATGGAACGGAGATTGTCGATTCATATTCTAGAAAACTTATATCTAGGTTTTCTTCGACCTCCATCCCGCGCTTTCAGTTCTCTTTCTCTTGACCGCCATTTTCTCTATATTTCTTGCAGGTCATCAATGGCGATTCCAGCGAGCACCTTAGCCGCAATGAAATTCGACACCAGATTCGACATGGATTTTGATTCATTCCAACATTCTGACCCAATCTTTCTCTATATCTTGGAACTGCTAGAAGAACTTGGTCTCAAGGACTTTATAACCAGAAGGATTAAACTACATGGAACTGAAATCAAAGAATGGGTATACACATCTACTGTTTCTGAGGAAAATGTTCTGACAGGAAATATCGGGAGTAATGCGATTTCTTTGTCTCCCGCCGTTCTTTCTGAACTTTTTGGATTGGTAAATGGAGAAGATGATATGGATATGGATTCTGAAGAATTTAGTGATATGCTGAAATTGATGGGGTTTTCTGGAAGCAACCCTAACAAGTTGTTGAAGAAACAACTGTCTGTCGCCTACCAGTTCTTGGCGGACATTGTAGGAAAAGTGCTGATGGGCAAGCACTCTGCGCATGACTACATCACTCGACACCAGTTCCTTGTCATGTGTGCAGTTGTAAACAAGAGACATGTCGATTGGGCATGATCTTCTTTGAGTTGATAAAGAAAAAGAATAGCAAGAAAGAGGTTTATTTCAGAAGAATCTTGGGGATTTTTCTTCAAGAAAAGGCTGGTGAATTAATGGTCTCCCCGACCATCTTCATCAATGCCAGCAAGCGCCTCACCTGCGCCTTGTTTGGCAGATGGGAGAGGACGATCTCCAAGCCCTCCAAGTCTTCCTCCTCTTCCATCCCAACTTCTGAGAGCACCAGGGCTGTGAAGGCCACTCCCCTCCCTGCAGAAGAGGTCATCCCATCTCCACAACCTCTTCCAGCAACTCATCTTCCATCCTCAACCACTTTTCAAATTCCTCCAACTTCCCCCACTCATGTTTCTTCATCACCACAGCATACTTCTATGCCTCCTCCGCCTCCATCTCCACCTCTGGACATCACCAACATTCCATCCCCATCCTCCCCTCTGCAAGCTAATCAACAACCAACACCTCCAGCTTCACCTCATGACACTCATATTCCTACTCCTCCTCATTCTCCATTTCCCCCTCATTTGTCCTCCATTCCATCTTACAACCTACCCACAGACACTGTCATGCCAGATGCCCCCATTCCATCTTCATCTCCATCCACTCATCACATTCATCCTATTCCACCCTCCATTCCATCCTCTTACCCTTCCCCATTTTATCAATCTACCATCATATCCTTGCTCACTCCCCTCATCAAATCTATCACTCAAGAGGCCATTACACCTCTTGTGACCTCTATCAATTCTTTATCTGCCCAAATTTCTCTCCTCTCTACTGCCCCCTCTTCATTCAGGGGCCTGGCTCCAGGTTCTCCTGAACCCAGGCAGGGGGAGATGCTCAGTGATGAAGCAGCAGCAGATACAGATGCAGAAGCAGCAGCAGTCACAACAGCAGTCTCAGATACATATGCAGATAGTTTGCCAGAATTTGATTCTGATTTGATTGAATTAATTCATTTTATGGATACTGACATTGACTTAGATGAGTCAGTTGAGCTAATAAAAACTGTTGGTCATTTCCATTTAAATCCCACAGTTAATTTGTCTGTTTTGTTAAGAAATCTTGATAATGTACATATGCAGTCTTTTCTAGTAGACATTACTAAGCCATAATTGGCTATTGTTCCCTATACTTCTCCAGTTAGTCCAGCAGTTGCTAAGTAACTCTGTGTCAGTTTTGCTCTTCCAGCTTTAGCTTCAATCTATGCAGCTTGTCCAGAAGTTATTCCAGAAGATATCTCAGTACCAGTTTTTGTTATGGATGACTCTCCTATGCCAAATTTGGATGAGCTAATCCTGGCTGATATTGAAGAGGAGAATAAGGCAACAACTGAAAGCTCTGTACCCATTATTTTTGATTCTTGTACAGTCTCCTCCTCTCCTATTGCTGAAACTCCAGTTCCTGAACCTTCTGCCCCTGCTACAGCAAAAGCTGTTATTGATGATAAAGCTCTGAAAGATTTGGATGCTTTATATGACAACCCTCAGGGTTCTGATTCTGAAGATGATGAAGCTGATGATGGTGATGATTCAGATGAAGAAGCCTCCAAGAAGAAAAAGAAAATGCTATCAAAGAAAAGGAAGGCTCCTCCTCCTCCTCTAGCTCCTAAGCCTAATCCCACTGCTGACACCCCTTATTACATTTTACATAATGTAACTCCTTATAAGCGAATACCTGCATGGATGTGGCTATCAAAGAATCAACAGAAGGAAAGAAAAAGAAGTAGGAGATATTCTCCTCGCCCAGTCCACAGATACAGAAAGGATCCTCCTCCTCCTCCTCCAGCAGCTGGTGCCACTGGCTATAGCTCTCAGAGATCTGCCCCCATGCAAACATATCAGAGACATTCAGGGAGATCCTCTGGAAGCAGCCAGCAGAGGCAACCATCCTCAGGTAATCAACAACAACAGCACCAGCAGCAGCAGCAACACACATCTGAAGAACAGACAGTTGACAGTCCCAAAAGGCCATACTCTCCTCCAATTCCATTTGAAGATCCTGAAACTACCAATACTGTAAAAATGTCTAGGTTCCAAGAACTTATTGGTCTATCTTTGATTAATAAAGCCAAAGCTGAAGGCAAAGATATTTCTGGATACTCAACAATGTCTAAGTACAGAAAAGAAGAACTGAAAATATTTGACAAGGGAAATAAACTTTTCAATGTTGATGATTATATGAAACTCCATCCTGAAGCAGTTGTCCCCAGAGGTACATCACTGAAGATCATTGGGGCAGCTGACATGACTATGACTCAAGCACAGGCTCAAGATCCTAACAAAGAGATTATCTTCAAAAAGCCAAGAGAGAAGACATCAGAAGATAAGTCTTTGCAGCAGAAGAAGAAGCAATCCCTATTTTATTTCTATTTCTTCTGCATTTATTTTCAAACTATGTCTTTTGTTTAAACAAAACTATGTATATATATATCTGCTGCATGTGTTAGTAATTCTCTGCCAGATATATCTCTTTTCTTGCTTTGTTTTTTCTGTTTGTTTATGTTTTTCTGTCTCTTAGTGACCTCACCCAAATAGGGGGAGATTGTTGGATCCCTAGTTGATTTGGGCTAGGTTCACTAGCTTAGGATGTGACCCATCATGTATAGCCAGGGTCAAATTTATGTCCTAGAGTCTAGGCCAAGTCCTTAGAGTCAACATCAGATGGACCAGCTATCAACAAGACCATTAGAGACTCTAGACTTAGAAGATTTCAAGACTAAGTAAAATGAGTTCGACATTCGTCGAACTTAGGTCGACGAAAGGTGTTCTGAGCTCGACGATCTTGAGGCGTTTCTCCGTGCTGAGCTCGACGATCTCTGTTCTCTGCTCGACGAAGACTGAGATTCTTCAACAAGCTAAAGTCAAGATACCTCCAGAATATTTCTAAGTCCAACTTCAGGCTTTGGTCGACGAACAAGATTCTGAGCTCGACGAACTGGGACCTCAAGTTCATAACTTCTCAAGTCGACGAAGTCAACTTCTCAGGTCGACGAATTCAGGACTCTGCTCGACGATTTCTGGTCTATGATTTATATTCTTCTCAGTCAGAGACTTCTCAGATTCTAAGTCCACAATCTTTCTTCGCTCGACGAATTTGGATCTCAGTTTGACGAATACTGTCTGACAGTGATGATTGATTCTCAGCTCGACGAATGATGATTCTTAGCTCGATGAATGAAGACTGTCAGTTCGACGAAGATTGTAGCAGTATTGACTTGAAGACTATTTCTATTATTTGGTCGAAAAACTCCTCAACTCAGCTCGATGAACTGTGAACTCAGCTCGACAATTCCTGTTCTACGTTTGACGATTCCAGATTAGGTCTTCTTCAGTTTTCCCATCCCGTTTCTTGGTGATGATTCCTGAACAATTAATGCCAGATCTTCTCGGAATGTTACCGTTAGAACGTGCAATTAATCTTGGATTATTTCATGTCGTTTTTCCATAGGACAGTTAGGGAAATCATTGATTGCCACTTCCTTCCCAGGCCGACTAAATTTACTGCTCAACATTCAAATTTCGAATGGTCCTCAGTCAGTAAAAAAAGTCAGAAAGGAAAGGATCAAGTACTACTCATAGATACAGACACACAGACAATTAGATAGAAATAGACAGTCATTGCACAGAAGAACAATCTCACAACAATCAAAAAAAATTTTCTGCAATCAGCCCAGGCCAGAGAACATCTTCAATCCTACAGGACTACTTCAAAAGGACATCAAAACTCTATCTGTCAAAGAAGTTCCTGAAGCAATCTCTGGTCCAGACACTGAAGTTTTGAAGACCTGTCACCCTGAAGCAGTGCTCCAACATTCCTGATCCATTCAAGATCTCAGGGGGAGCAAATCTGCTGAAATCAATCCACAGTCTTCTCAGTTGTTATTGAGAAAGAGAAGATACCATCACCTCTTTTCAACACCTGTACAGGGTTTTCATTCCCTTCAAAATTATTCCTGGTTGCAAGTCTCCTACCAAAAGACTTGAGGTTTTGGTTTTTGAGCACCTGAACAAAAGCTCATTGGTGTCAGACACCAGATCAAAAACCTGAGTGGATTCCTACCAGGGTGGTAGAAGAGTGGATGTACCCAGGTTGGGGAACCACTATAAAATTTCTTGTGTCGTCTGGTTGCCCTTTTTCTTTTGTTTTAGCTGTGATCTGTGATTGTTTAGGTTGTTGTGTTTATTTCTTTAATTGCTGACTTGTTCACCTAGGATTACAATAGAAGTTGTGAAACGTTTGTAGTGAGCACAATACTCTATTCACCCCCCCCCCCCCCTCTAGAGTATTTCAGATCTAACCTGCACTTTCAAATACCACCAAGGTGAGCAGCTCGCCAATACCACCAAGGTACGCTGATCGCCAATTCCACCAAGGTAAGCAGATCGCCAAAAATAACTCGCACAGCTGCCCAAACGGCCAACTGCCGGACTCTGATACCAGTCCGCGTAGTCCTACACAGCAGCAAACACCTGCTGAAACACTAGAGCTCGGCATGGCCCACAACCAAACTCTAAGGCCAGTCTGCCATAGCAGACACCGCGAACACGCCGGTCCGTAAGCCTCCTGCGGATAATGCACTCAACCTGCCGGTTAACACAAGCTACACACAAGTCCGCTGAACAGAGACCTACCTAAAGCCCGCAAACCGCAGTCCGCTCAGTCCGTTTCACCAGAAGCCCGACATCCTTTTCCATAGGCCAATCAAGCCGCACAACAGACCAATCAATCCGCATACCAGGTCGCATAGTCCGCTCCTCAATCAGCCAAGCCACTAAAATAGCCAACACTAAGGCCGTAACCCGCAGTCCGCCAAGGCCGCGAACTCAGACCGCTCAGGCCGCACAAGCTGCTCTTCAACAGCCAAGCCAGCCAAGGTCACCAGGCCGCGCCAGGAGTCCGCCCAGGCCGCGGACTCAGTCCGCTCAGGCCACTTAGACCGCCCGGCTTGTCCATCACCCACTTCCACTTCACAAATTTCAACACTCCCCCTTGAAGTGAGAAGTGGTGATCAAGCCCAGCAAGCTACGTAACTGCTGAAAAGGCCCCTTCTACAGTGGCTTCGTGAAGATGTCAGCAAGATTATCTTCACTCCGAACATGCGCGACCAAAAGAAATCCCTCCAACACCGTCTCCATTATGAAGTGATGTTCGATCTCAATATGCTTGGTCCTTGCGTGACACACTGGATTGTTTACCAGTTTGAGAGCACTCTCATTGTCACCCTGGAGCAAAGTAGGCCATTGCACTTCTTCATGAACGTCCTCTACAAGCCTTCTTAACCAGATGGCTTCCCGAGCAGCCAAGGCCTAAGCCTTATACTCAGCTTCTGTAGTAGACACGGGCACTGAATCCTGCTTCTTGCTACACCACGAAATACAAGCTGAACCACAAGTGAAAACATAACCCGAAGTTGACCTCCGATCATCCGAGTCACCACCATAGTCAGCATCCGTGTATCCAAGTAAAGCAAAGTCCGCATCTCTACTGTAGAGGAGTCCCATATCAGAAGTTGACTTGACATACTTCAAAATGTTCTTAGCCGCCACCAGATGAGACTTCCTTTGTTCAGCCATAAACCGACTTACTCAGCCAATAGCATAAGCAATGTCTGGCCTTGTAATCGTCATATAAATCAAGCTCCCTACAAGTGCCCTGAACACCAAAGGATCAGGAAGAATCCTTCCTTCATCTCGTCGAAGCTTCAGCCCATGTTCTAGTGGAGTAGAGCAACTCTTCCCTTCGCCCATGCCAAATCGACTTACAATGCGATCTGCATACCCCTTCTGGCAAATGAGAATCCTGTACTCCTTCCTCTCCACTTTAAGACTGAGAAAGTGATGAAGCTCTCCCAAGTCTTTCATCTCGAAGCGTATAGCTAGCTCGGCCCTGAGCCTAGCTACTTCCTCCTCCAAATTCCCTGTGACGATCATGTCATCCACATACAGTTGGACCAAGACTTGTAGCTCCCCCTTCTTCTTGACGAACAAGCTAGAATCCGAGTTGGAAGCAAGATAACCGTAAAATTGCAAATACTCTGCTATCTTCCCATACCACTCTAACCAAAGTCATCTTTGAAACCAGACTAAATATCTCCTAATAGTCTTCTCCATACTGATGTGAGAATCCTCGAGCGACTAGGCGACCTTGGTATTTATCAATGCTCCTATCAGCCTTCTTCTTTAACTTATACACACACTTGCAAGTTACTGGAGTAATTCCATCAACCTTGGGCACAAGATCCCAGGTTTCATTCTTCTTGAGAGCAGCAATCTCTTACTTCATGGCATCATCCCACTCCTTGACTCCAGTGGCCTCATTAAAATTTACAGGCTCTCACTTATCCAGAGGACCTGCAAAGAAGCAGGAGACAAAGCTCACTGCATTCCCATCATAGTACCGAGCAGGTAGCTTCATAACCCTCTTCGATCTCCGAAGAGGTTGCTCCTTGCTCACTACCTCTGTTGCTTCTTCAGGCTCAACACCACCTTCAGGCAAGCTTTGAGCAATGCTCCCCCTGCTTCCTGAGCCAAAAGTCTTAGCACCAGAATTTGAAGCAACAGGAGCTGCTGGTGAGACAACAAGCTCCTCTTCCAAGCCTTCAACAACCACCTTCTGTTCTTCATCAACCTTGCTTCTGTTTTGCTCAACCGAGCTACCTCCATACGACGTCAGTTCGTCAAAGACAACATCTCTTGACACAACAAAATTCTTTGTCGCTGGATCCATGCATTTCCATCCCTTCTTCCGCTCATTGTAGCTAACAAAGACATTCTTCCTTGCCTTTGCATCCAGCTTTGTCCTTGAAGCATCCGGGACATGCACATAGCAAGTTGAACCGAACACCTGAAGGTGTTCCACACTAGGCTTCTCCTTCAGCAACAACTCAAAAGGAGTCTTCATGTTGATCGGGCTAAGAGGCATCTAATTGATGACGTAAGAAGCACAAGGCATCCCCTCCGCCCAGAAGGACCTTGGAATATCTTTCGCATGAAGCCAACATTTGCAAGTCTCTGTCAGATGACGGATCTCCCGCTCCGCTACTCCATTTTGTTGTGGAGTGTGAGCACAAGTGAGCTCTCATTCGATCCCGTGCTTCCTACAGAAGTTAGAAAACTCGAAGGAAATAAACTCATCACCGTTATTTGTTCTAAGCTTCTTGATCCGCAAGCCAAGCCGGCCCTCCACCAACTCCTTAAACTCCACAAACAAACGGAAGGCTTCAGACTTCTCCTTCAAGAAATATACCCAAGTGTATCTTGAGTAGTCATCAATTAGAACGAGCATGTATCTACTACCACCAAGGCTTGCAGTGACGGTTGGTCCCATCAAGTCTCCATGGAGGCACTCCAATGGTCTCTTGCTCCTCATTTGTGATTTATCAAATAGAAGGCAATGAGCCTTGCCGTACTGACATCCCGCATAAATGTGATCGTCACCAAATGAAGAAAGCTTAGGCAAGCCTCTTACAAGGCTTCTGTTAGCCATAGCCTTCAGCTTATCCATTCCTACATGCCCCAGCCTTTCATGCCAAATAACAGCGCTATCGTTTGCTCTCATCTGATCAACATAAGAGTTAGTAGCAAGAACAAACCAGTTTTTAACTCTCCTCCCAATATGAGCAACATCAGCCTTAACCGCTGATACGTTGCGAAGGAACTTCACTTCTGTTGGCCCAAACAGAACATGATCACCCGCATCGAACGCATTGGTCACAGAGAAGATGTTCTTATTCATGCCCGGTACGTGATACACACTCCTTAACATGAGTGGCCCCTTATCACTACCCAAAGACACAACCCCCTCCTTATCTACTGCATAAACAGTATTATCAACAGTTATAATAGCTTCATTACCTGAGTCGCCTTCTAGAGAAGAGAACTTCGACTTGTATCCGGTGAGGTGATGACCACACCCGGAGTCCCCGATCCAATCATCGTTGAAGTCGACAGCAGACAAGGCACGGACACAAGTGCCCGTCATGAAGGCTCCGCCCCATCCAGCTTCCTCACTCTTAGAGCAAGCTTCCTCCTTGCCTGCAGCATGCCAGGCTGTAGTTTGACCTTGCATTCACGCTTGAAGTGTCTCCGCTGATGACACCTGTAGCACTTCAGATTCTTCTTCCAATCCTTCTTAGGAGCAACGCTCCTCTCTGACTGATGAGAAGTTGAAGACTCATTTTCAGCAGCGGTCTTCTTCTACTTCCCTTCCCATCCTTTCTTCTTCTTACCTGAGAAGAGAGCTTCACTGCCTTCTCAGTGACTGTGACTCCAGCCATCTGCCTTACTAAACTCTCCTGCGAAGCAAGCAGGTTCTCAAGCTCCAGCAGCGATGGCTGAGTAGCCCAGCCTTGAACAGTTGTAACAAAGGCAACATACTCCTTCCGTAAGCCGCGGATTATGTGCCTTTTTGTTGGGTACATTGGAAAATGTGTACCAGATTTGAAGAAGCCTCACCTTACTCAATGATATGCATCAAGGTGTATTTGATGTTCTTTTGAGTTTATATGTGCAGGTTAAGAAAATGCAGGAATGCAGGAAAAGTTTCTAAGTCCATGTGTCGACACCAGAAGAAGCTGTGTCGACACTTATGAAGGCTTGTGTCGATACTGGAGAAAAGCTGTGTCGACACCTGGAGTCAATTATGTCGACACTTGGAAAGACTGAGTCGACACCAGAAGAAACTGTGTCGACACACAGAGGCGGTGTCGACACACAAAAAAGCTTAGTCGACATCAACTGTGTCGACACCTAGAGGCAGTGTCGACACACAGAAGACTTTGTCGACATCGACTGTGTCGACACACAGGACTTGTGACAACACATAGCAGACTTTCAACAAAGTTGATATTTGTGAAGAGAAGAAGTGACTGTGTCGACACATTCTACAGAAGCTGTGTCGAGAAGCTGTGTCAACACCAAGAGAGCTGTGTCGACACCATCAAGGCTTGTGTCGACACTTAGTCTACTTGTGTCGACACATGATGAAGTTCAGTCTCGACATTTTTCTAATAGAGACAGATTTTCAAGAAGTGACTGAAGACTTGACAGCTGCCATTACCAACCGGTCTACTACAACTGTCAGAGCTGTTAGAAGTTCGTTATAAACCGGATCAGCCGGTTTCCATGGAGGAAGTCTATATAAAGGAATTCTTCATCAACAGAAAGGGTGAAAAAACTGAAGATACACATACAAATACATAAAAAATAGAAGAAGATTTTCAACAGAAGATCTAAGAAGATATTCTCAAGTGGTGATCTACTCAGAGTTTGTCAAGAGAATTCAAAGAAGAATTCAGAAGAATCTTCAGAAGAATTTGGAGAGAGATAGCTTCATCCGTTCAAGTGATGAAAGGGACTTACATCAACTAGTCTCTCAAGTGCAGATTTTGAACCAGTCTGCCAAGAAGAATTCAGATTGATTTCTGAATTTCAAGAAAGAAGCTGATTGAAGATAAACTTCAAAGGAGATCAACCCTACTGTGTTCAGATTCAAGAAGCTTTGAAGAAAGCTAAGACAGGTCGATCTCTATCATCAGATTCTTTCAAGAACTGATCAAGAAACCTGTCATACTTTCTCTCTCAACCAGGGTGGTGGTAAATTTCAATTTTACATCTATTTTTTGTAGGATCTTTTTAAGATCTGAGTTGCAAGCCTGTTTTATAAAGGCTGAGTTGTATGAGAATTTTTTCTCTGAGTGGTAGGCCTTGTTGATGGCTGAGGTAGGGCTGTGAGCCTGAGTTGTAGGAGATTGTCATCTCTGGGTTGTAGGCCTTGTTGAAGGCTGAGGTAGGGCAGATTGCCTGAGCTGTAGGAGTGTGGACTCACTCTGAGTTGTAGGAGCCTTGTTTTGGTTCTGAGCTGTAAGATCTGCGGATCTGAGGAGAAGGAAAGAAGTTATGCCAAATCAAGCACACTGCTAGATAGGCGAAGGGGGAAAGTGGATGTACCCAGACCTTGGGGATCACTATAAATCAGTGTGCAATCTGTGGTTGTGTGTGATTCTGTGAATTCTGTGATTATGATAGTTGTAGAACTAATAGATTTATTTTGATTATCTTAATTATATTCTTCCTTAGTGTAAAAAGGAATTACACCTATTCACCCCCCCCCCCCTCTAGGTGTTTAAGAACCAATTCTTTCACTTTTCATCTTAGCCTCAGAGATAGGCTCATCCGGATCAAGCGCTGACAGCTCTGCACATAAGCTCTTCATCTTCAGAAAGAACTTTGAGATGGTGAGGTCTCCTTCAGTTCTCCTCACCAACTCATTCTTCAGAAACTGAAGTCTCGCCACATTCTTCCTATTGAACAACTCATCAATAGTTGTCCAAATGTCAGTAGCAGACTCACATCCAATGATGTGATCAAACAGTTCTGGTGACACGGCCCTCTTGAGAACAAACTCCGCCTTGGCATTTGTTTTTCTATAGAGCCTCACCTTCTCAGCAGTACCAAACGTAGCAGTCACTTCCTCTCTGTCGTCACCACCGTCGACCTCCCATAGTTCCTCACCCAGAAGGTAACTCTTCATGCACGACTTCCACTTTTTAAAGTTATTCGGCGTCAAGAGTTCAATACCAAGACCTCTTGCATAGCTAACTTCCATTGCAACAACCGTTGGTTAAGCAAACTTCCAGAAGCACAGAGCACCAACACAGGTTGATCACCACTCAATCATAGAGCAACAACACTGGTTGAACACCGCTCAAGCAACTGAACTTCCCTCTGATACCATATTAAATTTTCTCAAAGCGGTCAGTAAGGTAGCCTAAAGCCATATTAATATTCTAAGAACTACCAAGTTCACACTTTGATCATGCGGAAACCCAAGGAGCAAGTTTAGCACCAACCACAAATGGAAGAACAAGAAGGTCTTATATTCATTCACACTTCTTTACAAAGCGAGGTATACGTAGCGTGACATGATTTCGCTATTACACAAGCTACAAACAGAAAGAACAAAAACAAGCCGGACGGACAACACTGGAGACCGCCGAGACCGCCTAGTCCGCCAAGGTTGTTGAAGCCGCCCGAGCTGCAACTGCTACAAGCCGAATAGCACACGGAGTCTGCCAAGACCGCGAGGTCAAGTGGACACACCATTATTCGATGCCTGCTAAAGAACTGAGGAACAGATCGTCTACTCGCCTGAGACCGGCGGACAGGTTATTGGCACTTGAACAAGCTGAAGCAGAAAACTGACAAGCTGCTGAAGCGACCAGCTGAGACCGCAGAGACCGCACACTTCAATGCCCAACTCCTGGATCCATGAAGCTAGCTGTGCGACCTGCACACAGCACACCGTCAGCACTACTCAACCCGCGCGGACAGAAAATCGCAGACCGCAACACTTGCCCAAGCCCAACTTACGGTTCACTCTGTTTCTGTAGACGTGCCGGGGGGGTTCTATTTATATGCGAGGTGAGGAGTGTGGTCACCACCCTGGTGCATAGAACCACCACCCCAGCCCACGCACTAGCAAAACCTCCGTCCGCTGAGTCCGCAAAGACTTAAACGGATTCCAAGACAACCGCCAGGAGCAAGGCACCGATGTTCACTTCCAGGCGGCCTGGAACCAGACCGCCCACACTGTGCGGACAAGGTACAATCCGCACACATCATCACAACTGGATAGCCACAACTCCTTCAGCAATAGTCCACACACTAAAGAGGTTGTTTGTATAGTACAAGACCAAAGCCTCCATCCGCCACAAGTCCACGACCAAAGGCAGGCCGCCCGGTCAACAGCGAACTTGGCGGATACTGCGGACACACTGGACTTGTCACAGAATGTGACCAAGTCCAGTAAATCACCAAAGGCCTAGCGCGAGCTCGGCGGACAAGGCCCAGTCCGCCAATACCCAAAGCAGATCACCAATACCACCAAGGTGAGCAGCTCGCCAATATCACCAAGGCACGCAGATCGCCAATTCCACCAAGGCAAGCAGATCGCCAAAAACAACTCGCACAGCTGCCCAGACGGCCAACTGTCGGACTCTAATACCAGTCCGCGCAGTCCTTCACAGCAGCTAACACCTGTTGAAACACCAGAGCTCGGCAAGGGCAATAGCCAAACTCTAAGGCCAGTCTGCCACAGTGGACACCGCGAACACGCCAGTCCGCAAGCCTACTGCGGATAAGGCACTCAACCCGCCGGTTAACACAAGCAACACACAAGGCCGCTGAACAGAGCACTGCCTACAGCCCGTAAACCGCGGTCCGCTCAGTCCGTTTCGCCAGAAGCCCGACATCCTTGGCCATAGGACAATCAAGCCGCACAACAGACCAATCAAGCCGCATACCAGGACGCATAGTCCGCTCCTCAATCAGCCAAGCCACTAAGACAGCCAACACCAAGGCCGCAACCCGCAGTCCGCCCAGGCCGCGGACTCAGACCGCTCAGGCCGCACAAGCTGCTCTTCAACAGCCAAGCCAGCCAAGCTCACAAGGCCGCGCTAGGAGTCCGCCCAGGCCGAGAACTCAGTCCGCTCAGGCCGCTTAGACCGCCCGGCTTGTCCATCACCCACTTCCACTTCACAAATTTCAACAGTAACATATCTATCAGTTGTTGTACAACATCTAATGGATGATGATGTGGATCAGCTTGCGTTTGTTGTGGTAGTGCGCCCAGTGAAATGAGTTCTCTCCTCCTCTATTGTGGTGGTAGTTCTCTCGGTCCTCTTGGTCGTCTACCCCTAGGCAGAAATGTGATAGTTGGGATGTTTGT
This sequence comes from Platanthera guangdongensis, assembly GCA_039583875.1. Classification (NCBI taxonomy): domain Eukaryota; kingdom Viridiplantae; phylum Streptophyta; class Magnoliopsida; order Asparagales; family Orchidaceae; genus Platanthera; species Platanthera guangdongensis. The sequence goes on along the minus strand of CM077150.1, from coordinate 68,062,737 downwards.
CATACCATTCGAAATGATATTTGTCGATGAAGCATATGGAGGTGGTGTATGTGAACTCCGTTCGACAATGTTTTGCTGGGCTCGAAGGTCATCCTCCCGTAGGTGACGAAGCTCACGTCTCCTCATGTTACGCGCCTCTCATTGTTCTGTAGTTGGCATCCTTCAATCTATGTTAAAAGGAGTCTAAAGTTGCAAAAATATGAGAAAATTAGATGGTGCATGAACCCCCAGTTTGGTAGTTGGCATCCTCCTGCAGGTGATGACCATCGACACAGGGCTCCGCTGCTATGGCTATGCGCCACAGTACCCGGCCCGTGATAATGGGGGGGGGGGGGCGACATTTATCGTTGGGGCGACATTTTTCGTGGGGGCGACATCTGTCGCGGGAGGCGACATTTGTCGCGGGAGGCGCATTTATCGTCGGGGGCGACATTTTTCATGGCAGTGTTATTTTTCGTGGCGGCGACATATTTTTCATGGGGGAGACATATGTCGTGGGTGTTTTCATATTTTGTGGGTGCGACATTTATCGTGAGGGTGATATTTGTCGTGGTGACGACATTTATTGGGGGAAAGGTCATTTGTTGGGAGAAAGGACATTTGTTCGGGATATGGACATTCATTGGGGGAAGGACATTCGGTAGGGGCAAGGACATTCGACGAAGGCATAAACATTGTCCAATTTGGTTGTTGAATCTTAATGTCCGGTTCTCATTCTTTATCTTTCTGCATTTCTATACTCATGTATGCTTTGTTTTACTTTCAAAATGAAGGTATATACTATGCCATAAATTCCAAAGTTGAGATTAAGATTTAGAAAAGAACGCCTGAGCGTAGGTTGGCATCAATTTGACGGCATTATTGTTACTCAATCAGTAGGTATGCGTGTATGTTGAAGAAATTCCTAGATTTTGATAGAGAAAAGGTGAATACCCAAGACAGGTGTCTTTTGCAGACTGCGTCGTCTTGTAGATGTGTCGACGGAAGACGAGGGTGAGTCAAAATTGGGGTGGTGTTTGAGTGCAGGCGGCGATTTCTATTCCAGAATGACGGATACGCTCATGCTCGAAGCTCTCAGAAGGCTTTCGGCCGCATCCAGGCGGGCCTCGCACAACTCTGCACGGGCTTCGCCCGTGTTTGATACTCCGGGCTGCCTTCGGACGCATAGAAGCGGGCTCTGCTTCCACACAATTCACCGACTCGGCGCCGCAACCGTCACTCGCGGCCTTGCAACTGACACTCGCTTCCAGGATTCGCCGGCGAACTCAAAAGAGATGAAATGAATTGTATAAATAAGATAATATTCCCATAGCTTTGTACATTTACTAAATTAATTTTGTAAGGAGTTAAACCTTTAAAAACATAAAGCAATGCAAGAAATCACTACCAAGAAATTTTCGTATCTTCGTGCCTCTTTGCTGCACCTATCCAAATTGCTTCTCAGGTTCAATGTTTTTTTCTCTCTAAGCTATAGAAAAAATTGAATTAAATTAAGTAGTCTAAAATAGAAAATTTGTAAGTTCATAGATTTGTAGATGGTGAAATCAGAAATCTATAGATCAATAGATGAAGAAACAAATTCTAATTTATTCCATCAAAAAATTTTAAAAACTGCAATGAACAGAACTTCTCTCATGTGAGCCATCCATATCGATATCCAAGGAATATATTATCAGTGGTCTACTGAAATACATCTGCGAGAAATCATCACAGTTGTGACATCCCATTGCCAAATTTTAGACATTTCGCTCCCCTGCCGGCTGCTGCGGATAATTTCAACTATCAGTTGCTACCAACATGAGCGTTTCAGTTTCAAACAACCTAAAATTACATGACAGATGTGAAGATGCAGCTATTGAGAAGCATGTTGAGAAATCAGGTATTGCAAAAATTGGCACTGAACATCTAGCAAATATTCACAATCATTGATTGGTAGGAAGAACAAATCAAATATGGAGTCAAACATCTGTCAAAATATTCTCAGCAAACCTGAAGTATTATGCATTAATGGTATCACCCAAAAAATTTTTTTGTAGTTATAATTATTATGTATAATGAAATAATGATTCTACCCATTAATGTTATGATATGGGTGTTCAATATGGTGCATACTTAGGTAATTTATACGGACGATCCTTGCATTATTTACCCAAAATTAAAACAATAGAAATGGAAATGGAAAACTCAGCGGAGAAATTAAAACATAGTAGACATTGAAAAATTAATGCGAGTGCCCGACACGGGGCTCCGACCCTATGGCTGCGCGCCACAGTACCTGGCCCGCACCCGGCGGGCTTCGCCCGCATATGGCGCGTCGCTGCGGGCTGCTCCCGCATCAATGCAGGCTACATCCGCATCAATGCGGGCTGCGTCCGCATCGAAGAATATGAGACCATAAAGTAGCTCCAAAAAACTCGCAAGGTAAACAAAATACTGATGCAAGTGGGGTAAAGTAGTGAATGGGGAAAAAATTAAGTCGATGTAAAATAACGCAATGCTATTGCCACGCAAAAACATTGCACAAAAGTGATTTTGAACTGCATCACATATACTTTAATAATAGGCCAAGTTAGAATATCAAGGAGTTATATGAAAACTTTTATAAAAATTAATTCTAAGGTAATGAAATTAAAGCTTTAATTCATGCAAGTCTATGGTAATGAAGTTAAAGCTTTAATTCATGCAAGTCTCAAGATATATGTAAATAAAATATTTACAGTTCATGCATGTCAGCAAGATAAAATGTATTGAAATATGAGAAGAAATCTGAGATGAATTTTTTTACTTTATAAAATTGACTCAAGATATCTAAGCTATTGAACAAATCAAAGCTTTAATAAATTCTTCTATTGTGTAAACATAATGACTTCTTCTATTGTGCATAGACTGATAGACGCACACTTAAAATCATTTGAAGGCTTTATAAACTTTCAGATATCATTATAAATTAGTTGATAGAACGTGTTGTAAAGAGACATTGGTGGTCAAGTGCACGTTTTATAATTTTTCTGTGCAAATCGAGGTTCTTTTTCTTTTTCAAGGGTAAGATTTTTGTGCAATTCTAAGTTTGCTGCCATTCTTTGAGAGGAACTCTTGGTATTGTTTTTAAACATTTGCTACCTTGGAAGGAGTTTAAATTTGGGCTTCGATTTCAGGCTTTTGCTATGTTGAATTTTGCTTCACATGGCTGACTTGGATGAATTCAGACTTTTGGTATTTTAGATTGAATATAAATTCCCGGACTTATTTAAGTTTTCGATTTGATGTTAGATTTTTATCTTCATTGTGCATTCTAAGTTTTCATTTGGCATCCCTGATAATCACACGTAAAGAGTGAAAAAGGGCATAAAAATAAATATGGAACAGTCCAATTTATATAGCATGATCAAGAACAACGTATTTTTATCCTAAACTTAACATTTACACACGGTAGTGCTTTTATCTTGAACATAAATTGAATTGGAAGAACGACAATGCTTTTACCTTGAGCAGTTCGCGCGATGATTGAGAGCACCAGAGCGGGTTGAGGTAGCCGGCTCACGCGATGATCAACTGGAAGCAATGTATGAGAAAGTAGAATCCCAATGTATGAGAAAGTAAAATCAAATCACAATGTATGAGAAAGCAAATCAAATCACAATGTATGAGAAAGTAGAAAGTAGAAACAAATGGAGATTAAGAGCGAAAGAGGAAGCAAATCATTGATTATTAGCATTACAACCGGCTTCAAGAAGAAGGTTTACCTATTGAAGCTATATAAATTGGACCGAGAGTTGGAAGATTGAACTGGAAGCTCGTCGTGGAAGTGGAAACTCGTCGTCGAGGAGGAAGTTCATGTTGAAATTTGTGAAGTGGAAATGGGTGATGGACAGGCCGGGCGGACTGTGCGGCCTAAGTGGTCTGAGTCCGCGGCCTGGGCGGACTGCAGGTTGCGGCCTGGGTGTTGGCTGTCTTGGTGGCTTGGCTGATTAAGAAGCGGCTTGAGCGGCCTGGTATGCGGCTTTGTTCGGCCTATTGTGCGGCCTGGTTGGCCTATGGCCTAGGATGTCGAGCTTCTGGCGAAACAGACAGAGCGGACTGCAGTTTGCGGGCTGTAGGCAGTGCCTTGTTCAGCGGCCTTGTGTTGCAAGCTTGTGTTAACCCGCGGGTTGGGTGCCTTATCCACGGGAGGCTTGCGGACTGGCGTGTTCGCGATGTCCGCTTTGGCGGACTGGCCTTGGAGTTTGGCTGTGGCCCTTGTCGAGATCTGGTAGTACAACAGGTGTTAGCTGTTGTGGAGGACTGTGCGGACTGGTGTCGCAGTCCGGCAGTTTGCCGTTTTGTTTGGGCAGCTGTGTGAGTAGTATTGGCGATCTGCTTACCTTGGTAGAATTGGCGAGCTGCTTATCTTGGTGTATTGGCGAGCCGCTTACCTTGGTGGTTTTGCCGATCTGCTTTGGATATTGGCGTACTGGGCCTTGTCTGCCGAGCTCGCGCTAGGCCTTTGGTGATTTACTGGACTTGGTCACATTCTGTGGCAAGTCTAGTGTGTCCGCAGTATCCGCCAAGTCCCCTATTGACCGGGCGGACTGCCTTTGGTTGTGGACTTGTGGCGGATGGTGGCTTTGCTCTTGTATTTTGCGGACTGCCTCTTGCATGTGCGGACTGTCCTGAAGGAGTTGTGGCTGTCCATGTGATGACGTTAGCGGACTGTGCGGACTGTATCGTGTCCACATAGTGTGGGCGGTCTGGTGCAAGACCGCCCAGTAGTGAACATCTGTGCCTTGCTCCTAGCGGTTGTCATGGAATCCGTCTAAGTCTTTGCGGACTCAGCGGATGGTGGTTTTGCTAGTGCGCGGGCTGGGGTGGTGATTCTATGCACTAGGGTGGTGACCACACTCCTCACCTCGCCTATAAATAGAACCCCCCGTCACGTCTACAGTAACAGAGTGAACAGTAAGTTGGGCTTGGGCAAGTGTTGCGGTCTGCGGTTTTCTGTCCACGCGGGTTGAGTAGTGCTGACGGTTTGCTGTGTGCAGGTCGTGCGGCTAGCTTCAAGAAGCCAGGAGTTGGGCATTGAAGTGTGCAGTCTTTGTAGTCTCAGCTGGTCGCTTCTGCGGCTTCTCAGTTTTCTGCTTCAGCTTGTTCAAGTTCTAATAACCTGTCCGCCGGTCTCAGGCGGGTAGGCGGTCTGTTCCTCAGTTCTTCAGCAGGCAGCGAATAACGGTGTGTCTGCTTGACCTCGCAGTCTCGACGAACTCCGTGTTTTATTCGGCTTGTAGTAGTTGCATCTCGGGCGTCTTTGGCAATCTTGGCAGACTAGGCGGTCTCCAGTGCTGTCCGCCCGGCTTGTTTTGTTCTTTCTGTTTGTAGCTTGTGTACTAGCGAAATCATGTATCGCTACGTATACCTCGCCTTGTAAAGAAGTGTGAATGAATATAAGACCTGCTTGTTCTTCCATTTGTGGTTGGTGTTAAACATGCTCCTTGGGTTTCCGCATGATCAAAGTGTGAACTGGGTAGTTCTGAGAATATTAATTTGGCTTTAGGCTACCTTTCTTACTGCTTTGAGAAAATTTAACATTGTATCAGAGGCAGGTTCAATTTCTTGAGCAGTGTTCAACCAGTGTTGTTGCTCTGTGCCTTGAGCTGTGATCAACCTGTTGTTGTTGCTCTGTGCTTCTGGAAGTTAGCTTAACCAACAGTTGTTGCGATGGAAGTAAGCTATGCAAGAGGTCTTGGTATTGAAGTCTTAACGCCGACTAACTTCAAGAAGTGGAAGTCGTTCATGAAGAGTTACCTTCTGGGTGAGGAGCTATGGGAGGTCGTCGGTGGTGACGACAGACAGGGAGTGACTGCTGCGTTTGGTACTGCTGAGTAGGTGAGGCTCTGAGAAAAACAAATGCAAAGGCGGAGTTTGTTCTCAAGAGGGTCGTGTCACTAGAACTGTTTGATCATATCATTGGATGTGAGTCTGCTGCTGACATTTGGACAATCGTTGATGAGTTGTTCAATATGAAGAATGTGGCTAGACTTCAGTTTCTGGAGAATGAGTTGGTGAGGACAACTCAAGGAGACATGACCATCTCAAAGTTCTTTCTGAAGATGAAGAGCTTGTGTGCGGAGCTGTCAGCGCTTGATCCGGATGAGCCTATTTCTGAGCATAAGATGAAAAGGCACATAATCCATGGCTTGTAGAAGGAGTATGTTGTCTTTGTTACATCTGTTCAAGGCAGGGCTACTCAACCATCTCTGCTGGAACTTGAGTACCTGCTTACTTCGCGGGAAAGTTTAGCAAGGCAGATGGCTGGAGTCACTGTCACTGAGGAAGGCAGTGAATCTCTCTTCTCAGGCAAGAAGAAGAAGGGATGGGAAGGAAATAAGAAGAAGACCGCTACTAAAAATGAGCCTTCAACTTCTCATCAGTCAGAGTGGAGCGCTGCTCCTAAGAATGATTGGAAGTACAACCTGAAGTGCCACAGGTGTCATCAACGGGGACACTTCAAGCAAGACTGCAAGGTAAAACTGCAGCCTGAGCATGTTGAAGGCAAGGAGGAAGCTTTCTCTAAGAGCGAGGAAGCTGGATGGGGCGGAGCCTTCATGACGGACACTTGTGTCCATGCCTTGTCCGTTGTCGACTTCAACAATGATTGGATCGTGGACTCCGGGTGTGGCCATCACCTCACCAGAGACAAGTCGAAGTTCTCTTCTCTGAAAGCCCACTTAGGTAATGAAGCTATTATAACTGCTGATAATACTGTTTATATAGTAGAGAAGGAGGGGGTTGTGTATTTGGGTGGTGATAAGGGGCCACTCACATTTAGGAGTGTGTATCACGTACCAGGCATGAAGAAGAACCTCTACTCTGTGACCAATGCGGTCCACGCGGGTTATGACATTCTGTTTGTGCCAACAGAAGTGAAGTTCTTTCGCAACGTATCAACAGTTAAGGCTGATGTTGCTCATGTTTGGAGGAGAGTTAAGAACTTGTTTGTTCTTGAAACTAACTCATATCTTGATTGGATGAGAGCAAACGATAGCGCTGCTATTTGGCATGAAAGGCTAGGGCATGTAGGAATGGATAAGCTGAAGGCTATGGCTAACAGAAGTCTTGTAAGGGGCTTACCTAAGCTATCCTCATTTGGCGACGGTCACGTTTGCACGGGATGTCAGTACGGCAAGGCTCATCGCCTTCCATTTGATAAATCACAAATGAGGAGCAAGAGACCATTGGAGTGCATCCATGAAGACTTGATGGGACCAACCGTCACTGCAAGCCTTGGTGGGAGCAGATACATGCTGGTTCTGATTGATGACTACTCAAGATACACTTGGGTATATTTCTTGAAGGAGAAGTCTGAAGCCTTGCGTTTGTTTGTGTAGTTCAAAGAGTTGGTGGAGGGCCGGCTTGGCTTGCGGATCAATAAGCTTAGAACAGATAACGGTGGTGAGTTTATCTCCTTCGAGTTTTCTAACTTCTACAAGAAGCACGGGATCCAACGAGAGCTCACGTATGCTCACACTCCACAACAAAATGGAGTAGTGGAGCGGAAGATCCTTCATCTGACGGAGACTTGCAAATGCTGGCTTCATGCGAAAGATATTCCAAGGTCCTTCTGGGCGGAGGGGATGTCTTGTGCTTCTTATGTCATCAATCAGATGCCGCTTAGCCCGATCAACATGAAGACTCCTTTTGAGTTGTTGCTGAAGGAGAAGCCTAGTGTGGAACACCTTCGGGTGTTCGGTTCAACTTGTTATGTGCATGTCGCAGATGCTTCACGGACAATGCTTGATGCAAAGGCAAGAAAGCTTGTCTTTGTTTGCTATGATGAGCGGAAGAAAAGATGGAAATGCATGGATCCTGCGACGAAGAAGTTTGTTGTGTCAAGAGACGTGGTCTTTAACGAACTGACGTCGTATGGAGGAGGCTCGGTTGAGCTCTCAGAAAGCAAGGTTGATGAAGAGCAGAAGGTGGCTGCTGAAGGTCTGGAAGAGGAACTTGGTGTTTCACCAGCACCTCCTATTACTTCAAGTTCTGGTGCTGAGAATTCTGGCTCAGAAAGCAGGGGGAGCATTGCTCAAAGCTTGCCAGAAGGCGGTGTTGAGCCTGAAGAAGCAATAGAGGCAGTGAGCAAGGAATAACCTCTTCGGAAATCAAAGAGGATTGTGAAGCCACCTACTTGGTACTATGATGGGAATACAGTGAGTTTTGTCTCCTGCTTCTTTGCAGGTCCTCTGGATGAGCGTGAGCATGTAAACTTCAATGAGGCCACTGGAGTCAAGAAGTGGGATGATGCCATGAAGGAAGAGATTGCTGCTCTCAAGAAGAATGAAACCTGGGATCTTGTGCCCAAGGATGATGGCATTGCTCCAGTGACTTACAAGTGGGTGTATAAGTTGAAGAAGAAGGCTGATGGGAGCATTGATAGGTACAAAGCTCGCCTGGTCGCTCGAGGATTCTCACAGCAGTATGAAGAACACTATGAGGAGATATTTAGTTCGGTTGCAAAGATGACCTCAGTTAGAGCGGTGATTGTCATGGATGCTTGCAAGGGATGGAGGATGTGGTAGCTTGATATGAAGAATGCTTTTCTTTACGGAGAGATTGACAAGGACATCTTCATGGATCATCCGCTTGGATTTGTTTCTGATGTTCATCTGGACTATGTCTGCAAGCTCAGGAAGGCTCTCTACGGGTTGAAGCAAGCTCCTAGAGCTTGGTATGGGAAGATAGCAGAGTATTTGCAATTCTGCAGGTATCTTGCTTCCAACTCGGATTCTAGCTTATTTGTCAAGAAGAAGGGAAGCTTCAAGTTATGGTTCTGCTGTATGTGGTTGACATGATAGCCATAGGGAATTCGGAGGAGGAAGTAGCTAGGCGCAGGGCCGAGCTAGCAATACGCTTCGAGATGAAATACTTGGGAGAGCTTCATCACTTTCTCAGTCTTGAAGTGGAGAGGAAGGAGTGCAGGATTCTCATTTGCCAGAAGGGATATGCAGATCGCATTGTAATTCGATTTGGCATGGGCGAAGGGAAGAGTTGCTCTACTCCATTGTAACATGGGCAGAAGATTCGACGAGATGAAGGAAGGATTCTTCCTGATCCTTTGTTGTTCAGGGCACTTGTAGGGAGCTTGATTTACCTGACGATTACAAGGACAGACATTGCTTATTATGTTGGCCGAGTAAGTCGGTTTATGGCTGAACCAAGGAAGACTCATCTGGTGGCGGGAAAGAACATTCTGAAGTATGTAAAGTCAACTTCTGATATGGGACTCCTGTATAGTAGAGATGCGGACTTTGCTTTGCTTGGATACATGGATGCTGACTATGATGATGACTCAGATGATCGGAGGTCAACTTCGGGTTATGTTTTCACTTCTGGTTCAGCTTGTATTTCGTGGTGTAGCAAGAAGCAGGATTCTGTGTCTGTGTCTACTACAGAAGCTGAGTATAAGGCTTCGGCCTTGGCAGCTCGGGAAGCCATCTGGTTAAGAAGGCTTGTAGAGTATGTTCATGAAGCAGTGTAGGGGCCTACTTTACTCCGGGGTGACAATGAGAGTGCTCTCAAACTGCTAAACAATCAAGTGTGTCACGTAAGGACCAATCATATTAAGATCGAGCACCACTTCATAAGGGAGAAGGTGTTGGAGGGATCTCTTCTGGTCGGGCATGTTCGGTGTGAAGATAATCTTGCTGACATCTTCACGAAGCCACTGTCGAAGTGGCCTTTTCAGCGGTTACGTAGCTTGTTGGGCTTGATCACCACTTCCCACTTCAAGGGGGAGTGTTGAAATTTGTGAAGTGGAAGTGGGTGATGGACAGGCCAGGCGGTCTGTGCGGCCTGAGCGGTCTGAGTCCACGGCATGGGCGGACTGTAGGTTGCGGCCTGGGTGTTGGCTATCTTGGTGGCTTGGCTGATTAAGAAGCCGCTTGAGCGGCCTGGTATGCAGCTTTGTTCGGTCTATTGTGCGGCATGGTTGGCCTATGGCCAAGGATGTCGGGCTTCTGGCGAAACAGACAAAGCAGACTGCGGTTTGCGGGCTGTAGGCAGTACCTTCTTCAACGGTCTTGTGTTGCAAGCTTGTGTTAACCGGCGTTTGGGTGCCTTATCCGCGGGAGGCTTGCAGACTGGAATGTTCGCGATGTCCGCTGTGTCGGACTGGCCTTAGAGTTTGGCTGTGGCCCTTGCCGAGCTCTGGTAGTACAGCAGGTGTTATCTACTGTGGAGGACTGCGCGGACAGGTGTCAGAGTCCGGTAGTTGGCCGTTTTGTTTTGGCAGATATGCGAGTAGTATTAGCAATCTGCTTACCTTGGTAGAATTGGCGAGCTGCTTACCTTGGTGTATTGGCGAGCTGCTTACCTTGGTGGTTTCGGCGATCTACTTTGGATATTGGCGGACTGGGCCTTGTCCGCCGAGCTCGCGCTAAGCCTTTAGTTATTTACTGGACTTGGTCACATTCTGTGACAAGTACAGTGTGTCCGTAGTATCTGCCAAGTCCGTTGTTGACCGGGCGGACTGCCTTTGGTCGCAGACTTGTGGCGGATGGAGGATTTACTCTTGTATTGTGCGGACTGCCTCTTGCATGTGCGGACTGTCCTGAAGGAGTTGTGGTTGTCCATGTGATGATGTGGGCGGACTGTGCGGACTGTATCGTGTCCGCATAGTGTGGGCGGGCTGGTGCAAGACCGCCTAGTAGTGAACATCAGTGCCTTGCTCCTGGCGGTTGTCTTGGAATCCGATTAATTCTTTACAGACTCAGCGGATGGAGGTTTTGCTAGTACGCGGGCTGGGGTGGTGATTTTATGCACTAGGGTGATGACCACAATCCTCACCTCGCCTATAAATAGGACCCCCCGACACGTCTACAGTAACAGAGTGAACAGTAAGTTGGGCTTGGGCAAGTGTTGCGGTCTGCGGTTTTCTGTCTGCGCGGGTTGAGTAGTGCTGATGGTTTACTGTGTGCAGGTCGCGCCGCTAGCTTCAAGAAGCCAGGAGTTGGGCATTGAAGTGTGCGGTCTCTGCTGTCTCAGCTGGTCTCTTCTGTGGCTTGTTAGTTTTCTACTTCAGCTGGTCTCTTCTATGGCTTGTTAGTTTTCTACTTCAGCTTGTCCAAGTTCCAATAACCTGTCCGCTGGTCTCAGGCGGGTAGGCGGTCTGTTCCTCAGTTCTTCAGCAGGCAGCGAATAACGGTGTGTTCGCTTGACCTCGCGGTCTCGACGGACTCCGTGTGCTATTCGGCTTGTAGCAATTGCAGCTCGGGCGGCTTTGGCGATCTTGGCGGACTAGGCGTTCTTGGCGGTCTATAGTGCTATCTGCCTAGCTTGTTTTGTTCTTTCTGTTTGTAGCTTGTATACTAGTGAAATCATGTCTCGCTACGTGTACCTTGCCTTGTAAAGAAGTGTGAATGAATATAAGACATGCTTGTT